>OW026322.1:13083226-14283226 GCA_932273695.1 Apotomis betuletana
TTATGCATACTAACCACTCAATTGCTTCGAATTTTGAGTTGGACTCTATTTATATAATAAAATAAGAGCGGTGACAGGTAGCCGTAGTTACCAAAAGCCAAAACTATCCTCAGTGATGAAAATAAAGTTATTTTCAATAGGTGTCAGTATTTATTTCGCAAGAATAAAGGATTGACGATATGTTGGTTAATGACAAATCCTTGATAAATCGCTACTGACGTTTAATAATGCAAATATTTGACGTATGCACATTATTGACAGAACCAACCAATCAATCATTGCGCGATGACGTCAAAACTCTCGCCTGTCATTCCGGAGTGTCACACCTTTTCTTATACCATTGGCCAAGCCCAAGACTGAAGCTTCGCTCGGTCAATAAATAAGATGGGCAAATTTTTAGTTTGTTGTCGATTTCATTTTTTTCGCAGATTTCAATAAAATTTGGTGAGGTGGTAAAGTTGCTTATTCTGAACAAGGTAAGCCCAATTTCTCGATATGTGACTACAAAATTTTCCATTGATTTTTTTTAACCAAAGTTCATATTGTGTACTAAAATTTATTACAAAATGTGGAGCTCGAAATGAAAAATAAATATTTCGACAGCAAAATAAAAATTGGCCCATGGGCCAATTTCTGTAATACATCTTGTGTAACTCAATGGAAAAAAAATTGTAGGACATATCGTGAAATTGGGCTTACCATGGTCAGAAGAAGCAACTTTACCAACTCACCAAATTTTATTGAAATCTGAGAAAAAAACGTGATAGTGAAAAACGTAATAGATAGTGTTACCCAGGTCGTCACTCCCTCTCCACAGGAACTCCAGGGACTGACGACGCATGCGCGCAGCTTCGTCGTCGTAGCTGATTGGGTTGATGAACAGGGCATCGAACCTGCGAACAATTCAATAAATAACCTAAATTTAAAATTTTAAACACTCCCGACACATGTAGCAGCTCTCCATGAGACCCTCGTTCAGTGCAATATAGAAAATGCTACTAAAACTGAACATAACTGCAAAATTTGGCATTCTTAGCATCAATATTGGCTGAGATCATGCCACATGTTCCAATTAAAGCTGAATATCTTGGAAACTACTACTTCTATTTCCAAAAAAGATAGCTAAGAACCATCTCGACAGACAAGTCCTTCCATTAAAAAAAACGCACTCAAATTGGTCCATCAGTTTGGGACCTATGATGCCACAGACAGACACACATATACAAATGTAAACTTATAACAATTTTTTGTCGGGGTTGAAAATTTAATATACAAATACAAATACAAGTACTCTTTATTGCACACCTCATAAAATATACAGGAGAAATACAATGCAAGAAATTACAATTAGAGGTAAACAACAGGCGGTCTTATCGCTAAAGAGCGATCTCTTCCAGACAACCTTAGGGTAGTGGAGAACTTGAAAAAATAAGATTTTGTTATTAGGCGGTGCAAAAATCGGAAAATGATAATAATATATACATAACAAAAACAAATAAATACATAAATATAATAAACAATAAATACATAAATACATACATACATTCAGCCAACAGGTAATAGGACCATTTGAATAAAATACGAATTATGAAAGGGATAGATAATGTTCTTTCAGTTGAGTTTTGAAAGAAACAAGAGATTTAGCGCGCCTTAAGCTCACAGGCAAGGAGTTCCATAAACAGACAGCTTTAAAAGTAAACGAATTATTATAAAATTTTGAGACGGAAGAAGGTACGGCAAGGAGCAAATTTTGGGCAATATCTGAACATTGAAAACTTAAAAAAAGGTAAAACTAGCTATATGAATATATACGTATATGATAATGGTCACTGAATGGAAAATAACATAATTTTATATTTTTTGTATGCTTGTTTGTATGTGTCCTTGTGCTCTCTTCACACCTAAACGGCTGGGAAGAACCAAAATGTTTTGCTGAACGGCTGGCTAAGTATATCCAGATGGTTAAAGAATACTTTTTATTCGACTACGGAGAAGCAAGGAATTCATAACCCACTTTAATTATACACACCTTTGTTGCTATATTACGCTGTTACGGATACTACCCCATTTTGGCCATGAGCGAAGTGAAGTCCTTGGAGTGACTGTATACGTCTACCGCCCAGGCCACAAACGCCCTCACACAAGCTTGGAATGTTCTTTTTGATACGCTGTTACCGGTACGTACCCCATTTGGGCCTTGAGCGAGGCGAACTCCTTGGAGTGACTGTATACGACTACCACCCAGGCCACAACGGCCTCGCACAAGCTTGGAATGTTCTTTTTGATACGCTGTTACGGGTACGTACCCCATTTGGGCCTTGAGCGAGGTGAACTCCTTGGAGTTTCCCGTATACGTCCACCGCCCAAGACAACCGGCTTCGCGCAAGCATTGAACGTTCTTGTTGCTTTGTCACGCTATGCACTATGGCACCTATGTGACCTATTGTCCCACCGGAAGATCAGCGCTGGCTCTTGGGCTAGCATCATGCTGAGGTGGGACCTTGTCGTGGCACAGCCATATTAATATTATAGTTGCCTATTGTTTTATTTTATTTATCATTTTTGTCATTGATCCCTTGGAGAATGGGCCGCGCGCTGGTGTGGGACGCCACTTGCGCTGATACGCTGGCGGCGTCCTACCTCGCAGCAACTTTTAAAGCGGCCGGACCGGCGGCTGATGCTCGAGAGAATTTGTGTCTCGGCGCCCAGCACGAGTTTATTCCTTTTGGCGTCGAGACACTAGGTTCATGGGGTAGGCTGCGCGTGGGCTCTACAAGGCGCTAAGCAAACGCCTAAGGGAGGCAACGGGTGACCCTCGCACAGGCAGCTTTCTCGCGCAAAGAATTGCCATCGCAATACAACGCGGGAATGCTGCCTGTGTGATGGGCACGCTGCCAAAAGGGCCATGTTTTTCTAATTCTTTATAATAGTTTTAGCCACCTTTTAGTATAAGTTTACTTATTTTTTTTCTTTCTTCTTCTTATTTCTATGTTACGGATACGTACCCCATTTGGGTCATGAGCGAGGTGAACTCCTTGGAGTGCCCGTATACGTCCACCGCCCAGGCCACGAGCGGCCTTCCGCAAGCTTGGAACGTGGAGTTCAGCTTCCTGTGGACATGTTACATCTTAGTAAGTTGAGTTTCTTTCAGCGTTTCTTCTCAACAGTGGTCTAGCTCCTTTTGTAATGCCGGTAGACTGGGGTAAAAATGCCCATGTGGCCCACTTGCAGAACAAAGTTATCGTCGTCTCAAGAAAGATACTACGATGAAAGAAACTAAAAAGCGTAAGTTTTTAAGTGTCTTAAAAATTATGTTTGAGATGTAAAAAGGAATCCATGATAATCGCATAAAAAATAGGATCGTTTGATAGTCCCACCGGATACTCCTGCCCGCCAACTGTTCATTGACTTCCGGATACTGACACTCCCCTCCCTATTTATATTTGAGGTAGCAAAGTATGTCCGGGCTAACCTGACATTATTTTCCAAAAACGCTGGAAAAGTAGCAGGCATTTTGACAGCCGTCAGTATCAGTATGACTTAGAACTGCCCACTCATCCGTTAAGGAGGACAAGCAATAGGCATGTTGACAGATGTTGCATTCTACAGCGTACTGTAGTTATATGAATAAAATTAGCTAAATATATCACGAAACAAAGAAAAAAATCCAGAAAAATAAATCTCTTTTGGAAATAATAATATGTGACTTCAAAGGTACGCAAATTTTATGATATTTTTTTTAATCCTTAATAAATTTTGAAAATGTTTTCAGTATCCTCATAATTTTACAAAACAATAATTGTATGACAACCATGAACTTAAACGCACTTTTTCACGGTGAAAATGGCAAATTTCTTAATTTTTCCATACAATTATTGGTACCTATACCGGCCTGTGACGTCACTAGCCTCGACGCCTTTTGTATGGAGCGTTTTTAGCGCTACTTGGCGCTACGTAGGAATGTTGAACTTTGACGGTCATTTCTGACTTCTAGAGCAGTTTAAGTGTAGTCAGTCCCATATTGACATTTGATAACAATAAAAAATTAAATCGATTGACATCCTCAAAAAAAATTGTCAACATGTCTATTGTATGCATGTAATCGGAGTTAAAATTGGCTGTCTATAAAGTCGGTTTACGGACGATAATTTTACGTGATAACGTATGCCGGCCGATGGAGTGGAAGAGATAGATGCGTCACAAGCCAAACGGTTAGGCCGATCGTGCTTCTCTATCCCTTGTTCCGCGCTCTCGCTCGCACGCTCGGCTCAGGCGGAACGTGACAATGAGTCATGCTTACTCGTGCGCGCAGCGCTCGTTCATCGATTATCACGTCAAAAACAAAATGACAATCGCGCCAATTGTTGTAAGTACACGGTAAGAAATTATAACGGAATACATAAAAAGTAATATTTACCTGAGTGAGTATGTGAACTGGTCGATGATCGAATGGTAGCTGGTAGAAGCCTCGTCGCTGATGCTAAGGCCGCCCCCCGCTATCGACAGTCTCCCCTGCCGCACCAGCGTGTGCATCATACCCTGAACTGCCAACCAATCAGTATTAATAATTATAATTATAAACGTTTTTTTCTATTTATGATCAAAACATGTTTCTTAGCATTTATAAGTGTTACTACTTAGAACAGTGCTATTGCGAATTATTGGTATATTGATGAAACTTATAGTATTCATTTATATTGATAATTTCTGTTTTAAAATCTATTCGAAATGGACAATTTGACATAGAAAATTGTTTTTCAGCTTATTTTCGACTGTACGCAATGAAAGCGTGAAATAGTTATGTTACTATCTAGAACTCAGGGAAAACTGTTCATTCTAAAAAGTTGGTTGAAATTATCAATATATTTGTCATAATATGAAAAAAAAAAAATTAAAAGGAATAAATTGTCAGGAACGGACCGACAGGTTGCTATAGGTTTCAAAAATATCCCAATAAATCGCAAAAGCCCTGTTCTAACTTACCTTTCGGATGTCGGTTGTTCCACCAGTGGAACAGGTAAGCAGTTTCCGAGAGAGTGAACCTGCAAAAAGAAATGACAATAATTGGCCGAGTGAGCGAAGCGAGGCGTCTCTGTTTCAGCTTCGCCGAAATTGATTTCGTATGGCCAGATGTTTGTATGTCTGAAATTCCGGCTGTTCTCGCCTACAGGCCACATTTCTTAACTGATTCTCATGAAAATTTGTGACCGGGTTCGATCATTTTACAGTTTTTTGTCGATTCAGTTATGCTAATTTTTTTTTCAAATTGGTGGACAAATGGGAGTTGAAACAGTAAAAGAAATACAAATTTGGAGTTTTACAGCTCACAAAGTCACTTTTTTTTGTCAATACAGTTTATTTTTAATTTTTAAAATTGTGTAAATTTGGGGGTTGAAAACGTAAAAAAATACTATTTTCAGCCATTTTAAAGCAAATCTGCGAGGTCTACAGTCTTACAGAGCCACTAGTTATTGAGTTTTTAAAAGCTTTTATTTAACTTGCAATCTGATGTATGTATGTATGTAGGTATGTATGTAAGCAATGAAGTATGTTTGTTCGGGTGGAATCTTGCAACTCAATTTTGAAGCAGATATCGCCAACCGATTGAGCTGAAATTCTGCACACTTACTTAACTTTGATGACAATACAATAATATGGTACCATGTGGCTGATCTGATGATGGAGCCGGAAGGTGGCCATAGGAACTCTATAATAGAAAAAGCAATCCTACCGAGTTTGGGCTCTTTAGAATCGTCTCAATGAGCATTTGATGGATATCCAAAGAAAAAAAGTACAGTCGGCTATAAAAGCTTGTCACTGAAATGATTTTTTTGTAAGAAGCTTATTGTCAATACAGTTAAACGAATTATTTCAAAATGGCGGTGGGCGGGGATAATCAACAACAGCTGTATAGCTAACTGAGCCACTTTAGTAAGTAATAAATATGTACAAAAGGCCATCGGTCACAAGTGAAGTTAATAAATAAATATCAGACAACCTCGCACAAATCGATCTAGTCCCAAATTAAGCTCAAGAAGGCTTGTGTTATGGGTACTAAACGACGATATACGTACTTATAAGGATAAATATATACTTAAATACATAGAACAACCATGACCCAAGCACAAATATTCGAGTTCTCCACACAAATATTTGCCCTGGCCGGGACTTGAACCCGGGACCGCCGGCTCAGTAGTCAGGTGCTTACACACTGCGCCAACTTTGAACTTTGAACTTTGAAACGCATTCCCCCAACGTTAAAAAAAAGGCTAAACCGCAAGTTGTTAGGCTATAAACATGTGTTACGGCTGATTCTAATAAAAGTGGCACAGCAGGCTAAAGTGAATTAAAAAAAAACAAAAATAGTTTTTTTACTTTGTTTGCATAAAAACAGCTTCTTGGCTTATCATTTGTTACAAATATGTTAAAGGGAACAAAGTATTCATAAAAACTTAAGAGTTATGGTTTCTTGAAATATTGATGAAGCAGGCTAAAGTTAAATTAGACAGGATAGTAGTGAAAAGTTACCAGGTTAAAGAGAATTATATCAAAAATTAAAAGAAATGTATCATAAAGTAAACAATATATTTGTATTGTCTTATAAACACAAAGGATTTTTAAGAAGAAATATTTACATAACAAAGTTATTTCAAGAATGACATAATTATTAAAATATAGTATTTTTTAATAAAACGAAAAAGGAATTCGAACTTTGTAAGCTTTTATGTAATTACGCTTTATTTTATAAAAAAGGCGAACAATTTAACATGTCTTAAAAATAAGTATGGAAAAAAAATGTCGGAAAATAACTTTCAAACTGCTAATTATTTTAAAATCATCTTCTGAATGATGGCGATTACATCTAAGCGGCTAATATAATCCTAAGCCTCAATGATCACAGTCAATGAATTACAGTCCAAGAGACGAGACGGAAAAGCCGACAAGACTACGAAGAAACAGCAGAGAAACCAGCGCAGAGTGGACCGATGCTACATCTCACCGAAAGCATGGTGCCAACTTTTACTGGCCAAGACAAGGCCTACCCAGCAGGGCAGTGGGTAGAAGACATTGAAGACAACGCTGAGATCTTCGGTTGGACGGCGGTCCAGCGGCTACTAGTTGCAAGGCGTTCACTTGGAGGAACAGCGGCGCTGTGGCTGCGCTCTGAGAAAACTTTCAAGTCTTGGAACGACTTAAAGGCGGCGATTATTCAAGAATTTCCTGATGTCATTGACTCTAAAACCATCCACGAGATGATGAGTGCGAGGAAGAAAGCAAAGGAAGAGTCGTGTCTAGACTATATGCTCGCACTGAAGGAGCTGGGCAAACGTGGTAAGATGTCAGACGACGTGGCAATTAAATATATTGTGGAGGGAATTCAGGATAGCCCGGTAAATAAGATGTTATTATACGGTGTGACTACTTATGCTGAACTCAAGGAGAAACTGAATGTCTACCAGACAATTAAGGAGGCGGAAGCGCGGAGTCTTCATCATAACGAAAGCAGGAATAACCACTCGAAGAGTGCCAGGAAGAAGACGAAAGCATGTTACAATTGCGGCGATGCTGATCACTTATCGAACGAATGTCCTCATAAGCAAAAGGGAGTTAAGTGTTTCCGTTGCAACCAATTTGGACACATTTCGTCGCAATGTTCAAGAACTTCGGCGTCAGCGGGAAACAAGGTGGTAAATTCGCATACAAGTGGCGTTTTGGCGGAAAAACGGGAACAGATGTGTGTTCAGACGGAACTACATTGCGAAAGTACTGGCCGAAAAGAAAACTCCATATGTAAAAATGAAGCGATTGACATATCCGAGGTCAAGGTGACGTCGCGTTCGACGGATGTCAACAAAGACGAAGAAAAATATGGAAAACCGATGAAAAACATTGTGTTGTTTGATAAAAATGTTTATTCTTTGATTGATTCGGGCAGTGACATAAATTTAATTAGTTTTGATTGTTATAAATCGTTAGGCGCGCCGGAATATAAGCGAGGTGAGATCGCGATGTCGGGACTCGGTGCGATGCGAGTAAAATCAATGGGACATTTCACAACGGATGTTACTATCGACGGGCAAGTTTATGAAGATGTTATTTTGTATATTGTGCCTAGAGACACTATGCCTTTTTCGATTATTTTAGGGCAAGATTTTTTGAAAAATGTAACGTTCGTTATGGAAGGCAGTCGGGTTTTATTGATGAAGTCGAAAGATAGTTGGCTTCGTAATCTCATGTGTGGCGTGTGTATTTCCGACCTTTCAGGTTACATAAGTGATCCAAAGCTGCGCGAAGACGTCAACCAGCTAGTGGATATTATCGACCGACGAAGACGTGCGAGGCTCCAGTTCAGCTACGTATTGTGTTGAGGGATGACGTCCCAGTAGCTCAACGACCACGACGACTCGCTTTGGTGGAACAACAAGAGGTAGAGCGGTAGGTGAAACAGTGGCTCACAGACGGGGTCATTAGGGTAAGTCATTCAGAGTATGCTAGCCCCTTGGTGCTTGTCAAGAAGAAGGACGGTAGCACGAGAATTTGTGTCGATTACAGGCTCATTAACAAGAAGATGGTGAAAGACGAGTACCCATTGCCTGTCATCGAAGATCACATCGACAAGCTTCTAAAGGCAAGAGTATTTAGCACACTTGACTTGAAGAACGGCTATTTTCATTTGTCTGTTCACGAAGATTCGATAAAGTATACTGCATTTGTGACGCATAATGCACAATATGAGTTCTTAAAAGCTCCATTTGGATTGTCTGTGTGTCCAAAAGTGTTTACAAGATTTATAACGGCGATTTTTAGAGATTTTATTGAGAAAGGTTTTATTTTGATTTTTATTGACGACGTAATAATACTTGCAGAGGATGAATTGCAAGCAGTGACGCGATTGGAGGAAGTGTTGAATAGAGCGTCGCAGTACGGATTACAAATCAACTGGAAGAAGACGCAGTTGGTGCAGCGCAAGGTGGAGTACCTTGGACACGTCGTGGAGAATGGCACGGTGCGACCATCGCCAGATAAAACGGACGCTGTGGTAAGGTTTAATGAACCTACTAACGTTAAACAATTTCATAGTTTTGTTGGGTTGACGTCGTACTTTAGGAAGTACATCGAAAACTATGCGTTAATTGCCAGACCTTTGACGGAACTATTGAAGAAGGATGTCGAATATATTTTTGGAGTGCCGCAGAGGGCAGCATTTCAGGAATTGAAGATGAAATTGGCAAGCAAACCGGTTTTGAGGATCTTTAACCCAGATCTGTATACAGAGCTGCATACTGATTCCTCCATGCTAGCGATGTCGGCAATATCATTGCAGAGATGCCCGAATGACGGTCAGTTGCATCCAGTATATTATAACTGATATTTTGCGAACTGATCACTATGAAGCCACAATATTGGATACGTGAGAAAAGAAAATTATGCCTACTTTGTAGGTATATCAGGTGGTACGTTAAAAACATATATTTTTAAAATTTTACTTTACCACTTTGTTGGCGTAATTAAAACATATATTTACGCAAAAATACAGCTTTCTAGTACTAACCAGTATGCGGATGGATAAACAGACAGACAAAGCGAAATTATAAGTGTTTAGTTTAACAAAAAGCTGTCCTCTACATTTATTTTTCAGCTTTGGTAGAACACTGTTAGCACTACTTAAAAAAACATCCCTAAAATTATTCTCAGAAATTATACGCAATTTTTAAATAAAATAATTTATAGTTTACTTTATCCTGCCATTAATCACATTATCCTGCCCACATCTCACTTTTTTCTGCCATGAGTCACTTTAGTCTGTGTTTCAGTTACAGACTAAAGTGACACAGATTAAAGTGAAAAGTAGATTCAAAAGTCATTTACTCTAAAACCGTCAAAAATTTAAATGTCCCACTCTTAGGAACGTAAGTAAATACGGCATAATATCACATTAAAATGATTATCTAATAACGCCCCATATAAATAACATAAAATAATCGAGACAGTGTAAAGTTAACCTACCCGTTACAAATTCCAGTTTGCCGCCTTCGATCACTAATCGCCACAAAACTATGACAGACAGTCTCCAACCGTTTCGTACGGCGGCGAGCCAAACACTGGCCGAATGTTTACCGATGATTAAGGTGTGCCTATCATTCTCCGTGTGTGAGTGAGATGCAACAATGCGAACACACAGACTACAGTGAAAAAATCGCTGGACAAACGTTGAGTGTGAATATTGATGTATTAAAATGATTTCTTTAATACCGTATCATTATTAAATGAATATCGTATTATAGTTTTTGCAATATATTATAAAATATATTTTGTAAAATAGTACACAAGTAATTCACAGGCGTAAAACCGGAAGCATGTCCCTTTTGGACAAGACAGACCACAGTGAAAATCGGTACTTACATTTATTTATTTTTTTAAGTAATAAGGTTAAATAAATGAAATGGCCTGGCCTCGATGTAAAAAGTCTATGTTTACATATGTCAATTTTTATTTTTACTGTAAAAGGTAAATTGAATATACTTTGTATTCAAAAACTCATTGGCAGATTATGATGCCACTTTTATTAGAATCACCCACCTGCGTCGGTTGTCCTCCCATAGTTCAGTGATCACCGCGTCCAGGATTCTCTTCATGTTCACATCGGTCTTAATAAGCGGAGCCTCCTCTAAACAATTAACAAAATCAAACATTATTAACCCATAATTTTACAATGTTTTGCCAATGGGTACGTAATGTAATTACTATAATTTCAGAAATACTAACATACACTTGATATACTATATGTTTACAAATAAAGCAAAATGTGAAATTAAAAAAAAAAAAAAAGGTATACTATAAATTGACGTACTTAACTGTTTTTGTTATAATTTGTTTTACTCTAATTATCAATTTGTATACTTTTATAAATATTATAAATGCGAAAGTGTGTCTGTCTGTCTGTCTGTTTGTCTGTTACCTCTTCACGCTTAAACTGCTGAACCGATTTAGATGAAATTTGGTACATAGATAGTTTCAGTCCCGGGGAAGGACATAGGATACTTTTCATCCCGAATAAATTTAGTGTTCCCGTGGGATGAGCGGGTAACACCGCGGGGCACAGCTAGTACTTTTATAATATTAAATGACGGGAGCAAGTCGAAGCGGGGCTTTTTTTCCGCTCTGAACCTGGCAAACAAGTGACGATTTGAAGGGTTTATAGCTTGGTAGAACCTAACTCATTATATTATCTTTTGTCACATTATATAATTTGGAAATTATCTGAAAAGACATTATTTCTATTCTATTCTGTAATTCGTAACATTACAAAAAGCAATGGTATATCAAACCAAAATAGAGGTTAGGTCTCGTGAACTAATCGCCAGTGAAGTGTTGATGGAAGGTGTATCCGTGGCCCAACTCACTGTGTGTCTGCGGTACTGGGTGTATGTTCAGCCAGCTGGGTTGTTGGGCGCGTCGCTATGGGGAAGGATATAGTAGTGCCCTATTCCCATACACACATATAGTAGGTATGGTCTCGTGTACTGACCTCCGGTGAAGTTCTGGTGAATACTGTATCCTTGGCCAAACTCGCGGAGGGTCTGCGATACTATGTGTATGTTCAGCCAGCCGGCTTGTTGGGAACGTCGCTATGGGGAAGGGTATTAGTAATGCCCTATTCCCACACACATATATAGTAGGTTAGATCTCATGTACTGACCTCCAGTTTAATGCTGGTGAATGCCGTATCTCTGGGCAAGTTCGCTGAGCGTCTGCGATACTATGTGTATGTTCAGCCAGCCGACTTGTTGGGAACGTCGTCATGGGGAAGGATATTATAGTAATGTCCTGTTTCCATACACAAATACCGGAGGATCTTGTATACTTACCGCCAGTGAAGTGCTCTGAGATACTATGCGCATTTTTAGCCAGCTGGGTTGGCTAAGCACACTGCTATGGGGAAAGATATTAGGAGTGTCTTATTCCTATACAGACATATAGTAGGTTAGGTCTCGTGTACTGACCTCCAGTGTAGTGTTGATGGAAATTGAATCCGTGGCCGAGCTCACTGTGCGTCTGTGGTACTAGGTGTACGTTCAGCCAGCCCGGCTTGATTGGCAGACAGCTCTGGGGAAATACATTATTTATTATTAACTAGCGACCCGCTCCGGCTTCGCAGGGGTGCAATGCTGACAAATTATGCATGTATTATATAAATAAACCTTCCCATTGCATCACTGTATCGTTAAAAAATACCGCGCTTGCACTGGTCTGAACTGGTCCGAGATATCGTGTCCGTGAGCAATGTCTATGTGTGCGTTTGCTCGAGCGCGCTTGTATGAAGATTGATTTCTGTACCTATCTGTTTTGTGACGCAGGTGAGTTTTGTTGGAAAGGCATATGGAGGGTGCCAGTGCCTGGGTTTGCGAAATTAAAATCATTGGTGAGTGTGCACTAGGACGGCATGAATTAATTCCACCGTCTCCGTTCAAGACAATACAATACTCGGACAAGTGGCTCACCCTTATGTTGTCGATATACCTACCACTGATTCGTACGAAACGCTTTGCGTCTACTTTCCTTATAAGGACAGTTAAGGAATGGAACTCTCTTCCTGCGCACCTGCTCCCCGAAAAATATAACTTGGATCTCTTCAAGTCGAGAGTGAATGGGCATCTTCTAACCAAGCATGCTCCATCTTAGGCCTTATTGTTACTTAACATCAGGTGCAATCGAGGTTAAATGCATGGCTATTTTGAATAAAAAATAAATAAAAAAAACTCACTTCGTAACCGCAGGTCTCGCGCTGCGGACCCGGCCGCGGCAGGGCGGAGCCGTCGACATAAGCCCCGTACTGCGCGTGCGCATACCGAACCAGCGCGAGCACGCACAGCAACAACATCTGTTACAAATATGATGAGTATTTATTTAAATATTATAGTACGGTAAAACGGGTTTACTTTCAAATGCAGGGGCTACTTTGGAAAAGTGTTTTTACGCCAAATCCTTATTTTTTTTTACTATCTGTGGCAATGCAATACATACCTTCAACAATGACCTAACCTTTTACTTCATTTGCTCAATCGCACTATGAATATTTGCGTTTTTATAACCATTTTAAATCTATCAAAGTAGCCCCAAATTTTCCTAAAGTAACCCCGTTTTACGGTAGTGTAGTGTGTGTTTCAGGGGCGACCGATTGGAAAACGTCCGGTCGGCCGCCCGAGATACCGCTGGAAAGATGAAGTGGAGAAGGATCTGTGCGCCCTAAGTATCCCTAACTGGCGGGAAAAGGCGCAAACCAGAGAAGAATGGCGTTCTCTTGTGTTAGAGGCCAAGATCCTCTTTGGATCACTGAGCCAGAGTAGTAAGTAAGTAAGTAGTGTATATTAACTAGTATACCAGGTGGGTCCTGTAACAGGAGCGAAAAATTAAAACATAGATTTTACTCGCAAACTGAACAACATCTGTTCAGAAACTTTTTTATAAATACTGTTTTCATATGTTCTTTATTTCAAACAATAGTAAATAGCATTTCGATGTGCGCCGCCCAACATTGACATCGCCTTAGCATTGACATAGCTCTCACTTTACTAAATATCAAATGTTACGCGATACATTGCTTCTTTGAATAAACTTTATATTACAAGTTTACATTATAAATGAGCTATTTTTAAAAGTTGTTCAGTTTGAGGGGTAGAATCTATGTTTTCAGGGCCCAACTGGTAGATGAACAAGTATTTTAATAAAAGATTATACCTTTCTAAGACGTTTCTCGACACTAGGAACGTTACAACTTGTCCGTCGGTATCACTATTACTTAATGAGTAAGTTACGACCACTACCGTCGGACGTAAAAATCGTAAACAAAACAGCTATGTTAACAACCCGCGGAAACTATAAGTAAACAAGTTACGAGTATCACATTATAATCAACAAAAAATCGACTGCAATCCATTTTAACCGACTTGAAAAAAGGCGGGTAGGTAGTTCGTTGGGATGCAACTATTCCTTGGAAAATATAACTTAGTTAGCTTCAAGTCAATAAATGTAATTAATTGTTTTAAGTATTGTTTACGAAAAAATTACTTACTGTCGAGTTTCTTTCTGTTTTCTTCTCAACAGCGGCCTCCTCTTGCGAAGTGCCGGTAGATTCACGATGTGACTTGTAAAAGTGCCCTTGTGGCCTACTTACTGAATAAATGATTTCATTTCATTTCAGTCGAGAGTGAATAGGCATCCTCTAGGCAGTGTGCTCATTAGAAGGAAGGCGACCCTTGACCAGGCCGTCTAGCACAACTATGCTTCATTGTCCTGTCACGCTCTCACAATACTGTACAGAAAGAAATAGGTAAATATCTCGCCCAAAAAAGTCGCGTAATACAGTAGAGGTGTAGGCCCGTACAAGGGCGAGAGAAAACAATTATCATCTTTATAGGGTTCCGTACGCAAAGGGTAAAAACCCTATTACTAAGACTCTAGGTACAGTTCGTGTCCGTCCGTCTGTCGGTCACCAGGCTGCATCTCAAACACCGTGATAGCTTATACATTTGATATTTTCAGATGATGTATTTCTATCGCCGCTATTACAACAAATACTAAAGATATAATCCATACTATACTATCCATCCGTCTATACTAATATTATAAATGCGAAAGTGTGTCTGTCTGTCTGTTACCTCTTCACGCTTAAACCGCTAAATCGATTTTAATGAAATTTGGCATAGAGATAGTTTAAGATATCTACGAGGAAGGACATAGGATAGTTTTCATCCTGGAAATTATACCTAACAAGATTGAAAAGTGAGTGAACATTTCTGTTGGGGTGCGGTGACCCTGTAGGAAATGTAATTATTAGACCAAAAGCACAATTGCTCTTACATTTGCTTAGGCGCTTTTAATAATCCCTTTTTTCAAGTTCCACGCGTACGTAGTCGCGGACAAAAGCTAGTAATATATATACCGTGGACAGGGGTCACTTTGATTCACGGGGCAACATTAATCATCGGTTTTTAAGCATGAATACGTCTAGATTTAAAAGCATACCTAATGTCTTTCTGTCAAGATTGCCTACTCTAATCAAGAAGTTTTATAAGCGCGCTCAAAAAACAAGCTTTCTATAGTTAAAAAATTAGTGACTAATGTTACCCCGCGGGTCAAAGTAACCCCTTACCATGGAATTTAAGTGGGGCTCCCATACAACAAACATGATCGGTTGCGGTAACTTTGCACCTCATTTGTTTTCTACACTATATATACTGTAAACATAACTTAACCCAGCCAGTTAGAATGGGATAAGTGTTGTAGATTGTATAAAGATAAATCTGTCACAGAAAGAGACGGGTAATTATCTCGCGCGAGAAATAGTCACGTATGACAGTTATGCTAGAGGTGCAGGGGTATACTTACCATCACTACATAGTATAAAACAAAGTCGCTTCCTGCTGTCTGTCCTATGTATGTTAGATCTTTAAAACTACGCAACAGATTTTGATGCGGTTTTTTTTAATAGATAGAGTGATTCAAGAGGAAAGTTTCTATGTAACTTGACGATCTGGAAAGGAAATTTTGGGACACTTTTAAGAATTAGATGAAGCTAAAAACATTTTCAATAAACAAGAACCGTAAAACTACCCAACTATAGTCCAATCACATCCAACTATGGTCCAAAACAAAATTCGTTTATTTTTATCAAAATCCATATTCTATCAGTGATTTTATACCTTTTTATTTAAGTTTGTTTAATTATGTTGTTCACTTTAGAGTTTATAATTCTTTATAATTTTCATATCGACGCTAGAGAATCAATACCGTCTAACATTTGTGACGTTTTTCATCTTTTAGTGGTTCAGAAAAAATGATTAGAATGCCATAATCGTCTAAATTTTTTTTTGTTGGTTAGACAATATTGATCCTTAAGCGTCGATATATTAACGAGTAATTTTCGGATTAAATTGGACCATAGTTGTATGGACTATATTTGGGTAGTTTAACACTTTGCACGCCGTAAGTTATAATCGGTACCGCGCTCCAACAGCTGATCACGGGCACCGCTCGTGATGCTCTTTTTCCCAAGAACGCCGCGCATTTTTTAAGGTGCCACCTATGGTTCGCCGGCGATTTTCGGTGATAATGTAAGATTTATAAAATAATAATTAACGTAGATACAGGAATAATTTCTTTTTTATTTAAGAGGTGTTTTAGTATTTTATAATGATAAAAATAAAACAATGTGTTTATGATATTTATTTTATTTTAAAACTGTCGCTGAAAAGAACTCGTTTTATGAAAAAATAAAAACTCTAACATGGATTTGTTAGGTAGCCCGCGCAGCGCACTGACGAGGCAGCGCGGGCGACGCATCGTCATGCCTTTCCCCCAACCCTCACGTTAATAAATTGTATGTGTGCGGGTAGCTTAAACGTTCTTCTACACGTTGCTATTAAGCGGATCACGAACTGTGTTCGATATTTTAATACAAACAGTATGAAATCTGATCACGAGTACTATTCGTTATCCGCGACTCTAAGAAAAAAAGTTTCACGAGTGGTACTCGTCATCGGCGAGCTAGACATGGCAGTTATTAAAATGGCCGGCGAATTAGAGAAAAAATGCGTACCGAGTGATTCTCGTGATCGGCGTGCAAAGTGTTAACGGAACGTCAATCTTTTTTCAAAAGCGGTCAAAATAAAAAACTGGTTTTATAATAAACTTACACGTTTATTACCTACTTACAGAATCATTTTCTCAAAAGAAATCAAAATATTACAAAACAGGCGCTTTCTACAGCCCAACAATTTACATTTTTACTTCTCCAATAATTTCTAGAAAAAATTACGACTAGTTCACGTTAATGGCCGAAATTTTTTGGAAACATTTTTAATCTAAATAACATTGTATTTAAAAAAATCGGCAGTGATTTTACCAAGAGTTTCTATTTTGAAATAAATATTTTTCACTATTCTTATAAAATATTAAATTAAGACCCTAATGATGTGTATCATTATTGCTTATAATTTCTTTTAAATTAATATTGCACCTAAAAAGAAGACATTTATAAACTAGAAACTTTTTAAATAGGTACACATTAAGTCTAGAATAGCGATATCACTAACACTTTTTATTGCTTAATTATGGTATTTCTACATATTAATAAATTCATTTATATGGATGTTGTAATACTAAGAATGATTTAAATTATACCTCTTATTCCCGATTTAGGGTGCGTTTCTCTTATTCCCGATTTAGAGTGCATCTCCATTGTAGCGGAGCGGAGCGGAGCGGAGATCACCTGAATTGAAATCTGTATCTCAACTCCACTTCACTTTTGTGATTGGTGTGATTCTTTTATAGAACACATCATTTCATAGACATTTTTTTCCTCGAGTCATAATTCTTTTTCATGCCGACCTATAGATTAGCTTAGGTGGGTGAATAAACTTTTTGTGTTGTTTACTCTGTCCCCGTTGTCCAAGTGACATCTTCATACTCAACGTCAACGTCGGCTCAAATAATTAATATACGCGATATATTAAATTGTTTTATTTAAATGTGTGACAGTCGCGGAAACCGAAGAAAATATTATCTTCATACTGTTTCATAGAAAAATGCTTAGGTTGTCCGAGGGAAAAATTTTGCGTAACCATAGCAACAAGGTGCACTTAAAAGTTGATTCACCTATGTGTCACCCACATTCCAAAATATTGTATGGTTTCAGTAAAAAATGCTTTCAATGAAATGAAAATTCTGTGAAATAAAAATTCGATGAAACTTTTGCCTATGAAACAAGGGTAAACCCTATTTTACACATCTCTGCTCCGCTCCGCTCCAGTGGATAGCGGAGCCATATACATTATGGATGCAATTAGCCAAGTCATTACACAAGTCTGAAATAGTTTTTTTTTTCTTTTTTTTACGGCGCATTTGGCGCAGTGGCAGCCTACCGAGCTGGTGGTCCTAGGTTCGAATATTTGTATGATGAACTCGAATATCTTTTCCTGGGTGATGGATGTTTTATGTATTTTAAGTATGTATTTATCTATTTATGTATGTATATCGTCTAGTGTCCATAACACAAGCTTACTAGAGCTTACTGTGGGACTAGATCAATTGTCGTTGTTGTGTTGTGACGTCCGTTGTT
The DNA here is from genome assembly GCA_932273695.1 of Apotomis betuletana. Classification (NCBI taxonomy): domain Eukaryota; kingdom Metazoa; phylum Arthropoda; class Insecta; order Lepidoptera; family Tortricidae; genus Apotomis; species Apotomis betuletana. The sequence goes on from OW026322.1 coordinate 13,101,348, forward strand.
TACAGTCTGACCAAAAAGAGTAGAAATTAAAAACTTTTTGGTCACACTGTATATTTATTTATTTAGATTAGCAATTTCATAGCCGGCTTATTGCATTCACAATGTTAATGAAATACGAATAATATTGTAATAATGTTATATCGAATAGATGTAAATACAGACTTTCAGTTCTATCTGATTACCGGCATTAAAAAGAAAAAGATTTTTAGTCCATCATCGGTATTCGTCGCCATTTTTCCAAGTCTCTGTCTGCAGAACTCCAAACATCAAACACATTTTGAAATCTTTATCTTTACTCCGATTTAGGCCGAAATGTTAGACCAGTCATTATTTTAGTAAAATGCACTAAATACATCCATCATCATTTTTAATTTTCCGATTGCCATAACCTTTTCAGCGCCAAGTGGTGAATAGACACCACGCCACTGCAGTCACAGCAAAAAATAAAGCAGTGCTCCAAAATCATCATCATATATTTAAGAGCTAGGCTCTTGTCGGTGGAGTAATTTCCAGCTTATTCTACATTCCGCTTTTTCTTTTACGTCTTTGTATAATGAAACATTTATTTTTTCTTTTATTTGCTCTATATATGCCCTTCTCGGTCTTCCCCTCTTTCATTTCCTTTCCCAAAATCAACAGAGACTCAAAAATCACTTGTTGTTTGAACTACTTTATTTACGAAAAAATTACATACTGTTGAGTTTCTTTCGGCTTTGTTCTCAACAGCGGTCTCCTCTTGCGAAATGCCGGTAGATTCACAATCTGACTTGTAAAAGTGCCCTTGTGGCCTACTTACTAAATAAATTATTTCATTTCATTTCAAAGTTTTTGATCATTGAAAGGTCTCTAGATGACGTTGGCGTCAGTGGGGTAATTTTCCAGTATTGGCGGTCAAAAGGTTGAATTGTAGACATCAATTTTGTAGGCATGATAATGCCTTATATTTTGTGCATTTTCACTAAATGCCATATTAGTTTTTGTGACTCGGAAATAATATTTATCCAGTAACTTATTTATATTATAAACTTTAGAAGCTAAGACACGATGGAATGATTGGATCCGAGTTTTACAATTTTACATCTTCCAAATTATATGTATAGAAATATTTATATATTAGTATATTTATATATAGAAATTATGTTCTTAGTTAATTTTTTTTCAGTGTTTGTGTTAGAGAACTAGAAATATTATTCTCTTCCAAATTCAATACGTTGGCTCTTAGAAAGTTTCATTTCACCGAAAAATCAATTCGCAGATTTTTTTTATTTCTTTAAAACCTCATACGGATGGTCATAACTTTGTATGAGCATCCCTTTTATTAGATAATTCGTAGGGTAGTGATACCGGCGATAGCTCCAGTAAAAACTCGTTGATTCACCAGTACATCTGAGACCACGGCGTATGCGACTTTTTTTTTAAGGGGGCAAATGAGCAAACAGATCGCCTGATGGAAAGCGCTTATGAGGAAACGTAAGATTATGAAATGAAATAAGAAATATCGCGATACATCCGTCATAATTTGAAATATTTCACAGTTAATTTGAAACTATGAAGGTTTTTGAAGCGTCTTTGACAGTCAGATGAAAAATTGTAAAACGCAGACCAAGGTCCGTAAATTTGAAAGTGTTTGTTCTTTACTAAATATACCGCCATTCTAATAATAATAAGCATATTGAAGTCACTTTGTTTTGAAATAGTCATGAAATTATCACCCATTTATGTAATATTTTAAAATTATTAAAGTACCTATGCGGTTAGTCAATTTATTCGATATTCTTTTACAAAGATTTTGGTGTTATTTTTATTATCAATATAAACATTGTATATAATCCACTCATAGTGATTTAGAAATGACATATTTACTTTAAACACTTTCAAATTACAGACTTAAGGTTTTAAGTGTAGATTCGAGGACACATTTCAATATTTACATTTATTTCTAAATAAGCAATTCCCATTATTTCAGAAAAATATTATTATCAATAAAATTAAGTACGTAAAAAATCAGTCGTTTTAAAGCGCAAAATAATATAATATTAGCATTCATGTTTATTAAATAAATTTATAAATATGTGAACGTGAGTTCAAAGTAGATAATATAAGATTTATAAAACGGTATTAATTGTATTAAACATAATATAAATTATGCACGTAGGTATAAATGTTTCTTGACATTTATAATATAACTCAAATGTCACCATTGTGCGAGTCATTTGTGCTTAAATTTCCAAATAAAAGTCAACAAATGACTTTAAATATACAAAGTAAGTCAAGTACCCTTACCCTCGAATTTGAATTTCATATCTCTATCTCTCTCGCCTGTACAATATATGAGCGAGAGAGACGCGATACGAATTTCGTACGAAAAGCTTTGGAGTATAGGCTTAAAATCGTTTTACGATTACGTTACAGATTGCTAAAGCGTTTTTCAATCGAAAACCGTTCAGATCTTAATAATTTTATATTATATTTTAAACAACATGACACGTCTGTTTAAAATTTTATACTTTTAGTTCCGATTGAAAACGCTACCTCCATAAAAAACATAAAAACCTATAACTATCGTTGAAAGATAAGTTACAAAATTTCAAAAATCGAACCACCAGCCGTCCGTTCGTGGGTAGCTTTAGTTGTTATTGGTCGGCGTCAGCCAATCACGTTCGAGAAGGCTGCCATTTTGTTTACGATACAATATCAGAAATATCTACATTTATATGTTATTTGATTCTCACAATAGTAAATTGATATTAAGATTCAAACTTTGGTTATAGCCCAACAGGATTTTTCCAACCCACGCCATCTTGCGGATTTTTAGTGGTACCTACTTACTTTACTTACCAGTAACGTTTACGTTACGTTAACGACACATTTTGATAACTGATATTGAAATTCAGTGAATGTCACTGATGTAAACAAAGAGGAAACATGGTTAAATATTTCGGAAATTACAAGTAATTTTTGCATAACATAGCCAAAACTATCCGCAGTGATAAAAGTTAAGTTTTTGAAGCGTTAAACGTTTAATGGTTGCGTTAAACGTTTAACGCTACCGTGGAGGGGGTAGGAAAGCACTGTTGCGTTAAACGTTCAACGCTCCTGGGAAGGGGAAATAGAAAGAGACAGAGCGAGAGTCAAGAAGTTTGTCTTAAAGAAACAATATGAGTTCACTAAAAATCAATTTCTACCCATTCCTATTTTCATTTCCGCATTACGAAGTTTCACTTCTTCCGCGCGGAGGGACTCCACGCACTATTTTTTTTCAATAGGATTCAGTATTTATTTCGCAGAAAGAATGAAGGGTTGAGCAGCATTCCGGTAAACAATGTTTTGTTATTGACGTTTAATAATGCAAATATATGACGTATGCTCATTATTGCCATATGAAAGCTGTTTGTAGCGCCACTATCCCTGGGCCGGACCCTTGTTAGGCTATACGTAGGTACTTATTGGTTAGTGACTTTTAGTTCTCATCAGATACAATAAACTTTATTGGATCCAAAATAACAGATGAGTGTAAGTATTTGTGATGTTGTAACTCTACTAATTGGCTGATCAAGCAAAGCGCAGGGTACATAAAAGGAGCGCGAGCACAGTCGTTAGTTGGTGTTTGGGCGACGACGAGTACATTGGAGTGAGCTCGTCAGCGTGCGCTGTGTGGGGACCGCCGAGAGTGTGGAACTGGAAAATGTCGCTGACCTGAAAAAAAACAAAGATGAAGTGATTAAAATAACCGAAATCCCAGCAAGGGCAAAAAAGAAAAAAGGTATCAAATCAGAGTATAATCAAGAAAGAAGAAGAAGAAAAAGAGTGTAATCAAATCAATTCAAATCAATATCCCTCGCAAGTCGAATTGACTCGCCGTACTCACTCATACCTAACTCTATAATTGATTCGGCTCGAAATTCTATAATGAGTCAGCGGCAGATCACTACACTATGTGTTCACAAAGCGTAACCAGAGAGCCTCAACTCTTTTCTTTTATAAGTACTACGACGGTGACAAAGAATCCAACTGATGTTAAGCAGTTCTGCCGCCTATGGACGCTTGCTACGCCAGGAGCATCACACGCGCGTTGCCGACCCTTTAAGAACCTATTTACCTTTACCTTTTACCTCTTGAGAACCGTATACTGTAGCCCCCGCGGACAGTTCGGCAGGAGCTCATTCCCCATGCGGAGCGGAGCGGTAGGAAATTCCTCCTCTTCATTGGATAGATTAACTCACCTCGTTCCAACCATATCTGTTCTTAGCCTGAACGATGGCTTCGTAGACAGCTGCGGGCTGGAGACTCTTCAGCTCATGAGACACGCGGTGCGTGAGCGAGCCCGCGGGCGCAGGCGCAGGCAGCACGACGTCGTGCCAGCGCCCTGGCTGCTGGAACGACTCGTTTATCTGTCGAGAGATACCAAAGACATTTAGCATTAGGGCATTGGTATAGGTAACTTAGAATGCGTATGTTTGTTCAGGTGGAAACTTGGAACTCAATTTTGAAGCAGATATCCTCAACCGAGGGCTGGACCGGCCGGGGGAGGTGGGCCCCCGACACCTCGACGTGTCGGCGCCGTACTCACCGCCAGCTGCCGGTATAACAGTCTCAGCTCGTCGAGCGGGGGGTAGCTGTCCACGCTGAAGGCGAGGGTGTAGACGCGGGGGGCGCGCGCCAGCGGGGGGGAGGTGAACCGCGCCGGCCCGGGCCGCCCGGACACCTCGACGTGTTGGCGCGCTCGCCCGAGACTGTTGTCTGCCACGCAACTGAAAATATAATGATCCTTATGAAATAAGGATTAAATTAAGCAAACGTCTGGTAAAAAGAACTAGACAATGTTACTGAAAATAGCAGTGCTTCGAAAATCCGAGCTAGAATGTCCAATGATTCTATAGGATTCTACAGGATAATACAGAAGTGCTTTACTGATATACCAACTTTTCATGAAAATAAAGAAGAAAACCTTAAAGATCAAGATTAAGCGCTAAAGAACCTCACTCACTATAATAATGTCACGGAAAACCGTAGCAGGCGTTGGGGCCGAAAGATTCTTGAGTGGCTACCGTGGACAAGGAAGACGTAGTGTGGGCCTCCCCACCAAACATTGGTGGACCGATAACCTGGGGCTCTATGATGGTTGCGTTTGTCACGTGATAAATAAGTGACAAAGCATCGGTCACTCACACTCGCATTTTGTCAAAACGTTACGGATGCTTTGTCACAAACGCAATCGTCATAGGTCCCTGGTTAGGATCACGGTCAGCAATTGGATGAGCAATTGGATGAGGGTGGTGCACGACCGATTGTTGTGGAGAATTTTGAGGAAGACCTTTGTCCAGCAATGGCCGTCTAATGGCTGATATAATGATGATGATGAAACCGTATCCTGGGACTAATATTTACCTGTAGTTCCCGAAGTCCTCAGGCTGCACGTTGGCTATAAGCAGCGTGTGGTTGTTCCCGCGCGCCGCCATCGTGACGCGGTCTGATGCGCTCAGGGGGAACGAGTTCTGGTACCAGGACACCTGTAACAGATATTACAAGTAAGTGTAGGCGGTATATGATGGTTGCGTGTATCACGCGATAAACAAGTGACAAAGCATCTGTTACTCACACTCGCATTTAGTCAAAACGTGCCGGATGCTTTGTCACTTATTTATCGCACTTACCAGCGAGTGAAGCGTCTCCGTTCTAGTTTTGCCATAGAATCTTACGTAACATAAAATTTATAGTAATAAACTGAATTTAAACGAGGTGGAAAAAAATGGTTGTAATATAAAAGACACTGATTAAAATAGATTACCTAAACCATGTTAAACTAAATTCATTGTATACTTTATGTTCGATTCGATTTTGATTTTTAGGGTTCCGTACCCAAAGGGTAAAAACGGGACCCTATTACTGAGACTTCGCTGTCCGTCCGTCCGTCCGTCCGTCCGTCCATCCGTCCGTCCGTCCGTCCGTCCGTCCGTCCGTCCGTCTGTCACCAGGCTGTATCTCAACAACGGTGATAGCTAGACAGTTGAAATTTTCACAGATGATGTATTTCTATTGCCGCTATAACAACAAATACTAAAAATAAAATAAAATAAATATTTAAGGGGGGCTCCCATACAACAAACTTGTTATAGATTATATATATATGTATAGGTACGGAACCCTTCATGCGCGAGTCGGGCTCGCACTTGCCCAATTTTTCATTTTATTTGCGCTCTGATAATTATTATTTTTGATTCTGATTGTGTTTTTATTATTATTATTTAAATGTTATTATTTTCTGTGTATATAATGTGTATGTGTTTTGGTTGTGTGCTGTAAACGTACCCGTGTTGAAAATAAATAAATAAGTGAGTGATAATTAATAATACGTGAGTTTGGCTTGACACGGCAGACTATACTTAAGTGATCGTAGATGGTAGAAAGGTTTTAGAGTGGTGACCGCAGATCAGAAGACGCAGCGTGGGAAGGCCCTCAACAAGGTGGACCGACGATCGCGGGCAGAAATTGGATAAGGGGGGCGCAAGACCGATCGTTGTGGAGAACTGTGGTGGAAGCTTTTGTCCAGCAGTGATCGGATATGATGATGATGATGTTTGGAGCTTACCTCTGCTGGAGGGTCTGCCAGGACGGTGCACAGCAGCTCAGCTCTGAAGCCCTCTCCTGTGTGAACCCAGGACCTCTCCACCGTGATCTCCGGAGGATCTGGAAGTAATGATAGGTTGGAGTTAGTCTGAGTCTGTAAACTCCAATTGTTTGTGGAAGTATTGAAAAAAATAAAAAAATATTACTCTTTTGTCTCCTATCCAAAAATAACCGTGCGTCCACGTTTGTAATCAAGATTCGTAAGTAGCCATGAACAAGGTTTTTTTTCTTTGTTTGTAACCTGTAATATCATTTGCCGTACTCTTAGAGCCCAATGCCTAGGTCTCCACAAAGATACAACAAATATTATGGCCATTTCATCCTTTCTTGGGTTGAACGCTTTACCTCTATCTCCAGCTCAGTCCAATTTTTTTTTAATATGGCTTGAAGCTGTATCAGGGCTGTTTAGCCCTCACTACCAGTGGGTCGGACTATGTGTGGGAGTATAACCCGCTAATGGGATTATCTCCGCGCCACAGAAGTAATTCCGGAGTATGTGATTCAGGACTCTTCTAAGCATGCAAGGGATCGTTACCGGTATTAATTAAAATTGAAATATCTTTCTAATTTCGGGTTTTATTTTATATGCTTTTAAATAGAATTTAGGTATTGATATAGAACTTTGAAATTAGCTCATTAAAATATAGAAATGTGTAATAATAAGCGAAATACCGAAATCGAATACCGGTATTTTGTATGGAGCCGAATACCGGTATTCGATAGTGTTATGTGAGTCTTTCTCTCCTTTCAACACGCGGTCACCAGATACCCTGGGTATCTGGTGACCGCGTGTTGAAAGGAGAGAAAGACTCACATAACACTTGCAGCTGGAACTCCGTGACGATGGCGGGCCCCACGCCGTTGTCCACGGTGCAGGCGTACCGGCCCGAGTGCCGCCGCTCTAACCTCGCCAGCTGCAGTTGAGGTCCTTCACCAAGACGTGGAAGAGAGAGAGACTCACATAACACTTGTAGCTGAAACTCCGTGACGATGGCGGGCCCCACGCCGTTGTCCACAGTGCAGGCGTACCGGCCCGAGTGCCGCCGCTCTAACCTCGCGAGCTGCAGTTGAGGTCCTTCTCCAAGTCGTGCGGTTGCGTTCTGCGCCGTGTGGGGCTGGAAATAACAGACAGACGCATACATTTCTCAAACATGCATTGAAATGTCGTCATAACGTGCGTTATAACAGGCTTCGACGTATCACGTTTCGGGCGGAACTACTCGAGAGCGATATGACAGCTCGTTGTTTACCTCTAATTAATTTCTTGCGTTGGATTTGTTCTGTACCTATGTTTTATGAGGCAATAAAGAGTTATTGTATTATATTGTATCGCATGATGAATAATAATGATGATGAAGATGACCACAAAATCACCACAATCACATTTATTACTAGGGAGTGTCCGCCCTGTGGTGTTTTGTTGTGTTGTGCTGTGTTGTGTTATACTGTGCTGTGCTGGGTTGTATTGTGTTGTGTTGTGTTGGGTTGTGTCGTGTTATTTTATATTGTATTGTAATGTAACTAATAACTAAACCCCTTACCAGTTTGTGCCACGTGGCGCTAGGCACGGGGTTGCCCGACGCGCGGCACTCGAGCACAGTAGCGCCCCCCCTCCTCGCGGCGGCGTGGCGCGACTCCGGTGCAGGCCGCACGCTCGGCGGGACCAGGACCTCGACGGTGTGATGATGATGATGATGATGTTGGTGAATATGGTGGTGAATGGTCGTGATGAACGCTAATGATAATGATGATGACCACAAAATCACCATCATTACCACAATCATCATCATCATCACCGCCACTACCACCGTCACCATCCCCATCACCATCACAACCACAGCAACCACCACCATCACCAGTGTCCACCCTGTGGTGTTGTGTTGTTTTATGTTGTCCTATGCTGTGCTGTGCTGGGTTGTGTTGTGTTGTGTTGTGTTGTGCTGTATTGTAGTGTCTTGTGTTGTGTTATATTTTATTGTTACTTAAACCCTCACCAGTTTGTGCCACGTGACGCTAGGCACGGGGTTGCCCGACGCGCGGCACTCGAGCACAGCAGCGCCCCCCCGCCTCGCGGCGGCGTGGCGCGACTCCGGCGCAGGCCGCACGCTCGGGGGCACCAGCACCTCAACCGTGTGGACCTGGTCTCGCGCCACGCGGTCAGATATCTGGCACACGTAGTCGCCGGCATCCTGAAATGAAGGGGTTTCATATAAAAAATTGGTTGTCTGTAAAGTTGGTTTGCGGACGATACCTAACCCTTAAAGTCGCAAAATAAAAAAGAAACCAGGGTTCAAACCTCGGTGCCTATAAAAATAGTAAAAACATCTGTTTAACTAAAAAATAATGAAAGTTTATTTCAAGTCAAAAAAATACACATACAAAAATAAAAATAATACTTAAGACTAGCTTAAGCCTAGTCAAACAGGGCTCCTCGGGTTGCCCCTGGCGCAAAGGTACCCATCACAATCATAGACTAAAAAATGCAAACAGAAAATATAGATCCAGACATTAAGGGCAAATTTTAGGTGATAACGTCATAAGAAAACATTGATGAAAAATTGCATACTTTTGAATGCCGGCCGATGGAGTGGAAGAGATAGATGCATCACAAGCCAAACGCTTAGGCCGATCGTGCCTCTCTATCGCTTGCTCCGCGCTCTCGCTTGCACGCTCGGCTCAGGCGGAACATGACAATAAGTCAATTTCGTGCGTGCAGCCGGCGTTTATCGATTTATAAGACGTTATCAAGTCAATAAATATTAAGGGACAAATCGAAATGCCAGACTGGCACGGTGCCCCGCGCGTATACAAAACAAATGACGATCCTGCATCACGCTATTAAGATTTTTCCTGAAATAATGACCTATTTTCGTACTGTTTTTTACATACAAATTTAGAAGTACATCATAAATAAAAGAATATTAAGGGACGGTTAGACACAAATCGACCTAGTCCCGTAATAATTAAAGCTTGTACTATGGGTACTAGACGACGATATACATAATATACAAATACGTAAATATCGACAACATCCATGATCCAGGAACAAAAGATTCGAGTTCAACACACAAATTATTGCCTGGGCCGGGATTCGAACCCAGGACCACCGGCTCAGTAGGCAGAATAAGGATTGTACAGTCGCCATCAGACATATCGCAGCATATAAGGCGTTCATAAATATGTGAACATGGTCTGTAACGCCCAGTCAATAAGAGTCGTGTTCCGATAATTATGGACGCCTTATAGGTATGCTTCGATATATCTGATGGCGACTGTATAGATTCTTGTGAGCGTGTTATTTTTAGACACTTTTGCAGCTGACTGTACCATCCTAGGGGACTTGATAACTGAATTATTTTACCCCCAATCCATCATGAAGTAACTTTATCAACTGCCGGTCGATATCTATGAATAATAAACGTCCCATTTATTATGAATAACGTGTCCTTGAGACGGGTATTCAAACCTTCGTTAGTTTTTAAATAAAACGAAGAAGAACTCTTTTCTAAAACCCAACGTTTGTAATCATTTTGCAATCAAGACTTTTAAACACTAAAGCTTAAAGAACTCTCAGCATTATTGGATTCGGGTGCCAGACGGTCATAAACTAAAGTAAACCAGCCAAGTGCGAGTCGGACTCGCGCACGATTGGTTCCATAGCAATATCAAGCAAAAAAACACGTTCTTTGCATGGAGCCCTTTAAATTTTAGTTAATTTTTATTTTTATAATTTTTTGTTATATCGGTTCGGTAAGTAACAATAATATACATTCTGTGAAAAAATAAAAATTTCCGTCGATCGAAATAACATGGAAAAACCGTTATTTTTGTACGCGATTATAATTATTTTATTTTGAATAGTAGGTATTTCTTGCTATAGCGTCAACAGAAATAAATCATCTGAGAAAATTTCAACTGTCTAGCTATCACGCTTCATGAGATACCTACAGCCTGGTGTGAGACGGACAGACGGACGGAGAGCGGAGGCTTAGTAATAGGGTCCCGTTTTTACCCTTTCGGTACGGAACCCTAAAAATGATTCTAGGGCGCCCAATCTCTAATGAGATCAAGGGGCTGATTTGATGACTATCGACTTCGATCCAAACCCGTTATGAAAGCCTTCATTACTCAACCTTCATTACATTACTCACGTAAACTTCTTTATCGAACAAAAATACTCGTATTCTATAACTAAATAGTAATAATAGGCGTGTAGTCAATTTTTTTGACGATGTTAATCGATTCCATTTTTTATTGGGATCATACCTAATGTCTATTATGGGACTTACTATATTTAGATTGATCTAAAAGTCAGAAATAACCGCCGAAGTTCAAAATTCCTACGGAGCGCTAAAAACGCTTCATACAAATAGCCACCTACATGTTACGTCATTTGTGTGTGGTACCCAATATTTGTATGGAGATACAAGTAATTTGCCATTTTCGTTATGAAAAAGTGCGTCTAAGTTCATGGTTGATCATTGTTTCTGTTAAATCATGAAGATTCTGAAAACAATGTCAAAATTTCTTTTAGAGTAAAAAAAGCCATAAAACTTGAGTACCTTTGAAGTAAAATATTTCAAACAGTAAATATTTTTTGGATTTCTTTTCTTTCTTTCTTTCATGACATATTGAGCTTCATAATTATAACTACAGTACCTATGTTGTATAATTCAACAATCAACACCAGGCTACACCTCTATTAAAGGCTTCATGCACGGCATCTGTTTTCATAGAAATAATTGAGAGATTAGGTACCGACTTCAAAAGGTGATTCAAATGTAATCTGTACATGAACGGGTGATTTTGGCTTTTTAAATAATTTTTAAGTAGGTTTTAGTTTTTCATTCTTTAGCACTAGTTTTATCTTTTAGGTAATACTTCAGTTTTTTTTCATTGTGTTGGCATTTTAATTGTATTTTTTATCGTTTTAATGTCTGTTAGAAAGAACATTGCGTAAAACTTCATGATTATATATTTATAGAGGGAGAAAAAAAAACAATAATGGGTAATGATGCTCTTCAATTAAATTTAGTATTTTTTATGATAATTTCACGAAAAAAAAACATAATGTGTTCAGTTCAGTCTCTATTGTTTTTTTTTTAAGTATCCTTATTTCCAGATAACTTAGGTTCATAATTTGTTAGTAAGTACACGTGAAAAAAAAGCTAGAACCCTTTATTTCGTGAAAAGTTCAAATAATTCTAGACTAGAAAAACTCAAATTTTATATAGAAATAAAACCATAAGAACTTGCTTTATTAAAAACAAGGAAACAGTAAAACGAACCCTGTAAGGTTAATTAAAACACTCTTTCTTAAATAAACGACAATTCTAACCTTAAAAACAAAACATCCCAATACCGGTTCGGCGCCCTCAAAAAACACACCCACGTTTTTTTAAAGCCTAAAAAAATGCAAAGCAGACATCTAAACGGTAATTGGCAGGGAAAAATATGATAATCGCCACATAAAAACCTTTGTGGTGCTTGCCGCTCGTTATTTTTTATGTGTGGCAACACAGAGGTACGATTTCCCGCAATTTTCGTCGGCCATCTTTTCGTACGGCGAAATTGTCTTTTTATTATGTTTTCTTCGATAATTTGGTGGTTTTGACGTTTTAGTGGGTTTATTTATGAGTTTCTGAGTTATTTCACTTGACAGGGACTGATGTCGCAGTAAAGTCGCGCCTTTTAAAGCATTACGACTTAATGCCGTTATTTTAAGCGCTCGTGTTGTAATAGATTTTTTCTACGAGCAATGTAGGGCATTAGGGTTTTAGCCCAATACGCGAAGGGTTTTGAACTTCAATAACATACAAGTGCGTGATTTTTTGCAGTCAGTTAGAGTATACTTATTGAGTACCTACTATTTAATGGGTATGAACATTTTCTAACGAATCTAGAGTGTACAGTCGCCATCAAATATATCACTGAACATGTACTGTAACGCCCAGTAAATAAGAGTCGTGTTCCGATATTTATGAACGCCTTATATGCTGCGATATATCTGATGGCAACTGTGCGTTAGGTATAAATTTTGAAATGTTGGAAAATCGTACACATAAAATATAGTTACCATTTCCGGACAGAAGTTTAAATGTCAATAGTTGTTCTAATTTGACCACTTGTGGGTGGTTCTACAGGCATTTCAACCGCAGGCAGTCCGCTGTCAAAAATATTGAAAAGCTACACCAAGCTGCAAACTTTCTTACAATGATATACTGAAACCTTGTTGCCTATCATAATTTATCTAATTAAATTTAAATCATATTATGGTCCATTGATGTCGGCGGAATGACGGCCGTTGAAACGCCTCTAGAATCACCCTTGTGGCGTCACTGAACCGTTAGCTTCCGATTTTATCTCATCAGCTGTTCTCTTGTACTGTTTTAACTTAATTGCAATTACTTTGCAATATAGTTAAATTTATTCTATTCGTAGTTTAATTTCCTCAATATGCGTGTGAATAAGTAGCTATCAACAACAGGCGTCAAATGATTGACTACGTACGACTAGTAATTTTTTAAATTACATAAAAGTTTTGTTTCTTTATTCATTTTATTACTTCAAAAATACCAGTTTATTAGTTATTTATTTTCTAAACCATGCATTCAAAATGTTGTCGTAACCTGCGTTAACAGGCTTCGAAGTATCACGTTTCATGCGAAGTATTTTTTTTTAAACATGGTGTGTCCATGGACCAGCTAAACAGCTGAATTAACTGGTAACTAACATATGTTTGAGATAAGCACTATACATGCCTTAACCGTGAAAAGGGCTTGCCGGCTTCGTATCACTATATCCGTTTGCCTATAGCTACTCACCCGGTAAGACCTACTTTATCGGCGTCTGCAGTAATGTAGTTTTTGATTTAAATTACGTAGGTACATAAAAGTTTTGTTTCTTTATTCATTTATCACTTTTCTTTCTCACGTGACTTGGAATTCCTAACTAATGACTTGTTTGCTGACATGTTCTTACTCCATGATATGTTATTTCCTCTACCGTACTACGTTAATGCTTCAATTTATCAAAGAATAGTCCGTCCGGTTCCAAGACTTCCATCGCCCTGTTTAGCCAAACACCGTGTTTGAATGGGCCATCAGTCACGAAGGCAGCCAGTCCTCATACATATGGAGCACCAATTTCGTGTAGATAGGGGCAGAGCCGTGGGCGTTTGAAAGGTTGACTTTCTTAACCTTATAAGCAGTATTAGAAGGGTTCTTGCATGGTATGAAAACAAGGCATGACACTCCGGCTAGTGAGACTTTCTAAGTCACTGATTAGTTGCAGCTTTATTTATTTATTTATTCAAATTAGTTACACAGCATTACAGTAATTAAACTAAGGTGAGCTTCAAAATTACATTAAAAGAAAATTAAATCTAGTTTGATTTACGCGACGTAACAGCGTGGTAATAAAATTATTATAAGGAAAAGAATGGTTGCCGCCAGTCGGACCTTCAAAAAATAATAATTATGCATTTATGCATTACGATTGTCATGTTCTTTGATTGAATTTTATTTTGTCGTAATAATTGATTTTAAACACTCACAATTTTAGGAGATTCATACAGGTAACAGAGAATCGGGGAGTATTATGATACACCACTGGCAACACAGAAACGGATTGACAGAACCAACCAATCATAGCGTGATGACGTCAAAAGTCTCACCTGTCATTCCCGAGTGTCATACCTTATTTTCTTATACCATGCAATTTCGTGTTAATAGGGGCAAGCCTTGACCCCGTGGGTGCCTGAAGGGTTGACTTTATTAACTTTACTAGCTGTGCCCCGCGGAACCCGCTCATCCCACGGGAACACTAAATTTATGCGGGATGAAAACTATCCTATGTCCTTCCCCGGGACTAAAACGATCTATATACCAAATTTCATCCAAATCGGTTCAGCGGTTTAAGCATGAAGAGGTAACAGACAGACAGACAGACAGACAGACACACTTTCGCATTTATAATATTAGTATGGATAGTATGGATAAGCAGTATTATAACGGTTCTACTACTTCCAATTTAGAAGCATGAATAATCTCGAAGTCTTAACATATTTAGCCACTATGTTCAGAATTCTTCGGTGCGGCCCACTGTCTCTTGGCCGTATTCCAAGCCGAAAAGCTCTTAAACTTTCAGCTTGAAATTTATATAATCGTCATGATTGATGACAATATCAGACTCCTATACAGCAATCGTGATGGCCGTCGGCAGATATAGAGGAGTGCCTATAGACTGTCATAATATGAGCCTCCGCGTAGCACTGAAGGTGCGGAGCGTCACAGTTAAGGAAACCATGCTCGCATGCATGTGAGTCCACCCAGACACCAGCACTCTCCATGCCTTCCCAAACAAACGCACATGCGTGCTAATTCGTATCCATCTACCTCGCTTCCCCTTCCTTAAGCAATTATACAACTTGAGCTACTTTTTCTTCTGCATTCGATCGCCAACCCCCTCTCAGGACAGACCCCTCGCGGGGTGCTTGAACCCCGCGCACCAAGCAAACTCACTCGCGTGCGACAATGCCACACATTTTACACCTTTGCTTGCTGCCCTTTCCACAGCAAATTTAATACCCTGTACATACCTGAGGTCCCACATCAGTTATCTGCAGATTGTACCCGTCGACGAGTCGGAACCGTTCGTCTCTGGTCACCATTAGGCTGGCCGCTGTCAGGACTGCTGGGCCTCTTCGCCAGAGCAGCACCAGGGAACCTGTAGGAAATAACAGTGGATTAGGTATCTACAAGGCGAATGTAAATGGAAATATTGGAAAAGGAAGGCCTAGACGAACGTTTTTTGATCAGATTGGAGACGTTCTGAAAAAAGGGCAAGTCAAGAGTTCTTTAAACTGACGAGCATGCATGAGCAGAGTAATGAATGCTGATGAAGCGAAAGATGTATGTCAAGACCGTAGCAGGTGGAAAGATGTGGTCTCTGCCTACCCCGTTGGGAGAAAGGCGTGATTTTATGTATGTATGTATTTATAGTTATTATATTTTCTTCCCCTTTTGGGATTTTAGAAGACCAAGGAGAGCTTACATGGACCAGATAAAGGAGAGGTTGAGCATCATGCCGTACCAGGAGAAGGCGCATGAACGAGAAGCATGAAAATTGCTCCACAGGCAAGAGCGGAGCTCTTAAATTTATGATGACGCTGATGGGCTTTTAGGGAGTTTAGGGTGCGTTCCGACTGATGATGGGGCGCTGTGCGGGGCAAATTGTGTTTGACCAAACGCAGTCCGCGAAGTACCGTGTGTGCGTTAGTAGAGATAGTCATCATCATCATCATCAACCTGTATAAGTCCTCTGTTGGACGAAAGCCTGTCCCATGGCATGCCTTTGAGCTCGATTTTCAACGAATGTCGTCGCTCGACCTTGTTACAGGGCGCCCTACACTACGTTTACTGACTCGCACTCTTAACTTCAGCATCTCCAGCATAACTGTGATACGCGACTCTTTCTTCGCAGTACTATGAGAGGGTGACAGGCGGTTCTATGTTGCGCCGCAAGAGTCGCGAAGCCAAGTCGTGCTAGACGCGCAGAGCTCGTTTCCTCAGTGGTCGTTGTCTCTACGGTGGATATGGCCAGCTCACTGCTACGTCAGCTTGCTGATTCACACTGTGCTATTTCAATTTTCAAATCACTTTAATTATTTCCGGCATCAAAGGCCCATAGATAGATACGAGTACCTTAAAATCTAACATACAATATGTCACTAACTTTTGTTCTCTGCCGAATTACTGTGATTGGTTAAATCACGTCGTTTCGCTCTGCAAAACTCTGTCTATGGCAATACCTTTGTACTAGCTTTGCGCTAGTTTCTAGACTTCTGGAGTGGACTAATGAAGGCACCGCCTTTCGACGAATGAATTTTCACTCCCCACCTTTTGAGAATGTTGAAAGAAAAATCTGAATCCGCCCCATTTTTGGAGTAAGGACTGACTTAGGTTATGTTTTTTTGAAATGAAATAATGAAATGAAATGAAATGAAATATTCTTTATTTGCTTTAAAATATGGTACAATTAGATGTCAGGTTACATTATCCGGTACATAAACATATTTTGCTAAATATTAGCATGCAAATACAATAGTGCAGGTAATAACTATAATATTGGATTTATACGAATTCAATTTGAGGACTTTTCATTTAAAAGCTCATTTGTGGAATAAAACATTTTTTGTGTTAGCCAGTAGTGTAGTTTTTTTTTAAACTGGTTTATAGGCAGTGATTTTATATCATCTGGAATTGCATTATAGACCCTTATACACATCTGGTAACTTCCCTTCATAAAGAGTGCACTATTGGGAACCATGTCCATTACAAGTTTATTCGGGTGTCTCGTGCTTCTAGGGTATACTTCAACTGCTTTTTTAAACAATTCAGGGTGCTTCTTTACAAAAATGGCAACCTCAAAAATGTACATACATGGCAGTGTTAAAATTCCGTGTTTCTCAAATAGCGGTTTACATGGTTCCTGCGGTGACACGCCACACATTGTGCGTATACATTTTTTTTGTGCTATAAAGGCTTTATTTACATTAAGACCATTCCCCCATATAAGAAGGCCATATCGAAGTATCGAGGCAATATATCCATGATATGCCATGAGAACGGTATTCCAAGTAGAGATATTTCGAAGACGCCTTAAAACATATATAAATCTCATAATTTTATTACAGACTGAATCTACTTGGTTTTTCCAATTACAATTTCTATCAACTGTTATTCCTAAAAATTTTGCAACATATACTTCTTGGATTTGTATATTATTGTAATGAACATCTAATGTCATAATTTTATTTTTAACATTGCAAAATTGGATAAATTGGGTTTTATTAAGATTAACTGATAAATTATTTGATTCAAGCCACTGTATTATTTGTCTAATTGTAATATTTATTTCATTATTATAATTTTCAATGTCATTGCAAGTTACTAAAATTGATATGTCATCCGCAAAAAGTGTACAGTCATTTGTAGTTACATCTGGTAAATCATTTATGTATGTTAGGAAAAGGAGCGGACCTAGTACACTTCCTTGTGGAACGCCTTGGCTGTTAACCATGTACGATGACCTGTGATAGGAAACTGTAGAATCTTTGGTACTCCTGATTTGGACACATTGTTGTCTGTTATCGAGATACGACTTAATCCATTCTAAAGCTGTACCTCGAACACCTAAATTATATAGCTTGTTAATTAGTAGCTTATGTGACACAAAATCGAAGGCTTTTGACATATCAAAAAATAATACTACCGTTGGCTTTTTTTTATCAATACTTCTGACTACATTATTTATTAAGTTAAAAGCTGCGAGTGTAGTACTCTTGTTTCTTTGAAACCCATTTTGTTCTTTTTTAAGGATTTTATGTTTCTCAAAGAAAGACATAAGTCTTTTATGGATAGCCTTTTCAAATATCTTAGATATAATCGGTATAAGCGTTATGGGGCGATAATTGCACATTAATGATTTATCCCCTTTTTTGAACAGTGGTATAACTACTGAATATTTTAAGGCCTCTGGAAAACAATCCAACTCAAATGACAGATTTATTAGATGGGTTATAACGGGCACTAATTCATCGCTACATGATTTTAAAATCTTTGTTGATATTCCGTCATATCCTGTAGAATTCGTATTTTTAAGTGATCGTATTATACTACTTACTTCATTGCAACCCAAAGGAGTAAGGAAAATTGATTGATTTATATTTTTTGAGTTTGTATTTCTAATGGACAAGCTTTTGTTGCCATTCTCAGGTTGTATGAAGTAATTGTTGAATTCATGAGCTATTAGTGTTTCATTTTTAATTATATTCCCATCTTTATTAATCTCCGATATACAATGATTATCCATATCTGGTTGGTCTTTTATAATATTCCAACATGCTTTGCTTTTATTTGTAGAATTTTGTAGGTATTTATGGTTTCGTAATTGTTGTGAATCATTTATGCAATTTTGTAATACTTTAGAGTAGTTCTTATATCTTTGTCTACTTTCGACAGTTTTGTGTTTATAATATTTAAAACGTAGTGCTCGCTTGTTTTTGCAGCTTACTTTAATACCCTTTGTTATCCATTTTGGCGTTTTGCTATTTACTGACACTTTAAATCTTACATATGGAAAACAGAGGTCATAGAATAAGCTGATTAACTCATGAAATGCGTTGAAAGCCTCGTTCATGTCCGATGCATTAAATGTCTCAGAGAAACTTAGACACTTTAAATGTTCTCGATATTTACGTATATTACTGAGACTGTAATTTCTTTTAGTCACGAATGATGCTGTCGGTTGTATGTGCTTTTCATTAACAGGGATATTTAAGCTTTGAGCAGTTTCGTGGTCTGATAGACCTAACGGAAGAACCTTGCCGACCGCTTCCTTTACGTTACTGATGATATGGTCTATACATGATTTAAGCCGGGTAGGTTTTGTGATATGAATTTTAAGATTATGTCTTAAAACCAAATCATTCAGAGAATCAGTAATTTTAGTTGGTATGATTGTATTTATATTGAAATCTCCGGCTAACACGACTTTTTTATCCCTTTCTTTAGCTAAGCGACTTAAAACTGTATCAAGCTCTCTTATAAATATGTCTACATCAGAATTTGGTGTGCGGTACAAGGTGATAACAATAAGTTTATTACAGGTTAACTCTATTGCGCAACATTCAAATTCCTTTAACCTTGCCTGCTTATTTATTTGCGGAAGTTCTTTAAATTGAAGTCCTATTTTTGTGAGGACACACACTCCTCCTCTATTTTTTTCTCTAGAAAAGTAAGAAGCTAGTTTGTAACCTTTGATTTTAATATTTGATTCACAACCGCTTTTTATAAAGGTTTCTGACAGGCATATAACATCGGGATCTTTCTTCGCCTTCCGCAGATCCGAGAGAGTTAATTCTAGCAATTCGCGTTTACGTAGTACACTAGCGATGTTTTGGTGAAAAATTATTAAAGACTGTTGCTGCTCTTTAAGAACGAAAAAAGTTACCGTCACGCAGATTGTTGTTTTCAGTCGCCAGTTTTTCTTCTATTTCGTCAGGTGTTTGAATATTTCCGTTTTCACTAGAAGCTGTCTGTCCGTATTTTTCTTTGTTTGTTGTCGAATTTTGCTTATCAGTGGTCTTCTTCTGATTATCACCATTAATCACCTTTGATTCCTTTTCGTTAGATGTGCTACCTTCTTGTTCACTAGTCGTATTTACATCTTCACTATTTTTATTAGTATTATTATTATTTATATTTTTATTAGTGTGTTGTAGGTTGGGGATGTAAAAATCAAGCTGCGTTAGTAGCGCATTTAAGTCATTAATAATTGTTTTTATTCCATTCCAATTCAACTTTTTAATGATAGCCTAACATTTGATCGCGCTCTCCTCGATCACACCTGATCAATATGACATTAAGGCTTTAGATGGAGCACGCTTACCTAGAAAATGCCCACTCTAGTAGGGAAGGGATCCTAGGAATTCGTGAGTATACTGACCCAAGTTTTGTACTTGACAGGGTAGCAGCAGTGTGTCTCCCACCACCGTCCGGAACGAGTGTCCACGCGACACGAATCGGGGGCCATCATCTGTAACAAATATCAATATCAAATAGATTTCTATGGAAAGTCACGGTGCACTTCAGCTCATTTGTGGTGCGCGTGCCGCGGCCACTGCAGGACACCTTTATCATGAGTTGGGGAATTGTAGTTCTACAAAGAAACCGCTAGGGGCGCTGCACCATTTTCCATTCAAATAGTTTACGCTGTTGCTAGCGAGTTCGGTCACGGTAACTTACGGTAAGGGTATTGGCCGAAGGGTGTCCTGTTTCGGCAGTTCCGGGACAATCTGCCGTATTCCACACCAGGGGGCCTATGATGGTTGCTTTTATCACGCGATAAATAAATGACAAAGCATCCGTCACGTTTTGACAAGAAACGAGTGAGAGTGACAGATGCTTTGTCACTTATTTATCACGTGATAAACGCAACCATCATAGGGCCCCCGATCGGCGAAATGGAGCCACGCCGTTTTGTCGCCTAAATCTAACTAGTTTTTAAGTTTTATGCGTTTTTATAGTTCACAGTGCCTTGCTTTTTACTGTAATGCTGTGTAACTTATTTGAATAATAAATAAATAAATGGTTTATAATAATTTTCTTTCAAAAATTTCCTTTTTATGACAAGCTTTTATAGCTAACTGTACTTTTCTTTGAACGCCCATCAATTGCTTACTGATAGTTACGTTTCTAAAGACCCCTAACTCGGTAGGATTGCATTGTGTATTTCAGAGTTTCTAGCGCCACCTTCCGGCTCCATCATCAGACCAGCCCCATGATACCATATTATTGTCATCATCTCCCTGCCCTTATCCCACTTATGTAGGGTCGGCACAACATGTTTTCTTCTTCCATTCATCTCTATTATTCGTTATTTCAGCGCTTACTCCTTTCTTTCTCATGTCCTCTCTCACACAATCCATCCATCGCTTTCTTGGCCTACCTATCGCTCTTCGTCCTTCGACATTCATCCCTAACATACTTTTACCAATATGACGTTCATCCCTCCTCATTACATGCCCGTACCACGCTAACCTACTGCTCCTCATTTTGTCCGTCACAGGTGCTACTTTCAAACTTCCTCGTATGTACTCATTTCTAATCCGATCTTTCCTCGTCACTCCACACATCCATCTCAACATTCTCATCTCGGCTGCGTGCATTCTTCTTTCATCCGTCACTTTCGTTGCCCAACACTCTGATCCATACATTACGACAGGTCTTATGATCATTTTATAGATTTTCCCCTTAAGTTTAGGGGGCATTCGGGGATCACAAGCTGTTCCAGAGACCTGTCGCCATTTCATCCATCCCGCATTTATTCTATTTTTCACGTCACGGTCTATATTACCGTCATTTTGGATTAATGACCCGAGGTACCGGAAGTCGGAGCAGACTGGTAGGGATACACCATCCAAGGCAATATGGGAAAAACTGGATAAGCCGCTGAAATCGCAGAACAAGTGCTCAGTTTTGGTTCTACTGATTTTTAATCCTACGTTCTCCAGTCTTTCTTGCCATTTTCCCAGTCTGCTCTGGACCTCAAGGGCATTATCCCCGACAAGAACAACGTCGTCGGCAAACAGCATGCACCAGCATGATACCATATTATTGTATTGTCAAGAAAGTTATGCAAGGTATGCAAAATTTCCGCTCAATCAGTTGAAGATATCTGCATCACACCCGAACAAACATAGTTACATACATACATTACAAGTTAAATAAAAGCTTGTAAAATAGGTACAGGGATCAAAACGGATGGGGAAATACTGCAATCTTGAATCAGTGTCATTTCATCCTGGCAATCCCCATTTTATACGTTGAAATCAGGAGTACCTCAGGGTAAACTTATAGGGCCCATGGTGTTAAATCTACATTCGTATCGTCCTTATCTGCTCTAGCGTGAGACAGACAACGCGACCGGAAGTAATAAATATGGCCGCCACCGGAAGCGTGGCGCCGGCCGCCATTTTGTTTAGCTTATTTAACACGTGCTGAGTAATTGTCTAGGTTTTTGGTGTGGACTTTAAAATCAATATTACTCTAGACGGGACGAAGCGGCGACGGTAAATCGAGTCTTTAAAATAAGGTATGGCACTCCCGAATGACAGGCAAGACTTTTGACATTATCAGGTTATGATTGGTTGGTTGGTTCTGTCAATCCGTTTCTGTGTTGCCAGTGGTGTATCATAATATTGGGAGTATCATATGTTGTCTGTATGAATCTTATAATAGTGAGTGTTTTAAATCAATTATTACGTTACAAAACTTAGTCAAAGAACATGACAATCGTATGCATAAATGCATATTTAATATTTTTTTGTACGACCAGCGCCGAAAAATGTTTTGCTGACAATTATTTAGTTATCATAAAGCGGGAACCAGTCAGTGTCGTAGAAAATCTCCCTTGTCAGGTCCTATTTTCTTATAGACCCTACAGATTTTTTCCTAAATGTATTAAGCAGTTTACACTCACGTGAAATTGTTACGAACGGTCCGACATGTTTCGATATTTGTCATAATGTGCGACTCCTGAATGCATCATGGAGACTTATGATTTGAGGCTAGTTTAAGTAGTGTATGTAACTCTACATAATTAGGCACACTCGTGTGATGTTATTATGAAATTTGCCTTTGGCTCGTTTCATAAACCCACAGTCGTGTTTAATACGCTTCATTATGTACAGTCACATAAACTACTATTATTAAAGTAAGGCTCACGAAAGTTTTAATAGGACTTTTTTTTCTGTGAACTATCATATAGATCGAAGACGAAACTTAGAAAGCATTTTCTGAACCGTCACCGGAAACGGCCTAATAACAAAACAACATAATACCGGCAACACGTCTGGAGGCAGCGCTCGCGTTTACCGGCTTCCGGTCCGCCGTTTCCGGCAAGATGGCGACCGTGACGTCAGAGCTGTCTTTGTGGAATTGTGTTGGATAACTTTCTTCTTGGGGTTCTCGGAAAACTTACGAATAATAAAATAAATAAATAAATATCAGACAACCACACACAAATCGATCTAGTCCCAAATTAAGCTGAAGAAGGCTTGTGTTATGGATATACATGTAGATAAATATATACTTAAATACATAGAACAACCATGACCCAAGCACAAATATTCGAGTTCATCACACAAATAATTGCCCTGGCCGGGATTCGAACCCGGGACCGCCAGCTCAGTAGGCAGGTGTCTACAAACTGAGCCAACCGCGTCGTCTAATACGTATATAGATAGAGTACTATCAAGGAAAATAAATAGTGGTATTATGAAATAGATAGACCGGAGAGTCGGGATCAATCGCTTAAAATAGTGACTCTCTGTACATAGAATCTCTGTGCTCTACAGAGCTCGCGATTTGTATAACCCGGTCACGTTAAGTTTAGACCTCATTTGTATTCGATGCTTTAGTTTCCAGGTGAAAACTTGACGTAAACAGATACTATGGTGCACGGGCTCCCTCTATGTCGCATACTTTTGTTTGTCCGAAACTGTTTTAGCATAACAGACTTGGCATATTAAGTTTTCGACGAATGGTAATGTGGCAGAAACCTTATTTGGCATAAGTTCTAACTTACCGAAAATGTGTTTGGCCGAAATTGTATTCGCATACTATTGTTTAGGCCGATTATATTAACGAATAATTTGGTTTAGCATAGTGGTATTTGGCATATTATCTTTTGTCCGAATCTATCTTGGCATACTTAAATTGCTACAAGAAAAGCAGGTTAGGTTATAACTGAATCCCTCGCAAAAACGATCAGCTAGCAGAAAAGTACGTTAGGTTAGGTTAAAATTGCGTCCCTAAAAAAAACGAACTGCTAGCAGAAAAGTAGGTTAGGTTAGGTTAGAACTACGTCCCTCGCAAAAACGAACTGCTAGCAGAAAAGTAGGTTAGGTTAGGTTAGAACTTCGTCGCTCAAAAAAACAAACTGCTAGCAGAAAAGTAGGTTAGGTTAGGTTAGAACTGCGTCCCTCGCAAATACGATCAGCTAGCAGAAAAGTGGGTTAGGTTAGGTTAGGTTAGAATTGCGTCCCTCAAAAAAACGAACTGCTAGCAGAAAAGTAGGTTAGGTTAGGTTAGAACTACGTCCCTCGCAAAAACGAACTGCTAGCAGAAAAGTAGGTTAGGTTAGGTTAGAACTTCGTCGCTCAAAAAACAAACTGCTAGCAGAAAAGCAGGTTAGGTTAGGTTAGAACTGCGTCCCTCGCAAATACGATCAGCTAGCAGAAAAGTGGGTTAGGTTAGGTTAGGTTAGAATTGCGTCCCTCAAAAAACGAACTGCTAGCAGAAAAGTAGGTTAGGTTAGGTTAGGTTAGAACTACGTCCCTCGCAAAAACGAACTGCTAGCAGAAAAGTAGGTTAGGTTCGGTTAGAACTTCGTCCCTCAAAAAAACAAACTGCTAGCAGAAAAGTAGGTTAGGTTAAAACTACGTCCCTCGCAAAAACGAACTGCTAGCAGAGAAGTAGGTTAGGTTAGGTTAGAACTTCGTCCCTCGCAAAAACGAACTGCTAGCAGAAAAGTAGGTTAGGTTAGAACTCCGTCGCTCAAAAAAACAAACTGCTAGCAGAAAAGTAGGTTAGGTTAGAACTGCGTCCCTCGCAAATACGATCAGCTAGCAGAAAAGTGGGTTAGGTTAGGTTAGAATTGCGTCCCTCAAAAAAACGAACTGCTAGCAGAAAAGTAGGTTAGGTTAGAACTACGTCCCTCACAAAAACGAACTGCTAACAGAAAAGTAGGTTAGGTTAGGTTAGAACTTCGTCCCTCAAAAAAAACAAACTGCTAGCAGAAAAGTAGGTTAGGTTAAAACTACGTCCCTCGCAAAAACGAACTGCTAGCAGAAAAGTAGGTTAGGTTAGGTTAGAACTACGTCCCTCGCAAAAACGAACTGCTAGCAGAAAAGTAGGTTAGGTTAGAACTTCGTCCCTCAAAAAAACAAACTGCTAGCAGAAAAGTAGGTTAGGTTAAAACTACGTCCCTCGCAAAAACGAACTGCTAGCAGAAAAGTAGGTTAGGTTAGGTTAGAACTTCGTCCCTCAAAAAAACAAACTGCTAGCAGAAAAGTAGGTTAGGGTAGAACTGCGTCCCTCGCAAAAACGATCAGCTGGCAGAAAAGTAGGTTAGGTTAGGTTAGAATTGCGTCCCTCAAAAAAACAAACTGCTAGCAGAAAAGTAGGTTACGTTAGGTTAGTATATTAAAATATTAGTAAACTGATGAATAAAAAATATGAAGACATGAATGATTGTCATGCGAAGTTGATGTTTTTTGTTTGGGTACCGACATTGTAAAACGTTAACAGCGCTTAGACATAATTACTCAGCAAATGCAAAAAGCATCGTTGTTGCAGGTCTGCGGCCATAAAATTTTCGGTGTGATGAATATGCCTATTTATTTTATGCGTAGACATGATTCGGACAAACAAAAATATGCGCAAATAAAATATGACAAATGAAATTATGCCTAGTTATTTTATGCGTAGACATCATTCGGACAAACAAAAATATGCGAAATAAATTTATGACAAATGAATATCTGCGTAATCAAAATATGCGAATCTTGATTATGCCAAAACAGTTTATGCGGAAAGTCAATTCTGCCTACATAGATTATGCCATGCAAAATTATGACTAAAAATATTATGCCAAAACAGGGGGAACCATGGTGCACACTTAAGAGGCCTTATACATTTACAAATGCATTTTTTTATATTATGACAAATATATTGATAATTTCAACCAACTTTTCTCTGATTTCTAGTTATTAACAGCTATTATTTTGACGATGAGGTTGGCGCCGTTTGTAGACACCTGCCTACTGCGCCAGCGGTCCCGGGTTCGAATCCCGGCCAGGGCAAATATTCGTGTGATGAACTCGAATATTTGTGCTTGGGTCATGGTTGTTCTATGTTTTTAAGTATATATTTATCTATATAAGTATGTATTTCGTCGTCTAGTACCCATAACACAAGCCTTCTTGAGCTTAATTTGGGACTAGATCGAATTGTGTGAGGTTGTCTGATATTTATTATTACATGCTTTTATTGCGTGCAGTTGAAAATAAGTCGAAAAAAACAGTTTTATGATCAACTTCAACGACGATGCCATCAAATGGCTAATGAGAGTAATGAGTCTCAAATTTAATATTTAAGCAGTATTCGACGTGACCCTGCCATAAGATTAAATAAATAAATGGGAAAAGGAGCCGACATTCCTGTTAAAATGTACATATAGTTCAGCTGAAAATGGTTAAAACAACTCACTTCTGTTGTTCTGCGCACGCGCCGCGATGAGCAGCGCGGCGAGAACGAGATAGCTGCATTCCATCGCGCTCAGCCACGCCGCCCAGCCCGCTGCCTCATCTGTGGACAAACAGACAAACATATTAATATAGTCTTACACGCAAAAATACGGATCAACAATAATTTAAAAAGTTACATCAATATTCAACAGCATTTATTTTGCCTAACCTATAGTTATCTCCCACTGCTGGAGAAAGGCCTCCCCTCTCTTGCGCCACTCGTCTCTATTGGCTACATGCTCCCTCGACTCGTTACTAAATGCATCCAAGGTCCAAATCCCCTCATGAAGCAACAGCATTACAAATAAAATTAAAACACCCCCTACACTAGCTGGTCATCATGAGACCTTAATTCAATGAGTGATATAGAAAATGCTACTAAAACTGAACATATCTACAAAGTTTGGAATTCATAGCTTCAATATTGGCTGATGTCTAGTCACTTGTTCCAATCAAAGCCGAATATCTTAGAACTTACTGGTCCTATTTCCTCCAAACATACCGATTCAAAAAAATAGTGCGTGGAGTCCCTCCGCGCGGAAGAAGTGAAACTTTGTAATGTGGAAATGAAAATAGGAAGGGGTAGAAATTGATTTTTAGTGAACTCATATTGTTTCTTTAAGACAAACTTCATCACTCTCGCTCTGTCTCTTTCTATTCCCCCTCCCCAGGAGCGTTGAACGTTTAACGCAACAGTGCTTTCCTACCCCCTCCACGGTAGCGTTGAACGTTTAACGCAACCGTTAAACGTTTAACGCAACCTTGTTGGAAGTTTCACTTCAAAAACTGCACTCAAATTGGTTCATTTTGGGAGCTATGATACCACAGATAGACACACATACAAATGTTAAACTTATAACATCCCTCTTTTTTGTCGGAGGATAAAAACGTCGAGCGAATTAAAAAAACACCTTTTTGAACGCGATTAGCCCCGTTTTTAACCAAAAAAAAAAGGGGTGTTATAAGTTTAACATGTGTATCTGTGTGTCTGTCTGTGGCATCGTAGCTCCCAAACGGATGGTCCGATTTGAATGCGGTTTTTTGTAATCGAAAGCATTGTCTGTCAAAGTGGTACTTAGCTATGTTTGGTAAAAATACCTGCAAACGTTTCCAAAATATTCAGCTTTGATTGGAACAAGTGACAGGATCTCAGCCAATATTGAAGCTAAGAATTCCAAATTTTGTTGTTATGTTCAGGTTTAGTAGCATTTTTATCCCACTCATTAAATGAGGGCCTCATGATGACCAGCTCCTTGTGAATAATGTGTGACAATTGTGCAAGTTTAAATCAATACACTATCGCCAATAATCAGCAAATTGTTTCGTACTGAATACATTAAACATCTGTCTGACTCCCCGAAATGACCAAATACCAACCGGACATTATCAGTTTCAATAATGAAATACACGACCATCCTTAACGGGAAAAGGCTTATGTGCAGTAATAGTGCAATCTTTTGTTGCTTTTCGAATTGCAGCAACAATAGGTAATCAGCGAATATTTGATTGCAATTTTAGGCTGTTTGAGAGCAAATTGGTTGGGATTTTGACGCTCCGTATATTAGAGATAGCTGTGCCCGCGGCTCCGCACGTGTGGCACAGACCGATGGTCTGCGTTAGTTTTACTTTATCACAGTTTCTTGATACCCCGCAGCATCCCGCTGATATGACTTTCCGTGCTGTCTAAATCTATTATGGCTCAGTTTCATTGGTCGTTAGGGCCCGCATGCGGGGTGCGGTAGAGTTCCATAACGCATGCCATTATGAGTTTCACTGGTCGTTATGCCATCTGCGGGAGTCCCCGCATGCCGTATGTCGACCGAGTTGTCGACTTGTGAGTTTCACTGGTCGTTATACCGCCTGCGGGGAGTCCCCGCATGCCGTATATCGACCGTGTTATCGACCAATGAAACTGAGCCATTATGATCTTGAAAGTTGTGCAAGCCGTTTTGCCACCAGTCAGCAACGTAGCAGCGATTATTCAATTAAATTTGCTAATATCCGTACCCCCTCTTCTAAATTTAGGCACAACATATTAATTTCAGCGCCATCTGTTAGATTACCAGGGTATTCGATAGTCGTAGCAAAAGTTTGAATAAAGTTTGCATCTTTCCTAATTAGCGCCATAAGATTCAGGTGCAAACTTAACTCAATCGTGTGTAGTGGCTACCCCCCTGCCATTGGTAAATTGTTTATAGCCTATAATATGGCCTAGCAAGCTATGGAACAGTTGTTCCATTCAAACGAAATACATCTGTCGACGGAAGGAGCCCCGCGGCGCAGGGACGCCGATGAGTACTGAGCATAAGGCTCCTTGTCCGTTCAAAAATGCTGATTGTTTTAGACATTATTCTCTATGACCAAACATGTTTCTAACATCTTATCAATGTTACTACTTAGAACAGTGCTATTGCGATTCACTGGTATACAGAAACTAGAGAAATTGAAAACTATAAGAGATAGGAAAATCTGTTTTTAGGAACCATGGCGTTGATTTTAGATTTAATAGAAAATACTTATTTTTTTTATCTTATACATAAATGGGAATTGTAATATTCTTTGCAGCGATTTTGACCGGGTTATGTATGAAATTATGTAGGTATGAGATTTGTAAAAAAAATAATAATGTAGTTTTTATTATATCTAAATTCGACGCCACGGTTCCTAAGAACAGATTTCTCTAACTCTTATAGTTTGTGACCCCTACTGACCCATTTGGATTGATCATGCTGTATATTTGAAACCTTCAGTTTGAAATTTTCATTGATAATTTTTCTTTCAAAAACTAGTGGAAATTTACAAAATTTTCGCATTAAATAATTTTTGTAACTTGTTTTCGACTGCACGCAATGGAAGCATAAAATAGCTATGTTACTGTCTAGAAATCAAGGGAAAAGTATTATTCATTTCAAAAAATTGGTTGAAATTATCAATATATTTGTTATAATATGAAAAAAAGGAATAAGGCCTTTCAAAAAGCAAACTACTTAAGTACAAAAACAACTATCAAGGTAGTGTCCAAATTCTTAAAGTGTTTTCCTCCCCTTATTGAATGTTCGGGAATTCGAAACATCCCAAAAGGATTCCTTTCCAACCACCCCTCGCCCCAATAAATAAATAAATAATGATGGGCAGGACCACCCCCGCTAATATCTTGTTTCTGAATGATTGATTCGGTCACCCTACGGATTATACAAATTCTTGGCGATGCGTTTATCGAAAAAATAACATTACCCTACCCTATTATAGATACTACCTACTCTATAGATATAGGTACTTAGCGTGTTACGCTTTGTGCACGGTATCATGAATTGTCAAATATCGTTTTTAAGATAAAATAAGATAATAAGATAAGATACGATAAGATATCATTTATTTGCTAGAATCATGGTATCATGCACCACCTACTAATTTCAAACATTAATTTTCAACTACTCCGCTACCTAAAGGTTGTCTGGAAGAGATCGCTATTTAGCGATAAGACCACCTGTTGTTTACCTCTGCCTGTTATTTTAATGTATCTCATGTTGTGTTGTATATTCCTTGATGTTGGAGGTGTGCAATAAAGAGTATTTGTATTTGTATTTGCATTACATACATGAGGGTGTTGCATACATTTTAAGAAGTCCATCATAATTCTGCCGAATAGACGGCGTGCAAATGTGGCAAATAAAACATATACTCGCGTACTATAATCTGTCAATTATAATTTCACAGACAAAATCACAATAACGCACTTTTTAATCCTGTACCAAAATTAGGTACCCGCTATAGAACTTTAATATTCATAAGACATCTCTCTACTCAACTTAAATAATTTCAATAAGAGAACATCAGCATATTTCACTGATTGGTTGAAATTACTTGTAAAAAAAATTAACCAATCACGAGGCACCCGAAATGACCATCACGATCATGTTTTTTTTAATAGGTCAGTTTTCGTTGAACGGAAAAGGTTATATCAAAAATAAAAATTCATAGTGGGGAATGAAGATCAAAGTAAAAAAAAAAAACTGTATTTGCTCGTATAAAAAGTATTGTATGCCACAGCTATCTACATAATTAGGTCTTCAAATCTCGTACCGTACTTAGGCCCACAGAAATAGGCCAATCGGCACGCGTCGTGACTATAACCGCGGTACTCGACTTTAAGAACCTTCATTGTGCAACGACTGCATAAAATACTATTTTAACACTGCATCTTTCAACCAGTCCCAGGGTTATACTTATAATGTCCATTGTCGAAAAGTCCGACAGTTATAATACACCTGTCCACTTTTCAAAAAGTATGAATAATAGTCCATTACAAGCTCGGTGTTGTAGTAGTACAAAATATTATTTTACTACCAGCATTGCACCCATGCAAAGCCGGGGTGGGTCGCTAGTATTTTATAAAACATCAACCTACATGTCAAAGTGACAGGTACCTACTTCATCGTTTATCTATGACGTAACAAATGCAACCAAACCATCATTGGCGCCCGATGACGACCGCCTACAAATTCTACAACCCCCTGATTGTGATGTTAATAACCCATTGAACTATACAAATTGATCCAGTAACCTCACCTCGCCTCGGGGTGCCTGCTACTGACGACAGATGTGATCTAACAACTATTTATAGGGCCCATGATATTTATATTATCCCAATCAAGTTGCCATAAAAATAAACTAGATTAAAAATTTAAAACACCCGCGACACTAGTAGCTAGTCATCATGAGACCCTCATTCAATGAGTGATATAGAATATGCTACTAAAACTGAACATAACTACAAAATCTCGTCACTTGTCCCAATTAAAGCTGAATATCTTGGAAAATATTGGTCCTATTTCCACCAAACATATATGTAACTAAGAACCATCTCGACGGACAAGTCTTTCGATTAAAACCCGCACTCAAATTGGTTCACCTGTTCGGGAGCTACAACGCCATCACAAATACACAAATACATAGGGACCATTCTGGCACAAGCATATCTAATGCTTAAAAGAATGTCCCAACCTTTACTGTGTTGTTAAACTGTGCAAAGACCGAAATAAAAAAATTTAATTTTTAGGGTTCCGTACCCAAAGGGTAAAAACGGGACCCTATTACTGAGACTTCGCTGTCCGTACGTCCGTCTGTCACCAGGCTGTATCTGAAGAACCGTGATAGCTAGACAGTTGAAATTTTCACAGATGATGTATTTCTATTGCCGTTATAACAACAAATACTAAAAATAAAATAAAATAAAACAAATATTTAAGGGGGGCTCCCATACAACAAACTTGTTATAGATTATGGTACGGAACCCTTCATGCGCGAGTCGGACTCGCACTTGCTCAATTTTTTTCCATTTTCAGTTTTCACATAGGTAGATACACATGTTAAACTTAAAACACCTCTCTTTTTTCGTTGGGGGTCAAACTAAATAACCCTTTCTACTTATTAAAATACAAGACCGATTTACTCACGTCGTAGTTAGTCATTATAGAAAGAAAAAAATAAATATTTATTTGTAAACACACGAACACAGTAGTAGTACAAACAAACACAAAAAAAAAATATGTTACGGTTGGGAACACAAACAACAATAAAATTAACAAGTCCGGAAAATGTGGAAAAAGCAGTTATGACTTTTTTTACGCTTGTAGTCCCAAATTTAGCTCAAGGCTTGTGTCATGGGAACTGGAAGACGATATACTTACTGATATAGATAAATATATACATAAATACAAAGAGAAACCATGACCTAAGTACAAATATTCGAGTTCATCACGCAAAAATTTGCCCTGGCCGGGATTCGAACCCGGGACTGCCGGCTCAGTAGAACAAAACAAATAAGACATTTGGATTTCATCCGATTTACAAAAACATACGTAAAAGTTACTTCGAATAGCTGGGCAACGTGTTTGCGTTTTGAACGTTCGTAGACTTAGGTTATGTTTTCACGAATAATTAACATTATTTTTGGAAAAGAAAGCGTTAGTTGTTGAGCTTATTCAAAATGTGAGGGACTCCAAACATAAAATTATAATCGTGTTTATAGGCAGGTCAGACTTCGGTTAGGTTAGGTACGACGACGAGCGAAGCGAGGAGGAGTGTTAGGTCATAACACAAAGAAACGAGGATTACAACGCTCCTGAGCCTTACCCAGCTAATCAATTTAAAATATAACATTACGTATAACACCATATCTCGGACATCATGTCATAACAAACGTCGAATATTGCCTCGATTATGACATTAATTTGCCGTCAAAAGTGATGGCAGTCGATAATCCATTATCTGCCTGCAAATAGTGCATTTCATCCCCCTACGTGTAATATATATCTAAACAGATATATAATGTCTTTGTCGACTAGCAGGGGAGAGAGTGTAATGGTGAGCTTACGTCATGAATTTCCAACCTTTACTCTGGATTAACAAAGAAAAAACTAATATAAAAAACTTTGTTTACAGATTTATTACCTAGGTACTACTACCACACTAATATAATAAAGGCGAAAGTTTGTTAAAAGAAAAATTTAGAGGTCCCAGGTTCGACTCCCGGTCTCTTCCACCAGGTTACGCATTTCAATTTCTCTTTGAGCTTCGATCTATAAATGGTTTAACACTTTTTAAAGCTTTTATTTAACTTGCATGGTATGTTTAAAGTATGTTTGTTCGGGTGAAATCTTGCAACTCAATTTTGAAGCAGATATCGTCAACCGATTGAGCTGAAATTTTGCATACTTACTCAACTTTGATGACAATATAATAATATGGTACCATGGGGCTGATCTGATGATGGAGCCGGAAGGTGGCCATAGGAGCTCTATAATAGAAAAGCAATCCTACCGAGCTTGGGCTCTTTAGAATCGTCTCAGTGAGCATTTGATGGATATCTAAAGAAAAGTACAGTCGGCTATAAAAGCTTGCCACTAAAATGTCATTTTTGACAGAAACTTATTTCTATTCAACACATTGAAAATGCTACCGAAAATCAAGTTCTGGTAGATACAGGGACCCGAGTTTCTTTTTTTTTTGGAAAACGCTTGGCTATTCTTTCGCTCGGCTGCGTGTCACACAATCCCCCTAACCACAACGTCGCCAACTCACGTGTGACATTTCAAGTATTTTCTCCCAATTAACATTTGTACCCTCGTTCCACAAAATCTATTTCTTGGCTCCCCTCACCCCACAAAATGCAGCGATCAGCTAACAAGGGCGAAATAACGAGAAAAGAAATTTTGCGCCAAATACCACCTTTGGGACGGTAAATCTCACTTCAATCCCAATATCTTAATAAAATTCTTGTAATATAGTCTAGAAACTACATTAAAAAGAGTCGTTGCAATTCCGGAATTTTTGATATTGAGCGTCCTCAATACCCGAATTGCAATATCGAAAAAATCTTTCGAAATTCCGGAATGCAAGCCCAATAATCCTCATACTCTTAATGAGTTTTATTATCTTGGATCATTGAAGATAACCTAAATTAATAATTTAAAACACCCTCAACACAAGCTGGTCATTATGAGACCCTCATTCAATGAGTGATATTGAAAACGCTACTAAAACTGAACATAACCATACAGATATTTTTCATAAAAACAACATTTAGAACAGCGCCATAATCTCTCTCGCAGTCTTCACACTAGCTGTAAAAGCAACGGGGACAGGGGATCGTGCGTGTAAAGCGCACATCCTAGGGTATGGCTAATGTGCATAAGCATTTCAAACACATATGACGCAGAGCGCTCCAGTAGCGTAAGAATTATGGATGAAAGATTTGGTGTGAATGACGTAACGATCTAATAGCTCAGTTGGGAGAGCAATACGCCGGAAACGTAGATGTCGTAGGTTCAAGTCCTGCTTAGATTGTAGTAGAGTAGATCACATTAAATTTTTCTTTCGTAATTTACCTTTGTGTCAATATTTATAACCATACAGCAATACAGGTTTAAAACCTACGTAGTTTTTATTTTGTATTTGAAATTATAATTGTCAGATTACAGTACGCGATTATAATAAAAAGGTGTATAATATTGCCTCGGTTAGGTTAGCGTCCGCATCTGTCTTCGACTTACGTCTCACAAACAAGATTCTGGACAATATCTTATGAAATAACTTCGGAAAACTAACTACAATATACCTAACTTCCGAAACTTAGTACTGACGGTGTTCTGGATAGTTTTATTGTATAAATTTCTCTTACATTCATTTTTAAAGCAATATTCATGTTTGGATTTTAGACTACTTAATTAAAGAAGTGTCATTTGTTTGTCATGATAAATTTAACTAGGCTAAACTTGACGGGTATAGTTACATTAAATTTTAGTATTTGCCTAATTTAAACCAATAACTATTTTAAACTTGGCTTAATTCATCCTGTGTTTAGATCTCATAATTTTCTCTGAATCCATATCCATACTAATATTATAAATGCGAAAGTTTGTCTGTCTGTCTGTCTGTTACCTCTTCACGTTTAAACCGCTGAATTGATTTTGATGAAAGTTGGTATAGAGATAGTTTAAGATACGAGGAAGGACATAGGATAGTTTTCATCCTGGTAATTATACCTAAAAAGAGATTGAAAAGTGAGTGAACATTTCTGTTGGGGTGCGGTGACCCTGTAGGAAATGTAATTATTAGACCAAAAGCACAATTGCTCTTACATTTACTTAGGCGCTTTTAATAATCTCTTTTATCAAGTTCCACGCGTACGTAGTCGCGGGCAAAAGCTAGTAAATTATAAGTTGAATAAAGAACTAAATATTAAGGGACAATCTTACACAAATCGATCAAGTCCCAAACTAAGCAAAGCTTAATGTTTACAAATGAAGCGAAAATTGAAAAATTTAATGATTCGGACAGGATAAAATAAAAAAAATAAAAAAAAAATAAGTAAGCAAAGCTTGTACTACGGGTACTAGATAACGATTTAAATAATATTCTAATTTATCACACACATAATTTTCCCTGGTCACAGGCGCGACAGCGGCCTATCGGTGTAACTCGGGCGTCAGTGACCTTGTAATGCCGAATCCATCGACAAGGCATTCACGTGAATGCCTTTCCCCAACTCGCGCGTTCCGCGCTCGCCCATCGACACGCACACATAGCCGCGAGTTTTGTTACTGCACACAAGTGTCGCTGTCGTTTCTTTATACGTTAGTATATATATTCTTTGTCCTAGCCGGGATTTAAACCCAGGACCGCCAGCTCAGTAGGCTGGTGCACTACAAACTACGCCAACCGCGTCGTCCAAGTCAAACCCTCGCGTCAAAAGTGTAACATATCAATTTATAGACATGTCATGTAACTGGGTTTAATATTGCTTTTAATATTTTACCACCCTCTTTTCCTAAGGGACTGTTTAGAAAAGGACATCAAACATTATTACTGCGACATTATGGTATATTATTGGTTAATTTGTTTATTTTAGCTTAGGAATCTGAGCATAGCATTAAAATAATCCGTTTTTCTGTCTTTTGTAGGCGTATGTTTGTCGGTATTATGCAAATCTTTGCATTTTAATTTCGATTTTCGTTGTTTAACCTCCGAAGAAAAGAGACTGGTGTTATAAGTTTAACATGTGGATCTGTGTGTCTGTCTGTTGCATTGTTGCTCCCAAACAGATGGCCCAATATGAGTGCAGTTTTTTTTAGATCGAAAGTCTTGTCCGTCTTTATGGTTCTAGCTATGTTTGACGGAAATAGGGCCAGTAGTTTCTGAGATATTCAGCTTTAATTGGAACACGTTAACTGGAAGAGATCATCCCTTAGAGGGATAGGTTCGCCTTTGCACCTATATGTTATTTGTAATAGATGTATTTTTAACTGTTTTTGTGTACAATAAAGTGTTTACTTACTTAGGTACTTACTTACTTACAAGTGACAAGATTTCAGCCAATATTGAACTGAATAATTCTAAATTTTGTAGTTACGTTCAGTTCTAGTAGCATTTGCTATATCACTCAATGAATGGGGTCTCATGATGACCACCTACTTGTATCGGGGGTGTTTTAAATTTTTAATTTAAGTTACTATTTTTCTAGGTGCAATATAGTACATGTAAGGGATTAGTTATTTCGTGAGATATTAATGAAGTTTAAAGATTGTATTGTATTTTACATAGAAAACTACCGAGAGTCTCAGACATATGTATTAAAATACTTACTAGGTACTTCTACGACATGAGTAAAACCGTTTAAGTATTATAATATTCTATTTTGTTGTCATATAAGTTTAGTCGTAATGTCATAAATAAATAATAATAAATAAATAGATATCGGACAACCTCACACCAATCAATCTAGTCCCACAGTAAGCTCTAATCTAGTAGGCTTGTGTTATGGACACTAGATGACGATAAACATACTTATATAAATAAATACATACTTATACAAATGACATCCATGACCCAAGCACAAATATTCGAGTTCATCACACAAATATTTGCCCTGGCCGGGATTCGAACCCGGGACCGCCGGCTCAGTAGGCAGGTGTCTACAAACCGAGCCAAACGCGTCGTCAAAATATTTATAGTGAATATAGTTAACGATAGTAGTTTAAAATTTCGGTAGTTTAGTTTAAAATTTGGACCGTAGTTTCTCTTCCCCGCTTCACCCACTTGAGGGGAGCAAGTCGTTCGGAATAAAAATCTTTCGACTGTTTATTGGATTACGGGATCGAGTTTGGAGTGAAATTGGTTTTGCCCTGGTTAAACGGATTTGCGCGGTACTTGTGCTTTCATTAGGGTGCCGAGTCAGTGCATCTGTGTGTATTTGATGCAATCTGTTATGTTTTGATTTGAGAGGCAGAAAACTGTTACTTTCTAGCGGTGACATGGTATGGTATGGAAGTCATACTTACATCGAAAAATGTACGAGAATGTACCAAATTATACGCTTATTAAAAAAAATGTACTACGCGTACTCATGAAAAAACAATGATCAACCTGTCACCATCAAAGCCCGCGCAAAGCATTTTTTTTTTAATTTTTCGCTTCTATATAAACATTGTATTTGGTCTTAAATGTATTCCAAATTAACAAGTTATACTTATGTTACCCCGCACCTCCACCACATTTAGTAGCTGCGGTATAACACATCACATTAATCTCATTTTATCTAGTCTTTAGCAAGATAAACAGGTTATACTGTCACTGTTACATTTGGTGGCGTTCTTTCAATCAGCTACATAAGTACTACTTATATATGTATGTATGTATGCACTGTGGGAGTGGAGCAATAGTTCATGTTAGGAAATTATTTCGTCATAAAACCTTACGTGCCGATTTGCGATGTCATCACTTCACCGTGGAAAATATTCCCACACGTACCAAGAAGTTTGGCAATTCCTTCATCTGCCAAACTATTAAAATATAGAACCCCGTTCATATAGTGTTTCCTCCTTCTTATAACTTGGGACCCTTCAAACGATGCGTGAAGAAGCATGTCTCGGGCCAGCATGGCAGTGTCAACTGACATGGCTCCGTTGGTTTCTTGTCAGTTGCCATTGCGATTTGTGCTCCCCTTTTTGCTTAGGTACCATCAGGCGAAGTGGAGCCACGATGTTGTGTCGTTATAAAAAAAAAGTAATATGACTCCAGTTTTTTTTATAATGACGGAGTTTGAGTTTGGAATAATTCATTTCGAAACAAACTCTCGACGTTCCCTCACAGACACACTTATATTAGACATATATATATATGACTACCACCACAAGTGACTGTATATCCAAAACTAACCCACACATCCATAGCACACACTCACACATACACACATTGTAGGCAGCACTCGCGCCCTAAATCACGCAGCAACCACAATGTATGCTAAAATTGAGAAGTGTGGAAACACACGGGCGTATGACACGGACTGTACCGACGCGACCAATTTTCAAATGGTATTAAAAAAAAGCAGAAAAAAAAAAGAAGTAACATGCAATAAATAAATAGGCATCGGATAATTGGATAAATAAATAATAAATATCGGACAACTTTACACAAATCGATCTTATCTAGCCCCAAATTAAGCTCAAGAAGGCTTGTGTTATGGGTACTTGACGACGATATACGTACTTATATAGATAAATTTATACTTAAATACATAGGACAACCATGACCCAAGCACAAATATTCGAGTTCATCACACAAATATTTGCCCTGGCTGGGATTCGAACCCGGGACCGCCGGCTCAGTAGGCAGGTGTCTACAAACCGAGCCAAACCACCCGCGTCGTCAAATTCTTTTATAGACTTCTTAACAACTGCATTCGGTTCATCTTCTGTCTTCGTAAGTATGACCATGTGTCTTCTTACCGCTCTCAGCTGGGCTGGTTTCCTATCCGCGAACGACGTGAAATTCGAATGCTATGCACTCTGTTTTCTGTTCTCAAAAACCCAATATCTCCCGAATATCTCAAAAACTTCTTTCACTATTATGGTGTAACCCGTGACCGTCAATTTCGCTCTTCTGGCAATCTATCTCTCTCCATCCCTCGTCGCCGTACTGGTTTTATGTCTAAATCGTTCACCGTCCAAGTTTCCCGTCTCTGGAACCGCCTTCCCCTCAAGATCAAACAAGCTCCGAACAAATGCGCTTTCAAAAAATGTTTGCGTGACCTCTACGCTAGCAGAGTTGTGAATTCTTAGGTTATCTGATTAGTATGTTTCATCTGTATTTATTTATATGTGTATATATTATATGAATATATGTATTTATCTAAATATTTATTTATTAAAACTTGTTTAAGTTAGTTGCACCGCCCACAATTTCTCTGCTTTGCCCGAAGGTTGACTGGTAGAGAATGCCTCATTGCATTAAGTCCGCCTTTTGTACAATAAGTTTTCTTTTGTGCAATAAAGATTAAATAAATAAATAAATACCTAAATTTTCGCGGCGGCTTTGTTGTTCAGTTGTAGGTATAGGCTTGTTTGAGGTATCTGCGAGATAGCAAGAGGATTTTGTCAACTTTAGGTAAATATCCACCTGAATTTCCGTCCTGTACGCGCGTACAGGCTTCGAAGTATCACGTTTCGGGCGGAAACTCGAGAGATCTGTAAAGGAATTTCATACAAAATTGACGGCCCTAAGCCGGGAAGTATCTTTTTTTAACGGGTCCCTTACGCGCAATCTCAGAAAATAAGTTTGACAAAAAAAATGATTTATTTCTAAATTACCTTTTTTAATATAATATCTCACACTACGCGCAATTATCTAGATTTTTAACAATGTAGATTTATTATTTTGACCGCGGCGGACAAGTCCCAAGTCACTCGCCGTGTCGCGTAACATTTGACAATTTATAGTAGTCCGGGGCACCTGCTTCCCGAATTTATATTAAACTACTGCTTGTCGTGTCGACTCGCGGCGGATTTACCTTTTCGGTACTCTAAGGGCTTCCAACCCGGGACATTTTGTATGTTTAACACGGCGTTCCGGGATTTCCCATACAAATAAATAAATAAACATCGGAAAACCTCACACAATTCGATCTAGTCCCAAATTAGAAATAGGAACAAAAGTGACAAGATCTCAGCCAATATTGAAGCTAAGAATTACCTACAAATTTTGTATATCACTCATTGAATGAGGGTGTCATGACTTGTGTCGGGGGGGTTTTTTAATTATTAATTCATCATCATCATCATCATCATCATCAGCCAAAAGACGTCCACTGCTGGACATAGGCCTCCCCCAGAGAACGACACCATGACCGGTCCTGCGCCTCCCGCATCCAGCGGACTCCAGCGACCTTCACCAGGTGAAGTTCAGTCCACCTTGTGGGGGGCTACCCACGCTGCGTCGTCCGGTGCGTGGTCGCCACTCAAGAACTCGATGGCCCCAGCGGCCGTCGGTTTTACGAGCGAATTATTAATTGACGGCATTGAATTACTATTACTTTTGACGCTTGCCTTTTAGGTACTCCCAGGGCTTCCAACCCGGGACGTTTTGTTTATCTACACCCATCTTGTTAAATTCCTATAACAAGTTCAGATACTCTAGGTATAGTACAAATTTTCTAAGCTAAGCTCATCCACTTAAGAACTGAATACTATTGAGTGGTTAACCACAAATTACGATAGCGAGCTCGTAGTAAAAGCAGTTTGTAACCACCTTGGAAGGTTGATAT
The DNA here is from genome assembly GCA_932273695.1 of Apotomis betuletana. Taxonomy (NCBI): domain Eukaryota; kingdom Metazoa; phylum Arthropoda; class Insecta; order Lepidoptera; family Tortricidae; genus Apotomis; species Apotomis betuletana. The sequence continues at coordinate 13,141,949 of OW026322.1, forward strand.
GGATTATCGACTCTATTTCCTTGGACATTTGACTACAATATACACTAACAGAATAATGGTGATCATAACTATATAAGATATTTTAAGAACCTATTACTACTTGGCAGCGACCAAAATCAACGATGTAATTTCATAATAGTACCGCAGCCACCGCGAGGTCACCATTACAGTATCAATTTCGATCAAAATTGATACTGTAATGGTGCCCTCCCCCCGCCACGCGAGTCACCTCATGTGTTCCTCAGCTCTGCGGACTGACTGGCAGGACTGAGTGTTTCATATTTTCATAAAAGAAGATCTATGATAATGATTATGAATATTCAATTCAATTCCTTTATTAGCTAATATCCGACTAAAGTCATGCAAATACAGTTGTAATGACAAACATGAGTACATCAGTTTTGAAAAATAAAATTATTTGAGAAAAACAAAACTCATTATCAAAATACAAATAAAAGCAAAAACAGTACAAATATAAAAGTAAAAAAGCAGCATTAAAATACAAATAACAAAATTTCGCTAGTTAAAAACGAAAACAATAAATAAATAATAATTACAGATTTCAAGCATGCGCCATAAAAAAGAAGAACATAAAAATAAAACAAGTCAGTCAAACATTTTGGCATAGATAGTATTCATCTAGGCTGTAAAAGGGCCGGGTCAGAAGTTTTATTTTTTATTTTTTGGCAAATAAATGAGCGTTGACCGCGCTTTTAACATTATTCTCCAGCAAACAAACTCGCGAGGTCTGCAGTTGTCAAAGAAGTTGTGAAATGCGACCTCTAGGCGAGAACAGTCAGAAAGCATCCGGACATACGAAAGATTTTTGGCCAAGCTGAAACTGAGACGCTTCGCTCGTTCGGTTAATTCATTCATGATAACAACATGCATTTAAAAGCCCATTTTAACCGCGAGGTCACGACAGATTACGGCCGGTCCACGCCACCCGACACTCCCCCAAATAAACGTATTTGCATACCCTATGTCAATGCACCCCTAACTGCGATTTGTTGGCCGTATTTAAGACGGGCACAATGCTTATTTATGGAGGATAATCCCGTTTTTAATTTTCCCGTGGGGTCGTTAGAAAAATATTTAGAAATTATTTTCAGAAGATTTTATTTTTATGGCAAAATTATTTTACTTTGGGTACCATCCATACTAATATTATAAATGCGAAAGTGTGTCTGTCTGTCTGTTACCTCTTCACGCTTAAACCACTGAATCGATTTTGATGAAATTTGGCATGGAGATAGTTTAAGATCCGAGAAAGATAGGATAGTTTTCATCCTGGAAATTATCCCTAAAAAGATTGAAAAGTGAGTAAGTAATTCATGATGACATTGATGACCCTGTAGGAAATGTAATTATTAGACCAAAAGCACAATTTTATTGTTCTTACATTTGCTTAGGCGCTTTCAATGATCCCTTTTATTAATTAAGGTGGATATCTATCGTGTTGTACGAGGTTGCTTCCATACTTCCAAGTTCCACGCGGACGTAGTCGCGGGCACAAGCTAGTATCATATATACCCCAACAGGGTGTTTTCATCCCACGCCATAAATTACGGATTATTAGTGGTTACTAATTTATTTTACTCATTACTGGCAACGACAAATTTTTGGTAACTGACGTTGAAAGTCGGTGAATGTCACTGATGTAAACAAAGAGGAAACAGGACAGGACTGAATAATCCGCAAATTTAAAGCAATTTTTGCATAATAAGAGGGGAGTCAAGTTTTTTTTCATAGGATTCAGTATTTATTTCCCAAGAAGAACGAAGGATTGAGCGGTATTCCGGTAAACAATGTTTTGAATTTGGTTGATAACAAAGCTACCGAAGTTTAATAATACAAATATATTATGACGTATGCACATTATTGCCATATGAAAGCTGTTTGTAGCGTCACTATCCCTGGGCCGGACCGACTCTTTGTTAGGCTATAGCATAGCCATAGCCTATAGTAGGTATACTACTGTAAGGATAATTTCTAATTTAAAAGTAGTTGCAATGAACGATCACGTGATAGCCACGTGATCGCCCCCTTCCACTCCGAGCAATGGCGACCGGTCACGTGGCTGGGAATAAGAGACATTCGCTAACGGACATTGTCCGTGGTCGGTCGGTTGCTCGCCGTGGAGGCATTGTTGGATTTGTTGGTTATTTAAGGGCTAATTATAAGTTCAAGCCTACTGAATTAAGTACAGGTCAGTATCGCTCTCGTATTGATTGGGTATAATCAATATTAATACTATTTAATGAAGTCTATGCCTACTCACAAGTTGTATTCATTGTGCGAATAAACACCATTTGTTATCAACTGTCGTTGTTTTAATTAAACGTATCGATTCCTTATATATCAGAAGTTGGGATAGGCGAGTATTCTTATAATCACTTGCTTATCCCGCCCGCAAATTTCGAATTATCGGCCTTCACACAATGAATACGACTAACGAGTATTAAGAATTAATTTCATCCCTAAACGACGCGAAAGTGCTAAATGTTTTTAATTATTTTGTGGAATTTTTGATTTAACGTTTGAGATAAATTTGCAAAAAAATAAAGTAAATACACTTGTTTATATAATTAAACGACTACCTTAAGGGTATGCATAATTAAGCGTTCAATATATTCGTATACCTTTCACTCCCATTTACTCGGAGCTTAACTAAAAGAAATCCCTTATGAATAATGACGGGTTCGTCTTTGTATACTTTGATTGTTTTTATGTTCTACTTATAATATTGCTGTTATGATAAAGTGTCTACGTATATTAATGCATAATATCAAATATCCTCTTAAATTTGTGTTGTGAAATAATTCAAGTGCTACTAATACTATGGCATTTTAATTACCAACTAAAGGGATATAATATATGTACATTCAATTAGAAATACAAACTTTCACTTAAAAATGCAATGGTGAATGTCCGTAAAGTTATAGTGTTCGACCATATTCTTTTGTTGGGTTTTAGATAGTTATCTTAATTATGTTTTGGTGGTTCAGATTGTGTATCTGTGATATTACGAGTTCTAGTATAGGTAACTAAATACCTGAACATTGCTTATGCGAGAACTATTTCTCTTTTATTAATGTTTCTGGGCTTTGTTTCTTGAATGAACACACAAAATATAGGTACGTAGCCCTCCAACTGAAAAAATAATGTAATTTTATGTATAAAATATACTTACTGTTTTGCAAAACAGCCGACATTCATAAGTGCATTGTAATTATGCCTAAATTGAAGAATAAACTACTTTGACTTTGAATGTACCATACCATACTAGGGTCTACTCTATTCTGTTCTTTTACTAAGACTGTACTTTGAAACGTGAAGATGATAATTTTCGTGAGAATGGAATTAAAATACTACAAAGATACATACATGGTTATGGTTTAAGAATTTATTTCTCCAAAAAAATACAATTCACTTAACTAGAGAAATACATGCACATCGTTTAACTAATTACTTAACTAAGTTCAAAGTGTACGAATCGCAAATAATACAACATAAGGTAACTATGAATAAATAAATAAAATATAAACAACAAAGTGGGTGCCTAGATAAAATATTCCAGTTGCTTATCAATGCGCTGACCGCTGCACTCGTAAGTTGTAGGGTTTTATTACGTATCGGCTTGTTATTACTATGCCGCTCAAGGCGACCAACAATGTGATAGCAATCAGACTATTTTGCGAGTTACATACCAACACATTCTCGAGATCGGTCTTAAAATCTCAAGCTCACGACCATCATCGAGGTTTTCTGGAATCCTACCATAATATACGAGTAGGTTCTGAGAACTTACCCCAAAGATATATTAGAAATGATTATGGGTTAATTCGAGAAACTGGAAGTAAGTTTTTGGCACTTGGTGAATAAGAAATTTAACTAGCTTTTCTTCGCGGTTTCGTTCGCGTAGAGGGGATGAGGTGCGCCCGTAGAAACCCTCGGCTCCTATTTGTCCCTCCTTTGAATGAGTACCCTATGATTTGTAACCATAACACTGTGTCTGTTCTGATGTCTGGTTACTGAATTAGTTTTATGATGGTCTATTGCCTTTTAAAGTTGAAGGTATATGATCATAAACTTTCACGTTTGTAATAATGTACAATACAAGATAATCTGGTAGGACTCCTCGAAATGACGGACTAGTAACTAAGGAGTTTAACAGCTGGACCCTTTCCTGGCTTTGTTCCCTATACGATAAATTTGTTTCATTTTTATGATCGAAGCACCGATGTATGCATGCTGATAAATAAATTATCAGTGTAATCACTGTTTAAGTGCAAGTTTCAGTGATGGAGGCTGAGAAATAAGGAGGGCACTGATACTGAGCCCAGAGAGGAACGCGAGAGAGGAGATACGATGAATTCGAGATTCATCGACATTCGCCGCGGAAGTCATGCTAAGTGAGGGAGCGGAATAGCCTGAAGGTAGGCAAAGCCGCAAACACTTACATGATGGAGGCAGTTCATCGACATTCGCCGCGGAAGTCATGCTAAGTGAGGGAGCGGAAGGGAGCCTGAAGGTAGGCAAAGCCGCAAACACTTACATGATGGAGGCAGTTCATCGACATTCGCCGCGGAAGTCATGCTAAGTGAGGGAGCGGAAGGGAGCCTGAAGGTAGGCAAAGCCGCAAACACTTACATGATGGAGGCAGTTATGATCGCGCAGTATATCGTGAGAGAGTTTCACGCTCGTAGGCCGTCGAAGCACACACCTCGTGATCAGCACAGATTGCATGATGTAGTCGATCGACGGGAAAGACGGTTGCCGAGGTCGCGGAGTTCATCGTATGAACTCCGCGATGTGAATGTGAGCCCAAGACGGTATGAGCGCATGGAGACGGAGAGGCTTTATATTTATAGTAGTAGTTCCGATGATGACAAGCTTCTAAACTCAAATTTTCAAAAGTTGTACTCTCGTTCTCCAAGCGCCGCTCAACTTCTAAACTAGAGTCTGGCTAGTCAAATAATGTTGACAGATATTTCTTTGTGGTATCACCAAATGTTTATTTTAAATAAATGACTCATATTAACAATAACCATACCAAGTGAGGTCCGCAAACTATTATTTAAGCTCGTAAATAATTGCGACAATGTGCGAAGCCAATGTGAAGCGTCGTATAGCGAAGACATTGAATGTTAACAAGTAGAAAACAATTTAGTTGTTGGGCTATTTGTAAATATTTTGATACTTTATTTACTAGTTCTATCTTTTACTTATAACCTTGATTAGGTTCGTAAGTTTATTAATTTCCGTGAAACTCATAAACAGGGCAAGTGTGTAAGGAAACGGACAAACCAAAAGTTCTGTAGAATATAAATAAAATCAAACCATTTGAACGCAAAAACTTACTAAAAACCAATATTTAGAAAAATAAATTTGTGGAGCAATTTGATATTAGACAAAAAAGAACATTGTAGCGGAATATTTAGAGGCCGATTTTGACTATAGCGAATAGGTCATGGTTAGTAAAATTAAAAGGTGAAAATATTCATCTTAGTCAAAATGATTGATTGTAGCTTATAGTTTGTGTTTCCTCCTTCTTATAACTTGGGACCCTTCAAACGAAGCGTGAAGAAGCATCACTCGGGCCAGCATGGCAGTGTCAACTGACTTGGCACCGTTGGTTTCTCGTCAGTTGCCATTGCGACTTGGGCTCCCCTTTTTGCTTACCATCAGGCGAAGGGGAGCCACTATGTTGTGCCGTTATAAAAAAAAAAAAAAAAAAAAAAAAAAAAAGTTAGTTTCTCGTGGTTTTACCTATTCCGGTGTCGATCTTGTCTGTAAGCAAGCAACCAAGAAACGCGAATATACTAAGTTAAACTTGACCCACCTCGCGGTTTCCGATTGAGCTGAAATTTGGCCTAGTAATTATGTAAATCTTTTTGTGACGGATTATTATTACGGTATTATCGAGCTGGGTTTTATTTACATTACATTTCATCTTTCGCCTTGTTTATGGTTAGAAAGTGTAAACATATGTGTTTGTTGCTTACGGTAATGTACATAGTGGTAAAAGTTATGTGAGCTGACTATGAGTGCATGACAACATATATTTAACTTATTTATTTGGGTGCCTTACGTTTGAATAGGAAATAAAAATCATTTTTTTTAGTACCAAAACTATATTTCCTACTACACACCGTGTGACTAGCCACAGATTATTTTTAAAGTGTCCGTCGTAACTTTGAGTATTAATTCATTACCCAGATAATATCATTAAATAATGTTTTTCCTGAATTCAATGTCGGAAGATCACGATTTTGACGTGGCCCACCAAAGTAAAGGAGTGTACTGAAATTTTGGATGGACTGAAAGAGAGACGGCACTTCCCAAACTTACAGAGCTTGCCAAGTCTTGGTATCGGGGTCTCGGCACGGTCCTATATTTCATGGTCAGTGTGGAAGATACAACTTATAGAGTCATTCCCTTGCCGTGAAGATTACGCAGAGCTTTTGTTCTGGTCAGAAGAAAAAGATCGATATAGTGATTCCCTTGAGCACTACTAATACGCTGAAATCAATTTATTGAACAGGTGTAGCATAACAGGTTATAAATGGGTGGATTATTTATTCACATTCATATTATTCATATTCGCTTATTGCTGTCATGAGTAGGTGCAGTAGGGTGTTAACATATATGGCAGTTAAACGCCCTGACAGGGCATTGCAATTATCTTATAACTAGAAACTAAAGTACTTATATTAGATTTACATATCAGTTTTAAGTTAGGTAAATAATATCAGTTGTTATAATATCAGTTGTCAAACGGTATAGAAGATCGTGTTGTACGAGTAGGTGCTCAAGCCGCCTACTTTCGCGAACCTGAAGAGGTTCTTAGATATCTAAATTGCAATGAGGACGGGCACAAACGCTTCCAGTGCAAAAATACTCTAATAATTGTACTACGTGTCGTGTGGCAAGCTAGATCACCTTCCGACATTCTGTCCTTTCGCTTGTAATAATGTAAATGGTAAATATATCAGAAAGTATCAGCTACAAAGGGAGTCAAATGTTATCGAGTAAAGTTGTCAAAAAAAAATTAAATTCATGTTGGTAGGTACCTACTTTAACATGTTGATAGAGGGTAGGACGCTTTTAAATTTAATTCGTTTTATTGCCAGAAGGAAAAACCATGCAAAAAAAAATGATAGATTACGAACTAGATAGTCTAGAATTTAAATAAAATACCAAAATGAAATTAAAATACAATAATCAAATTCCATAATCAATAAAATCACATAATAACATAAATAAGTATACATAACAAAATCAAAGGAGACTTTTATGCCATGTCGGTAGTCAACGCACCGTCATTAGATAATTCGAGTTATTAGATAAATATTTAAGTTTCCTGATACGAGGCGTATTAAGTAGGGCGCCTCGAGTGTGTCAGTTCTAGGCATGAACACACAATCATGTTCTAAAATATCCCATTCGGTTTGAACTCATGTTTTTAGTGTTGCCGAAAATACTCAACTATTATAAGGATTCCACATCAGTTAGTTCCGAGAAAGTAAAATCTAACAAACTGTTCTTGCAACAAATCAAGAAAGATTCAGTGGATAAATCTGTGAACGATTCAGTGGATTAAAACCTTATTAAAATTGGCCCAGCCGTTTGAGCGTGGGGAAGTAACAGACATACACATAAACACGCTCACAAACTTTCTCCTTTATAATATTTATGAGGTAATATTGAGGTGATAATAAGCTTAGTAGTGATTTCGACGAATAATAAGCATAGTAGTGATGAGAGTGCTGGCTAACTCTTATGGTCTATGGTGTTAACAATAATTAAATTACTACTGTGTAGCCATTATAATTTCCTTAGCTTTAGGAATTTATTTATATGTATATAGGTTTTCTTGCTGCAATTGAATGCTGATGCTGCTGTATATCTATATTTGAAAATTTAAAATATAATTCACATATTTTAATTAATTTGCAAAATTATTTATAGACACGCCCAACTAGTTAGTTTCATTTGTAAGTGTCCCAATAAAACAAAATAAAAATTGAAATCTTTTGATCATACGATGTTATTAGTAAATGACGATATTTTATCTAAGTATATTTAATTACACTGTACTGTACAGTATAAAATGGTAGGCACAAATGGTGGACTTAATGCCGTGGCGCATTCTTTACCGGTCAACCATGAGACCAAACGGAAATCAGCATTTGGTGCATTGGCATATCTAATATATCTATATCTATGTATGTGTAATTAACTAAGCAATTATTACGACACCTAAAAGAAAAGATAATTTAAAAAAATATAACATAAAATAGAACAAAATACTGTAATGCTTTTTGTAAAATTATAATGATTTACCATAATACAATATTCTCAAAATATTTATATAATTTAATAGCATTGAAAATATTTAGTCTCTTATTCGACTTCCGCCACTATGGCGTCCTGGCCGCTGATTCCAGTCTACCTACATATTATTCGATTTTATTAATGATGAAACGTAATGTTCCCGCGAAATTGCTGGTGACGGTGACACTACTTTCCCCCTCCTCAGAAACTTAATGTCACAAATGATTACCGAACATAGGTGTTTACCTGATTTTTTATATGAACATTTCATATCTATCATCTTTCTTGACAAATTTGATACTTAATAGATGCTGGAAGGGTTAACCATAATACATACCTAAATGTTGTCTGGAAGAGATCGCTATTTAAGCGATAAGACCGCCTGTTGTTTACCTCTGCCTGTTATTTGAATGTATCTCATGTTGTGTTGTATATTCCTTGACGTTGGTGTGCAATAAAGAGTATTTGTATTTGTATTTGTACATTTTAAATTAAGACATGAATCTTTGATTTTAGAAATTATAAGGTTAACCTAGGTTTTCGCAATATACTTACAATTTTATTTATATTACTATGATGTAGTTATAGAGCGAAGAGACTTGCTCTAGCAGGATGGCCGAGCTGTAAGGATAATTTCTAATTTAAAAGTAGTTGCAATGAACGATCACGTGATAGCCACGTGATCGCCCCCTTCCACTCCGAGCAATGGCGACCGGTCACGTGGCTGGGAATAAGAGACATTCGCTAACGGACATTGTCCGTGGTCGGTCGGTTGCTCGCCGTGGAGGCATTGTTGGATTTGTTGGTTATTTAAGGGCTAATTATAAGTTCAAGCCTACTGAATTAAGTACAGGTCAGTATCGCTCTCGTATTGATTGGGTATAATCAATATTAATACTATTTAATGAAGTCTATGCCTACTCACAAGTTGTATTCATTGTGCGAATAAACACCATTTGTTATCAACTGTCGTTGTTTTAATTAAACGTATCGATTCCTTATACTACTTAGTTTATGGGCTATATATATTTTAGTTAGTTGCTTGATTTGTGTCTGTATTTCTCTTTATATCTATCCGGTCCCGGTCCGGGTTCGAATCCCGGCCAGGGCAAATATTTGTGTGATGAACTCGAATATTTGTGCATGGGTCATGGTTTTACTTTGTATTTAAGTATATTAAGTATATTTATCTATATAAGTAGATACGTATATCGTCGTCTAGTACCCATAACACAAGCCTTCTTGAGCTGAATTTGGGACTAGATCGATTTGTGTGAGGTTGTCCGATATATTTTTTTTTATCTATACAAGCTCGGTAAACTCACCCACTGAAGTACAGTTTTAGAGAAGATTCTATGCCGCAATTCAAACAGTGGTTCAACTTAGCCAACAACTTTGTCAATTCGCCAGTAAAGCGCTTAAAATATGCCGTGCTAGTTACCAATATAAATAGCCGTATTCCTAAACTACTGTTTTACGGGTACGTCGGGTTAGGCAAACACCCCGGGCACCCTTCCGTGACAAGTCGGTAAAAGGTAAAACAATAAACTAGGTCATTTGTTAGGGGAGAGCTCGTTTTCACTGTCGTCCGGTACGATAAGCCAAGCGAACGTTTTCAATCGACGTCAGAAACGCAGCAGGTTCTAATTAGTATTTGGGAGCTTAATTTTTAGGGTTCCGTACCCAAAGGGTAAAAACGGGACCCTATTACTGAGACTTCGCTGTCCGTCCGTCCGTCCGTCCGTCCGTCTGTCACCAGGCTGTGTCTCAAGAACGGTGATAGCTAGACAGTTGAAATTTTCACAGATGATGTATTTCTATTGCCACCATAACAACAAATACCAAAAATAAAATAAAATAAATATTTAAGGTGGGCTCCCATACAACAAAATTACAGATAATGGTACGGAACCCTTCGTGCGCGAGTCCCACTCGTACTTGGTGTATTTTTAGTTTTTTTAAGCGTGCGTTCTCCGATTAATCGAAAACGGGTAAAATAATTTGGATATTTTTTTTGGTCCAAAGAGCAACTTTCATGATTATAAAAACGGTTTAAAAGGCCCTATTCCTTTTAAATTTTATTTTTTTCATATTATGACAAATAAATTGATAATTTGAACCAACTTTTTGAAGTGAATAATACTTTTCCCTGAGTTCTAGATAGCTTTAGCTAGCTATTTCATGCTTTCATTGCGTGTAGTCGACATGTTGTCAATTTCGAGTAGTTTTTGAAACAAAAAATATCAATGATAAATATTAAAACTGTAGGTTTCAAATATATACCAATAAATTGCAATAGCCCTGTTCTAAGTAGTGACAATATTATTAAGAAACATGTTTAATCATAGAGAAAAATGACTAAAACTATATGTATAATATACATGAATTCACTTGTATCTTAGACGCTCTCCGAACGATTAACCTTCTACTCTGCACCCAGTTGAAGCATCTCTGTGGACCTGGCCACATCACCACGGCACGGCGCCGTCACCGTGCAACGGCGCGGCTTTGTGGATTTTTACGGTGATTTAAATGCGCTGACACCGTGGCCACATCACCTTTGCACATTCGCCTTTGGTCCTATGGTTAAATCCGCTATTTGTACTAACTTTTGTTTTGTGCAATAAAGTTTAAATAAATAAAATAAATAAATAAAACTATCAGCATTTTTGAACAGATAAGGAGTCAAAGTACAATGGACACATGTCCCCGCTAATTCTCCATCACGCTTGGAAAGTACGTGGAGCGTAATTTGACGTTTGAGTTTGAACTGCGCCCTACACACGCGCAGAGCCAGAAGAGAGTAAGGGGCCATGGGTGACTCATAATCAATTTAACAACATGCATTGGAAGTAATAGATTTGAATGCAATAAGTTTTAAAATTTAAAAACAAGTTTAAAATTTAAAAAAATCCGACCGAAGTAATTGGTGATAATACCCTTATTTAACAACTAAAAGCATGATTTTTTTCTTTAAAAAAAGGTGAACCAATTATGAAAAATATAATTTCTTTTTTCTTAATAATTTCTATACATAAATACAGTGTACAAATATTGCTTACTCGTATATATACGAGATATTATTTACAAAACTTAGTACCTGTGTAATATGTATATGTATTACTAGCTTTTGCCCGCGACGACGTACGCGTAGAACTTGATAAAAAGGATTATTAAAAGCGCCTAAGCAAATGTAAGAGCAATTGTGCTTGTGGTCTAATAATTACATTTCCTACAGGGTCACCGCACCCCAACAGAAATGTTTACTCACTTTTCAATCTTTTTAGGAATTTCCAGGATAAAAACTATCCTATGTCCTTCCTCGGATCTTAAACTATCTCTATGCCAAATTTCATCAAAATCGATTCAGCGGTTTAAGCGTGAAGAGGTAACAGACAGACAGACACACTTTCGCATTTATAATACTAGCTGTGCCCCGCGGTGTTACCCGCTCATCCCACGGGAACACTACATTTATTCGGGATGAAAAGTTTCCTATGTCCTTCCCCGGGACTGAAACTATCTATATACCAAATTTCATCTAAATCGGTTCAGCGGTTTAAGCGTGAAGAGGTAACAGACAGACAGACAGACAGACAGACAGACAGACAGACAGACACACTTTCGCATTTATAATATTAGTATGGATTAGTATGGATGATTTTAAACTGTGTAAGAATACAATTAAACTATTATACTCACTATAAATGTCACTAAAATAACCCCACTGTACCTTGTGTTACCCTACGTATAATTAAATTAAATATGTCTCTGTACAACCATCACGTTTGCACCAATTGCAAATAGACGTAAGCGCCATACATTGGCTATTAAGAGACGCTGTTTCGCAAACAGCCGGGTGCTGAGGATTCCACCAATTACAAATAGTCGTATAAGCCATATAGACCGAGCGAGCGAAGCGAGCAAGCGTGGCCTAAAATTCATTCTAATGTATGTAAATACTTTATTGTACACAAAAAAAATACATGTCAAAATAATAAGCATGTACAGGCGAACGTATCCCTTTAAGGGATTTCTTCCAGTTATCCTTTGAGTAAATGAGTGCTAATCTTATGTCCGGATGTTCAGACCATTTGCAGCTGTTCTCACCTAGAGTTTGCACTTCTCAACCGATTCTCGTGAAATTTTGTGAGTAGGCTCGATAAGTATACATTTTTCGAAACTTTTCAAAATGGCGTATAAATCCGGTCAATTGCCAGTCAGACTCACACACCGAGGGTTCCGTACGAACTATGAACGAATTGCATATTTTTACAGTACCATTAAGACTATATTGTTTATGATTCAATTACAAATGTATAGTTTTCAGATATTTTCCTACACTTGTAGTATAAGACAAGATTACTTTAACTGAAAATACCCTTTATACATTTTGATTCCCTTGAGAGTGCCGAAATAGTTTTTTGAGAAGTTTGATTTTTTTATGTGACTGCAGTATGTGGTTGATTTCAACTCGATACCTCCACGCGTTTCCGAGATAAAGGGTCTTGACAGACGGATAGACAACAAAGTGTTCCGTTTTCGAGAGTATGAGCACAGAATACTTAATAGTACCATGAGTTAAGGTGACCGCACTCCCTAGCGACAGCGTAAACGATTTGTATGGAGAACAGTACAGCGCTCCCTAGCGGTTACTTTGTAGAACTACAATTCCGCATCGTCACAAAACAGATAGGTACAGAAATCAATCTACATAGAAGCGCGCTCGAGCAAACGCACACATAGACATCGCTCACGGACACGATATCTCGGACCTGTTCGGACCAGTGCGAGCGCGAGTGTCATCCGCTTGACGTGTCCTTTAGCAATGTCTATGTGTGCGTTTGCTCGAGCGCGCTTGTATGTAGATTGATTTCTGTACCTATCTATTTTGTGCCCTAGCGGTTACTTTGTAGAACTACAATCCCCCATACAAACCGTTTACGCAGTCGCTAGCGAGTACGATCACTGTAAAGCACAAAGAACCCACTAGACGGAGCATGTAAGGCGACCCGCGCGCACCAACGATATGTACGGCAGAACATTAAAGTATCAACACGGCGGCCACCGTTTAGTTGCGTCCATGTTTATGATCAATGCGTACGTCAACGAAAAAAGAAATTAAATAAATAACATGGTGAATTGTAGTGTTAAGTGGTGTAGAGACCTCATAAACATGGACGCAACTAAACGGTGGCCGCCGTGTTGATACTTTAATGTTCTGCCGTACCATATCGTTGGTGCGCGCGGGTCGCCTTACATGCTCCGTCTAGTGGGGGTTGTCTGTGCTGTAAACTCATGGTAAGGGCTCACTGAGTTATTAGTAGCTACATACGTCGTTCTTGAATATAGAGGGTGTACGCACAATGTGGCGTTAGGGACGCATTCTGGTAATAAATCCTTTGCCGTGTTAAACAGCGCTTGTATTTAGTATTAATTATCTTTGAAAGTCCCGCGGGGGTGTTCAACTGTTCACACTGTCTATACTCATACTGTAGGCTGCTAATCCCACGGAAACACTACATTTTTTCGGATAAAAAGTAGCATATGTTAATCCTTGAATTCTTCGGTCATATAGCCAGGAAGAAGAGTGACAACCTGGAAAAGCTCTTAGTGACAGGGAAGATTCAAGGAAGAAGAGGAAGAGGAAGGAGACATGCGCTGGACCGATCAGATTCAGGACACAACGGTCTCCAAGTTTACCGACGCCATGCAGTCTGCAGGAGATCGAGATAAGTGGAGAGCGATCGTCCGAAGAGTGATGAACAGAGGTCACGACCCTCAGCATTGAGGAAAACGACACAAGAAGAAGAAAATATGTTAATCCAGGGTGTCAGCTACCTGTATACCACAATTTATTAAAATTGGTACAGCCGTTTGAGAGTGAAGAACTAACAGACATACACATAAGCACACAAACTTGTGCTTTTATAAAATTAGTGTGTTTTTTAAGGTTTCGGACCCAAAGGGTAAAAACGGGACCCTATTACTGAGACTTCGCTGTCCGTCCGTCTGTCACCAGGCTGTATCTCAAGAACGGTGATAGCTAGACAGTTGAAATTTTCACAGATGATGTATTTCTATTGCCGCTATAAAAACAAATACTAAAAATAAAATAAAATAAATATTTAAGGGGGCTCCCATACAACAAACTTGTTATAGATTATGGTACGGAACCCTTCATGCGCGAGTCGGACTCGCACTTGCCCAATTTTTTTTTATATTAGTGTGATTATCTTCGAAAGTCCCAGGGTTGGTGTTCACACTGTCTTTACTCATATTGTAAACTAGAAGGCGGTACAAATTCTTTATTTGCTTCACTGCAGTTGAGTAAAAAGCTTTGGGTAATTTTGTGAATAATATATGTAATAGAAATATAAAAAATTGGACAAGTGCGAGTCCGACTCGCGCATGAAGGGTTCCATAATCTATAACAAGTTTGTTGTATTGGGAGCCCCCATTAATTTTTTTTTTAGTAGGTATTTGCTGTTATAGCGGCAATAGAAATACGTCATCTGTAAAAATTTCAACTATCTAGCTATCACCGTTCTTGAGATACAGCCTGGTGACAGAAGGACGGACGGACAGCGAAATTTCAGTAATAGGGTCCCGTTTTTAAAAGCTTTTATTTAATTTGCAATGTATGTATGTATGTAAGTATGTTTGTTCGGGTGGAATCTTGCAACTCAATTTTGAAGCAGATATCGTCAACCGATTGAGCTGAAATTTTGCATACCTACTTACTTTTAACTTTGATGAAAATACAATAATATGGCACCACGGGGCTGATCTGATGATGGAGCTGGAAGGTGGCCATAGGAACTCTATAATAGAAAAAGCAATCCTACCGAGTTTGGGCTCTTTAGAATCGCCTCAGTGAGCATTTGATGGATATCCAAAAAAAAGTGCAGTCGGTTATAAAAGCTTGTCACTAAAATGAATTTTTAGACAAACTTATTACACATTGGGTACGGAACCCTAAAAAGAATAAAATTTGGCGAACGTTACAGATGGGAAAAAAATTTGGAGTTGAGATATGTAGAATACCCTATAGGTAGGTAACCCTAGTATAGATATCCCTAAGGATTTCTATTCCCAAAGGATGATGTCACCGCGACGCGCGCGCCGATTGATCTTCTGGCACGCGCCGGATATCCTCATTGTGTCGTCTATCCCCCGGGGAGCCGTTACACATCGTTATGTAAAAATAATTGAGTCCCTGCAACTCCCTGCCATTGTATGTATGTATACACACATATTTGATATAACCGCAAATTGTAGCCAGACAAAAATTTTATGGTTCAGACAGGATTCAAACCTGCGTATGTATGTATACATACAGCGTGTATATTTGATATAACCGCAAATTGTAGCCAGACAAAAATTTTATGGTTCAGACAGGATTCAAACCTGCGTATGTATGTATACATACAGCGTGTATATTTGATATAACCGCAAATTGTAGCCAGACAAAAATTTTATGGTTCAGACAGGATTCAAACCTGCGTATGTATGTATACATACAGCGTGTATATTTGATATAACCGCAAATTGTAGCCAGACAAAAATTTTATGGTTCAGACAGGATTCAAACCTGCGTATGTATGTATACATACAGCGTGTATATTTGATATAACCGCAAATTGTAGCCAGACAAAAATTTAATGGTTCAGACAGGATTCGAACCTGCGTTCCAACGGCTTTCCGGGCCAACACGGCGACGATAAAGTCTAAATCTTTACGATGGCGCTATGATGCCACCCTAAGGCATGTTGAAGCAACTGGTTGAAAAATTCAATGGCTCTGAGATCTGGTTCGGTGGTCCAGTTGGTAGGACGCCCGTGTTGGCCCGAAAAGCCGTTGGAAACGCAGGTTCGAATCCTGTCTGAACCATGAAATTTTTCAATGTTTCGCTCCATTGTAAACGTTTGGTTTACGTTAGCAGACGTTACTGCTTTAATAAAAATAATGATTAATATAGCGTTTACTGCCATAGCGACTTATCGGTGACTGGCTTCTGACCTTGAACTATAGTAAGACTGAGAGCATCTTGAAAATTCGCATGATTTAGTGACACATTGTTTTATTGCATAGTTTTATTAAAGCTTGCTTATACTACGAAATTAACTTCTTAATATAATTAACTAGTTTGTAATGTAACTTTACTTTTAAAATTTAACTTCGGCAATGATCCAAATAATATATATATAAGTACAAATTGGTTGCCCAAGATACAGGCTGCGCCTAGTTTGGGAACCCCTGAATAAGTTATGCCATTACATTTCCGCTATGTGCATGCATTTACTTCATGTTATTGTTATTTTGTATGTAATTCTTTTGTGTGTGCCAATAAAATTATTTTTACTTTTACTTTTTTACTTTACTAAGACCCCGTAAAGTTTGCGGTTATATCAAATATACACGCTGTATAATGTATAGCCATACGGTGTTTTTGTGCCCACGCCATATTCAACAAACTCAATTTTAATAGCCTGGTTTTGTCTTTTCCATATCGATGCAATAGTTCAACCACCTGCTGGGACCTGTTCATGGATGTATCATCTTCTTGATATGATCATGAACGGGTCCCAGCAGGGCTACAGCCACAGCAAATTTCTCCAAGGGGTCTCTACGTGTTGGATCCATATCCCCACGCAAGCCTTCCAAAAGACCGGGACGTATGAGGCGGTGACTCGATAATGAGAAACAAATAATAATTAATATCAGACAACCTCACACAAATCAACCTAGTCCCAAATTAAGCTCAAGAAGGCTTGTGTTATGGATACTAGACTAGACGAGACGATAGTATACATACTTATATAGATAACAAATACTTATACATTAAAGTTATTACAGTTAAGTCGCTTTATTCCGTTTAAAATGCTGATTGTATTAGACATTTTTCTCTATGATTAAATATGTTCCTAACATATTATTGATGTTACTACCTAGAACAGGGCTATTGGAATTTATTGGCATGTATTTTGAAACCTACAGTTTGAAATTTTCATTGATAATTTTTGTTTCAAACACTACTCGAAAATTCACGCGGAAAATTAGATTTTTAACTTATTTTCGACTGCACGCAATGAAAGCTTGAAATAGCTTTGTTACTACCTAGAACTCGGGGAAAAGTATTATTCACTTCAAAAAGTTGGTTGAAATTATCAATATGTCACAATATAAAAAAAATTTTTTTTAAAAGGAATAAGGCCTCTTAAGAAGCAGAAATAATCGCCCGATTTTTTTCCCTTAAGTTTAACAGACGAATGCTCCATCAATTCGCCATATCCTTGTCACCCTACGGATTGATGCGCACGAGTCGGCGCGTGTCTATTGTTTCCGTGGCCACCCTACATCCCTAGCATAGCCGAAAAGCGAACTTATAAGCTTCTTGAAATGTTTTATAGCAATTTGTTATTCGTTATCTATTTTATCAAGTTAAAATGTGTTTTGGTTCGTAATTTAAATTTAAATTTTGTAATTGGGTCAATTTCCCAAGCAGTATTTTTTGATGGCAAGACTGAAAACGCAGGTGCAGAAAGGATGAATAATAAAGTGCCATTTTTTTTCGGAAACAGCCCGATATTGTCTACCTCGGGCAACAGCTAAAATTTAAGCATTAATATATATAATAATTTAAAAAAATATATTTAGACCAAATTTCTCATCAAGTTGGGTTGTCCCCAAGCTGGTTTTGTTTGTAAAATGCCGGGTAAGTCAAATACTATGCATGACAAAGAAAATCTGTTACCATTATTTTATTACCATATAAATAGGTAACGGATAAAGCACATTACCCGTTATATATCTCCTTTGTATACCCTTGAATAAGTTCATATACGTTTGTCCCGAGAAAACTTCTCATTACCGCCGACAATGTTTGGAACCTATTTATTTCCCAAATTTGATCAAGTACGCCCCCCGTCTCCCGCGCACTTCAAAGAATTAGTCAAGCTACGGCGCTCGACGAGGCCGGTTGTGTATAGTGGCAATACGTTGGCTTGTATAAACGTGAATATTTCATCGCGGTGGACAGGGGACAAAAAAAATGTCATTCCGGAGTTTGTTATAGCTTCTTTATTTTTTAACTGCGTGGTTTGAAATTAATATATATCAGGTAAAGTACACTCGCCATTACAAGAGTTGAATTAGTTTTAGAATATAGGGCTTACTTTTTTTTTTTAAATAAAAATATGTCGTGTTTCTCATTCCACCATTCTCATTCCGGTGATTCCGGTGTAGGTAGTAAAATGACTTTAAACCCCACCAAAATGAGGAAAGCACCGGAATGACATCAAAAGTAGCTTCACTTTTCTTAAATATTGTTGAAATAATAATATTTTTTTATTTTGTTTTTAATACCATACTAAGATATATGTTGATATTATTATGTAATGCCAATATAATATATATTACGAATATAAAAAGTAAAATTACTTTCATAATATGCCACTTTTCTTTCATTCCTGCGTATGAAATTTCATTGCGGTGCACTTATTTTATCATCCTGGTGTACATGTATCATTCCGTTGTGTGTTTCATATTCGATCTCGAATATCTCGAAAACTATTTCAGATTTCAGGGTCCCTTTTACATATGTTTAATAATATAGTCTAAAGTATCTCTTCACATTTAAAAAACTTAAAAATACTCAAAAATAAAGAATCACACCGAAATGATACAAAAAATGCGTCTTGTTGAAATTGACCCAATTGTTTGGTTCGAATTTGTTCTTCTGTCTGTTCTTAGTCCGTTTATAATTTTTAATCGTGCAACCAACATAACTTCTTTTATTGGTTAAAGAATAAATGAACACCCAATCATTTTTGGTACAAAGACTATAAATAAATAAATATCGGACAACCTCACACAAATCGATCTAGTCCCAAATTAAGCTCAAGAAGGCTTGTGTAATGGGAGACGACGATGACGATAAATATAAATACATAGAACAACCATGACCCAAGCACAAATATTCGAGTTCATCACACAAATTTTTGCCCTGGCTGGAATTCGAACCCGGGACCGCAGGCTCAGTAGGCAAGTGCTTTACAGACTGCGCCAAACGCGTCGTGAAAATAATACGAATAACCTGCAATAAGATCCAAATTAGCTTAGCAAAAAAATTGCGGATTATTTTAACAACATCAAGTCGCGTGTCAATTGTTACTACAATATTGCCATTAAGTCAAATAAAATTGGACTTAAACGTTAAGATATAAGGTTTAAGTATATAAGTGACGTATAAGTTTGTTGAATGATAAAATAGAAAAGAGACTCTAAAGGTCACAGTTTAAGCGTTATTCCATCTGTATAAGCATCAAAGGTTAGTTTTGTTAATTTTGTTGCAAAATGGTCGCTACGTCATGCAAATACGGGGGGTTCGGTTTGGGGTAAGTTTAAGTGATTATTTGACTTGATAAATGGACAATTGACAGGGTTGGGGTGGAGTGGACGGTTCTCACGGGTTCGTTATTGTGATCCCTTTGATTCGCAGTTTGTTTTTAAACGGGGATTAATAGCTAGCGAGCAATTTGTGAGGCGGTACGTGGGAAAAATCTGATACGAAGAATAAATAAACAGTAAAATGGATCAGTTGTTTAAATTAAGGGGTTCCCTACAGAAATCAGCCAATTTGATGATTTTTACATCGTATCTAGTTTGTGGATTATAGAGTTATAATGTCCTATTTAATATATATTGTAGTATGGTCTATGCTTAACACTTTGTAGTGACCCGAATTTTGATTTAACGACTGTGTATTTTATAAAAAAATATTCGGTGAAGGACCAAAAATACACTAATCTCGTTTCTACTTTTATCCCCGGTGTATATGTAGAAAATATCTTACATTTTATTGTTCTAAACCATATTCCACAAAATTTGTTGTGAAGCTTTTTCTATTTTTCTCAATACTTTTCGAGAAAAGACGCAAAAAACCGTTTCCACAACTTTTTCCCCGAAAAAATCGTAAACTTTGACGGCCTGTATCTCAAAGTCAGTGACATGTGAAAGGTACTTGATACGGTATTTTGTTGTGGAAAAACTATGTTATTATGATTAGCTATTTATAATATGGGAAAATCTATCGCAACAGATCGAAGGTCATTGAGAGCGGGGAGCCCCTTAAATATTATTTTAAGCCGAGTTACCTACTTAAAAAAAACCGGCCAAGTACGAGTCGGACTCGCACACCGAGGGTTCCGTACAAACACTTCCCAACGTAACTGGTCCTGGTACGTTTAGCGCCCCATACAAATGAGGTGCAAAGTAAACGCAATCGAGCACGTTTGTTGTATGGCAGTCCCACTTAAATATTCATTTTATTCTGTTTTTAGTATCTCTTGTTAAAGCGGCAACAGTAATCTAAATATCCGGACATCCAAATATCCGGACATACAAAAGAATTTCGGGGCAAGCTGAAGAGGAGACGGTTCAACAGTCTGACCAAAAATAGTAGAAATTAAAAAGTGGCAATACTGTAGTGTCGTCCCTTTCTAGTCAATCTAAGAAAACGGGGATGGCACTACAGAATTGCCACTTATTAATTTCTACTCTTTTTGGTCAGACTGTAGTTATCATCTCATCAAGTCAGGATTTGATGATAGAATCCTGGAAAAATTCGAAGATACTCGGTTCGGGGCAAAAGTCCAGGAAAATGAATCCAGGTTATATTGCTTATTATATTACATCGAATTATAAACGAGGGAACGTTATTTATTCTCATATGAGTTTAATCAGAAAATAAAGTCGTGGAATACTTAAATTCGCTTATGTCCACAGGACAGACTTGAACCTAAATCTGTGTATGACCCCTCGTGAAAACCATCACGATTTTGGTATTTTTTGTGATGTTTGGATGTCCGGATGTCCAGTTGTTCATGTTTCTGTCTGTTCTCGCCTAGAGGTCGCATTTGTTTACGGATGCTCATGAAATTGTGTGAGTAATATTCAGTTTTCCTAAATTTTTGAATATGGCGGTCATGTGGGTGTTGAAAACGTAAAAATTACATATCACAGAGCCACAAGTCACTGATTATAAACGAAACCTGTATCACAATTATCACAAATTTGAAACGCTATTTCCAATATCTCTAGACACCATGTCTTCGATAATATTTATATAGTTATCTTATCACACAAAACATGCCCCTTCAATAGTACACCGTATCGATTGGTATTAAAGTAACTTTTAATTTGTGTTTTCCTGGCGAGGGTGACCATGCTATAATGATGGCCACGCGACCGGTCCGTGCGCAGATCGTTTGATTTAAAGTGTAGGGTGACATGGATATAAGGAATCGAGTGACGAGCAGCCATCTGAAATAATCACTTTTCACAAAAAAATACCAACAGGTTAATCTTTCCGCCACCCTACCGCCCAAGCAACCTTTCGAATTTTTCCTTATGTTCGTGTGTCGATCTTTGATTCCGTGGAGTAAGGGACGGGTGCTGGTGTGGGATGCAACCTGTGTAGACACACTGGCCCCGTCACATCTCCACCGATCCTCAATCAGGGCCGGAGCAGCGGCAGAAGCGGCCGAAGGCATAAAACGGAATAAGTACAGTGGTCTTGGCGCTGAGTACAATTTCTTACCTTTTGGCGTCGAGACCCTGGGTCCGTGGGGCCCCAGCGCATTAAGCCTCTTCAAAGATATCTCGAAGAGGCTTATTGATGTTACTGGTGACCGGAGAGCTGGCGGTTTCCTCGCTCAAAGAATCAGTTTGGCGATTCAGCGAGGAAATGCCGCCAGCATCTTTGGCACTATGCCGCAGGGGCCATTTTTAGATTTAGTTTAAGTTTATTATGTTCGAGTTTAGTTTAATTTTTAGTATAGTTTTATTGTAAGTATTTTAAGTTGTATTCCTTAGACTTTATTTTGTACTAATAAATTAATAATAAAAAAAATATATTTTTAAAACATTTCACCGGTTTGATTAATTTTAGATAAATTCTATACCAATCGAAAGTACCCGTAGAATATGCAAACATTAGGTTGCCTATTCTTTTCCCGTCACAACTATCGGGTAGCCAGGTATAAACAGGTAAATCTATACCTACTAGCATTTTGCAACGGTCTGATTATTGAATTGAAATTAAATAAAATTAAGATTATTTTATTATGAATTTATCTAATAATCAAACCGGTGAAATGTTTAAATTTTCTTTTTTAACTTTTAACAAAACATACCCTGGACTAAAATTTGTTAGGCAACCCATATGCAATATATTTATTGACATATTAAATTAAATATAAAATACATTTCATCAAATAAACATCTCGGTGAAGGTCGTTCTATATCGGGATCCTCTACTAGTGTTGCAATATCCCCGACGACTTGGTATAGTTAATATGTTAAAATATTTTTTATAGAATCTTTTTTTATCAATTCTATTTTTTTATGTGGAAATACCACATTTTTATTTTTATAAATAATGACACAAAGGTAAATTAAGAAAGAAAAATTGAATGCGATCCACTACAATCTAATATGTTATACATTTAGAATTTATTCGGATACTCTCTTCATTTCTCACACATCTCTCCGCTTCGCTTATATGCACAAGCAACCTAATGGTCCTGTTACACTTGGGATATAGTAGAGTGTCCACGATAACGAACGACACGCGACTGGTCCTAGTTAGTCACGCGTTTTACGTCACTGAGTCGGAGGGTGACAAGGATCGATGCACTCATCTGTTAAAATGAGCCAATTTTTTTCTACTTCTAAGTCAAGCATTTAACATCACTAATATTATAAAGGCGAAAATTTGTGAGTGTTTATGTGTGTTTGTTACTTCTTTACGCTTAAACGGCAGGACCAATTTTGATAAATTTTAGTACGAAGGTAGCTGACACCCTGGACTAACACATAGGCTACTTTTTATCCCGAAAAATGTAGTGTTCCCGCGGGATGAGCGAGTAACACCGCGCGGTGCAGCTAGTGTACTATACCGGGTGGGCCCTGTAACAGGAGCAATAAATTAAATCATAGATTCGTCCCTTGAAACTAAACAACATTGGTTAAGCAACTTCTGAAAATAACGTGTAGGTATTAAATGACATTTTGTAGAATAAAGTTTAGACAAAGAAGCAATGTATTGCGAAATGTCCGATATTAGTAGAGTGACAGCTATGTCAATGCTCAAGGAATGTCAACGTTGGACGACATACATTAAAAATACTATTTAATTTGTTTGAAATAATACAATTTTGAAATCTGACTTTTTTTTAAAGTTGCTGAACAAACGTTGTTCAGTTTAACGAGTAAAATGTATATTTAAATTTTTTGCTTATGTTACAGGACCCACATTGAGTAAGCGAATTTTGTAATTAGTGAATGTTTTTGTACAATCTTTTTTTATCGATTCTATTTTTAATGTGGAAATATCACATTTATTATCGATTGATAAAAAAAGATTCGATAAAAACATTTAGAATAGCGATAGCGCCATCTCTCTCGTGGTCCTCACACTTGCAGTAAAACAAAAGGGACTGGGAATCGTGCGTGTAAAGCGACATCCTAGGGTGTGGCTAATGCGCATAAGCATTTTAAACACGTATGACGCAGAGGGCGCTCCAGTAGCGTAAGAATTATGGAATGAAGATTTGGTGTTATCAAGGGGGTTTCACTCCGCTGAAGTGTCAAAAACTATACCTACTAATTTCGGGTCACAATTGTGCCCCAGCCCGCCCATCGTCCCGCCTTTATTCGGCTAGGGTCGGCACGTTCGAAGCGAAGACAACGCATCGATTACATTTTTATTATTTACATATTATCGTGATTTATTATTATTTTTAACCGACTTTAAAAAGGAAGAGATTCAGTGTTCGCTACATTGAATCGTTTTGAACGTAAGTTCACCGATTGTCTCCGTAAAGTGTAAATATATATGTCTTTTATTAGTAAGAGAATACGGTTACTGCTACGGTTTTCCCATAGCCATTAAATCACGATCTGATGATGGAACTTATTTACTAGATCTCGGGACTAGTTTAACGTAGACAAGTGTGGTTTTTCTGCTCACTTTACTGAAAATTTACAGCCGGTATGTGGCAGTATCATAAAATTGACCTGATGATGGACCCTGGAAATAGGGACTGGATCTCAAGATTGTTTCAACGCAGACATGTGCGGTTTTAACATTTCGAATCACCACAATGAACATTTGGACTCAGTATCATAAAATTGACCTGATGATGGATCATGGAAGTACCTACTGGATCTCAGGACTGGTTCCACATGAGTAAAGAAACGGAATAGAGACTAAGCTTCATACAACCGCGCTGCGATAGGTACACTACTACAAACGCAATGCGCGTGTGGACGTGTCCACAAACTAACGTGTACACACACGAACAAACAGATTTAGACCGCATTGCTGCGTTTAGCGCACAAGGTGCGCGCCGTGTCTTGTTCGACTTCGCTTATGAATGTGAAAATTAGCGAACCAAATTAAATTCAAAATGGCGAATGGCTTTTATTTTCAAAATTTCAAATTGGTGCTAGGGGGCTGAAACTCGGTATCGGGGGGCATTTGGGGCTCAAAAATATGAATCTGAAATCGGTGTCCAAAAAAATTCAGTCAAAGTCGGAAAATATCGAAACAACAAGATTTGTATGGAGATTTTTTTTAAGGGTCCCGTATCTCGTAAACGGCTGTAAATGGGTAGGGGGTGCTCGAACGAATGTCATAGGGGACCCCCACCCGAGTACAGTCGTGAAAAAAGAAAACAAAATGGGGACTTTTTTTTTGAAAATTTCAAGTTAGTCCTAGGGGGTTAAAACTCGGTATCGGGAGGCTTTTGGGTCATCCGAGTCAGAATATGAAATTGGATTTTCAAAATACACTCAACTTCGGAAAATATCGAACAAACATAATGTAATAATCCCAGAACATAAAGGGCCGCTAGAAACGGGCTTATTTCTATGTATACAAATATAAACCATATTGTCATTGATCGTCGTCGATTGCATCAATCATTGATGTCAAGTGTGCATAAAAATGAAATGTTATGTAAACGGGTGTAAAACCAATAATAAAATAAATAAAAATGTTTCTGTCTAGAAACTTCCAAAGGCTAAAATAAAAATTTTAAAAATGCATTTATTTAATATAAACACATTCTCTACTTGCTCATCAAAGTGAATCAGAATACGAAAACTGCACGTGACTGCGTTGAACCAGTCCTGAGATCTAATAAGCACTTCCAGGATACAAAATCCGGTCAATTTTATAATACTGGATCTTAATGCTAATCAAAATGGTTCGAAAAGCAAAAAACCGCAATGTTTACGTTAAACCAATCCAAAGATCCAGTAGGCACTTTTAGAGCCCATCATTATAAAGATCGCGCTAGGTCCCTCTTATTTTGAACGTAATTTGTTAAAAGTAGCTTTAAAATAATTACAAACACAGAGAAGTAGTTTCCGTTTTGCTAATGTAGGCAACCCTAGGAGTATGACACGCCCCAAAGAAGCAAGAACCAACAGCGTCGTACGTCATTAAAAATGGCCAATCAAATACGAGTAGGCTAATGCTTTTGCAAAAGCGGCAAATAACAAAAGAGTGCGGCTTCTGTAGTGTCTTTATTCTGTGGTGTTATGTAACAATAGCTTAGTTGGGAGAGCACTAAGCCAAAAGCTACGTTTACGTAGGGTCGCAGGTTCGAGTCCTGCTTAAATTGTAGTAGATCACATTACATTTTTCTTCCATAATTTAGCTTTGTGTCAATATTTGTAATTTGCATACCTGTGCTAACTCAGGTCACCGATACTAAAATGATGTAGCAAAATATTTTATCGACAATAAATATATCGATGTTACTGTCAAGATCTAAATGTAATCAACATATTTTTTTTCTGTTCATTTTAACATAAAAACAATTAAATTATTCGTCTATTTTAAAATAGTTTTGATAGTAAGTTAACAATCAATATTTTTTCCCTATTCGTCGGTATAAAAGATTGCCGTCTAGATGAAAATATAAACTTTATTAGACATGATATCGAAGTTTTTTATAGTAATCGAGAATAATCAATGATCACATGTATTAATATATTAATGCAACATATAATACTAAAGAAATTAAAATGCTGACTATAAACTAAGAACTTAACTAATTAAAATAAAAAGCTAAAACAAATTAAATTTAATATTCAAAAAGACTTAAAAATTCGGACCCCTTTGGCATAGTCCCGAAGACGCTGGCAGCATTTCCTCGCTGTATAGCAACGCTAATGCGTAATATATGTCGGAAACGGTCATGAGTATGGATGCTCAACGAAACCAGCGCGTCATTGGAAGGCGACAGTGGCGCCCCCTTGAACCTGTTTTGGCGCGCTAGACAGAGTCTTGGTGGTTAACTCAGCGAACGCCCATCACACTTCACTTTGGGTCACCGTCGAGGGCACTACTGCCTTGGAACTGTCCCGTTTCGTTGTGCTATACCAAGTTAGAATCAGTGAAACGTTATAACTCAACAATACAGTGTTAATTTAATAAAGACTATTGTGAGACTTTGATAACCTAGCTTACAGACCTCTGTGCCAGGAACAGTTATTTTGTGCTTCATTGTATAAGGAATAAATCAAGGTAATTGTATCTGAAGTGTTTCATCTCGCTCGAACTACCTCCTCATCCACAACTATATAGAACAGCTCATCTAATGTGCCACACACCACGCACCCGGCCATCCATCCCGCAACCCTATCCCGACATCAGAAGTTGGGATAGTACCTACGGGCCACTGAGAGAAAAGATGGAACACGAAGCAAAGAAAATGAAATAGCCAAAATAAGCGGCTACCCTTCCACATACAACGAACTTGACATCCCTAAATCAAGGAACAGGAGCTACAAGCGTTTGCGTTATTGAAACTCAAGCTAACACCGTCACGGAGATCTACAAAACCGTATGAAAACAAATGAAGATTGCACTGTTTAAATTGTTTTCATTGCGAGAGAAACGGACATGAAAAATTCGATTGTTTACTTCGTATAAAAGAGAAATCATCGGGGCTACAACTTACCACCTCGGTGTCAAAAGCCAGCAGTTAACAGCAAATCACATCGAAGTTCATTGTTTGCATCAAGAATAACGGGACACATCGTCAGTCGTTGCACCAGTGGAAGTACAAGAGACGCGTGGACGTAGGCACTAATGGCCTCATCGACAGATTTTAAAAACATATCAGGTCAGTCGTTAACTTGTCACTACGATTCCGATATAGTGTTCACTAAAAGAAAGTGTAGCCAGATGCTAAGGGTAGACTTGAGTCGCACTTATTCAGTTTAGTGGGTATTTGTCAAAAAAAAGTATTACCGGGTACTGGTAAAAGCGACCCTCCAAGTAAAAGTTGAATATTGCGTGATAGAAATTAATAATCTTGAAACAAGGTTTATTGCACGTTTTTATAACGATTGTTTTCGTAGTGATATAATATTACCGAACGCGAAATGTTTCTACAGAGATTTAGTGTTGATTAATATGACCACTACGCAGTTTACCATTATTAAAGTTTAGGATGTAAAAATTACGCTATGAGGGTATCATACACAGTTAATCATACACAGTTACTGTGTAAGTACTGTACTTAGTAGTTGGGGCAGCTGCGTTAATAATCTACCCTCTTGTTCATGTTTTTCCAATCGTTCTGTAGAATTGAATTGAATTTGTTTACATCTCGAATAGTTTCTTACACGGTGTACTTTAGCTGGTGTATAGTTTAGCGCCTATAACTTCCGTAAGAACTGGTGAGCCTGAGATTTGTTTAAACGATCCTAATGTTACTTTTAACTGTGGTGATCGCTATAGCCTAAAATATTTAAAATGGAGACACTAATAGGATTAGGAAAATATTAGGACACAAGAATTTGAAATTTAAGTTTGATTTTTATCATTAATGTTTCATAATCGGGAAAGCCTTGGTAATCCAGAAATTATTATACAAAGTAAAGCTTGTTATTAAAGTGCAAAATAATGATTTGATTTAAATCTTTTATTGTATCTACGTCGTCGTGGATTAGATGTTCTCATTAACGTATCATAATTTAGCGTAACTTTGCTAGATTGATTTAAATTTCCTTTTTTTGTTGGGTTTAAAGTAAGAATGACTTAAAAAGATGCCCGAGGGGCAAGTACCCATTAACTTCAGTGATTCCGAGAATTCTGAATTGGCGGAATTACATTGATAACTTTACCATGTTGGTAAGTGTCCTCTAGAGTCGCAGCTATGAAATCACAGGGCTGATTTCATGTCTCACATAAAACCACAGGGATGGTTATATGTCGAGTGACCACAGGGATGGTTGTATAGGCTACAGGGCTAGCCGGACAAAGGAGGCACTGTATCCAATATTTTTAATTATTGTAAAAAGGGGTAATTTGTATTAATGGGTGCTTGTTCTTGAACTATTGATTTGCATCAGATGTCTATCTTCTTTACATATGATTTAACATTTTACTTGTTGCTTGAGATACTGTGCTTGGTGTTTTTGTTTCAGAAAAAGATACGCGACCTCAGTAGCTAAAGGCGAAGCCATGAGTCGTCTGCTTCAGCTGCCGCGGTACAAGACATCGTGCAAAGAACTGCGCGAAAGCGAGCAACAGTGTTGACGTGTGACGTCACCACACCATATGAGGCAATCTGGTGAGGAGTTCTCATTTTATTGTGATTCAGTTGCCGAGTGATCGCTTATGGAAGGGTTGATTTCCAATAAGTTCCATAGCAATTGGTTGTATAATTCAGTGACTATGTATGACATGTATCAGTCTAGCTAAAATTGTTAGTACTGTGCAGTAAATCGAGTTACTGAAGCGAGCCTATTAGAAATGTTGACATGTAGTATTGTAAATTGCAAGGCCCTTTGTGATAAAAAGAGCATGATAGGTTGAGAGAAATGCCCAGGAGCTATGTACCATTCGAAGTAGACTAACAAGATAGTGAGACTGATAGGGAGGTTCTCAATTCGGTTGGTCGACCGTACCAGTCACTTTCTGAGCAGTCCGTGGATACGCGCTGCGCAGTGGGTACTGGTGGAGGTCGGGTCTCTCGCAGAGACGGTAGAGTCACAGGGTTGACTCGGCGATCGAGATACCTGATTTGTCGAATGGATTTTTAGTGATTTAAATGTTTTGATATTGTCAATAAGGCGATTCAAAAGGAAGTTAAATGGTGGTACATGGTTTCTAATGTGTTTTCTAAGGTAGAAGTGGTAAATAGCTAGTTTGTTTCACAACAAGTAACATTGTAGCACAATCGCATTTAAAACGTATTGCACTATTGAAAGAATAAGTAATGCTACAATTGGTAATTGGTATCCTACATACCATAATTCGATTTGTATCTTTTGAAAGTTTTGAAATATTGCGGTTATAAAGCAAAAACTTTCACTTAGTTGTCGAAATGATTTTTGTGATATTTTTAATTTTGGTGTCAGTAACTATTTGATGCGAACGGAAAGATGAAGTTTTTGTTTTGTCTTACCATTTTGACGTGTTTGTCAGGAGTGACCGAGAGGATACTGTTTTGGTTGTTGATTGTTTCAGAGCAACACACGAGGACGTGTGTCATCGCAGGATGGCCATGTCGGAAACGGTCATGAGTATGGATGCTCAACGAAACCAGCGCGTCATTGGAAGGCGACAGTGGCGCCCCCTTGAACCTGTTTTGGCGCGCTAGACAGAGTCTTGGTGGTTAACTCAGCGAACGCCCATCACACTTCACTTTGGGTCACCGTCGAGGGCACTACTGCCTTGGAACTGTCCCGTTTCGTTGTGCTATACCAAGTTAGAATCAGTGAAACGTTATAACTCAACAATACAGTGTTAATTTAATAAAGACTATTGTGAGACTTTGATAACCTAGCTTACAGACCTCTGTGCCAGGAACAGTTATTTTGTGCTTCATTGTATAAGGAATAAATCAAGGTAATTGTATCTGAAGTGTTTCATCTCGCTCGAACTACCTCCTCATCCACAACTATATAGAACAGCTCATCTAATGTGCCACACACCACGCACCCGGCCATCCAGACCCGTATCCCGACATATATTATATATCGACATATTTTTTATCGATATCAAATCCCTACGAACGTGCTCCGAGTTAGCACAGGTATGGTAATTTGTGATCAAATTTTAATATCCAGGACTACGGTTAGAGACGTTAGCATTAACGAAAGGATTACTTATCGAAAATTCATCCCCAAGAGTCAAATACGATATCAAACTTCCATAGAAGCCCCGCCGGACGACTGAAACTCATAATTCAATAAAATAACTTTCATCTAAGACTTAAAATTTATCATCCACAAATAGTTGAAAATTTTAATATAGAAATTCCCCCTATCGGTATAAATCAACTCCGAGTTTGGAAGAATTCGCCTAAGTTGCTAAGTTCGCCTAATTCGGGATTGTTCGGGAACGCTCCATCCTTCAGATTGTCGAGGTAGTTAGTTGAGAAGAATTTGGATGCCTATGTGTGTTTAAAGTTTTTAGTTTGCTTGTTTATGTATACGAAGATTACTAAGTTTACTGAACGAGCGCTGCGTTTCGGTTTTAGCTTGGACAAACATTCTTAATTATAAAAAATAGTGCGTGGAGTCCCTCTGCGCGGAAGAAGTGAAACTTCGTAATGTGGAAATGAAAATAGGAAGGGGTAGAAATTAATTTTTAGTGAACTCATATTGTTTCTTTAAGACAAACTTCTTCACTCTCGCTCTGTCTCTTTCTATTCACCCTCCCCAGGAGCGTTGAACGTTTAACGCAACAGTGCTTTCCTACCCCCTCCACGGTAGCGTTAAACGTTTAACGCAACCGTTAAACGTTTAACGCAGCCTTGTTGGAAGTCGCATTAGAAGTTTCACTTCAAAAAACCGGCCAAGTGCGAGTGGGACTCGCGCACCGAGGGTTTCGTTCACTTCCCATCTTAACTGGCCGGGTTAAGTTTGCACCTGGCATGTAATAGAGTCCCGTTTTTCCCCTTTGAGTACGGAATCCTAAAAACGGTTTAAACTCACGTAAAAATTGACAAGAACGGCCCGACATGTTTCGAACTCATATGGAGCTTTTATACAATATAAAGCTATCCGTGCAATGCGACTGTGGCCGACAGTGGACCGTGAGTCGCGTAGTAACACGGATTGTCCCTGATGAAGAGCTCTATATGAGTTCGAAACATGCCGGGCCGTTCCTGTAAATTTTTACGTGAGCTTAAACCATCTCTTAGTATAAAGTTGTCGCGTGCCACCTTAATCTCAACGTACATGACTTTATAACTGAATAAATTATATAAATATATTTAAATTGATTCAAAAGGGCAATATCGTAGATATACACTAGAGATATACTATAGGTGTTTCCTGTAATAGGAGCAATAAATTAAGATATAGTTTCTTCTCTTCAAATTGAATAACATTTGTTCAGCAACTTTAAAAAAGTCAGCTTCCAGAATTTATTATTTCAAACAAATTAAATAGTATTTTCAAACAAATTTTGTTTCAAACAAATTAAACAGTCAGTTTTCAGAATTTTATTATTTCAAACAAATTAAATGTACGTCGTCCAACATTGACATTCCCTGAGCATTGACATATCTGTCACTCTACTAATATCGGACATTGCTTCTTTGTCGAAACATTATTCTACAAAATATCATTTAATACACGTTTTATTATCAGAAGTTGCTTAACAAATGTTGTTTAGTTACAAGGGACGAATCTATGTTTTAATTTATTGCTCCTATTACAGGGCCCACCCTTTATATCTTTAGCGAAATCACAAAGCACGATTGAATAAGCGCTTGCACGTAAATAAATTAGTACAGAATAATGAAGTCGTAGCTAAAACTGAACACGACACCGGTGGTGAATAAATTAAAAATAAATTAATTATCGGCCAATGAGCCGCGGCCATTTGTCAACGTCGCCCTATCTGATGGCCGCTGACTTTATTAGTTTTGGATTAATTGTTTATGTGGCACAGTAGACCAGGTAATGTGTTAGCTAATAAATAAACAGTGCCTTGGTTTATACTGTAATACTGTGTAACTAATTTGAATAACAAAATAAATAATAAAATATGATATATTTTTTTTTATAAATATCTTTTTATAATTATGGCAACATCGTTTTAATAACGATAAATGTTTTTTTTTCATCAGATACATATTTATTAAATATTAAAACATCGTTTTAATTACGTTATCATCATAGGATTTACTATTAGCTGTGCTAAAAGGCGGTTATATACAAGGACATTAAGGTAAAATAATTATGCCTTCCTAACCCAGTTACGGAGAAGAGATAAAAAATCTTGGTTTGTAACGTACTTACGCAGGCAAACAGAACCATCTAAATTTAATTCCTCATTCGTAACCTGGTTAAAAGATAAAAAAAAACATCCAACATCACTAGTTTGCAGCTAGTTACAAATAGTATTTTATGCAATCGTTGCACAATGAAGGTTCTTAAAGTCGGGTACCGCCTAAGTAAGGTACGAGATTTTAAGACCTAATTGTGTAACTATTGCATACGATACTTTTTATACGAGCAAAACACAGAAAAACATCTTTTACTTTAATCGTTATTCCCCACTATGAATCTTTTTGATTCTGAATTCTTTTTTGATGTAACCTTTATCGTTCAACTAAAACTGAACTATTAAAAAAAAACATGATCGCGATGATCATGGCGGGTGCCTCATGATTGGTTAAATTTTTTGACAAGTAATTTAAACCAATCAGTGAATAGTAGCGTGCTTTTTTTAAAATCAAATATGAGATGTTCTCTTTTTGAAATTATTAGAGTTGAGTAGAGAGAGATGTCTTATGAATATTAAAGTTCTGTAGCGGGTATCATAGAGTATAGAATTTTGGTACAGGATTAAAAAGTGCGTTATTGTGATTTTGTCTGTGAAATTATAATTGACAGATAAAAGTACGCGAGTATAAAAACTTAGTTACGTACGCGGACGAAGGAAAAATATTTTATGGCTTCTGAAAAAAATGCTTTTAATAAAATGACATTTCTATGACATAAAAATTCAATTAATCGTTTGACTATAAAACAAAGGTTAAAGGAACCTGAAGGATATACCAATCAAATAAAATATTTCAATGCCTCATCGAGTTTAGGCCAAAAAACTATTCTATATCGATACATGCCCTGTTTTCAATGTAATTCATCCTTAATTACTATTTAATATACATGTAAAGTACATTGTACGCAATTAATGTATTCAATCATCTAGGATCCGACATGATTTCAATTAAAACAATCAAACTAATTTTCAACTCCGGAATGACTTAGGGTGGATTAAAATTCAAAATATTGTAATTAAAATGCAAATAATGCGAATTAAAATAATGTTTACAGAGAATATGTGCTGATAATCGGTTACTTATTATATATAAGTCCGAATTTTCGTTTTCCTTCTGTAACGTTTCGCCAAATTTTCATTTGTCCGAAAGCCATTTTTTTTCAAAACTGTTCTCAATATCAAACCTAACCTAAACTTTACAAAGAGCTCTCCAAAAGGCTTAAAGAGACCACTGGGGACCGAAGAGCTGACAGCTTCCTCGCACAGCGTATCAGCATAGCTGTTCAGCGAGAAAATGCTGCCAGCATTTTCGGTACCTTGCCAAAGGGGAGCAATTTTGTGAATTTGTTTGTTTTTTTTTTTGTACATTGTAGTTAGTAGTGTTTAAGTTTTTTATCTATTGTCTCTTTGTTTTCCTTTTTTGTTATCTTTAAATAAAGTTTTGTCTCACCTAATGGGTACTTTAAAACGATGTTTTATAAAACTGAAAATAATATGAGTTTCAGAAAATAATACTTTCGGATAAATTAAAATTTGCTACCGATTTGATTCCATAAAATATTGTTGTAGCATGCAATGTTTCATAAATTTTTTATGTTATAAAGACCACTTTTTTTTTTATTAAACCATTGATACAAAGATCAAAGCACAACTTGTTCATACAGAGGTGTAAATCCTTTCAAATAAACATAGAACATAAGGACACACAATCATAAGGAAAAATTCGAAAGGTATTCTGGCGTTCGGGTGGTGGAATGGTTGACAGTTTAGACCGGTAATCCAGAGATACCGGGTTCGATTCCCCGTCTCTGCCACCAGGTTACGCATTTTTGTATTTATTTGTGCTTCGATATTTGTATTCTAAATGGTTTAAAATAATAATCTGGCTTAAGCAATTAGCAAATTCAAAACGTTTATTTAATGTTCCTTTTTTCAAATAAACGAATGTTTCCTTGAAGTAAAATGGCTGTTCAAGATTTAAGGCATTTTGCCTCCAGGGCCCATAATTTTTTTCCACACTGTACAGCAGAAATTGATATATTTCCGATATAATGCCGAGATATTACTAATTTGAAAATATAGCTAAGCTCCGTTGAATTTGCGCCCAGCCTCATCACAAAAGAGCGATATCTTCTTTATTGTTTGTTCGAAAATGGGAATCGAACCCGCTTTCTGGAGTTAGGGTAGCGAAATGGTTAACGCGCTGGACCGGCAATCCAGAGGTACCGGGTTCGATTCCCGGTCTATTCCCCCAGGTAGCTCCTTTTACAATTTTTCTTTAAGCTTTGATCTTTGTATTAAAGGCTTAAATAAAAATAAAATATGTTTATTTCAGACTTCGATCCATATTAGCAAGAACGTTTTTTTAAGTGCTCCTTGAACGCGTTTTTGACCACACTTTAGTAACGACCCGTTGTAATAGTATAATTTTAATGCCTCTTGTAAACTCGTTAAAATATAGCCCGTAAAAAACTCAGCGAACGAAGCTATATTAAAACGCCATAAGTCATAAAATGCTGATTTTATGGCAACGTAAAGAAACCAGATATAGTTATTGATTGCCACCTGCCTAAAAAATACTTATTAAGAGGCCTTATTCCTTTTAAAAAAATTTTTTTTCATATTTGATAAATATATTGGCAATTTCAACCAACTTTTTGAAGTGAATAATACTTTGCCCGGAGTTCTAGGTAGTAATATAGCTGTTTCGTGCTTTTCTTGCGTGCAGTCGCAAATAAGTTTCAAAAAACTAAAATACCGCGTGTATTTTGTAAATTTCGAGTAGTTTTTGAAACAAAAATTCTCAATGAAAAATTCAAACTGTAGGTTTCAAATATATACCAATAAATCTCAATAGCTCTGTTTTAGGAAGTAAAATCAATAATATGTTAAGAAACATGTTTGATCATAGAGAAAAATTGTTTAAAACAATAAGCATTTTAAAAGGGATAAGGCCTTACACAATAAATAAATATTAAGGGACAATCTTACACAAATCGACCTAGTCCCAAACTAAGCAAAGCTTGTACTTTGGCTGCCAGACGACAAAATACATCATATATATAATCCATACTAATATTATAAATGCGAAAGTGTGTCTGTCTGTCTGTTACCTCTTCACGCTTAAATCGCTGAACCGACTTAGATGAAATTTGGTATGGAGATAGTTTGAGACCTGGGAAAGGACAGAGGATACTTTTCATCCCGAATAAATTTAGTGTTCCCGTGGGATGAGCGGGTAACACTACGGGGGGGGGGGACAGCTAGTTACATATATAGACAATAACCCAGGAACAAATATTTGTGTCACACAAATGTCCTTGCCGGGATTCGAACCCAGGACCGTCGGCTCAGTAGGCAGGTGCACTACATAGCCAAGTCGCTATAAAAGGGCGTTACATACAAAATGCGTTAAATATAGTCTAAAATAAAAGTGAACCACTGAAAATAACATGAGAAAGTATAAATAAATAGTTTAACTTACTCAGTATTGATCAAGCTGAGAAAAATCCTAAACACTGTATCTCCTAAAGTCTCTTTGTCAAAAATAGTCACTCAAAAATGGCACAAAGTTGTTTAGAAAAGAAAAAAAATCAAAAAGAATACACTATTAACTATTATGAGTTACATCAGTCCACGGAACATTTTCAAACTTTTAATTATTTTTGGTTTGTTTCGGATGAGTTTAGTAAACTCGTTTTTTTAAGAATTATAAAGACAGGTACGCCATGAAATCACTGCAAAAATCCCACACTTCGTTTTTTTCTTGCTCAGAATAGCAAAACGCTTCAAAATATTTTTGTTTACAATTTCCTACATTTGATTGTCAATTACAACATATAATTCAGTCCTATTAGACCCTAGTAAGATTCTAATAAGCGCGTAAAAGCATTTATTTTTATATAGGTATATATTATTTTTAGATTTATTTTAAATTAAACCACTAACTCTAAATATTACATGATAGTATTCGAACACGATAATAACGCGAGGGTGCGCGCGGTCACATCGAAAGATGGGACAGTACTGCACACAAATGCGTGGGGTGCAACGGGGTGCACTTACCCTTACAATAGGCTATTTTCCTGACAGGTCTGACCAAATTAGAATATTTTTATTTTCTCAAAAGTGGTCCCGACCGAAGGATGACTTTATAGTATAAAACATCGAGGCGAAAAATGCATAGTTTATATGTTATGATCAAAAACGTTTCAAGTTGCATTTAGTTCACAAATTATTGTTTGGTGTAATTTTATTTCATGACCAGATCATTCTAATTTTTAATATTTTATAGAACAACTGTTCAGGGAATATTGTTTGGCAAATTATTCATTTTGTATGAATTTTAAATGCCAGAATAACAAAACAACGAATTTCATTTGTACGAAATTTTATTACGACATTACAAAATATTTTTATATCGAG
This sequence comes from Apotomis betuletana, assembly GCA_932273695.1. Taxonomy (NCBI): domain Eukaryota; kingdom Metazoa; phylum Arthropoda; class Insecta; order Lepidoptera; family Tortricidae; genus Apotomis; species Apotomis betuletana. Next base: position 13,179,045 of record OW026322.1, read on the forward strand.
TATCGAGTGGTCGAATAATCCTAACATTACCTATTTCACCTTAAGGCTGGCTTAGGTTAGGTACGACGACGAGCGAAGCGAGGAGGAGTGTTAGGTTGAACTGTGAGCCTAACGCGAGCCGCGGAGGTTTATAACGAGTGGGAAATAAAACTTTACCAATACAAATTGTTCAATACATTTGACGATTTAAATAATAATCTTTGTATTTTGATTTAAATAATAATGTTAATTAAAAATAGTTGAAACTATAAATCACAAAACGTTTTCCATGACATAATACAACTATGTAATAAATCATTCAAAAATACACGATTTAAAATTACTTGTGATGATCATTCCACGAACTGAATTGTCGACGACATGAAACTGCGATAAATGAAACGTTGACTGAAGTGAAATTTTACGAAGTGACTGTCGACAATTTGATGATATACCCATACATAAACTTAGAACCTCCTTTTTTAAAGTCGGTTGAAAAATAATCTAGACACGGTCCTTTGTGGTCTCAATTTCTGTAGTATCAAATACACATTACTTGGCTCTAGTACTCGTATTGGAGGGTTCGCCCCCTTCAATGGCGGATGCCTCTTGGGTATTTGCTAATAGATTCCGTGGACAAATTATTTGTTTGAAGTGAGGGTAGGTCGCGTAGATTATATGCGACTTGATGTTTTTTATTCGGAACCATGGGCATTTGTTATTCACTTCACTCTGAGAAAAGGATAGATCTATAAACCCCTTGTATGCTTAGGCACAGATGTGTGCGGCATTTTGAACCCTACGTTCAAATATCAGTTAGTTTCCTTTAATTTGGGTGTAGCATCGTTACTATCGATTCTCAACATAATTTGAGACGATGGTGACGATTATAAAGTCTAAATCTTTACGGTAGATGGCGCTACGATGCCACCCTAAGGCATGCAGAAGAAAGTGATTGAAAAATTCAACGGCTCTGGCATCTGGTTCGGTGGTCCAGTTGGTAGGACGCCCGTGTTGGCCCGGAAAGCCGTTCGAGACGCAGGTTCGAACCCTGCCTGAACCATTAAATTTTTAAATTTTTCGCTTCATTGTAAACATTTAGTTTCCTTTTGATCTGCAAATTTTTAACATCACATACGAGAGGTTAATTTATAACCAATTTAAAAAAGGTGGTATTCGACCGTTTCTTTGACGATATAACTCAGTATTCGTAATTTAATTCGAACTTCAATAAAATTTAAAGTATTTTAAGTATACTTAACTTAAAAAATATAGTCTAAATTAGATTGATAACAGTACGCCCCTATTTTGTAAAATTTAGAAAAACAGATTTGACAAAAATAAATCTTTATACGTATCAAACTCAACTCACATTATTTTATGAGAGTTGGTTGAGACATATGGCGTCAAGGCGAGAACAGCCGGTAACTGTCCGGACATCCAAACATCCGGATAAACATAAAAGAAACTTCAAAATAAATCAGAACCACTAGTAAATTATGTACCCTATTTTGTTCTACAGGCACGGATCCCTCAGTGTGCGACTCCAACTCACACTTGACCACTTTTTTTACCAACCCTCCTCTAGGGACGGTGTCATCAATTTAAAGGCACCTATAATATCATCAGTTCTGAATCATATGCCTTCCACTTTACAGCATAAATTCCTTTAACATGGTAATTTCGTTAGTAAATGCGGTTTCCAAATGGGCTTAATAGGTGAAAGTCGTAAAATTGTTAACTTTATTGTTAGTACAGTGAATAAATGGCGTCTATTACTTCCTATCTATGGATAGGATATCCATCCTTATTCGTGATTAGGTATATGTCGTGTAAAAACAAGGCTTAAGGCTCATTATCCGCTCAAAAATGCTGATTGTTTTAGACATTTTTCTCTATGATCAAACATGTTTCTTAACATATTACCAATGTTGCTACTCAGAACAGGGCTATTACGATTTACGGGTATATATTTGAAACCTACAGTTTGAATTTTTCATGCGAAAAATACACGCATAAAACTGTTTTTTTCAACTTTTTTTCGACTGAACGCAATGAAAGTATGAAATAGCTATGTTACTACCTAGAACTCGGGGACAATTATTATTTAAGTACTTCAAATCATAATTAAAAAAAAAAAGAATAAGACCTCTTAATAGGTGAACGTCGTTAAATTGTAAAGTTTATTGTTAATACAGTGAATAAATAAATTTATGGATATTCTTATTCGTGATTATATGTCGCGTAAAAAACATGGCCGGCTTAAGAGGCCTTATTCCTTTTAATGTTTTTTCATATTATGACAAATGCATTGATAATTTCTTTGACCGTAATTTTTGACTTTTATAGCAGTTAAGTGTGGGTAGTCCCATGTAGACATTTGATCCCAATAAATAATAGAATAGATTGACGTCCTCAAAAAATTGCCTATTGGCGGTCTCAAAAAACCTCATCTAGGTAAAGTTTTTGTGATGGTTTTTGTTTTTGTTTGATGTGATGTGATTGGGAGTTATTGAGATGAGATTCTCCACGGGAGATTGGGGGCCCCAGTTTTAACTGGGGGCCCTGCCCAAAGTGGCCAGTGGGAATGTGGGGCCTGGTAAAGACATTATGAAAGTATTCTCTTCAGCAGGCAATAGGCAGTGACAGGGCCCCCCAGCAGTAGCAGTACTGTATCAGGACTGTTAAGCCCTCACTACCAGTGAGTCAGACTTTGTGTGGGAGTATAACACGCTAATGGGATTATCTCCGCGCCACAGAGTGATTTGGGGAGGGTGACGCGGGCGCACTGGGCGCATGGACTGCGTCGTGAATAGACTGAACCGGGTCAGACTGACTGGGGGCGGGAGGAGAGGGGAAAGAGGGTATACCCTTGAAATGTCGACAAACGTTTCATCGAATTTTCATTTCGTCGAAAGCATTTTTTTTCTGAAACCATAAATTATTTTTGAATGTTATAACACAAACCTAAACTAATCTAACCTAATCTAAAGGTTATAATTTACAAAATGTCTGAAAAATTTATGACTTTCGAGTAAATATTTGTCGACGAAATGAAAATTCGACGAAATGAAGCATTCGGTGAAACGTTTGTCGACATTTCAAGGGTATCCGGGGAAAGAGAGTAGGGCTATGACAAAGAAAAGACGCGAACTAAGTAGTGGTAGTTCCCCTTTACATTACACTGAGGCGCCGTTCGGAGAGTTCATGGCGACCATCGCTTGGATGGTTTCCGTGATCTCATCGTCCGGGTCAGATAGTAAATGCTTCAGAGTTCGGGTAAACCGACCTCTCTGCAATTATATTTTGGCGTTAATTACTTTATACTCATACTCATTTGAGTTCCAATTTTTGGTTTTATGTGTACTTACCTCATTGTCGCTTTCCTAGTTGCTCTAATGATTGAGTTTGTGATCTGTAACAAAGACATTATGTTGGTAACATTCAGAAAAATCTATATACCTGCATAAAAAAATGACACTGAATGGACAAATTACATTATTTTTATTCACTATACATAAGTTCTATTCTTCTTGCAATCTGTGCAACTAATTTCTCTTTTCAGAGTTCCGTAGCTCAAAAAGAAAACACGGAATTCGTGTGGGTCCACTTAATTGTCCATCCGTCTGTCTGTCAAGACCCAGACGCAACTGTAACAAAGACATTATGTTGGTAACATTCAGAAAAATCTATATACCTGCATAAAAAAAATGACACTGAATGGACAAATTACATTATTTTTATTCACTATCCATAAGTTCTATTCTTCTTGCAATCTGTGCAACTAATTTCTCTTTTCAGAGTTCCGTAGCTCAAAAAGAAAACACGGAATTCGTGTGGGTCCACTTAGTTGTCCATCCGTCTGTCCGCGTAGAGGTATAGTGTTGAAATTTAAACCATATAAGTACTCAGGTATCAGGATAACACGCACTATTTTTCTCAATAGTTTTAAGAGGCCTTATTATTCCAAAATTTATTGTTTTCATATTATGACAAATATATTGATAATTTCAAGCAACTTTTTGAAGTGAATAATACTTTTAACCGAGTTCTAGGTAGTAACATAACTATTTCCTGCTTTTATTGCGTGCAGTCGAAAATAAGTTGAAAAAACTAATTTCCCGCGTGAATTTTGTAAATGTTGAGCAGTTTTTGAAACAAAAATTATCAATGACACATTCAAACTGTAGGTTTCAAATATTATACCAATAAATCTTAATAGCCATGTTCTAGGTAGTAACATCAGTAATAGGTTAAGAAACATGTTTGATCATAGAGAAAAATGTCTAAAACAATGAGCATTTTAAAAGGAATAAGGGCTCTTAATAATAAGAAAAGAAAGGAAAGGAAAAATTTTCGAAACTAACTAAACAGCATCAAAACCATAAATAATAGTAATAATTACTAACTAAAGATACAAATAAATCCTTTTATTTTGGAACATTTAATAGTTAAATAAAGTATCATTAGGGTTCCGTAGTCAACTAGGAAGCCCTGTAGTTTCGCCATGTCCGTCTGTCCGTTTGTCCGTCTGTCCGTCCGCGGCTTAGCTCCGTGATCATTAGCACTAGAACGCTGAAATTTGGTATGAGTATGGGTATGTATCACGCTGACAAAACGGTAAAATAAAAACTAAAAAAAAATATTTTTTTCTTAAAAGGACGTAAGTTGACTTCCAGAAAGTAATAAGTAATTACAGTTACTTTGAAAATCATAAAAAATGTCAAATTACAAAATAATAACCACTTAACTAAACATAATATACACAAATACAATACTTTTAGTCAAATAACCCGCCCCGAGTCATTCCGGGTGCAAAGGTGCCCATCACGCTCGCTGCATTACCGCGTTGAATCGCGATCGACAACCTTTGCAGCAGGAACGACCCTTACTTTGGCGTTTACGACCTTTTTATAGAGCTTGAAATCTTTCTCGTAACTTAAGTCTATTGTGAAGGATAAGCAACTACGGAACCCTACACTGAGCGTGGCCCGACATGCTCTTGGCCGGTTTTTTTTTGTTTTGATGTTACTTTTAGCATGCATGAATAACTCACAGAGCCACTAGCCACATGCCGCATCCTTCGACGAGGCACTCACGTGAATGCCCTTCACCCCCGCGCGCGTCCCGCGCTCGCCCCTCAACACGCACACATAACCGCGAGTTTTGTTACTGCACACAAGTGTCGCTGTCGTTTCTTTTTACGTTAGTATATATATGCTTTGCACCTACTTAAATCAATTTTATCGCCTTGAACAAAACATCAATAGTGGTGGAATAGTGGTCGTTATTTTATGATGGTTTTACTGCCCGTAAAACGAAATTAACTGGGTTAACAGCAATCGGGATATTGTTTTCTGATACGCGAAGCTTTATGTACGATTCACATTGACCGGGCCGGGCCGGGTCGGCTGCCGCCGCATCGCAACGGGCGCTCTGGCAGCCGACAGCGGCCGACCGCGTCCAGTAACCAGGTCGGGCGGCAGCCGACTAGGGCGACGTAGGAACGAACGGAGCCAATGCATGGCACGCGGCGGTGACCGAACGGATCCGCTTACGCGCGACGACAGCCGAGCACCTCCGTCCGCGTCCGCAAGCGCCCGATCGGCCGGCTGCGGCGCCAATAACATTCGAATATATGGGATCTGACTGTTGTACAGTCGAGTTCATTGACATCAACATACTTACGAGAACAAAAATTTCTGAACACGACCCTATTGTCAGGACTTCAGGAGCATAAAATCGTGTTCAGATAGATATTTTTGTTCTCGTAGTGTGTAGATGTAAATGAACTCGACTGTACAGAAGCTCTACATTCCTTTGGCAACTATTTAGATGCGCTTGAGCGCGCGCCGACTCCGCCCGTTCAGTGGGAATCGTACAAGAGCATCTATTGATTCTGGAAGTGTTACTTGTATGTGGCAGAGAACAGGAAAAGATCGCACTTCGCTGTTTTCGATTAACCGCCGCGTTTGTAGAATACCTAGAATAGAATAGAACACTCTTTAATGCACACCTCAAGTAGAAAGAAATACAAATACAGATAACACTTATCATTACAATTGAGGTAAACTATAGGCAATCTTATGTTTTGTATGTCTGATTCGCTAGCTCATAACGGTACAGTACTCTTACATTGAGTTAACGTGGGAATAGTAAAGCGCCCGCAGCATTTATTTTGGTTGCAGTTATTTTGTAGAACTACTATTCTCCATACAAATTGTTAACGTAGTCGTTAACAAGTATGGTCACTGTAAACTCATGGTAAGGGTGTACGATGGTATAAGACAAGAAGGTCACAGGAAAGACTTTTGATTTGACATCATCACGCTATGATTGGTTGGTTGGTTCCGTCAATCTGTTTCTGTTTCGCCAGTCGTGTATCATAATATTCCCCGATTCCCTCGTTACCTGCATAAATCTCATAGTGAGTGTTATATAACAAATATTACGACAAAATAAAATTCAATCAATGAACATGACAACTGCAATACATAAACGCCTAATTATATTTTTTTTGTACGACTGGCGGCAAACATCTTTTTCCTTATAATTATTTTGTTACCATAAGCGGCAACTTATCAGTGACGTAGAAAGTTTCACTATAGCCGGAGTGTTAACCTTGTTTTTTTATACCATGGGGTATACAAGTATCTATAAAGCCACTATAACACCGCTACAACACCAACTTTCGAAAGCTCGAACTCAAAGCCAGATTTAGTGCAATTGGTAGCAAAGTTGGGAGAGCTTTTGTTTAGTTATCTAGAGTGTTTCGAGAGACACATTCTCATTCTCACTGTTCATTTGAATGTACATGTTTTTAACCGACTTCAAAAAAAGGAGGGGGTTCTCAGTTCGGTTGTATGGTTTTTTTTTTATGTTTGTTACCTCATAACTCCGTCATTTATGATTCGATTTAGAAAAGTCTTTTTAGGTTCATGAATAGACATCTCAAGGTTAGTCCCATAAAATTTTGGTGAAGATCGGATGACGAGATCTATGAGGAATCCAAGGAATTCCTGAAATTTTATAGGCACTCATAATATTTTTCATATATTTTCTAAAACTATTTAAGTATTTGCATATGGTAGTCATCATCTTCCAATGCTGATCTGATGATGGAAGGTACAACTCCTTAACGGTTAGGAATTAGGAGATAATTCAAACGAGATGCATGCCTTCAAGACCTCCCTGATCACCCCGCCATAAGTATTTTGTACTCGTATGGATCACTAAAAAGCGAAAAAAATATTTTTGACATTACTGACAGTTTATTTTTTTCGCAGATAGGCCGAAGATTACTTGCAGACATAGTTATAATAAATGTCGGTTATTTTATGTATTATTTTAATATTTCTTTACAGAAAAATATATGCAAATATTTTTTAAGGGTGTACGCGACATAAAGCTCTCTCCATCTCTATATTAATTTCCACCTGTAAGAAATGTGAAATGTTGTCAATTACTGAAGATATCTTGAGTGTTTTTGGGACAAGGATAGCTGGGAGTGAAACTTATTGGTCGAGCGAGCGAAGCGAATAGCAAATGTTTCAGCTTCGCCAAAATTTGTCCAGAAGTTCGGATATACGGCTCACTTCTCAAACGATTCTCATGAAATTTTGTTATTAGTGGTAGTAAAAGTATATCGTTTTTTTTTGTCGATTCGGTAGAGGTTAAAACGTAAAAAAAAAAATCTGCCATTTTGAACTTGACACCAACATAAAAATATAAGAAGGTATATCTTATAAAGCTTGTATCTTTATCGATTGGAGTACCTGCGGACCCTAAAAGCGCCTAGTAACAGACAAACCCTATCAGTATTACCACTCCAGAAGTAGCTATTTCACCGTTCGGAACACTTTTCTATCAACTCTGTACACAGCGCTGTTTGAGCCCGATAAAAAAACGCTCAAGCAAACTTGTTCTTTTAATTCCAATGAAAAACGTCTCGTTAACTACAGAGGGGTTTTTTCATTTCATTAAACTCTACGCAAACTTCGTTCGCCATAGAAAAAAACTTTTAATTTAAAACTGAGGCGTTTTTCAAACTGATACTTCACAATCGGATGAAAAGGGTATTTTAATGGTTGTTCCATTGACTGTGACAGTTCGGGGGCATATTTTCGTTTTTAATTAAGGGGTCAAGAGTGTTAGAATTTAATAACTTGTGGGATTAAAAGGGATTTTAATTAGATGTGGCTGTATTCGGGATTCATTGGACAGTAGGCGCTTTAACGCACATTATCCGTTCAAAAATGCTGATTGTTTTACACCATTTTCGCCATGATCAAACATGTTTCTTAACATATAATCAATGTTACCAGTTAGAACAGGGCTATTGCGATTTATTAGTATACTAGCTATTGCCCGCGACTACGTCCGCTTGGAACTTGGAAGTATGGAAGCAACCTCGTACAACACGATAGATATCCACCTAATCACCTTAATTAATAAAAGGGGGCGCATAAGCAAATGTAAGAGCAATTGTGCTTTTGGTCTAATCATTATATTTTCTACAGGGTCATCAATGTCATCATGAATTACTTACTCACTTTTCAATCTTTTTAGGGATAATTACCAGGATGAAAACTATCCTATGTCCTTCCTCGGATCTTAAACTATCTCCATGCCAAATTTCATCAAAATCGATTCAGCGCGGTTTAAGCGTGAAGAGGTAACAGACAGACAGACACTTCCGCATTTATAATATTAGTATGGAAGTATGGATATTTGAAACCTACAGTTTGAATTTTTTTATGATAATTTTTGTTTCAAAAACGCAGAAAACTGTTGTTTTCAACTGATTTTCGACTGAACGCAATGTAAACATGAAATAGCCAGGTTACTTTTTAGAACTCAGGGAAAAGTATTATTCTTTTCAAAAAGTTGGTTGAAATTATCAATATATTTGTCATTATATGAAAATGTACAAGGCCTCTTTACTGAGTAATATCACATAATAAGCAAACTACAGAAGGTGCACTCTTTTGTTATTCGCAAAAGCCGACAAAGGTACGCCTACCAGTATCTGATTGGGTTACCTATCTGAAATACTATTTTTTTCCCATATGTCAAATTTTCATTTGTCCGAAAGCCATTTTTGCCAAAACTGTTAATTTTTCAGAATAATACAGAGCAAACGAACTCTGAACCTCTTCCTTTTTGAAAACGGTCAGATATATATGTGGTGTATACTTAGAGTACACTTAGATGATCCGTACAATAACTATTTTATACAATTTAATCTTCATTTTCTAAAATATCCTATTCAACCGTTTGTGGTTGCTTGATAGAAAAGTAATTAGATTTAAGCACCCGCCTCCACCTTTGTGTTTCAGCCGGCGCCGGCCTTATTGCCCGGTTTCCTGGCGGAAATCGAACTTGGGAAAAAAATACGCGATCGAAGTTGCGGCACCTTAGTACACATACAAAGGATAATTCAAATAAATGTTTATTTTAATCAGCGTGAAATCAAATGTGCTTCTAACCAGATACGCCAACCTCAGAGCCTTACAGGATGGTTTACAATCCACGCCATATTGCGGGTTCTTAGTGGTACTAATTTCTTTTACTGTTAACGAAAATTTTTTGGTAACTGATGTTGAAAGTCAGTGAATGTCACTGATGTTAAAAAAAGAGGAAACACAACCAAATATTTCGCAAATTGCAAGTATTTTTTTCATAATAAAACCAAAACGGACAGTGATGAAAGTTAAGCTTTTTAACAGCATTCAGTGTTTATTTCGCAAGAATAACGAGGGATTGAGCAGCATTCCAGTAAACCATGTTTTGAATTTGATTAATGAGAATGACACATCTTTGATAAAACGCTACTGACGTTTAATAATGCAAATATATGACGTATGCTCATTATTTCCGTATGAACGCTGTTTGTAGCGTCACTATCCCTAAGCAGGACCAACACTTGTTAGGCTTATAGCTAATGAAAAAAAAAACTTGACTTTTATCACTGTAGATAGTTTTGGCTTAAATACGCAAAATACATGATATTTGCTAAATATTTAGTCCTGTTTCCTCTTTGTTTACATCAGTGACATTCACCGACTTTTAAGAGGCCTCACTCCTTTTAGAATGCTGATTGTTTCATACATTTTTCTCTATGATCAAACATGTTTCTTAACGTATTATCGATGTTAATACCTAGAACAGGGCTATCGGGATTTATTGGTGTATATTTCAAACCTACAATTTGAATTTTTCATTGATAATTTTTATTTGAATAACTACTCGAAATTTTCAAAAATTACGCGGAATTCGGTTTTATCAACTTATTTTCGACTGCACACAATGAAAGCATGAAATAGCTATGTTACCTAGAACTCGGAAAAAGTATTATTCACTTCAAAAAGTTGGTTGAAATTATCAATATATTTGTCATAATACGAAAATTTTTTTTTTAAAAGGAATAAGGCCTTTTATAGTCAGTTACCAAAAATGTGTCGTTACCAGTAAAATAAATTAGTAGCACTAAAAATCCGCAATATGGCGTGGGTCGGGAAAACCCCTGTCGGTTAGAGTCACCCCACGCTATCTCTTCCAAGCAAATGAACTGCCAAACCATACAAAGTGAGTCACTTTGTGTGGTTTGGTTTGGCAGTTAAGAGGCCATATTCCTTTTAATTTTTTTTTTCATACTATGACAAATGTATTGTTAATTTCAACCAACTTTTTGAAGTGAATAATACTTTTCCCCGAGTTCTTGGTAGTAACATAGCTATTTCATGCTTTCATTGCGTGCAGTCGAAAATAAGTAGAAAAAACTAATTTTCCGCGTGCTCAATTTCGAGTAGTTTTTGAAACAAAAATTATCAATGAAAAATTCAAACTGTAAGATTCAAATATATACCAATAAATCCCAATAGCCCTGTTCTAGTAGTAGTAACATCATTAATATAATATTTTCTACGGTTTCCGCGACTGTCACACATTTAAATAAAACAATTTAAACGGATTATATCGCGTATATTAATTATTTGAGCCTCCCTGACGTTTCAGTACCTTTACAGATACCGTTGTCAAAGGTTGACTGAGAAAAACACAATTTTTCTCTGTCAAAGTTACATTTGTGCAAACTACCCATTTTGTAAATATTAATTTAAAATAAAGGTGTTCATACATGCCAGATGGGCCTAATGTGTAAAGACAGTTACACATGTGCCAGAAGGGCATTTATTATTTTATTTAAAATATCTACCAGCGGTTCACTAAAGGCTTACTGAGGAGAAAGAACCGCCAAAGAAAACTCCCAGATTGCCTTATTTATTACTATGAAATACTTTTAAACAAAAACTCTACATATACTACTTTTAACACTAATTTGTTTTACACCGTTCGAGGCCCAGGGTTTCCAGTCTTGTGTCTTGCTTGATCCTTGATAAGATGTACAACAGGATCCCAAGCCGGTGGTAATGACAAACCATCTTCTCTATTGAAATTGGGATATTTTTTGATTTCAATAGCCTCGCGCAACATTCTGGGAAAACGTCGTTTCTCTCTCGCAAGGATTGAAGTGTTGTCAAACTTAATTGAATGGTTTGGTTTGTCCATGACATGCTCGCAGACCGCAGACCTGTTGCAACGACGGTGCTTGACATCAGCTACATGCTCCTTAACCCGTGTAGCTATACCTACTACGTTTCGTTTGGCCAATGTATGACAGACCACACTCGCAGTCCAGCTTGTAAACACCAGCACTCTGCAGAGGGATGCTGCACTTCACGGGCCTCAGGTATTGAGACATCTTCTTCATCGGCTTGAAATATGTTTTAATGGAAGCCCGTCTCAAGATGTTTCCAATCCTATCCGTGACCCCTTTCACATATGGCAGGACCGCAGGTTTACGCTCGACTGTAGGAGTCTTCACACGGGGTTTCTGGTTGAGGCGTGGTATCTTGAGCCCATTGGCCCAAAGCGCATTATCTATCTATACATATAAACGGACAAGTCCTGACTGACTGACTGACTCACTCATCAACGTAGAGCCGAAACTACTGAACCTAGGAACTTAAAATTTCTGGAATAGATCAAGTATACGATGCAAGCAAGCACTAAGAAGGGATTTTTGAAAATTCATCCCTTAAGGGTGTCAAATCGGGGTTGAAAGTTTGTATGGAGCTTACGTAATTTTTGAGTTAGAGTAATAAAACTTGGTGCATAGATTTTCGGTCTAAAAACAAGAAAACTAATTTCAGGATTTTTGAAAACTCATCCTTAAAAGGGGATAAATAGGAGGTGAAAGTTTGTATGAGGAACTTGGAAATCTTTGAGTAAGAGTGATAATATTTCGTGTACAGCTCTTTCTCTTCAAAGTAAGAAAACAAGTTTCAGGATTTTTCGGAATTCATCCCCGAAAGGGGTTAAACGCACAGTGAATCTTTGTAAGAAAAACGTGATCTGTTTGAGTAAGGAGTGCATTCTTTTGCGTGTAGACTTATCATTAAAAACTGAAAACATGTATTTCAGCGTTTTTAAAAATTCAACCCCTAATGGGGTAAAGAGGGAGGTGAAAGTTTCTATGAAGAGCTTGGGATTTTTTGAGTAGGAGTGGGAATGTTTCGTGCACAGGTTGTTATTTGCAACGTAAGAAAACAAGTTTCAGCATTTTTGGAAATTCATCTCCGAAAGGGGTTAAATGGACAGTAAAACTTTCTTGAGAAACGTGGCTTTTTTGAGTACTTAAGGGGTGCATTCCTTTGCGTGTAGGCTATTCATCAAAAACGTTGAATATTGATTTCAGCGTTTTTGAAAGTTCAACCCCCTATGGGGTAAAGTGGGAGGTGAAAATTTGTATAAAGAGCTTGGGATTCTTTGAGTAGGTGGTAATATTTCGTGTATAGGTTTTTCTATGCAAAGTAAGAAGACAAGTTTCAGCATTTTTGGAAATTCATCCCCCAAAGGGGTTAAATGAAAATGGACATTTGTATGAGGAATGGGCCGTTTTTGAGTAAGAGGTGCACTATTTTGCGTGTAGACTCTTCATCAAAAACTGAGAATATTAAATTCAGCGTTTTTGAAAATTCAACCCCTAATGGGATACGCTGAGAGGTGACAGTTTGTATAAAGAGCTTAGAATTGTTTGAGTAAGAGTGATAATCGAGAAAATAAACTTAAGGTTTTTGGAAAAAAAATCTCCAAAATGGTTCTAATGGAAGGCGAAAGTTTGGATGAGAAAAGATGAGATTCTTTTCGTAAGTCTGGTCATATTCCGTGTGTTAAATTACTACTTTCAGAAATTTTTGAAATGTACCTGTATTGTCTGAGTAAAGGGAGAAAATGAAAGTTCATGTAAGGAATATTTTCGTGTATAAACTCTGCATTTATTTTTGGAAGAGATAACTCCTGGAGTGGTTAGAAACTTTATATGCGAAACATAGGATTGAGTGACAAAACTTCGTGTAAAAAAATGCATTGTTAGGGTTCCATACCTCAAAAGGAAGAAACGCAACCCTTAAAGGATCACTTGGTTGTCTGTCTGTCTATGGAATAAAATGGAAAGGAAAACCATATTGAAGTACTCTGGACTATAGTCCTTTGAAGTTGTTAAAAAAAAAAGTTATAACGTAAAAAAAAGATCCGGCTGTTTACCTATGCGGCTATGCCACAACAAACGTCGATACTCTCAAGGGAATCAAAAATTCCTACTTAGATATTTTCAGTTGAACTAAAACTATGAATTTGGCAAGTAATACCGTGTCTTACTACAAGTACTTGTAGGGAGTAATCTGAAACTATACATTTCTAATTAAATAAAAAAGTAGTCTGTATTTAAAGTACGTAAAACAGTTTTCCAACGGTAATGTGAAGTTCGCCAATGAGTACATTTTATCTTTTCCTTGGTAATGTGCAGTGTTTTCATAGTTCGTAAGGAACCCTCTGTGCGCGAGTCCAACTCGCACTTGACCGGCTATTTGTATTAACTGAGAATACTGATTTAAACGTTAGAGGAAACTCCTATCCTTAAGAAGATTAAACTTTTGACTATGATTTTGTTCGGTTCATCGGAAAATGAATTGTCCCATGTGTATACCACGACGTGATCTAGAAATAAATCTGCTACCCAAAAAATTATGTATGCGCGCAGATTTCTATTACTTGTATTATTATAAAATAATACAAGTAATAAAATGGGTAGAAAGTTACACAGATAACGTTTCTAGACCCTGTGCGAGCGAAGCCGCGGGCAAAAGCTAGTCATTAATATGTTAAGAAATATGTGTGATAAAAGAGAATAATGTCTAAAACAATCAGCATTTTAAAAGGAAGGCCTCTTAATTTGCTTGGAAGAGTTGGCGTGGTCTGACTCTATAGATTAAACTACATTTTGCTATCAAAATTCAGCACGATAAATACCAACTTTACCACATAAGGATATAAGTAATTCGTCAGGGGATTTATCTAGAAGTTACAAGTGGTCCCTACGGATATAATCAACATCAAAGTTTTGAAGCCACAAATGAATACCATCTTGGGACTGGCATTAATAAGCAATGTGGATAAAGTTAGAAACCAGAATTATTTTAGTTCAATCAATTCATTGACCACATTTTTGGGTAGTGGCGGATATATATTTTTGGTATTAGTTTGGTATTACTCTGGAACCCTCGGTACGCGAATCCGACTCGCGCTTGACCGTTTTTTTAAATATGAAAATGTAACTTTCACTGCAAATATGTAACTTTTCGAGGAATGAAATGTAATTTATGACACAATGTCTCTGGCAACACTGCAATTCAGAAACACAAAACATAAACCTCCGAATTCTCACTTGTATCTGGCGCCATACATACTAGGAGCAAACTTAACCCGGCCAGTTAAGATGGGATAACTTTTTTTTTTTTTAATGTCGGATAACCTCACACAAATCGATCTAGTCCCAAATTAAGCTCACGGAATTTGTACGGAACCCTCGGTGCGCGAGCCAGCCGGTTTTTTTAATAGGTCACTTTGAGTTGAACGACAAACGTTACATCAAAAAATAAAAATTCATAGACTCACTTTGTATGGTCTGACAGTTCATTTAAATAAAAAAATAAAATAAAAATCATTTGCTTGTCAGACCACGTTTAACTCTTCCAAAGAAAATGACCGGGTGTGTAATGTTTTGCATAACAACAATTTGCGAATTTTCATTTTGCATAAAACGAATTGCATAATTTCAACCTGCATAAGTGATCATATAGCATAAAAACAAAATGCATACAAACGAATTGCATAATTTCGAAAATTATAATAGCTTAATTGCATAATAATGTATTTGCATAATAGACAAATAGCATAATAGTCACTTTGTATACTATACCATTGTCATATCATACTTTTTTCATAATAACTTAAAGCATAAATGTTGTCCAAATAAGTATACTTATCCAAAAATATAATATTTTTTTCTTATTCATTTTTCCCCATTGCCGAGCCAAATTAGGAGCAGTTACCTTTTAAGGGTCATAAAAAAAACCCTAACCTACCTATCTCTGGGAGCAGTTTCGTTTTTAGGGTCATAAAAAAAAAAACCCTAACCTACCTATCTCTTGGAGCAGTTTCGTTTTTAGGGTAAAAAAAAACCCTAACCTACCTATCTCTGGGAGCAGTTTCGTTTTTAGGGTCATAATCATAAAAAAACCCTAACCTACCTTTCTCTTGGAGCAGTTACGTTTCAAGGGTCATAAAAAAAATAACCCTAACCTACCTTTCTCTCGGAGTATTTTCGTTTTAGGGTAAAAAAAACCCTAACCTACCTATCTCTGGGAGCAGTTTCGTTTTTAGGCTCATAAAAAAAATAACCCTAACCTACCTATCTCTTGGAGCAGTTTCGTTTTTAAGGTCATACAAAAAAATAACCCTAACCTACCTATCTCTTGGAGCAGTTTCGTTTTTAGGGTAGGGTTTAAAGGGTAGGTATACTCAACAACTTTTTATTCGGGACTTATTTGATAAGATATTTATGCAACTTGATAATTATTTTAAGTGTTTTTATGAGTTTTAATAAATATTCTGAATGTATGTTATACCAAGTGACATTATGACTTATGAACATTATAACGAATGTTATTATGATTATTAATGGTTATGATGTTTAAATATTATGCTTGACAAAATTATGAATTTTGTTTTTATGCAATGTGTTTATTATTCATTTTGAAAGTAGTTAAATGAAAATATGCTAAATGTTTTTATGCAACTTGAACCGCACCCAAAATGAACTGTCAGGTCAGACCATGCAAAGTGAGTTTGTTTGTATGGTTTGACAGTTCATTTAAAAAATATTTTGCTGCGTTTTGTTCAATTAAAAAAAGTATCTATAATTTTTTTTTTAAGTATTGTACATACGTAAATTCCGTCATTCCTATTGACAGATTGCAGTAGGTACGCGAGTATAAAAGGCTCCTTAAGTGTAACTATTAAGATAGCGACAAAAACAACTATTCTCATTGAATCCCTGATGACCTCTTACTCATTAAAACATAACTCTACATAAGTTTACATGTATAAGCAAACATGGAAACTTTGCACCGTAACAGCCAACCACATATTCTCGCCACTAAGCACATTATATTAGACAAATGGACGCCAGCGCCATCTATCAATGTCGGGCAAAAACTGGCGACATTAGGCTGACGAGTGCAGAGTTGCAGGCACAGACTATACAGGGTGACTTCAAATACGGTATTTTTTTTAAATACCAGAAAATATATACAATATACAATAAAATCCTTTATTCCATATTTAAACATACTCATTACAGTTTCTTATACTATAAAATGTTAACAAATATAAAAGCTTACTCAAATAACCCGCCCCGCACCATTCTAGGCGCAAAAGTTCCCAACACACTCGCTGCGTTTCCGCGTTACACAATTGTAATTGGACTTTAACACGTTGAATGCGGGAACTGGATTTTATAATTTTCATTCAGTGCTATACATATCATTTTTGAATTGTAACATAGTTATTCACTAGTGCGGTACGAGACTATTTTGGCTTGTGACTAGAGGTCTAAAATTTGCCAAATATATCTTTGTTGGTTAAGCAAATTGATGATTTACTGATAACAATAGCAAGTTAAACAATTGAGTGATCTAAATCTAAGTTCGTTACAGACTATCGACCTTGGTTTAGGAATTATAAGACAATTAATTAACGATACGAAACTGACTTGTACCGCATCATGGACACAGGGTTGGTGCTCTCAAGTCGATGTTTTGTTAGGGAGGGGAAATATAATGAAATCAAACATCGATATCGATTGTTGCAATTATTAAAAAAAGTAACTAAAATTACGTATTTGAATGAGACTTATTGAAACATTCTAAACGTATTTTGTTCACATTCTTGGCAGTAAGTATTAAAATAAATACTTTAGAACCGGCCCCACCTGTGTTTTCTCCTTTAATTGTGAATATTCTATCGTCGCATTACTTCTCAATTTCATTATTCTTCGGTTCACTACGCTCAATTTCTTCAAATATTTTATAACACTTCTGGTAATATTTTTTTGGTCGACGATGACGAAAAACTAACGACACAGCCGAAAGATAAACATATGATACGTAAGGATCGACCCCCGCACTGGCTTGTACTGACCTGTACCCATGGTGCGATACAAGGCGGCAGGATACAAGACACTTTTGGCTGGTACCGCACTGGTTGACTATTTTTTTCACCTGGTGCGAAACGAGTCAAATTTGTCTTGTACAGTTTTATGTATCCATTCGATAAAATTTGCAGAAAGAAGCATAAATGTATACTTGACTCTTTCTAGTCCATAGGATTTCATATTCAAATTGCCCCCGCACCAGACAGAGACAAGCTACTTCCTCGCGCCGCACCAGAAGAAAGTCCAGTACAAGCCAAAACTGGCATGTACCGCATTCAACGTGTTAATAAAAAAAATCTGCTTTGCCCTAAGGTTGACTGGTAGAGAATGGCTCATGGCATTGAGTCCGCCTTTTGTATGATAAGTTTTCTTTTGTGAAACTACTCAAAACACATCATATTTCCTTTGGTTTACGCAACTGTTACACATTTAAATAAAACAATTCAACCTTCGACAACGGTTACTGTATACCGAAGCGTCTGGGAGGCTCAAATAATATACGCGATATAATCCGTTTGAATTGTTTTATTTATACTAAAAACATAAAAATATACGCAGAACATAATAAACTACCACTAAC
The DNA here is from genome assembly GCA_932273695.1 of Apotomis betuletana. Lineage (NCBI taxonomy): Eukaryota > Metazoa > Arthropoda > Insecta > Lepidoptera > Tortricidae > Apotomis > Apotomis betuletana. The sequence goes on from OW026322.1 coordinate 13,197,218, forward strand.
GTTTGAACATTATAGTTTTTTTTTATTGGAAAAAACTAAAAAGATGACGTGTTTTGAATACTGTTATATGACGTCACAAGCCGGTATATTTATAGAAACTTCATACTAACCGATCGTTTTTGACATTTCATAAAGAGTAGCCTATTTGAGCTCTCATCAAATACCGTATTGGTAATATAAAACACTTTTTTGTGGCTCAATTAATGATAAATAATAATTATATTACATTAAGTCTATTCTTAAAATTGGCTATATTTGACTATAGTTAATTTTCTAGCAAAACAAATATTTAAAGTCCCAATGATTTACCTAATAATAATTACCGCAAAAACAATAACTACTCTCATATCTGTCAGTCGTTGTTATTTCTGTTAGTTACGTCAATCGAAGTTTACAAGATACTAACTGACCTAATTCCTGAGTAAGCACTGAATAATACTTAGATGTAAAAATAATTTTATCCATTGTTTGAATGTTGTTTGAATGTTGTTTCTCCTACACTAGGAGTAAAAATAAGTCATTTATTTCAAAATCTAAATCTTTAAAAAAATATATTCTCTTTGACAAGTGACAATTAGTAATCAAACCACGTTTACTTCATAAATGCTATGTCAGATGAGACCTAAAGAGGAAAAAGTTGATTTGAAGTACTTTAAAATCTCTTTATTTTAACTATGTGGTAGGGTAATCGCATCAAGCCAAAAAAGGGATGACTTATAACTTAAAAATAAGATAAATTTGATTATTTCAGAAGCATGAGACTAAGTGCAGGATTTTACATTATTTGATGTGTGCAAAACAAATTTTGTATTACCACTTTGAAGTCACCCTGTGTAACACAATTAATGTTAATGCTGGGTTTGAAATGAAGGGTTCCGCACGTTGGTATACGTAGAATTATAAATGCTTAAGTAGTGCTTAAAACAAATACTTAAAATGCCTTATTCCTTTATTATTAGATAGTAACATAGCTATTTCATGCTTTCATTCAGTCGAAAATAAGTTGAAAATATCAGTTTTCTGCGTGAACTTTGTCAAATCCGAGTAGTTTTTGAAACAAAGATTATCAATGAAACATTCAAACTGTAGGTTTCAATTATATACCAATCAATCGCAATGACTCTATTATAGGTAGTAACATTAATAATATGTTAGGAAACATGTTTGATCATAGAGAAACATGTCTAAAACAATCAGTATAATATGGGTATACAATACAAATATTAAAATATGAAATAATGAACTTTACTCTGCAAGTAGGCCACAAGGGCACTTTTACATGTCTGAGTCTACCGGCATTTCACAAGAGGAGACCACTGTTGAGAAGAAACGCCGAAAGAAACTCAACACTCAGTAATTTTTTCATAAAGGATAAGTACTTAACTATTACAGTAATATGAACTTAACTATACGTAGTTCTCGAAGAAAACATATTAAAAGTGTATTCTAAGATATAAATGAGGAAAAGTGTAAGAATAAAATATAGAAACTACAAGAAAGTATGACGGTTTATCACAATTTATGTACGTTTGATATGCTTTCTTATTAGAACTGTCCCTTAAACTAGTCAGGTACAATCTAAGCTGTCAGGTTTTCGACATGCATTAAAAAAAATTAGCTCAAATTAGTTTAACTACTTGAGACATAAATTTATGAAACATGTAATGTCTTTTTTTAATGTACCTACACACCACAATTTCTATATTAAACCAGCATTAATACAAAGATCAAAGCTTAAAAAACATTAAATGAGTTACCTGATGGAAGAGATCGGGAATCGAATCCGGTACCTCTGGTATGCCGGTCCAGCGCGTTAACCTTTCCGCGACCCTAACGCCCAAGCAACCTTTCAAATTTCAAAAATCAAAAGCATAAGGAAATATTTGATTTGATTCGATTCTTGGTCTCTTCGACCAGGTTTATTCATTTCATTTTTCTTTGAGCTTTGATCTTTGTATCAATGGTCTAACCAAACTTACCTAGGTTGGGTACCCCAAAAGGAATTAAATTGGACAAGTGCGAGCCCGACTCGCGCATGAAGGGTTCCGTACCTATACATATGTATAATCTATAACAAGTTTGTTGTATGGGAGCCCCCCTTAAATATTTATTTTATTTAAATAAAACAATTTAAACGGATTATATCGCGTATATTAATTATTTGAGCCTCCCTGATATTTGCAAAATGGGTAGTTTGCACAAATGTAAAAAAAAAAATAAAAAAAATAAAGGTTGACTGAGAAAAATTATGTTTTTCTCAGTCAACCTTTGACAACGGTATCTGTAAAGGTACTGAAACGTCAGGGAGGCTCAAATAATTAATATAATCCGTTTAAATTGTTTTATTTAAATGTGTGACAGTCGCGGAAACCGAAGAAAATATTATTTATTTTATTTTATTTTTAGTATTTGTTGTTATAGCGGCAATAGAAATACATCATTTGTGAAAATTTCAACTGTCTAGCTATCACCGTTGTTGAGATACAGCCTGGTGACAGACGGACGGACGGACGGACGGACAGCGAAGTCTCAGTAATAGGGTCCCGTTTTTACCCTTTGGGTACGGAACCCTAAAAACGGAACCATTATAGGATCACTTTGTTGTCTGTCTGTCTGTCTGTCTGTGTCTGTTAAGACCCTTTTTCTCAGGAACGCGTGGAGGTATCAAGCTGAAATTCATATCAAATACTCAAGTCTACTGTCCCTGGGAGCTGCGGAAAATCAAGCTTCTAAGCCAACGCAAACAAAAGATACAGCCGTTTATGCTGCAAATTTTCGACACTTGCAAAGGAATCAAAACCTCAAGGGTACTCCCGTCCCGTACACTCAGAATTTTGAAATTTAGTACCCAAATATTTGCCCTGGCCGGGATTCGAACCCGGGACCGCTGGCTCAGTAGGCAGATGCTTACAAACTGAGCCAACCGCTTCGTCAATATACCTACAGGTTTGTATGGAACCCTCGGTGCGCGAATCCGACTCGCACTTGACCGGTTTTTTTATCAGTGTAGCCGTTCTAACTTCTCACAAAGGCCTTAAATATGATAATAGAAAAAATACCCTTTGGGGTCGGGAAAGTTACAAATAAAAAAAGTTTCGGCATATGTAAATTGCCTGCCCTGTGTGGGGAGGGGTGTTTGTGCTGAGTGGTTTAGATTGTGCAATAACATTGCGCAATTGTATTAAAACCGTACTAATTGTACTTGAGCACATTGCATTGAGAAGCATGAATGGTGTAAAGCTGTGCGACAGGATAAGAAATAGTGTAATAAGGGCACGCTGTGTGAACGACGATGTAGTAGAGAAAGGGATTAGTTGGTTTGGGCATGTAGAGAGGATGCATGAAAGAAGATTCACAAAACAAATCTACTAGGTTAATGTAAATGGATATGTTGGAAAAGGAAGGCCTAGACGAACGTCAGATTGGAGACGTTCTGAAAAAAGGACAAGTCAAGAGTAGGTACTCTAAATGAGGAGATTAATGAATTTTGATAAAACGAAAGATGTACGTCAGGACCGTAGCAGCCGTAAAGATGTAGTCTCTGCCTACCCGTTGGGAAAAAGCCGTGATTATATGTATGTACATGTATGTAAATGTACTTATGACAGATATATTGATAATTTCAACAAACTTTTTCAAGTTTATAATACTTTTCCCTGAGTTCTAGGTAACATAGGTATTTCATGCTTTCATTGCGTGCAATTCAATTGGTTCCTAGTTGACTACGGAACCCTAAATAAAACAATTTTGGAATTTTATAAATAGTAAATCTTCAGACAAACCAACACAACACGTTTTCAACGACAACCGACCAGATTTGTGCTATAAGTCAGGATAAAGAATATAGACGACCCGAAAAATGGGCATTATTTTTTTAAGACAAGCCGCTGGCCTAAGCAAACAGCCGATAAACTGAGTCAGCTTTAGGGTTCCTCAGGGCTGTGACTCGTTTTATTGAGCAAGCGAGCTATTTTCGCTTAGAGGTCGAATTTCTCAAGTGATTCTCGAAGCTTTGCAAGTAGGTTGGTTAATTCGCAACATTTCAAGTTTTTTAGGGTTCCGTACCCAAAGGGTAAGAACGGGACCCTACTACTGAGACTTCGCTGTCCGTCCGTCCATCCGTCCGTCTGTCACCATGCTGTATCTCAAGAACGGTGATAGCTAGACAGTTGAAATTTTCACAGATGATGTATTTCTATTGCCGCTATAACAACAAATACAAAAAATAAAATCAAATAGTAAATATTTAAGCGGGGCTCCCATACAACAAACGGGATTGGTTGCGTTAACTTTGCACCTCATTTGTATGGGGCGCCATACATACCAGGTGCAACCGTAACTTAATCACTTAAGGATGGAAAGTGTTTGTACGGAACCCTCGGTGCGCGAGTCCAACTCGCACTTGATCGCCTTTTTTTTTCAATAGCTAAATCCTATTTCTTCTCTTTCCTATTTATTTATTTCGCAAGAAGAATGAAGGGTTGAACAGCATTCCGTTAAACAATGCTTTGAGTTTGGTTGATGACTCGGCTAATCGCTACTGACGTTTTTAATGCAAATATATGACGTGCAATTATTGCCATATAAAAGCTGTTTGTAGTAGCAGCTGTTAGGCTATACATTTTCCAACTTATAGTGGCTATAGGTAGTTCTTACTTCTTATTCGATTTTGATTAAACTTACCTCTCTTCTGAACAACTTAGTAGTTCCTGAAACAAGACAAAGTATACATTAATATTTTCTTTAAATTTGTTAAATTTTAAGTGTGTGAGCCATAGAAAAAACTACACTATGGTATTTAATTAACTAAAACGACTAGGGAAAATAATCCTTTTTTCAAATCGGTTGTTGCATTTCCGTGAAGACGCATTTTCCGCCTGATCTTAAATACCTACAGGTACAGTCAACCAATTTGATTTCTAGGCCACTATAGAACCTTGTCACGATGACAATGATATGAGATTTCAAGCGGCTTTTATATTGACGTTCACTGTGAGAAGGTACGAAATGGCCTACTATTTAAATCATAACCCTTTCTTTGGTCTCCGTCGTTGTGGGGTTAAAAAATCACAATTGGGTGAAGACCAAAAAGTTTACCACCTTAACTCACCCTTAACTCACTCAATTAATATTTGTATCAAAGTCTCCGTTGTGCGACGACAGTTAACCTTCCAATAACGTGCCTTAAGGTTCTATTTTAAGGTTCCTTATTATATCGTAAATTTTTGTCGCACAACGGAACTTATTCCAATCGCTTTTATTTCCTCGCTAACTACACCTTAATTTCATCCAACTTTTTGGTCCTAACCCAATTAGTATATTACTGAATGTGTATATTTAAATTGTGTAACACTATATATATGTATTGTTATTACGAGTATTATTATCACACTGATATTACAAAGGCGAAAGTTTGTTGGTGTGTTTGTGTGGTTGTATGTTTGTTATTTCTTCACGTTCAATCGGCTGGACCAATTTTGATAAATTTTGGTATGAAGGTAGTTGACACCCTGGATTAACACATAGGCTGCTTTTTATCCCGAAAGAATGAAGTTTTCCCGTGAGATGAGCGGGTAACACTGCTCGGCGCAGCTAGTTACACTAAAAAGGCGACAGTTTGTAAGTCAGTGCGTGTATATGTTTGTTCATGATTCACGCACAAACGGCTGAACCAATTTGGATTAGATTGAGTATGGAGGTAGCTGTCACCCTGGATTAACATCTCGTATGTGTAGATTAGGATCCTGACCACATAATTTTGGATTTTTGACGGTTTTTTTTCTCATTGCAGCTAAAATGAGGCTTGAACTCAAGATTTTTTTTATCTCACATACGAAGGGTTAACTTAACACATAGGCTACTTTTTTTCTGATAAACCGCGGGTAACACCGCGGGCGTAGCTAGTAAAGATAAACTAATGATGTCAAAATTAACCGCAAAGCCGTAGCCGTTATGAAAATCATTTACGGATAATTTACACCATTTTTTATTACCAAATGTGGTAATTGTGAAAAACTAATTGCCGTGACTTATTTCACTAGTTTTGTCACCCATCGATACCCGTTAAATTAAAACTAAAAACCGGCCAAGTGTGAGCCTGACTCGCGCACCGAGGGTTCCGTACAAACTATCACTTATCCCATCTTAATTGGCCTGGTTGAGTTAAATTTGCACCTGAAATGTATGGCACCGCATAAAAACGAGGTGCAAACTTAACGCAACCGAGTTCTCCAAATAAGGTTTTGATTCGAAATATGTCGGGCCGTTCCTGACAATTTCACGCGAGTTTAAACCGCCTAATACAATCATTAAATAGGTATATGTCTCACGAGTGGAGACCTCGGACCAGCAAGCGCAGCGTAGGACGTCCACCTACAAGATGGACAGATGACCTTATAAAGGTCGCCGGAAGGCGCTGGATGCAGGTCGCTTCCAACCGGTATATATGGAAGTCCAAAGGGAGGCCTATGTTCAGCAGTGGACGTCCTATGGCTGAGATGATGATGATGATGTCTCACGAAAGTTTTAATAAGATTATAAATGTCTTGTAAAATGCTAACTTCACGGACAAACAGCAAATCATATATATGTAATGTGTATATAGATTAGTTTCCGAATAAAAACGCAATAATTTTGATCATACCGTTCATTTTTGTTTCATCTGTTCTCGAAACATGATGCGATTCAGAATATGTGTTTTATTTGGTAAGTTTTTCCTGTTTAACAATTTTTAACCTCCAACGAAAGAGAGAGGTGTTATAAAATTAACATAGTGTGTGTCTGTTTGTGGCATCGGAGCTCCCAAACTGATGGACGAATTTTAGTGTTTTTAATCGAAAGATTTGTCTGTCGTAATGCTTCTTAGCTATGTTTGGTGAAAATGGGACCAGTAGTTTCAAAGATATTCAGCTTTTATTGGAACAAGTGACAAGATCTGAGCCAATATTGAAGCTAAGAATTCCAAATTGTGTAGTTATGTTCAGTTTTAGTAGCATTTTCTATATCACTCATTGAATGAGGGTCTCATGATGACCAGATACTTGTATCGATCGGGGGTGGTAAATTGTTTAACAAGTGAATGAACTCGAATATTTGTTCCTGGGTCTTGTAAGTAAGTAAGTAAACACTTTATTGTACACAAAAACAGTAAAAAAATACATCTATTACAAATAACATACAAAGGCGAACTTATCCCTATAAGGGATCTCTTCCAGTTAACCTTTGAGCAATTGAGTGAGTCATGTATGTTATCTATATATGTATTTATATATTATGTATATCGTCATCTAGTACCCATGGTACAAGCTTTGCTTAGTTTGGAAATTGGTCGATTTGTGTAAGATAGTCCCTTAGTACCTATTTATTTATTTATAGACACCTAAATTAAAGTTTTAATCCAACAATATATTTTCTTTTTCAGCGTTGTCACACATGTATTTAAATAAAACAATTTAAACGGATTTATCGCGTATATTAATTATTTGTTGTTGAAAGGTTGACTCAACTCGTTGTCAAACTATGACATCGATAACTGTAAAGCTATCGAAACGTCAGGGAGGCTCTAATAATTAATACTAGGTCGATGCAGAGTCAGCCACCGGCTAAGCTTGCACCATAGATTGGAGCGGAGTTTTTTTTTTCCCAAATTTTCTCTTTGTCACGACCTAGCGAAATTTAATTTCTGCATTTTAAAACAAAAATTTCCAAAATCGGCTGAGAACTCGCTGAGATCTGCGCATTGTTACAAAGTCCATTCGAGTCGATCCATGGGAGCTTTTTGTTTTTTTATCATAACTTTTTAATTAAGAACAATTTCTAAATTTTCTCTTCGTCACGACCTAGCGAAATTTAATTTGTGCATTTTAAAACAAAAATTTCCAAAATCGGTTGAGAACTCGCTGAGATCTGCGCATTGTTACAAAGTCCATTCGAGTCGATCCATGGGAGCTTCGCTCCAATAAGCGATATAATCCGCTTAAATTGTTTTATTTAAAAATTATGCTTATTTTCTAGCATTACTGGCGTTGGTGATAGCCGCCCCTCAGTACCCGCAGCCAGCGCCGCAGGTGTCCGACGCTCTAACCTCGGTGTCCGACACTCTGGCCCCGGTGTCGGACACCCTGAACCCGGTGGCTGCCGGCGTGGGATCCCTGCTGAGAATGCCTTTCGATGTGCTTGGGAAGATTGCTGAATAAATAATTTAAGAAATAAGAAATATATTTTTATTGAAAGTTAGGACATAATTATCATGAGATATCCAGCGGGCCCCAACCCAAACTAGGCTGAGCCTGTATCTTGGGCAACAATTTAATCGTCGCAAAATTAATGGGTGGACAGAGTTTTCGATTATCGATTAATGAATCGTCATTTTAATTGATTCATTTTCACGTTTAATTCTTGATTAAAAGTTGGAACACGCTCATTTGTGCACGATACAAAAGTGCATTTTGTCTTGTCATGTATGACACACTGACCAAACTGGTGTTTTTAGTAATTCACAAAAAAGAAGGCATAGGTAACAAAAACAAGTAATAAATTGCCATCAATTTATTTAAAATGCCGAACTTGTCAGATTATTATCAAAATATAAATTTACAAGATTTTCTAATCCAATACTCTTATTTATTCCTGTGGTTCCAAAAGATTCGCGATATAATCACAAAACTTACACCATACGGTTGAATTAGTTTACATAAAAAACGTTTATGGGAAAAATAGTTTGAAAAAATATATTTATAATTTATTATAATTATGATCAGAATTCCATTGTTCTAAGCCGGAGTCTTTGATATATCATCAGAATTCCATTGTTCTAAGCCGTGGTCTTTTATACATCATCAGAATTCCATTGTTCTCAGCTGTGGTATTCGATATACGATCAGAATCTCATTGTTCTGATAGTGTTTTACGAGCAGCATGGTCTACAGGAGTAACGTTGCAGACGGTATAGTATCGGAGGGCAGGGTGGGGGGCAGGGGCATGGGCATGGCTGTGGGCAGATTCGTAGGGGCCAAGGGCGTGGTTGGATGCAAATAGGTTGAGGGCATGGGCATGGGCATGGGCACGGTGGTGGGCAAGGGCATGGTTCCGGACAAATAGGTTGAGGGCACGGGCATGGGCATGGTCGTGGGCAAGGGCATGGTTGCGGGCAGATAGGTTGAGGACACGGGCATGGGCATGGTCGTGGGCAAGGGCATGGTTGCGGGCAGATAGGTTGAGGGCACGGGCATGGGCATGGTCTTGGGCAAGGGCATGGTTCCGGGCAGATAGGTTGAGGACATGGGCATGGTCTTGGGCAAGGGCATGGTTCCGGGCAGATAGGTCGAGGACATGGGCATGGTCGTGGGCACGGTATTGGCCTTACGCAAATCGGCTGACAAGGCCTTGGGCAGGGATTACACGGTGGAGGGCAGACCGGTTCTTCATAGCAGGTCACCGCGCATGGTCTGTATGGTTCCACACATGGTACGCATGGTGAGCATGGTCGGGAGTACGGATAGAATGGTTCCACGTACGCTCGGGGGCAGCAGCGACGTGGGCATTGTGGTTCAGGGTCCGCTTCTGGTGTAGCCGCTGGGAAGGCGTATGCCGATGCCAGTAAAGCTGGAAAATTACGTATGAAGATATGATTGCTGAAAATATATACTGTCGTTCAGGTTTAGGCGAACTCTAATTGAGGAGTTATGTTAAGCCGGGGCTTGAGTGGTCTCTGTCCATAGATCCATTTTTTATTTATTTACATATGACATAACACTATCATAGTCAAAGTCATATAACACACACTTTAATGATATTGACATCTTCATGTCGTCAGACACTGTTTTAAGAACGTTTTAATGAAGTTGCAGCGAGTTTAGGTTTAAAAAGCTTGCCACGACATTCAGGAATGAATCATGCTGTTTTAACACCTACTTTACTCTGTCTTTAAGTTCTGTTATTGTAATTAATTGTTATTCCCAAACTGTGATACAACTGTGTACGTATTGTTATGTGCGCTCTAGTTGTATAATGTAATTCGTGGATAACGGTTGGACTCACACATCTGAATTTCTTTTATGTATTGTTTGCTAAGCAACGTGTGTTACTGTTTGTTGTCCTAATAAAAAAAAAAAAAAAAAAAACAAACACTGTTTTTAACGCCCGATGAAAAAAAGAGGGGTTTTATAAATTTAACATGTGTGTCTGTGTATGTGTCTGTCTGTGGCATCGTAATTCCCAAATGGATAGACCAATTTGAATGCGGTTTTTTATAAATCGAAAGCCTTATCCATCGAGATAGTTTTTAGCTATGTTTGGTGGAAATAGGACCAGTAGTTTCACAAGTCAATTGAGAGTTTCAAAAACTACTCGAAATTGACAAAATTCACGCGGAAAATTAGTTTTTTCAACTTATTTTCGAAATGTAAGAATTAAATAGCTATGTTACTACCTAGAACTCGGGGAAAAGTAGTATTCACTTCCAAAAGTTGGTGCAAATTATCAATATATTTGTCACACTATGAAAATATTAATTTTAAAAGGAATAAGGCCTCTTAAAACTATTTGAAATGTTGTCAATAGTACGGCAGTTAAACCTTAGTATGGTTTTGCTCGTTGCATTATTATTAAATGTAATGTTTTTTTTCTGTGTAATAAATGAAAAAAAATTAAATAATAAGAAATTACCTAATAATCCCAATGCCGTAGCCCTCGCCATGTCTCCGGTGAATGAAATTCAAAAAAATACAGCCAATATATATATTACCAAGAATATATTTGTTATTGTTCGACATTATTTCCAGTTTTACATAAAAATGTAGGTATGTTTCACGGTCGAGTGGGCATACCATTGGTTTTTCTTGGTAAAAATAGCAATATCTAAAGCATGGGTAAATGAATGTTTATATAATTAATATTATATTATATGTATATATATACTTTTATGTGTTCTAGTAAATTGTGTTATTACTTAGATATCTTTAATTTATCACGGGTTTAAGGATATTTTATTTTCAAAAACTATTCTGTAAAACTTTGCATAAGCGCCATGGCACCAGACATCAGCCATCACCGGTACATCGTTAAATAACGCGCATTTGACGACGCGGTTGGCACAGTTTGTAGAGCACTGCCTAGTGCACCAGCCGGGGCAAATATTTGTGTGATAAACGCGACTTTTGTTCTTGGGTCATGAATGTTATCTATATTATGTAACATATCGTCGTCTAGTACCCATAGTAGGTACAGGCTTTGCTTAGTTTGGGACTAGATAGATTTGTCCAAAATTGTTCTTTAAAAAAAAAGAATAATGTACCTATAGCTTAACAAGTGTCGGTCCGGCCCTGGAATAGTGGCGCTACAAACAGCTTTCATATGGCAATAATGTGCAAACGTCATAAATTTGCATTATTAAATGTCAGTAGTGAACTAAGTGAACTGTCAAGGGTTTGTCATCAACCAAAATCAAAACATTACCGGAATGTTCCTCAGTCTTTCGTTCTTCTTGCGAAATAAATACTGTATCCAATTGAAAAAAAAAACTTGTCTTTCCTCACTGTGGATAGTTTTGGTTTTATTATTCAAAAATTACTTGACAGTGGGATGAGCGGCTAACACCGCGGGGCGCAGCTAGTAGGTATAACTATAAAACGACCCAAAGGTGACCACACTCGTGTCTTAAACCTCTCATTACGTAACAGTTGCATAAACTACTATTAAAGAATTGCACAATTTTACTTGAAAAATTCGCATGTCTTGTCGCGGGTCAGTGCTTACAATTCAAATCCTTTGTCAGTTTAAACTTCGGACTAAATCTGGTTGGACATTGTTGCCGGAAAAGGAAAACTTTCTAAGATCTTTACTTTATCCGACTTAGAGGAAATATATGTCCAATATCTAGAAAGTTACACGGTTACCGTACAAACAATCCTATATTGAAATTAAGTATAGATATAGACAAATACACCCTGGTGTATTTCAGCCCTCGCCATATTGCGGATTTTTAGTGGTTCTAATTTATTTTACTGGCAACGACAAATTTTTGGTCAACTGACGTTGAAAGTTAGTGAATGTCACTGATGTAATCAAAAAGCAAACAGGACTAAATATTCCGTAAATTGCAAGCAATTTTTGCATAATAAAGCCAATACTATCCACAGTGTGGAGTTAAGTTTTTTTTTCATCGTTGTTCACAAGAACAACGATGGTTTGAGCAGCACTCCGCTAAACAATGTTTTGAATTTGGTAAATGACAAATCCTTAACTGATCGCTACTGACGTTTAGTAATGAAAATATGACGTATACACGTTATTGTCATATGAAAGCTGTTTGTAGCGCCACTATTCCTGGGCCGGACCGACGCTTGTTAGGCTATACCTATTTAGTTCTTGCATTGAATGAAACGTTTCTCATTTCTCTCGTGGTTCTCGCACTTGCTGTAAAGCAATGAGGACTGGGGATCATGCGTGTAAACGCACATCCTAGGGTATGGCTAATGCGCATAAGCATTTTAAACACATATGACGCAGAGGGCACTTCAGTAGCGTAGAATTATGGAATCAAAGATTTGTCGTGATTGACGTAACGATGTGATAGCTCAGTTGGTAGCACAACGCCGGAAACGTAGGGTCGCAGGTTCGAGTCCTGCTTACATTGCAGTAGATCACATATTACATTTTACATTCATAATTTACCTTTGTGTTAATATTTATAAAACGTTTCTTTAAAAAAATGTCTCAACATTCACTATTCCTTTAAATAAAAATAGTAACAAACCGATTGGTGAACAAGCAATGTGTTCTTTTGAATTTGGCCATTTGGCTTCTGTTTGTTTAATTACCTAACAGACAACAAATAAACAAAGACAACCAGTCTTAACCAATTGTTACTCCAGCAATTCAATTATATACTCTTTTAATTCAATTCCTATGGTTCACAGCTCAAAGTCTAAAGGAAAGCCACCTCATTTCTATAAAATAGAATTCACATTTGAGACAGAAACACGAGGTTTACAATTGTTTTTGTCGTGGCTGTTCTTTGTAATTCTTTTTGATTTGGTTCTCGTGTAAAGTAAGTATCTGTGGTGAAATACAATACAAAGGTACTGTCCGTGAGCTGCAAATTAGGATTCGGATATGGGTGGAAACTGAGAATTTTTTTTATACTACGACGATGGCAAACAAGCATGCGGCCCGCCTGATGTTAGGCAGTTACCCCCGCCTATGGACGCTTGTGACGCCAGGAGCATCACACGCGCTCTGCCGACCCTTTAAGAACCTATTTACTCCCCTCTTGAAGAACCGCATACTGTAGCCCCCGGGGAAAACCTCGGCAGGGAACGCATTCCACATGCGGAGCGTTCGCGGTAGGAAATTCCTCTGGAACCGGACAGTTCTCGACCATTTAGGCTCTAGCATGTGAGGATGAACACCCTGCCAATGGCGAGCAGTGCGACATTCTTTGAGCAATCGGTCCCTCAATACTGAGGATCGTGTTTACAAGCTGGTTTTGCCTTAATGATTTGTTTCCATCAGTCCCGGTCGAACGTTGCCCTCACCACCTGGTGGACTTTGTTCGAGGAGGTTGCTTCTTTGACTTCGTCAGACCATCTGGTTGGTGAACGGTCTCGGGCTCTTTTGCCTTCGATGCCCCCAACCACGACCAGTTTTTCAAGGCTCTCGTCTCCTCTTCGCATTATGTGGCCAAAGTATGACAGTACACGGTGCAAACAAATAGCGGACGGCCGTGTTTTAACATTTAGTTGTAAGATAAGAATTTTATGTGAGCCAATATGTACCCCTAGAGGGGTGTGCATTTTTTCACATAACGGTTGATTGTCATAACATATTGTTTGTCATAAAATCGTTAGCCATAACTCTGAAATTATTAACTTTACAATAGTTTTGAGAGTAAAACCCAGTAACTTAGGCTAGGTTAGGTTTGTATTTAATTACGATAATGCTGAAAAGTTATTTGTTTCAGAGAAAAGCTGAAATTATGACTACGAACATTATGACTAATGACAATTATGAATAAGAATGTTATTTTATATTAAAACGTAATGGATGTACATGCTTTTAATTTCAATGGTGAAATTGAAAGCACATTTCGACTTTTGATCCTAGACATTTGTTATTAGAAAAGCATTTAACTCCAAATATTATGATGACTTGAAATAGTGGGGATGGCATTTAGGTTAAACGTATCGGAACAGATTTGAGGCTAGCTCAAAAAATGATAGAAGACGCATTAATTTCAAAAACATTTTATTGTACCGAAACCTTTGAAAAAAACACCTAAATGTTCAATTATCGAAATTTTGGATATTTTATTCGCCAATTAGTTTAAGTTTCTGCTGTACTATCTTTTAAACGAAACCATGTAAAAATTTTGCCCAATTCCCATATTCCCTTGTTTTAAATTTTGATCAGAGTGCCAGTGTCACCGAGCATACGTGATGCATAAGATGAGGTAGACTATATTCATCTCTCACTCACACTTATAATATAAGACGAGTAAGAGGAAGATACAATCCTGGTCACGGCACCAATCCAATTTGCCCTAGTACAGCAGTAAACTCAGGTATAATTTCGACTTGGAGTAAATCCATCTAATGATAACTTCTCAATATGATGAGTTGCATATTGTTATAAATTGAGTTACTATCATTAGTTTAATATTGCCAAATTATTATTTATAATTTAGCCGCAATTACCCCTTCGTATGGATTTAGTTATCGTAGCACGGGCAGGGCGACGGACACGGCGGGGGCGGTGGGGGGCAGGGGCAGGATGGGGTAAGAACGAGCGCGGGACACGAGCACGGCGGCGATGGGGGGCAAATCTGGATGGACGGTTGGCAGAACGTGGGTTGTCCCGCGGGGCCGAGGCACACGGTTGGCTGGCAGGGGCCGCCGGTGCAGCGCCAGCACGGGTCGGCGGGGGCAGCGGCGGCGAGGCCGATGAGAGCTGAATGAGTAAAGAAAATTCAACAGGGGAAATTATAATCAATTATTATTAAAGCAGTAACGTCTAGTGTAACCTAAATGTTTAAATAAAGCGAAAAATTAAAAAATAAGCTTTGAGCGGGATTTGAAACCACGGGCCCACAGCTTTTCGGGCCAGAGGGATACATATCCTATTATGCTATCAAAGCCGCTAGCCAGAGCATCGAATTTTTCAGCCACCATTTAAATTTTTGGAAAACTGTATAACATTAAATACCTAATTTATTCAGTAAGCCATAAGGGTACTTTTACAAGTCAGATTGTGAATCTACCGGCATTTCACAACAGGAGACCGCTGTTAAAAAAGAAAGTACGAAGAAACTCAACAGTAAACAATCAATTACATTTATGGTATAACTAGATACATTGGAATCACAAGGAGATAGATGTTCTTCATAATGCTTTCTCTCCTTCCTCCCTCCGTTCTTTTATTTCTTGTACTTTGTTTTTTTTTGTTAAAGAAGTAGGTATACTAAGAATTAGAGTATTTTTTTTACTTACCGATCAAAACAAGGAACCGTCCAACCATTGTAGCAGTGTGTCGAAATGCACATTTGTCCGCCATTTTATATACTTAACCGACTTTAAACAAAAAGTTGTTTTGCGTCACGATCACTGAACCGCTACATAACATGAATTCGCCTTTTTATTGTTTAAAATTCCAATTTGATTAATAATGTATCAAATACCTGAGTTTCAATGATAATTTAGTGCATAAATGGTCATTTATTCTATGTTCTTTTCTTATCAATAATGTTATTGGATTTTTGATACAAATTCTCTTTTCGAATGATTTACTTTCAACTTACACTAAATAGCGTCATCATCATTATTGAAGTTTCATCAAAAGATTCATCGTACCTTGAGAAGTAGGTATATCCGAACAGGGTATTGTACAGCTCGCGTCATATTGCGGATTTTTTGTGGTACTAATTATTTTACTGGAAACGTAATTTTTTTGGCACTGAAAGTCGTTGAATGTCACCGATGTAAATAAAGAGGAGTATATCTCTTAGTATTAAGTTATTTTTGGGAAAATCGTTGAATGGCATATTTTTTGATACGAACATTATACAAGCATGGTTTATTATTCTTTATAAAGTTAATATTATGAAAAACTGACATTGGCAAAACCTGCGAGCTGCCATTCCTGGATTAATCACTATCACTACATAGTATAAAACAAAGTTGCTTCCTTCTGTCTGTCCCTATGTATGCATAGATCTTTAAAACTATACGCAACGGATTTTGATGCGGTGTTTTTAATAGATAGAGTGATTCAAGAGGAAGGTTTGTATGTATAATTTATCAGCACTGCACCCGTGCGAATACAGGGTAGAACAGATCTAGGGACTTTTAGGCAAACAGGGAATTGTTCAGACTGAGTACTTCATAAAATCTGCACGTCATCAACCCTAGCATCTTTTGAACATCGCTAAGTTAAAGACAGGTGTCAATTTAAAATGTAAATAAAACCTTTGAATTAGTAGGGTTGTCACTGATATTAAAATAAGTATTTTATTTTGATGACTGTTTTTTACTTTTAAATCTAGCTTTACAATTAATAATATATCGATTGTAGGTACATCACTCAGATGACACTATCCTGTCAGCCTAGTCTTTAGAATGTAATGAAATGTGGTCATAACGTGCGTAAATAGCAGGCTTCGAAGTATCACTTGTCGGGCGGAACAACTCAAGAGAACTGTAAAGGAAATTCATACAAAATTGAAGGCCTAATTAATTTGGCGTCTGTGTTCATGAACAGGCTAAACAGCTGAATTATATTTTTGTTGAGTGACGTATTTTTATTTCATTGCATATGTTTGAGAAAAGCACTATACATGCCTTAGTAGTGAAAAGGGCTTGCCGGCTTCGTATCACTCATTATTTTAGTCCTCACATACACTTTTTATAATTTATATTTTAACTGTCCTATCATACAAAATAAAATAAAATAATGATTATTATAAGTTGATTTTACACTTGTTCTGACATAAGTACATATTTTATCGTACATTTAAACCTATTGTTTAAGGATTTAATGATGTACTCTGTTATTTAATTATATATATGCTGTTTACGGATTAAATATCTGGAATTTGAAATTTTATTGTATGAATTTAATGTTGTAATTTGTAATTTTACTGTTAATGGATTGTTCTTTATAATTTTATTGGATATGGCTGTAAATTATTTGTTTTGTATATTTATAAATTGTTGCATGGTGAAACCAATTAATTGCAATAAAGAGACAATACAATACAATACAATACTATCCTTCTATACCTATTCACCCGGCGAGCTTCTTTCCTGGTGTCTGCAGTAATGTACTATCATTTCTTTATTAATCTCATTGTACAGTTGCCTTGTGTACAGAAATGGATTTGATATTTACTATGCCTTTAGGGAAACGTGCAGTGTAAACCAGTACCAGTAACATTTTGTATTTGAGAGGTACAGTGATTTGATTGGTTGTGCCCGTTTCTTGTTATTGCCTATTGAGTACAGTCGACTTTAATTAACCGAGCGAGCGATGCGTTTCTGTTTCAGCTTTACTAAAATTGATTTCGTATGTTGGATTTTCGGAAACCTATATTTACGGCAGAACTTGACCATAGGCTGCATTTCTTTAGCGATTCTCGTGAAATTATGTGAGCAGGTTCAATAATTTTATAGGAGTTTTTTTTGCCAAGTCGCTTTTTCAATAATCATAATGGCGAATATATGGGGGTTGAAAACATAAAAAATGCAAAAGTTTCAGCAATCTCGAAACGAGCACGCTTCTACAGCTCCCAGAGTCATTTGTAAGTAAGACACCTGCCTACTGAGCCGGCAGTCCCGGGTTTGAATCCCGGCCGGGGCAAATGTTTGTGTGATGAACTCGAATATTTGTTCTTGGGTCATGGATGTTATCTATATATAATGTATTTATATATTATGTATATCGTCGTCTAGTAGGTACCCATAGTAAGTACAAGCTTTGCTTAGTTTGGGACTAGGTCGATTTGTGTATGATTGTCCCATAATATTTATTTAGATTTATATTTATTTATTTATAATTAGATCAAAACGTCATGAAACAAAAAAAGTTTTTTGAATTATATGGTTTCAAAGCAAAGTGTAGGTATTATAATTTTTTATCCAAAAGAGATTTTGAAATTGTTTTCATTATCCTCATAATTGAACAAAACAATAATTGTAATTTAAATTAACCTAAACACAATTTTTCACGGTGAAAATGGCAAATTAGTTACCAGGGGGCGGTGTTTATCTTAAACCTTGTTAATTTTATAATATAATTTTGAATTAAGTAATAGGTATTAATTTACTGTACATATCGTCTATTAATAACCAAAACTCACTAAGTGACAAATAACTACTTGATAAAGCTCGTAACAATCTACTAACTTGATACAAGTTTCTAAAGAACAACAGTTTTGACGACGCGGTTGGCTCAGTTTGTAAGCATCTGCCTACTGAGCCGGCGGTCCCGGGTTCGAATCCCGGCCAGGGTAAATATTTGTGTGATGAACTCGAATATTTGTGTATTTAGGATTATAGTCACCAGGTGAATGATGTCTGTTTATCCATAAATTGTCCCTATCCTTGTTAATAAAAAAATATAATATAATATCAACATCCTGAAGTCCATCCTAATGAAGTCTTGAAGTCTCTCTGCTTAGAATGCTTCATCGCTGTATATCGAGGGCTTCATGCTATAGGGGCGTATGCGCAAAACCCCTACTTTTCAGGAGAGTCAAAAAACTTAATAACTTTTTGTCCCTTCGACGGATCTTTTTGCAAATTTGCATGGAGTATTTATATTGTCACTGTTTTTATCTAGTATGATCAATTTTACGTAAAGTATTCTAAAAACTAGTAATTATGCGCTTACGCCTCTTTACTGCGGCGCAAATATTCGAAATGACTGTCTATTTTCCTTGAAAAATACTTGAAATTGAGGGGCGTATAAATTAAATCTTTTCCTATTCAATTATTCAATGACAATTGGTCTGAGTTCTGTTTTTATATCGAAATACTTTCTTTTTACAGTAATTTTCACATTGTTACGAATCTCCTTCAATTTTTTCTGATTTTTTTTACGCCTGTTTCGCCCGACAAAAAAAAAAGTGCTAGTGGCTTTTGAGTGTGGTCGTATAGTGGTGACCTAAGGCAAATTCAAGCATTTAGTAAAGAAAGAATATACATTTCACTGATTAAATTATTCGTTTCCTTGATTATATATTTCTAGAAGAACTTATGACCCAGCGCCGCTCTTGAATCGGTGACATTCTGGGATGTTATATAATGACGGCAGATGTCAATCTCCAGTCGGCTGACCACCTCGAACGATTATTAACTGAGCACTTCAGTGCTAAATAAAGTCTCTCTGTCTACCCGTCGGTCTTTGCCTAGAACAGCAGTCATAAAGTTGTTAATGGTGACTTCTTCTTCGAACTCCAAGCAGTTGAGGTGCCCACTCTCTGCAGAAATCGGATCTTAATAGGTTCTAGTAACTAGTTTGTAATATGATAACATGACAGTCTTCTACAAAAACGAAGCATTAACCATACGTCGTGGCGAGTTGACGACACTACTTTTGCCAACCCAACTCCATCAGAAAGCCTAATTCTAAGAGACCCTTGATGTTGCTGACGAGTTAAGACTACGGAAATCGGTTGATGTTGTGCCCACTATTTGTTCACTCGAGGACACCTTAGCTGCTCTCCTGAGGTTCTGTTTTCCCGTGGCTGTCAAGCAAATCAACCTCTGAAGTGATTGTAGTTTAGCTTCAACGGTGAATAGTTTTGTTCTTAATTAAAACTTATTATGCCGGGCATGCTACGTTTTTTTTATTTACCTTGCGTGGAGAATTTAGAGCTCTGTATTGATCATTTTGGGTAAGATACCACAAAGCATCTGTTAGCGAACATTACCAGTTAAGTGTTTTCGAATAAACTGTCAGTTTGTTGTTAGACAGCCAGTGTAGAGCGGGTGAAGTCACATTCACATACCCTTGTGATTACCGCTCGTTAGTATTACTATGTCGCATCGCAGGATATGATGACTCTGTGTAATAGTGATGTTAGTTTAGTGTGGCGATGATTCCACAAAAGTGGTGAGCGGACGTAGCTTCGAGGGTTCTTACTTTGCTACCACTGCCTTTTTGAGTGCACCAGTTTTAGCTTCACCAGTTTCGATGCCGATGAATCTCTTTCATTCCGGCTCCTACCAGTGCCACTTTTATGCTGGTGAATTTTATCCTGTCGTTGCCGTCGACGTCCCTCAATGTCTATGAATGTGCCTAAGCATAAGGCACAGACTTGTTTTTAGTATTTTGCAGAATACTTTATGTTGCAAGTGCTTAAGCAAAAAACTGATTAATTTTCACGGAAGAATCTAACGCCTGAGTAGAAGGTTTCTACCTGGTTTTGTATGACAATTACTTTGACTTGTCTACGCAGTACGCAGGCAGCCAAAACAATAGTAAATATCTTGATAGTTATCTCCCTTCCCTTCTATTCCGTTCGGTTCTGGTGATTTGTATGAGTCAAGCAGTTGAAAGCCCTCTGTATTTTTTGTCGCCATTCTCTCTCCGTTGGAGTATTCTCCTCATCCACCCAGCTCACTAACCGTTATAACTCACAGCCCAAGAAGTGAGTCTGTACGAGGGTTGTTTCTTCCGCTGCTGAGCTGGTAAAGGTATTATCTGGCTTGTGTAGGGATCCTAAAACTGCAGTTACCTGTTTGTAGAGGAGACTTAGTTTGGACTTGACTAATTTGTGCCCGTGCTCAAATGTTCATTGTTGTATTGAGTTTCCTCGTCTTTTTTCTGCTTATCCTAAAGTTCTCCAGCTTGTCTAGTTAGCTTTGTCCCCGCAGCTGTCTGAGATGGATAATTATGCATGATGGTAGCAATCCATAATGGTTTCCATGTAAGAACGCTTGTTTATCTCTTTCTTCAGCGCCCCCCTGCCCCATATTTCTTGGGAACCTCTGTTTTCAACAAAGTTGGACCTAGTTGTCTCGCATCTTATGTTGGATAGTGCAATTCATGCTAAGTGGGTTCGTCCTTTGGATGACAACGAGCATTTATGATTTGGATATTGAATCGAATCCACCTGGGATACGAGCAGGATGGTTCCTTAGAAACCTACCAGTTAGAGATGTTTTTCGGAGAAAGGTGTGACGTTCAAGGACTTTGCGCCCATATGGTGCGTCAGTATATGACGCCGAAGACTGATACTATTACTAAAAAGTATGGTAAATATGGTCGTATGTACATACGCCGCTATTGTGCGACAATTTTTGGTAAATCACACAATCGAGTAATAGACGTATGAACATATACGCCTTTATACTCCGATCATATTATGAGATTCCATTACATTATTGCGCTTACGCCTACTGTACGCCTCTATGGATCGATAAAAAATTATGACCTACAATGATACGCCAAAACATATTTTATTTATTTTAAATAACTTATAATTACGATAAAATTATGAAAAAAATTGACCCGATGTATCGTTATTAGATGAATACGATGCCGTTAAAAACGAAAAATCGCATTTTTGCGCATACGCCCCTATAGTATGAAGCCCTCGATATATATATTTATTTATATTATATTACATGAATATCATAAATTAAGTAATATAATTATGTTGTGTTTAGTTGCACCGCGTACAATTTTTCTGCCCTAAGGATGGCTGGTAGAGAATGCCTCATGGCATTAAGTCCACCTTTTGTACGATAAGTTTTCTTTTGTGCAATAAAGATTAAATAAATACATAAATAAATCCTTATTTTTATTCCGTCATGCCTAGTAAGTATGTTTGAATTTAATGCTTTTATTGGACTGTAGTAACGTTGACGAACCAACAGATCAACAATTCAACATGTTTGAACACGTATGAAATGTCCAAGTGTTCGGTTCCATGATGGATGTCCTGTCTCGCCATGACTTATGTCCAAACATGTGTACTGTTGTATCTACCGCCCATCGACATCGATCGCATTGCTGATAAAAGTACAACTTTTTTCTTCTCAAGTATTTTTTTTCTGTCATTTATATAGTGATGACATACGGCACTGAAACGTGGTCGCTTACAATGGGCCTCATAAGAAGGCTCACAGTTACTCAAAGGGCAATGGAGCGAGCTATGCTCGGAATTTCCTTGCGGGATCGAATTCGAAATGACGAGATACGCAAGAGAACCAAGGTTGTCGATATAGCTCAGTCAGACAGTCGCCAAACTTAAGTGGCAGTGGGCAGGGCATATTGCTCGTAGAATCGATGGCCGTTGGGGCAGAAAGGTTCTTGAGTGGCGACCGCGGACCGGAAGACGCAGCGTTGGAAGGCCTCCAACAAGGTGGACCGACGACCTGGTTAAGATCGCGGGTAGAAATTGGATGAGGGCGGCGCAAGACGTTGTGGAGAACTTTGGGGGAGGCATTTGTCCAGCAGTGGACGTCTATCGGCTGATATGATGATGATGATATAGTTACCATCTCTAATACAAAGTACATACATTACTCGACACTCGACAGGTAAAAACCGTGGTGGTAAACAATGCTCTTGCCGACCACTACATAACTGGATTCGCAATCGTAGATAGTTCGCCCGCCACGGCGCAGCCAAATTACGATCTTAAGATAGACAACAAACGGGTGTTTTCAGAACTGCGTGCCGTTGACTGGAGCCAGGGTCTAAACTACGAAAACCCAAATGACATACTTGAGTTTATCACTAATAAATTCTCATCAATATATGGTGCATGCAAATTTAAAACCAAAACAAATCCCAGCAAAAGAAAGTGTGTAAATTGGGTAAATAGTAATGTAATAAAAATGTGTCATAAACGAGACGAACTGTTCAAAATATGGCATCAGGATCAAAATAACGCGCAAAATAGACTCATTTACAATAAATATAGAAACAAAACAAATAAATATATAAATAATTTAAAAAATAACGCTATTAAAAAAGATATTAACGACAACTTTAAAAATCAGAAAAAGGTTTGGGAAATCGTAAACAGGTTATGCGGAAAAATATCAAAATCAATAGATGACATAATAATTAAAAGTTTTAAAAATATTAATCTCGACCTACTCGTAAATAAATTTGCACTTGATTTTAAAGATAACGTAAACTCCCTACGTACCTCCTGTGATGAGTTAATCTTATCACAAGATTCGTACGTACGGAACCCTACAGTATCATTACATATTAATAAAGCAACGGAAGACAAAGTTTTCTCAATAATCAAGCACTTAAACATAAAAAAAAGTCCCGGCATTGATGGAATCCGTGTCACCGATATCCAATCCGTAAACAAAGAAATAACTCCCGTGATGACGCATTTAATAAATTCATGTATCAAAACCTCATTATTCCCCGATAAATTAAAAGTTGGCACCATCAGACCCATATATAAAAAAGGTAACCACTCCGATACAAATAACTACCGGCCTATCACGATATTGTCGTGCATAGATAAAATAATAGAAAAATTTTTTGGACATCATATACATAATTTCCTGGCTAAAAATAACATAATTAATGACAAACAGTATGGTTTCCAGAAGGGTAAAAATACTTCTCAATTACTTTGTAAGTTCACAAATGAAGTTAATGCATACCTAAATGACAAAAAACATGTACTTGTTATATTTATTGACTTCAGCAAGGCATTCGATACCCTCCAATATAATGTTCTGTATTCTAAGCTTCTGCGAGGTGGTATACAGGGTCCACTGTTAGAATTCATAAAAAACTATCACACGAACCGATGCACAACAGTAAAAATCAATAATACATATAGCGACATGATACCTACTGACCGAGGAACGGCACAGGGGTCAATCTTCGGACCGACCGAATATCTTTTATACGTAAATGACATGTGCAATATATTCTCCAGTGGTTCCGTGTACCAGTTCGCAGACGATACCTGTCTTGTGGCTGCCGATGCTGACATTACTGTTGCCGAAACAATAATACAAACTAACTTCAACTTGCTGTGTGCATGGGCCCACGATGTGGGCTTGGTAATTAATTACGATAAAACGAAATGTATGCACATTCACTCATCTCATAAAAAGTGTAATACTAAACCCAACATTGTGGCTCACAGCCACCAGTGCTTACACCACAACACACTAAGTATGTGTGAGTGTGGGCATCTGCAACAGGTAAACAATCACACGTACCTCGGCCTAATCATAGACAATAAATTTAACTGGGCACCCCATATAAACTACGTATGCAATAAACTACGATCTGTGTTGTCTAAATTATCCCTACTAAAACATAAATTACCTTTCAGTACTCGTAGAATGATATACATGTCATTAGCCGAATCAATTATATCCTATAGCCTAAGCAGCTACGGCCGTACTTATAAAACATACTTAGATAACATATATAAGCTACAACTGTCTATTATAAAAACGATTGTACCTAACTCCATAAGACGTAAACATAAATATGACGAAAACGAGTTATTTAAATACTGTCAAATTATTAATGTTTACGATAAATTTAAAATGATGCTACTTTGTGACGAAATCTTAAATTTACCTAATCTAAAAAACAGATGTACTTCATTAAGACTAAGGAGTGAACTGCGCTCAACGAAATATGTACTACCACCGTATAACAATTCTTATGGTAAACGAAAGTGGGAATATCTTTTGCCTTATATACTAAATGATTGGCCAAAAGAAGTGTGTCAAGATTTATTTAACAATATGGATAAATGTAAAGAAACATTAAAAAATATGCTCATGCCATCTTGTAAGGAGCGTCCGGGTTGCTTGTCACCGGGACGTCGTGGGGCGGGGGAGGGGGCGGTAACATGACGTCGCCGGCCCCACCACCGTCATGCCGCGCCGTTGCCGGTGGCGGCCAGCCCGGACGTACTCCATCGAATATTCCGTTTCTTCTCCTCATTTTTATATAAATATAATCCAACCTAGGATTGACTTGACCAAACTGGAACAAGACCTAATAATACCCAGATATAAAGGGACAAAATTACATAGAAATTTTACATTAATCCTAAGAGTATATCTTGGTCCATATTGGTCAAATCAACCTTATTTGTAAGGTGATAAAGTCGGGTGTACGGTTTTCTATGATAATGATAAATAGTTTAACCCTTCCAGTGGCAAAAACCGGGAGCCGGACCCCACGTCAAGTGGCAGGCATCCGGGAGCCGGACCTGACAAAACAAGCCGTTGAGTGGCAAGGTTTCTGATTGCATGACAGGAGAAGTGGCACAGCCATCTTGGCAAAATATACCGTTAAGTGGCGGGCCTCCCACGGGTGGTCATCGCGAATTTCCGCATGTTACAAAAAATATCTTTTCTCAAATAAAAGCGTCAATTCGACCGTTAGTGAATGCCGTCCTTGTTTATTGATGAATGCATCTTACAAGTGTAAGCAAGCAAAATATAGTTTTGACGGTTTTATTTCGGGTCCGAAATAAGACATCGCACAGGGTCCGGGAGCTGGACCCTGCCACCCAACGGCTTGTTTTGTCCGGTCCGGCTCCCGGATCTCTGCCACTTGACGTTGGGTCCGGCTTCCGGTTCCTGCCACTTAACGGTAAATTTTGTAAAATAGACGCGCCACTTCTCCTGCCATGCAACTGGTGGCGCTGCCACCTGAAGGGTTAAGTAGGTATAAAATATTGAGATAGGCTGTAAGCGAGAGATAACGCGGTGGCAGATAAACCGTGCGCGGTTTTCGCCCACCGTATATTATGTAATAGGTCATAAGTTCCTTGTTTTAAATAAATTAAAAAAAAAAAAAAAAAAAAAAACTTAAGTCTGGGAAAATCTACTGCCAAACGATGTTATAATGTCGCCAAAAAAGCATCTCTTGGTACCACAGATTACAAACCTTCAGTTTACAATACAACAATACTTTATTGCACACCAACAAGAAAAATATTACATGAGAAATCTTAAATTCAACAATAGTAGACAATAGGCGGTCTTATCGCTAAAGAGCTATCTCTTCCAGACAAAAATTTACTTGGTGTAGTAAAGTTCCGCCGGCCGAATACCGAATATTCGGCCGATGGTTAGGCCGAATATCCGGTGTACGTTATCCGGATAAACAATTATCCGTTGCCTCTCTACTTTAAACTCTTACCCAACTCAACAAATGCTTATAATTTTCATCTTTGTATAGTGATTATTATCTTCATGTAACTAGCTTTTCCCTTTCGTAAACTAACTTAACTAAAACTGTACGCAAGCTATGTTTGCCTATAATTAGCTTTGCAATAAGTCTAAGTATACTCGAATATTTGTGCTTGGGTCATGGTTGTCTACGTTTTAACTATATATTTATCTAAATAAGTACGTATATCGTCGTCTAGTTTCCATAACGCAAGCCTTCTTGAGCTTAATTTGGGACTAGATCGATTTGTGTGAGGTTGTCCGATATTTATATTTATTTAGTGGTATGTAAGAATGGGAGATTGTAACCGCTGTTGGCAGACCTAATAAATACAATAAAATAAAATAAATAAAATCAAAAACATCGCAGGATAATAAAACGTGTCTGAAAACGTATATAACCAAGGGAACCGACATAGCTCACAGGATTGCACGGTTAAGTGGTAATGGGCGGGCCATGTAGCCCGAAGGACGGACGGCCGTCGGGGCAGCAGTCCTAGAGCGGCGACCGCGTATAGGAAAGCGCGGCGTGGGACGGTCCCTGACTAGACGGATGAACTTATGAGGGTAGCGGAGAGTCAATGGTGGCGGTCTTCACGGGATCGCAGCCTATTTTCAGCAGTGGACGTATGTGGAATCTCGTGGTACAGTTGTTTTGTGTACAGAAATGGATTTGATATTTACTATCGATACACGGATAGGGTGCCCAATGTGCCCATGACGCGGGCCGCATTCTCACGCTGAATGGCTATGCTAAGATTTCAATATAGTAGCATGAATCAAATCAAAAAACATCGCAGGTTCTAGATAATAAAACGTATATATAATAAAAACATTGCCGAATTATACACGCCGTAGAAATGTATAATGACGCTCGATTGAGTCTGAAAGACACAATTCTATAGCAAAGATAATTGCGGTTATAACAAATATACTAATGGAGTATATATAGTGGGGTATTTCGGTTCAGTCGTCAGTTACGGGCAGAAATGGGGCGTTCTACGGCTTTGGGTATATTAGGTAAGTAAATATTGAATAAAATTAAACGAAAAAACATAATATATTGCACAAAAACATATGTATAAAACCATACTCTAAATAACCTTTAATACAATTAAGAAAAGGATAATAAAAAAATACCCCGGCTAAAAGGTCCGTCTGTGGCATGGTCCCCAGATGCTATCGGCGTTACCTATTTGTTCTTTACATACAATATAAATCAACAATAAATCAGATTGTAACAATAGAAAATACACTTCAAAACTCGATTTGATATTCACCCTTGCCGTAAATACTTTATTTTGCTCCCTTGTGATAAAATAATTATAAATTATTAGTGTCAAAACTATAACGAGCATACTTTAAGAAAAATAGAGAAAACACCTAGTAGTTATAATATGATTGAAATAGTTTTAAGTATAATTTATGAAAAGATACTTACTGTTGAGTTTCTTTCGGCTTTCTTCTTAACATCGGTCGCCTCATGTGAAATGCCGGTAGATTCAGAAATGGGAAAGTGCCCTTGTGGCCTACTTGCAGAATAAAAGTTGATTTCGATTTTGATTTTTTGACACAATTCGACCTAGTCCCAAACTAAGTAAAGCTTGTATTATGGGTACTAGACGACGATATACATAATACATAAATACATATATAGATAACATAGCCTACATACCATAGCCAATAAACAAATATTCGAGTTCATCATACAAATAATTTCCCCGGCCTGGATTTGAACCCAAGACCGGTTCAGAAGGAAGGTGCAATACAAACTGCGCCAGCAGCGTCCTCGTTCATACAATAGTTATTAATCTTTCCACCATATTCCAGCTCTGATAGCGTCGACGTGCGCGCTTCCTGCGCCGGCACCGCAGTATCCGTGCGACCCGTGCGACCCGTGCGCGCCGCCCCCAAATCCGTGCGACCCGTGCGCACTCCCGAACCCATGCGACCCGTGCGCCCCACCGCCGTGTGACCCGTGCGCGCCGCCGCCCAACCCGTGCGATCCGTGCGCGCAGCCCGACCCGTGCGAACCTTGCGCGCCGATATACCCGCCGTGGTGCGGGCCTACACCAAGTAAGTATTTTTTTTAAGATGTAGAAGGTTTTTATTGACCGTGTTAGCGAAGCGCCTGGACGTTAGGATGTTTGGATGTCCTGATAATTTCAGCCGATTATCATAAAATCTTGTGAGTACATTCATTAATTATATAGATGTTTTTCTGTAAATTCAGTTTTTCGATTTTGTTCTAAATGAATGGCGGAGATATAGGGGTAGAAAGGTAAAATATGACAAATTTCTGCCTTTTTGGAAAAAAACTACTCTTGCCCATGCCCCTGCAAAACCAGAGGCCTTTGAGACCTTTCAGATGTCTCCCTAGGTTATATAAATTCCAATTAACGAAACTACCTTTACTGTTCGTATAATTTTCCTCAATTATACTACCTAAATAAATAGGTCTCTACGAGAACGGCAGAACCTGGCTGAGTAAAAAAAATGTTACATTTGTTTAACACTTAAATGCATACAATTCATTTCTGAAATGACGTAATTAGCAATGAAATCCACGTCAGTTTGAGATATCGGGACAATCTTGACAAAGTCTTTATTGACAATATTCAGATTTTGACTTGTGTCATTTCAGTAACGTGTAAATATACATTATCATGCATTTAAGAGTTAAATATTGGCATGATGCCCGTATAAGGCAAGAAAAAACATTGATACAAAGAAAAATTCGAATGCGTAACCTGACGGAACGGACCGGGAATCGAACCTGGTACCTCTTATTACCGGTCCAGCAAGTTAAAGTCTCCACCTCCCTAACACCAGATTTTCGAGACCTTTCGAATTTTCCTTATTTGAATATTTTTAAGCTACAAATAATCTATAACTATTTTTAGAAATGAGGATTTATTTCTTTTTCTATCTATAACAAAATTCATCCATTCCCCATTCTTAATAATATCGTAAAATATAGAAAATGAGTATCAAATTTATTTATTATTAATTGGATCTCGTACCCTGAGTAGGGGTATGTAATGAAATGTCCGAAAGATAACATTCTTAATATGATTAAAATTCACTTCATAATTACTCGTAACATGACAAACAAAATTTGCGTGTGTCACTCCCAGTCTCCCATTAAACCCTTGTCAGACGAGAAATCATGTGAAATTATATTTAACCAGTGACATTTATTAAGGGCGTTTAAGTACGATTTGATGAGGAACAGATGTTTTTTTATAACCTTGAAATAATCCAGCTTATTTAAATACTTGAAGGTTACTTCGAGAAGATATTCTTAAATCATCTTTGCATGTTCCTGTATCAAAATAGGTTAAAATCTGTCCAGTGGTTTTGGCGTGTTGAGCCAACAAAGAATCTTTTATTTTGAATTTTCCGCCAACGCGCCCTCTGTATCACACTTTTCTAATGCTAAGCGCATTCACCAGACTTCTAGGACGTGCTTCCTTCTTATTGTAAGCAGGATCAGACTTAGAGGGCCAGGGCCCCTAGACACTTGGCGTTTGGGGCCCCCTCCCCTATAATAATAATTATTATTATTATGGTGCAAATCCTGCGCCTGGGACTGGGCCTCTAGACTGGCTGGGCCCCTAGGCCCGGGCCTTGTGGGCATTGGGGTAAATACGGCCCTGATTGTAAGCTTTCTCCTTCTTTCTAGATACTCTTAAGTCCAGGTAAGGATTATTTTCACTGTCATAAGTATACTTTACAGCGAAATGCGGTGACGGCCCAATAAAGGCGTCGAATCCCCGTAATGACGTGGCCTGCCAGCTCCAGGCTGCTGGGTTCAGGTCCGTGCGGGTGCCCGGAGGCACGTTCTACGTGAAGGTAAGACATTCATTCATCATATCACCCGATATACATCCTTTGCTAGACGAAGACCTCAGCCAAAGCTCCCCACAACGATCGGTCTTGCGCTGCCCTCATCCTATAGCCGCCCGCGACCCTAACCAGGTCGTCGGTCCACCTTGATAGAAGATTCATTACAGTATTAATGTAAATTATTTTTAATAAAAGAGACAAGGGCTTGATGAGACATTCTTATGACTTCTATCTGAAATATCACCATTATGTAGCGATGTTCTATTTAATGTTAAATTACCTCTTATCGATGTCACTTATTGCAGTTTGAATACATATAGTCTATCGAATCAAAGTTACTAGATTAGGTATTACTAGTATAATATCGTTGTCAGTAGAATATGTCTCAATCGTCCCGAGAATGCGACACTTCAAATAAGTGCAGTCATCATCAGTACAATTTAATGATAATATTTGCGATTCGTCAACAGCAGTACGTAATTTTCTGATTCCAGGCATCTCCCGACGTAGTCATCCAGCTGCCGCCCATCCTGGTGCAGCCGCCAGCTCTGAACCCGATCCAGCCACCCTCCATCATCGTCAGGCCACCACGCCAGCCTCCAGTGTTGCCACCACCGCTGGTGGTGCGCCCACCCCCGCTCTCGCCCATCACACCACCCCCGCTGTCTGTCAGGCCGCCACAGCCGCCCCCAATTTGCCCCCCACCAATCACGGTCAGACCACCAAGACCCAACCCGATTCAACCTGACTCCATCAGCGTCTGCCCACCGCAACAACCGCCAATCAGCCCGCCAGCGTTCGTTATCAGAGTACCCAAACAGGCGAACCTCCAGCCTCCTCAAATAACTGTGCCTCTGAGCGTGTTGAACGGCAATGCCGGCTCACAACTGGGCGGCCCGAACAATCAGGGCTCGTACGACCCGTGCAACCCGAGCCCGTGCAACCCGTGCAACCAGGCCCCATACGACCCGTGCAACCAGGCCCCGTACGACCCGTGCAACCCGTGCAACCAGGCCCCATACGACCCGTGCAATCCGAACCCGTGCAACCCGTGCAATCAGCCGGCCCCGTTTGACCCGTGCAATCCTTGCCCGAGCCCGTGCGACCCGTGCAATCCCAGCCCGAGCCCGTGCGACCCGTGCAATCCTTGCCCGAGCCCCTGCGACCCGTGCGGATATTAATCTACCCAACTAATATCCTAACCAATGCAAATTTAATTACATTGAAGAAATTGTGACTCTAAAGCCAGCATCAGACCTACGCTAAAAAGGAGACTTTTTTGCCAGAAATGCCACTATTTTGATGAAAATTTCATAATTACACTAAATTAGCGGCACTACAATTACTATATCATCTCAAATGACTGTTTTGGTACGGGACAATTAGAAGTCATTAGTTTTTAGCCTTTCAGAAATAAAGTCACCATTACCAACGACTTTCCTGAGCTGATACTGCTGCCGAAACCTTGCAGCGTGATGCGTTGTAACTGAAAACATACTTATTGTTTTTTTTTTATATCGTATCGTGCGTTCAATGTCACTTCTCAATGTACTTTAAAATGCTTTCCGATATCCAAACGATCTCAAATACGATTTCACCTTAGAACAGTTGGATATGAACAAGTTCATGATCGTCGCGTGACTAAGCATCGCTCTTGCTCACACGGTATTGGACGAAATGAGACAGGCATATCGTGAGACAGGTGCGAGTGTAGTTGTGCTGTCTTTATATACATACCGTTGTATTTATAAAGCCTTTGTCTGATCGAAAAGCTTTGTCAGTAAAAATCCGTATTTCTTTGGTAGCTATGTTCCATGGTTCTGATTATTTTAAATACCCGTACGTATTCAATTTGTGATAGTATGTTTGCAAAAGTAGCCTAGATTATGTATATATATTATTATCGATCATATGTTTCTATATGTATTAAATAAATAAATATATATGTATCATGAAGATTTTGTTTTATTTGTTAACCTTTTTTATTTACTTCTTAATTGAAGAGGTTATAATTGTTATTGTTCCGTACCCAAAGGATAATGAAATAATAATGAAATAATGAACTTTATTCTGCAAGTAGGCCACAAGGGCACTTTTACAAGTCTGAGTCTACCGGCATTTCACAAGAGGAGACCACTGTTGAGAAGAAATATAAGTAATAAATAAAGATAAAAACGGGACCCTATTTATTTATTTATTTATTATTTACTAAGACTCCACTATCCGTCCGTCTGTGTGTCACCAGGTTTCTCATGAACCGTGATAGACAGTTGACATTTTCACAGATGATGTATTTATGTTGCCGCTTTAACAACAAATACTAAAAACAAAATAAAAGAAATATTTAGGTGTGGCTCCCATACAACAAACGTGAGCGGTTGCGTTAACTTTACACCTCATTTGTGTGTGGCGCCATACATACCAGGTGCAAACTTAATTTAACACGGCCAGTTAAGATGGGAAGTGTTTGTACGGCACCCTCGGTGCGAGAGTCCGACTCGCACTTGACCGCCCTTTAACGTTTTTAACTCTAAACCCCCGCAATTTCGAAAAACTGATTCGACAATAAAGTCGATGTAATTAACGACTCACAAAATTTCGTTAGGATCACTTGACAAATGCAAGGCGAGAACATCCGGACATCCGGAAATAAGAATAAATATTTGGCCAAGCTGCAACGGAAACGCTTCGCTCGGTCGGTCAATCACACAAAGGTATTCGGTCAAATAAGTCAACACAATTTTTGCGAAACGACCCATGACGTCTCTTTGGATATTTTACTGCTTTAAGTTGTTTACTGTGGTAGTGATATCAGATATGAAATTTGGAACACAAACGGCCTAACGAACCGTGGAGCGCGTGACTGCGAGACGTACCATCGTAGGGTTTACCCATCATGTTATCGAATTCGAATACATCGAAGGGTAAGGGTTTTTTAAGGGATTTATAGAGAAACGTTTCATCGAATTCTCATTTCATAGAAATTTTATTTCAACGAAAGCATTTTTTTTTCTGAATCTTTGGAATACAACACAGACCTAACTTAACCTAACTAATCTATAGGTTAAACCATTAATACAAAGATCAAAGCTTAAAGAAAAATTTAAAAATTGTAATGTATTTTTTATATTTTACTTTTTATATAAATTTATTGTAAAAAAAACCTAGCCTAAGTATAAAAACGAATAAAGGGAATAATAATCTTACTAGCGACCCGCCCCGGCTTCGCACGAGTATTAATAAACCTTCCTCTTGAATCACTCTTATCTATTAAAAAAACCGCATCAAAATCCGTTGCGTAGTTTTAAAGATCTAAGCATCATAGGGACAGACAGCAGGAAGCGACTTTGTTTTATACTATGTAGTGATTATTTTATTTTTGGGTTCCATCACAATTCGCAACAAGCGATCTGTTATAAAACACCAAGTAACGCTTTTTTTTTGCAAAATAATGATATTTATTCGTGAAAAACATAACATAAGTCAAGGAGCGCTCAAAAGGCTCCTAAGCTTTAACACAATAATACAAACTCTTAAATTGCACACCTCAAACATCAAGGAATATACAACACAACATGAGACACATTAAAATAACAGGCAGAGGTAAACAACATGTCTTCCAGACAACCTTCAGGTAGCGGAGTAGTTGAAAATTAATGTCTGAAATTGGTGGTGCAGAATAATAATAGGATTTAATAAACGTCTACCATAAAAAACCGGCCAAGAGCGTGTCGGGCCACGGTCAGTGTAGCGTTCCGTAGTTGCTCATACGTCACAATAGACTTAAGTTACGAGAAAGATTTCAAGCTCTATAAAAAGGTCGTAAACGCGAAAGTAACTGTAGTTACTTATTACCTTCTGGAAGTCAACTTACGTCCTTTTAAGAAAATTATGAAATTTCGCGATAACTCAAAAACGGCTTGACCGATTTTGTTAAATATAGTTTTCATTGAAAGTATTTATAAGGCCTCATTTTCATGATTTTTTCCGTAATTTTTTGACCCGTGGTTAAAAAGTTAGAGGGAGGCTTTTATTTTCGGAACGAATATATTTACAAAACTGCTGACTTTATCAAAAAATTATGTTAGAAGACCCCTATTATTTACCTATTCAACGACACCATACACACTAGAGTTGAAACGAAAAAAAAAATTCACCCCCACGAGGTGTTCGAGAGGTACCGGAAAAAAAATGTTAGTTTTTATTTTACCGTTTTGTCGGCGTGATACATACACATACTCATACCAAATTTCAGCTTTCTAGTACTAATGATCACGGAGCTAAGCCGCGGATGGACAGACGGACAGACGGACATGGCAAAACTATAAGGGTTCCTAGTTGACTACGGAACCCTAAAACGGGTGACGTAAAGTGTATAAAAATCTGTGTTTTTTCCTTGAAAAGGGGTTCGAATATTTGTAATAAAGAACACAAGTGAAGGTAACGAACCGTCCACGTGACACGTGCCTGGACAGCATATCACTGTAGTGCGCCTACGTCAATACCTAGTCGACTGAGCGAGCGAAGGAAAGAAAGAAATAATGAAAGATACATTTTCTCAAACATAATAAATAAATATCCGACAACCTCACACAAATCAATCTAGTCCCACAGTAAGCTCTAAGTAGGCTTGTGTTATGGACACTAGACGACGATAAACATACTTATATAAATAAATATTACATACTTAAACACAAATAACATCCATGACCCAGGCACAAATATTCGAGTTCATCACACAAATATTTGCCCTTGCCGGGATTCGAATTCAGGAGCGTCGGCTCAGTAGGTAGTTGCTTAACCACTGCGCCAACCGCGACGTCTAAACATGCAATTAAATGACGTCATAACGTGCGTTATAACTGGCTTCGAAGTATCACGTTTCGGGCGGAACAACTCGAGAGAACTGTAAAGGAATTTCATACAAAATTGAAGGCCTAAGCTGGGAAGTTTTTTTTTTTAAACATATCGTCTGTGTTCATGGACAGGCTAAACAGAGCTGTTTTTTTTGAGGGGTGTATTTTTTTATTTCGTTGCATATTATTGAGAAAAGTACTATACATGCTTTAGCCGTGAAAAGGGCTTGCCGGCTTCGTATTACTATCCGTCGTCTACTCACCTGGCAAGCCCTTATTTCCCGACGTCTACAGTAACGTATCATAAAATAGAAAGAGCCTAAAGGTTATATAATATACCCGCCAGGTCGCCTTCACTAGATATTGTTCCCCGAAGGCTGGCAGCGTTGCCTCTTTGGATGGCGAGGCTCACCTGTCCAAAGTAGTTGCCAGCCCTCTGGTCACCTGAAGCTTGAACCAGGCCTTCAGATATCTCTTTAAAGAGGTGACCTATTTGAAACACTAAAAACGTTTGTCCGATTTTGGTTTTAAACCTATCGACAAATATAATTTTAACAATTTTTGATTTGTCCGAAAATTCATTTCGATTTTAGGCATTATTTGTTTAAGTTTTTTATTCACTCGACTGACACGCTTCTTTTAATATCAGTTTTCCGATGTAACGCTTCGAATTATTAATTATTCGTCATTTTTTGTACGACTTTGATTTCATTCGTCCGATGTAGTAATTAAATTTTTTAACTACTCGGCTATTCTCAAATGGACTTTATAATTTTTGTCAGAACCTAACCTAACTTAATCCTGTAGTTCCGCTCTGGTGCTTCGCCGGCCGCTGCCGCGGCATTCTCGCTTTGCTCGCTCGACTCATAGGGCAAGTGAATGTGACGGTTTTTTTTTCGGACAAACGATAGGTACTATATTCTGTGAATAAATGATGATTATGATTATACTTTTACTAAATGTGAAATGGTAAAAAGAAAAATGCACTAAACCTGCCATCGGACAAACGATAATAATTCGAATAGTTTTCGGATAAATGAAATTCGGTCCATGATTTTTAGTGTTTGAGATAGGTTACCCTTTAAAGAGAATCTTGGCGCCTGGTCCCCACGGGCAGGCAGTTAGTTAACATTGTCACAAAATGAAACAATTTATGATAATTAACTGCACAGCATAAATGCAGGAGATATCTTTTATAGCAATGGCAACGCAAACTTCGTGTGGCCGTCCGCCAAGCGACGATAAAAAGAAACAATGTCAAGTGGTACCCAAAACCGTGATACCTTGTCGACCGAAAACAATGTCAGGAACGGCCCGACATGGGGCCATCCATAAATTACGTCACACGTTAAGGGGGAGGGAGGGGGTCGACGAAGTGTGACATTGCGTGACAAGGGGGTGGGAGGGGTCCTAAATTTCGTGACGTCACATTTTAAAATCTATTATAAATGTTAAAACACGAACTTTAAACTATTACTTTACGAAAACCTCAAAAACATACACAACTATATCTGTGTAAATATAAGATACCAATTGTTTTGTCGACCACTCGCTCTACTATCATCGTTTTTTGTTTTGTTAATTGTTTGATTTGATGTTAATTTTATAAAAAAAAATAATATTTAAAACGGAAATAAAACCGATTTCGAACCGCTGTTTTCATTCAATAATTTCTAAATGTAAATTTGCAACATATGTGACGTCACACTAGGGAGGGGGGAGTCTCCCAAACGTGACCAGCTGTGACAAGGAC
This sequence comes from Apotomis betuletana, assembly GCA_932273695.1. Classification (NCBI taxonomy): domain Eukaryota; kingdom Metazoa; phylum Arthropoda; class Insecta; order Lepidoptera; family Tortricidae; genus Apotomis; species Apotomis betuletana. The sequence goes on from OW026322.1 coordinate 13,233,862, forward strand.
GGGGGGAGGGGCAAAAAATCATGAAATTCGTGTGACGTAATTTATGGATGACCCCCATGTTGAATGAATGAGGAGGGAAGACTTCATTAACTATATACCATAGACTTCAATAATTAGTCTGTAAAATGTAAATGTATTAAGTTTGTAATGTAATGGCACCTAGCTGTAAGTTACAAATGTATTTATACTAATAAATAAATGTTTCGAACTCGTATGGAGCTCTTCATCAGGGACAGCTGGGAGCCCTTCCCTCTGCCCTTCCCCTGGCACATTCACTACTCGACTGTCTTTATTTTAATTGATCGATAAAAAAAATGACAATTCAACAGTATTTTCTTTCTTTACAAAAAAAAACCTGAATTCCCTCTAGAACTCTGCCTGCTAGTTTCTGTTTGGCCCTATGGTTGACTGGTAGAGAATGCCTTATGGCATTAAGTCCGCCATTTGTACTCTTACTTTGTATTTTGTGCAATAAAGTTTAAATAAATAAATAAATAAAATAATATGCCGGAACGGCTTTTCAACACAGCGTAGAAGGAAACCTGCTCAATTGTATAACCTAAATTAAAAATTAAAAACATCTCCGACACAAGGAGCTGGTCATCATGAGACCCTCATTGAATGAGTAAAGTAGAAACTTGAATACATCTACAAAATGTGGAATTCTTAGATTCAATATTGGACGAGATCTTGTCGCTTGTTCCAATTAAAGCTGAACCAAACAGCTAAAAACCATTCACGATATCAACGGACAAGTTTCCCAAATAAAAAAACCGGCCAAGAGCATGTCGGGCCACGCTCAGTGTAGGGTTCCTTAGTTGCCCATCCTTCACAATAGACGAAAATTACGAGAGTTTGGGAGCTATGATGCCACAGACAGACACACAGATACACATATACACAGATACGCATGTTAAACTCATAACTCCCCTTTTTTTCATCGGGGTCATAAAGTGTTCTAAATCAGTCAAATGGAATGTATGAGCTCGTTTTACCTATACGAGCGTTACATAGTACGTAGTGGTAATAAAAATTCGCATATTTTTTGGGAAACTTAATTTATTATTCTCATTGAAAATGCATTGGAGCAGGATGTACCTAAAAAGATCTGGAAGGAACAGGGATCCAGGTTTTTTTTTGAGAACCGCCCTCTTTCTCTCCTCAAGCCCTCTATTTGATAGTTACACTTTGTTGTTAACTTTTTGTTATCACTTGAATGAACGAGCGAATATGTACCTCCTACCACAAGTGCAGAACTTAAAAGGGGGATTCGACAAGCCGATGTAAACAAATAGTTAATAATAAATGATTTGATTTTTCCATTTTTTTAAAACAGATGGAATTGGATCCATCCAAATTGTGTCACATGAAATTGTGACATCCAAGCATCCAGACATACGAAATAATTTTTGGCCAAACTGAAACAACGCTTTGGGCGCTCGGTCAAAAAACGCGCAACCTCTTTTTGTGTTCGTTGTTATCTGCCCATAACCTAACTATTACAGCTATAAAATTAAACAATTTATTATAATTAACTGCCCCTGCTATCTTTTATGACACCGTTTCGTGGACGACAGCCAAGTGAAACAATAAAAGAAACAATGTATGTTTCTACTTATTCGGATAGCTGGTTACGGAGCCAATTTCGGCAATTGACATTTAAATGAAAAGCACTTCCGTAAAACTACCCAACTATAGTCCAATCATCCAACTATGGTCCAAAACAAATCTCGTTACGTAAAGTTTTCAACCAGTGCGTCCTACCCGTAATGACATACGGTGCCGAGACGTGGACACTCACGGTTGGGCTGGTCCACAAATTTAAAGACGCTCAGAGAGCTATGGAAAGGGCAACGCTCGGAGTTTCTTTGAAGGATCGAATTCGGAACGAAATGATCCGCCAGAGAACCAAAGTTAAAGTTACCGACATAGCTCACCGTATTAGCAATTTGAAGTGGCAGTGGGCTGGCCATATTAGCCGAAGAACCGATAACCGGTGGGGTAAACGTGTTCTTGAGTGGAGACCGCGGATCGGCAAGCGTAGTGTGGGACGCCCTCAGACTAGGTGGAGCAATGATCTGTGCAGGGTGGCTGGCAAGAGCTGGATGAGAGTAGCCGAGGATCGCTTACAATGGCGTGCAGTTGGAGAGGCCTATGTCCAGCAGTGGACAAGAATAGGCTGATGATGATGATGATAACGAGTAATTTTCGGATTAAATTGGACCATAGTTGTAAGACTGGACTATAGTTGGGTAGTATTACGGTTCTATTGAAAATCATTTTTCTTTGGAGAGGAGTCATGATTCCAAGAACCTAATAGCGTGATTCAGGATCGTCTTTGTCCTCGCATCACGCCGAAACGGCTGGACGAATTATAACCAATTGTGCTACGGGGATAGCTGGGAGCTTATGATGGTTGCGTTTATCGAGCGATAAATAAGTGACAAAGCATCTGTCACTCACACTCGCGTTTTATCAAAACGTGACGGATGCTTTGTCACTTATTTATCGCGTGATAAAAGCAACCATCATAGGGCCGCTGAACATCCAAACATGGTTATAGGTTATAGGATAAATTTTTTCCGTCTACTTTAAAGAAAAAAACACGCGGACGAAGTTGCGGGCGCCCCCTAGTAATATTAGAAAATTGAAGAGTAAAAATAATTAAGATGAAGTATTTAAGCAATGTGTGTTACCAGTGATGTTAAAGCCTGACCAGAAATATAATGAAGATTGTCAAGAGGGCGCTATTTATAAGATTTATATGGCAACAATTTTGCAACCAATCACAACCCACTATAATGATATTAGTTTTAAATACTTGTCAGTTCCACTATGTTTACCTCGTAATATCATTTAATGGAATGCACTCTTTTCCTGACTGTTTTTCGTGTAATAAATACATGTACACTTAACTTATAATCTTAAGTTCACGACTGTGAATGATTTTCGGCATTTTCTTTTGATAATTTTAAATATTTGTCTTTTAAAGAAATCACCTCGAATGACATTGACATTGTTGACAAACCATCATAAAATCATTGCCAGTGTAAGAAATTAGTTCCAGTGAAATTCCGCAATATGGCGCATCCTCATATATTTCTGGTCAGGCTTTATAAATAGGCATCGGATAATCGGATGCGTTTATACCTAAACTTTCGCGGCGGCTTTGTTGTTCAGTTGTAGGTATAGGCGGCTTTGTTTGAGGTATGAGTGAGATAGCATTTTGTTAACATTAGGTAAATATCCACCGAAATTTCCGATCCCTGTTATACAGCCCTGAAACGTGATCGCTCACAACGGGCCTTATAAAAAGGCTCAAAGTTACTCAAAGGGCAATGGAGCGAGCTATGCTCGGAGTTTCCTTGCGGGATCGCATTCGAAATGATGAGATACGCAAGAGAACCAAGGTTGTAGATATAGCTCAGACAGTCGCCAAACTTAAGTGGCAGTGGGCACATTGCTCGTAGAACCGTTGGCCGTTGGGGCAGAAAGGTTCTTGAGCGGCTTCCATGGACCGGATAGGCCCCCCAACAAGGTGGACCGACGACCTGGGCAGATCGTGGGCAGAAATTGGCTGAGGGCAACGCAAGTAAAACCTAGGCAAATAACTTTGGTAGGTAAAGACACTCTGTTAATGAGTAATTCAATAGTCTGTAATTAAGGCATCTATGATTTGAAACCTAAACCTCTTGGCTGTCACGTAACTAACCAATTCACATAAATAATAATAAATCTATATATATAAAAGAAAGTCGTGTTAGTTACATTATTTATAACTCAAGAACGGCTGAACTGATTTGGCTGAAAATTGGTGGGGAGGTAGCTTAGAACCAGGAGAAGGACATAGGATACTTGTTATATATAAATATATTTTTTTTCTTCTACATTTATCGACTTTTAGGCGGTACAAAGTTCGCCGGGTCAGCTAGTAAATAATAAATACATATCGGACAACCTCACACAAATCAATCTAGTCCCACAGTAAGCTCTAGCAGGCTTGTGTTATGGACACTACACGACGATAAACATACTTATATGAATAAATACATACTTAAATACAAATAACATCGGGTCATGGATGGATGGCACAAATATTTGCCCTTGCTGGGATTCGAACCCAGGACCGTCGGCTTAGTAGGCAGGTGCTTGTAAACTGAGCCAACCGTGTCGTCTCTATTAATTCCTATTTAAAGTAAATTATTTTGATGTAAGTTAATATCTCTTAAAGTATTTGCATCTAATTTGTTAGCACCTTATACATAGACACATGTCTCTCAACTCCTTTAACTTGTCAATTACACTTAATCCATCAGAAATACCGAAAACCAATATGGACGTTACATGTGAACGGAACAGACCCATAGGTATGTATTATGAAAACATTTCTGTATATACACTTCAGACACAAACTTAAGAATAACAACGAAACCATATCAAATCGAATTAACACGATTCGACTCGACTTTTTTCGATTATCACGACCATTAACAAACAAACGTAATTTTTAAATTTCACCAATCAGCCGTAGAGCAGTAAAATAAATATTTAATAAAACAAAATCTTTGTCTGTGACTACGTTTTAAAAACAAAAAATCGTGTTCGTTTTCAAAGTAAAATGTATCGTATTCCTATTGAACTTATGATTTATTTTAGGTGTCATTTTTGGTATATAGTTTTAATATTTCAAGGCCATATTTTTTCTTACTTCTAGTATATTTAAGCTTGTATTTTTGTGGTTTTTCATCAGACGAGCGGACGATGGCTAAGGGCAAAGTTATATGGTTATCTGGTAAATATAATTATATTTAATTAATCCAGTATTTTTTCTATCAGTTATACTGTTACCTACTTTAATATAAAGTCATCAATTGACAGGATTTCATATTTTTAAGACTACAATTTTATTACTTTCCTGTATTCCGCTTAGTAACAGGAGGTAATCATTGTTTTTATAAATTTCCTGAAATATTTTTATTTTTTATTATACATTTATTAAAATTTACTCATTCTAAAATGTAGTAACTCCAAAACTATGACACAATGGAAAGATTACTTTAGTCTGGTGTCCAATCAAAAAAATGAATGGAGGCATTTTTTTTTCGCGGATCGATCGAAGTCTACAAATCTGTAAAGGCATAGTTTACATACAGAATAATACATTCAGATATTTTTTAGTGTGTACATGACGTAAAGCTCTCTCGATCTCTATTAATTTCCACCTGTTAGATATATCAGGTGGGTCCTGTAACAGGAGCAAAAAATTAAAACATTGATTTTACTCGTCAAAATGAACAACATCTGTTCAGTAACTCCACGACACAGGCATTGCCTAGTGTGGAGCTCACTGATACCTGTAATATGTAATAACATGTCTTATGGTAAATAAACTATTTTGATTTTGATTTTGATTTTTTTTTTTTTGGTTTAAAAAAATATACTGTTTTTATATGTTTATTATTTCGCCTTAGCATTGACATAGCTGTCACTTTACCAATATAATATCAAATGTTTCGCAATACATTGCTTCTTTGAATAAACTTTATTTTACAGGCTTACATTATAAATGAGTTATTTTTAAAAGGTCGAATAAATGTGGTTCAGTTTGAGGGGTAGAATCTATGTTTTAATTTATTGCTCCTGTTACAGGGCCCACTTGGTATGAAATTTTGTCAATTAAATCGCAAATGTTCCCTTCCCTTCAAACAGTGAAACTAGTTTCGATGTCTGATGTCCACCTGAATAATATAGAGAATTTGTTCAGCCAATTTAACTTAATTACGTATAACTTGGATCTATTTGCACGGAGCAAGTTACAGAACTAATAGTCGAACAAACTGTAGTGATTTAATATTAAAACGGAGCTTCTAACCTTTACTAACAGAATTTGTGTAAAATTTACCATCAATCCAGAAACTGGAATCCAGTTATATTTGAATATTCTCAAGTCGTCTCATTATCCTTTCAAATTGTTTTTGCCATTTTTTTTAGGGTACAATTTAAATGCTCACCAAAATGGCTTTTATACCCCCAAAACTAAATACCAAATAAATTGAATTGCCTCCATTTAATATAAATTCACTCTATACAGTGCTCCCCAAATTAAATCATTTTGTATACCAAAATCGATACATTAGGTACACCAGAATAATTTTATTGAGTCAGAATATCTTTTTGCTTCCCAAAATGGATTTTTTGCTCACCAAATATTGTTTTCATAAAACATCAAAATGATTACCAAAAAATATCTTTTTGCTTCCCAAAATGGATGTTTTGCTCACCAAAATGGATGTTTTGCTCACCAAAATGGATGTTTTGCTCACCAAATATTGTTTTCATAAATTAGTGTTTCAGCTAGGTATCCATCTAATCCTGATCACCTTTCAGAGCAGATCCGACTCGGCCGGGTTAGGTTAGGTTAGTTTTTTTTTTTTTATATCCCTAAAAAACGCTCCATAATGTGCGGTAGTCATTATTAGCTATGCTATATCAATTTGAAATTTTCTCCATACAAATCGTTTTTTTTTTCGATATTTTCCGAATTTGACCGAATTTTCGGACAAGATTTCAGATTCATATTTTTGAGCCCTGAGAGCCCCCCGATACCGAGTTTTAGCTGCCTAGCACCAATTTGAAATTTTGAATCGTTGTTTTTTCGATATTTTCGGAATTTGATCGAATTTTCGGACAAGATTTCAGATTCATATTTTTGAACCCCGAGAGCCCCCCGATACCGAGTTTTAGCCGCCTAGCACCAATTTAGAAATTTTGAATCGTTTTTTTTCGATATTTTCCGAATATGACCAAATTTTCGGACAAGATTTCAGATTCATATTTTCGAGCCCCGAGAGCCCCCCGATACCGAGTTTAAGCCGCCTAGCACCAATTTGAAATTTTGAAAAAAAAAAACGTTTTTTTTTCGATATTTTCCGAATTTGACCGAATTTTCGGACAAGATTTCAGATTCATATTTTTGAGCCCCGAGAGCCCCCCGATACCGAGTTTTAGCCGCCTAGCACCAATTTGAAATTTTGAAAAAAAAAGTCGCCATCTTGAATTTTTTTTTCCACAAGTGTCTAACAACCAATCTTTAAAAACAAAACCTGCTTTTTGTCAAACCAGCCCGCTGTGTGAATGACCTTGTTGTTGAAACCAAAAAAAAGTTACTTTGCAGGCCTAGGCCTGAAAAGCAGTATGAAATCCCTTTACAGTCTTCTCGAGTTGTTGCGCCCAAAAAGCGATACTTCCGAGCCTATTTTAAGGAACGTAAAGACATTTCATTGGATGTTTGAGAAAAAGCCATTTTGGTGAGCATTTAGTTTTTTGCCTCAGCAAAAATGACTAAAATGGAAGTAATAATATAAAATATTGGTGACATCCATTTAACAGTAATTTAGATTATTTGGTCTGAAATTAACTTTTTAGGTGTGCATATATTTTTATAGGATGTAAGAATAGTTATTTGTGCAACAAGAGAGCAAAGTTGTTTTTTGTTACGAGTGCTGATTTTGAGCCCCGAGCAAGCGAAAGATTCTACGTTTGAATCACGAGCGTAGCGAGTGATTCTATGTTAGAATCCTGAGTGTAGCGAGGGACTCAACAGCGCGAGATGCAAAAAACTTTGCTCTCGTGTTGCACACACAACTTTTCACCTCATCAGCGACAACATAACATATTCGTCATTTCGTGCTTTTTCTTCCAACGCGTTATACGTTGCAACATATGTTTATAGTCTTTGTTGCTGATTTCAATAATATTATTAATCAGAAAATAGATAAGTGCTGCTTAAAAAGGAATAACGATATAATTTAATTGAAATTATAATCAACCAACCAACACGGTTATTGTCATTATTTTATCAAATTGGAAGATTTAGCAGATACATGACGTGTTTATTTATAAATACATATTATATTACGAGATTTTGTTTATAAATTGATTAATATTTTTACTCCTAAAACACCAAACAAAGTAAATGCAAAAGAAAATAACAAATTACAATATGAACTCGATATTTTTTAAGGTACGTTTCGAATATGCATCTATGATAAATGGTGAAATTATAAATTATTATTATATATACAATAAGTTGAAAAATCTTATTTTATTTGAGCAATGATCTATTATTTTATATAAAAGGCACAATCATTTTAATATTCGGTCGTTAAATAAAAATATAATAAAGAAAAAAAAATACGTTGCAATTAAAACTTTTTCGGGTGTTTTTAATGTATTTTTTGGTATAACGCGTATCCGAACTGTTCTCAATTGAGGTCGGATTCGAAAATCGAATTTCAAATTGAAAAGTTTCTATCCCTCTCTTTTATATACATATGAAAGAAACAGAGTGCATCGACATTCAAATGATTAGAATTTTATAATTAACCTTTGGCTGAATAGTGACAATTCGTGGTCAGATATTGAAAAAATTAAAAAGCTACTTTCTACTCACGCTCGAAACAAAATCGCATTTTGTTCACTGTTATCTGACAGCAAAATCGCCATGTTTGAGCTGGTGAGGTGAAAAAAGAATTATTTGCTTTATTTATAGAATAATTTGGGGTACACTATTTGGTGAGCATTCATCCGTTTTGGTGAGCATTAAGAATTTATTGGTAGTAATTTATCAATATATTTGGTAGGCGTTTAATCTTATTTGGTAGGCGTTTAAACCTAAGCCTTTTTTTTATGACGCAACATGTGTCTTAACATATATTATCGATGTTACTACTCAGAACAGGGCTTTTATAGGTATATATTTGAAACCTACAGTTTGAATTTTTCATTGATAATTTTTGTTTCAATAACTACTCGAAATTGTCAAAATTCACGCAGTAAACTAAATTTTTCAACTTATTTTCGACTGCACGTAATCAGGTAGGTAAAAGTACTATCCTCTTTAAAAAATTGGTTGAAATCTATATATATATTACGCGAGGCCGATTTTTGTACATCCCATCAGATCTACAGTTATGGTCTGATTTTGATAAATGATATGTCATTAGATTCGTTTCATGCTGGAGAGGTGCATAACACTCTTGGATTTTTAATTTTTTCCTGAAAAAGTACTGAAAAATGGATTTGAATAAACTACTGTGCGCTAACCACGTGACTTTGACCACGTGACCTGTGATCCCTATTTTGACATAAGATGACCAAATAATAACAAGCATGATTTGCTCACAAACCTGTAGTAAGTTGTTCAGCGTGATGAAATATTATTTTTGAGTCGGCAACGTAATATCCGCAACACTTAAAACATGTACGAATATGCAAAAATAATTTTACAGTTTGTTGACAATGAATGACAGTAACCATATTCTGACAACTTTTAATGTATTTTTTATTGGGAGCTATTATGTCAATGATCTAAATTGCCAGGTTGTTTTTCTTTTTTAAATGTTGATATGAAAACTTTTTTCGCATAACTGTTAAAAATGTGAAGGAAAAAGCCGGTTAAGTGCGAGTTGGACTGGTGCTCGCAAGACTAAAACTAACCGTCATTCAAGAATAGATTATTTTTATAGGCGAGTTTTACAATAAATCAAAGCAGAAAAAATGTATTAAACTAATTTAAACGTCATTCAAATAAGTAAATTTGTGATAGATTATTATAAATATGATTATATAAGTTCATAAAAAAAAAAACAAGGAAAATGGCATGAGTTATGGTAAATTAAATTGTATTTTACAAGAAAAAACTTAGTCCTTCCGCTTGCATGTCGACGGGATGGGAAATGTGGTCGAGTTGAGAATATGGACGACTTGACAATGTAGCTAAGTTGGGAATGTTGTATCTTCTACATTGGTAATATGGATGAGTTGGTAAAATGGACGAGTTGGAAATGTGGACGAGTTGAGAATATGGACGAGTTGGCAATGAAGACGACTTGGTAATACGGACGAGTTGGTGATATGGAAGATTTGGCAATAAAGACGAGCTGATAATAAGGACAAGTTGGTATTGTAGACGAGTTGGGTGTATCGTCGAGTTGGGAATATGGACGAGTTGGAAATGTGGATGAGTTGGCAATGTGGATGAGTTGGTAAAATTGACAAATTGGGAACATGGACAAGTGGGCAATGTGGACGAGTTCGCATTATGGACGAGTTGGCAATGAAGACGAGTTGGTAATACGGACAAGTTGGCAATGATGACGACTTTGTAATACGGACGAGTTGGTGATATGGAAGATTTGGCAATAAAGACGAGCTGATAATAAGGACAAGTTGGTATTGTAGACGAGTTGGGTGTATCGTCGAGTTGGGAATATGGACGAGTTGAAAATGTGGATGAGTTGGCAATGTGGATGAGTTGGTAAATTGACAAGTTGGGAACATGTACAAGGGGACAATGTGGACGAGTTCGCATTATGGACGAGTTGGCAATGTAGACGAGTTGGTAATACGGACAAGTTGGTAATATGGACGAGTTGTCAATGTGGACGAGTTGGGAATATGGACGAGTTGGGAATGTGGATGAGTTGGCAAAATTAACAAGTTGGGAATATGGACGAGTTGGCAATAAAGACGGGCTGATAATAAGGACGAGTTTGTATAGACAAGTTGGGTGTATCGTCGAGTAGGAAATGTGGACGAGTTGTATTTGTGGACGAGTAAGCAATATGGACGAGTTGGCATTGTTGATGAGTTGGAAATGAAGACGAGTTGGCAATGTAGATGAGTTGGGTGTATGGACGAGTTGGTAATGTGGACGACTTGGCATTGTGGACGAGCAAGTAATATGGACGACTTGGCATTGTGGATGAGTTGGGAATATAAATGAGTTGGCAATGAAGACGAGTTGGTAATATGGACGAGATTGACAATAAAGACGAGTTGGTATTGTAGACGAGTTGGGTGTATGGACGAGTAGGAAATGTGGACGAGTTAGCAATATGGATGAGTTGGCATTGTGGACGAGTTGGCAATATGGATGAGTTGGCAATAAAGACGAGTTGGTAATATGGACGAGTTGGCATTGTAGATGAGTTGGGTTTATGGACGAGTGGGCAATGTGGACGATTTGGCATTGTGTACGAATTGGGAATGTGGACGAGTTGGAAATATGGACGAGTTGGAAATATGGACGCGTTGGAATTGTGGTGTTGGTATATGGACGAGTTAGCAATATGGTCGAGTTGGCAATAAAGACGAGTTGGTAATATGGACGAGTTGGCATTGTGGACAAATTGGGAATATGGACGAGTTGCCAATGGAGACGAATTGGTAATATAGACGAGTTGGCAATGCAGATGAGTTGGGTGTATGAACGAGTTGGCAATGTGGACGTGTTGGGTGTGTGGACAAGTTGGCATTGTGACCCAGATGGGAATATAGAGGAGCTGACATTGTGGACCAGTTGGCAATGTGGAATAATTAACATATTACCCTAACATGCGAAACTTGATGGTAGAAATAACCTACATATGATGCAAATTTCAAAAAATTGACGCCCTCAAGGATAAATCATATTTGAATTAATGACGTCTGGCTGATCATTCTTATTCTCATTCAAAATAAAATTTGTTAAATTCTGCTGTCAACAAAACAAATTGATTTTGTAAGGCTTCCGTTTTTACCGACTTTGGTAAGGAACCCTAAAATTAGGTTTATATCATAGACTTGAGAGTATAGATAGCATCTCCCTCACTCTTCTGTCAGACACTATTTCAATGAGAGGAAAGACGAAAGTTTGAATTTGGAATTCGGGTATTAGGCCTTCAGCTCTAAATTTACTGAAAAAAATATGTCTGACTTTACTATACGATCAAGGATTTTATTTCTTATTTTAACAACTGTACCTGGGGATGTCGAATAAGTAATTTGACGAACGAGGAACTTGACGAAAAGAAAATTTGACTTAAAATCTAAGTTGACCAATAGACAGCTTGACGAATAGGAGCCATGACGAATAGCAGATTTGACACATGGATTTTGACTCATAAATGATTGATGATGATGACATGGCAGCACCCATATTAAGAAAATTTGGACGATCTATTGAATTTCATTAAAAAAACAAGCATTGATAATAGTGGTTTTTCGTGTATCTATAAACGTTTTATATACTCTCTATTTCATACAATTGAGTTTATTTAACATTTTTTATTATCACTATTTTTAAGTATTTACGATTATAAATGAATACATAAACAGTTACGCACTACATGATTTCCTTTTTAAAACCTACGTAGTGAGTGCCCAAATCTGTCGTTTCGATTCATGTGCTATTTCTGGAAATTGATAGAAATCGATCAAATCGATAAATTTATGTCCTGAAGAAAGAACAACAAATTAATAATAATAATAATAATAATAAGCATTTATTTTCAGGCAAAAAACCCAAAATTAAATGCTACCAATCTTATGTTCGGTCCTATGAAAATATGTCAATTATGGAATTATTTTTATGGGTTAAAATTTTCCATAAATCGAATAACATTCATTTTATTTGTGAAACAGATCAGCAGATCACATGTCATTAATGCACAACTTATTTTTACAAGAGTTGAAAAAGTTGGCACGATGAAGCTGGCAGTTGGCTACCAGGCCTAGCTCTAGCCTGGCATGTTTTACCGTTTTTAAAACATCATTTTAATTCTTCGTTCGCCAAAAACTTCTTATCGATAATAAAGTAGTTATTTTCTGTAACACTACCGGATTTCCATATTCTAGCGGCGGTTCGACGCCGCAACGGGCCTCTAGTTATTAATATATTTGTCTTATTATGTAACCAAAAATAAATAGTATTTTTGTTGCCGCTATAACAACAAATACTAAAAACAGAATAAAATAAATATTTAAATGGGGCTCCCATACAACAAACGTGACTTTTTGCCGTTTTTTTGCTCAATACAGTCACAAAGGTGTAGCTCGTGAATCGTGATTGAAACTGAAATTTTCACAGATGATGCATTTCTGTTGCTGCTTTACCTAACAACAAATACATTTTTTTGTTATATTTAGTTGTACGGCACCTTCGGTGCGCGAGTCCGATTCGCACTTCGTCGATTTTTAGGGTTCCGTACCCAAAGGGTAAAAACGGGACCCTATTACTGAGACTTCGCTGTCCGTCCTTCCCTCCGTCCGTCTGTCACCAGGCTGTATCTCAAGAACGGTGATAGCTAGACAGTTGACAGATGATGTATTTCTATTGCCGCTATAACAACAATTACTAAAAATAAAATAAAATAAATATTTAAGGGGGGCTCCCATACAACAAACGAGATTGGTTGCGTTAACTTTGCACCTCATTTGTATGGAGCGCTATACATACCAGGTGCAAACTTAACTTAACCACTTAAGGATGGAAAGTGTTTGTGAAGAACCCTCGGTGCGTGAGTCCGACTCGCACTTGGCCGATTTTTTTTATCTCCTAAGTTTAACGCTCAACCATCACTGGATCTTTTTTTTTCAGTTCTCCTCCTCGGGTCGGCGCTCGCGCAGCCGCTGCCGGATCCCGCGCCGCAGCCCGACCCGCAGTGCCCCTGCCCCTGCCCCTGCGACCCCTGCGTCGTCAACGTGGCCCCCTGTAACCCCTGCTCGCCGCAGATCAACTACGCTTATGGGCAGTCGCAGCCAGGTAAAGTAAAAAGAAATAGAACATGAACAATTAAAAAAAAAAAAAAAAAAAAAAAAAATTTAGGGACAATCTTACACAAATCGACCTAGTCCCAAACTAAGCAAAGCTTGTACTATGGGTACTGGACGACGATATACTCGTATGTCATATAAATACATAACTATATAAGTATGTTAAACCAGTGTAAAGTCTTCTTAATCCATAATCAAATATTATTTAATATCAATTCGTTCAAGTAAAGAGTTTTCAGTTCTTACACATGCATGACAAGACGGTCAAAACAGGAATGTGTCAAAGATAATTCTAACACTGACATTTAATTGACACTAACTTTCTCTAACTCAAAAGTGCCCTTTACAATGGTCATCAACTCGATATTAAATTAGTTTGTAAGACAAAAAAAAAATTTCGAAATTTATTAAAACTTTCCAAGATAGTTTATTTTAACGTAGCAAGCATTATGACGAAGTTAACCCAAATCAAAAAAAACACCCTGTATAGATAAAATCCATGACCCAGGAACAAATATGCGAGTTCATCACACTAATAAAAAATACCTTTTTGTACACGGTGTTAGTTTGTCTATCTTCTTCTCGTACTCACTCAACTGCTCAAAGGTTAACTGGAAGAGATCCCTTACAGGGATAAGTTCGCCTTTGTACCTATATGTTAATTGTAATAGATGTATTTTTAACTGTTTTTGTGTACAATAAAGCGTTTACTTACTTACTTGCTAATATTTGCTCTGGCCGGGATTCGAACCCAGGACCACCGGCTCAGTAAGCAGCTGCAAATAAAACTGTAAAGGAATTTCATAAAACTTTGAGACCTAGGCCCGAAAGTAATATTTTTAAGCATGGCGCCTGTGTTTATGAACAGACTAAACAGCTGATTTGTTTTGACGTGACAACGTCTTATAAATTGGTTTGCCGGGTGACACTTCAAGAAACTGCGTTACGCTCCGCTCACGTTATGCGCTCACAATGAGAGCGAGTGAGAGGCACGCGTCCCTTCCACCGAGTGAGAGAGATAGGCATACACACCGGTTCATGTCTTGCGCTTCTATTTCGCTTAGGCGCCTGCATACAAGTTTACACGTTGCCAGTTAATTACGAATGAATATTCACATTAAAATTATTTTACCACTCAAAGTCGTTGTCACGTAAAACTTTCGCCCGTATACCGACTTTACAGGCAACCAATTTTTTTGAGTTGGGTTTTTTTTTGCATTGCATATGTTTGAGAAAAGCACTATACATGCCTTAGCCGTGAAAAGATCTTGCCGGCTTCGTATCACTATCCGTCTATACCTACTCACCCGGCAAGCCCTCCTTTCCCGGCGTCTGCAGTACAACAATACGATACAACAATACTTTTTTTTTTATTCTAATTCTTTTACTGTGCAAGCTATTTTACTGTGGAACTCGCTTCCGCTGGATCTAAGGCAAGCTAAAACTTTGTCAATTTTTAAACATAAACTAAAAGATCACTATTTGTCTCTACCGTAGCCTAATCCTTTTATAATTCTATGCTGCCGTTTTTCATTATAAGTCTAATGTTAGCTGTGATATTCTTTTCATTCTTCCCTTTTGTATGTATGTACGTTTATGTATGTTTATATATATAGATACTTATTTGTGTAAGTGTATGACCTATCTGTCTAATATTTTGTATGTATAATTTACTTGAAGTTCTTATCTCACCACCTACTATTTTCTGTTTAATTTTGTTTTCTCCGCTACCCAAAGGTTGTCTGGAAGAGATCGCTCTATAGCGATAAGACCGCCTATTGTCTACCATTGTTTAATTTAAGATTTCTCATGTAATATTTTTCTTGTTAGTGTGCAATAAAGTGGTGTTGTATTGTATTGTATTGTAATACTTTATTGCACACCAATAAAAGTAAAAAAATAAAAAAGTAAAAGTAAGTAATGTACTACTTAAGTATTATTTCTCCTCAGGATTGTTAACCATCAAGCCGGGCCAGATCCGCTTCCCCGCGTCGCCCCCCATCATCGTCCGCCCAGGTCCGATCACGCTGCCCCGCCCGCAACCCATCTGGGTGAAGCCTCGCCCCGTCCAGCCACCGACTCCTGAGCCGATCACCGTGCGCCCTCCGGCCGTGCAGCCCCCGCAGCAGCCCCCGTTCCTCGTCCAGGTGCCCCCCGTGTGCCCCCCGGCGCCCCCGCCGCTGATCGTCAGGCCTCCGCCGGTGCAACTGCCCTGCCCAAGGCCTATCAGGGTGAGTACTTAACCCTTGCATGCATACAAATGCATAATTATGTACACCAGGTGGGCCCTGTAGCAGGAGCAATGAACTAAAACATAGATTCTACCTCAAACTGAACAACATTTATTAAAAGAACTTTTAAAAATGAACCTGTAAAATAAAGTTTATTCAAAGAAGCAATGTATAGCGAAAAAAGTAAAGTGACAGCTATGTCAATGTTGGACGGCGTACATTGAAAATGCTATTTACTTTGATTGAAATAATGAACATATATGAAAACAGGTTTTTTTTTTAAGTTTCTGAACAGATGTTGTTCAGTTTGCCGAGTAAAATCTATGTTTTAATTTTTTGCTCCTGTTACATCAGGACCCACATGGTATTTACACGTTACTGAAATGACACAAGTCAAAATCTGAATATTGTCAATAAAGACTTTGACAAGATTGTCCCGAAATCTCAAACTGACGTGGATTTCATTGCTAATTACGTATTTAAGGGTTAAATTGTAGAAGCATTAATGGAATTTCTGGAAGCCTCAAAGTAAACGTCCTTACAGTCTCAAGAAGATACCTTTTGGTTGCGGGTGTTTGACTCTTATGATGTTAACCCCCCACAAAAGTCTTTCTGTGAAACTGTAGCTGAGCGTTTTCCAAAAAAAAACTATATCCCTGTCGCTATATAATCGATAGCATTTTCAATATGAAAAATAAAAAAGTGTCCCAAAATTTGAACATGATTTTAGTTTCCACTACGTAACGCTCGTGCAGATAAAAAAGTTCATATTCAAACGTGATGTAATGGAACGAACCAAACGGATGGTCCCATTGGAATACGGTTTTTTTAATCGTAAGCCTTATCTGTCGAGATAAGTTTGGTTGTGTCGATGGTTTGCATAGAATGCTATTGATTCTGACTAAAATACGTCTTTTCTGGAAGAAACAGGAATTTGGGTATTTTTGGAGCTGGGTCCAAAACTGGAATGGATTGTCCGATTGGAATACGGTTTTTTTTTAATCGCCTAACCTTGACTGTCGAGATAAGTTTGGTTGTGTCGAGGGTTTTTTAAAATCTAATGTTATCATTACAGGTAACCCCGAGCAAGGTCCAAGTCCCGCTGCCGAGCCCACTGGTGGTCACACCGCCCCGCGTCATCGTTCCCAGCCCCCCCACCATCGTCTTCCAGCCTGACCCTCCTCAGTGCTTCAGGACTTGCGGCTGTGCCGATATCAAGACTCTGAGGTCGCCCTGCGCGCCACCACCGTGCCCGCAACCATGCCCTCAGCCGTGCCCCCAGCCGTGCCCTCAACCATGCCCTCAGCCGTGCCCCCAGCCGTGCCCCCAACCATGCCCTCAGCCGTGCCCTTGCGGGTACTAACTCTTTAGACCATTGCAACATTTAATTGCCTCACAAGACCACTAAAGCAGTACTCAATCATAGCCAGTTCATCGGAAATACCTTTCACATTGTAACACTTAAAGAGACAGATGATTTGAGATCTTAAAAGTCTCTAAGACCTCTGTCTGTATAGGTCCTTATTACTAGGAAATATTGATGGTTGATGTTAAGTCATAGTAATAGATACTATAGCATAGAGCCTTTAGTTAATGGTGGATCATATAGTACTGTTTCTTAATCATGTTTGATGATAGAGTAATAAAACGTTAAGCGATGTAACTATGATTAACAGATTTTAGTGGTCCGAAATCGAGTCATCGGCATATACTTTCTTATTAGATGTTGAAACGAATGCTCTAATTTTATTTAAATCTAATCGTTGGGTTTTGTCACAAGGTTACGTATTGTCGTGGCAGTTTTATATATTATATATATTTGTATATATTGTTTTAAGGCTACTTTTGTAAGCGTGAATGCGATTGAATATATTACGGGTAAATACAAGCAACATACAAATATCATGTATTTTCATTTCTTAAATAACCCTCCATTTTCTCAGGCAGTACGACTTAAACCATTTATTTATTTAGCTAAATCTTTATGGTACAAAACAAAAGCCATTCCAAACAGCCAACTTAATAGGGCACAACAGAGATACTTTAAGTGGGTGCAGCATCCAAGATACAAGTGAATACATCTGTAACGATTTGTGTGAGGTTGTCCAAATGGAAAGCTCCACTCGTGACATACCTGAATACCCAGGTTATCAAAATACATCTGACCAGCAAGCACAGAAGGGCAACTCCAATGTTCGAAAGTCGACCGTCATAGAGTGCCGTTCCGCTCACCCAAATGTTGTTTGTCAGAAGATTGAGAAGGATGACACCCATACGATTGCCAAATTTCAAACATAGGCGATATACCGGATGGATTCTATCTAGTGGCGCTACAAACAGATTTCACATGGCACTCATTGGCATACGTCATATATATATGCATAAATGACCAAACCAACCAAATTCAAAACATTGATAACCGGAATGCTGCTAAATTTTTCTTCTGAAATAAATAACGAATCGTATCGAAAAAAATTACTTCCATCACTGTGGATAGTTTTAGCTGTTATGTGAAAATTACTTGAAATTTGCGGGATATTTAGTCCTGTTTCCTCTTTGTTTACATCAGTGACATTAACTGACTTTCAACGTGAGTTACAAAATAGGTCATTATCGGTAAAATAAATTAGTACCAGTAAAAATCTGCAACATGGCGTGGGTTAAATCCAACTTGATGGACTATAATTACAGAATGCAAATCACGCGTTAAAGCCGTATAACGGATTTAAAACTTCACACACAAACAGAGTAGATGGCCTATAAGTTTGGTTTGAACAAAAAATAGTCGTTTATAAATAAGAAACAAAAATCAAATAAGTACATAATTTATTAGCCAATGAGATACATAATAGGTTTATACATAGAAATCTAATTTAGAGTTGGTACATTTTTTTTTCAATCCAGATATATATGCAAATGGTTTAGAAGTTGAAGACTTTTGAAATTATGATATTTTTTAATCATCTGAGAGAAAAGGCTAACCAAAGAACATTTTTTTTTAATCAACGGAAACTGAATATTTACTAGTTAATAATATGTCCAAGCAGTTATGTATGCCAATATATCTGAAGTATTTTCGATATGCTTTATAAACTAAATAAGTTATTCAGACTACTATTTTGCTCATTTCAATTTGGCTTATGTGGATAACCATTAGCAAGTGGCAATACAAATATTGCATATTACAAGCGAAAACCGCCGGAAATCCGGATATACGATATTTGAGGTCAAGCTGAAACGGAGATACTTCGCTCGTTCGCTCAACTGCAAAATGATCTCGCTTAGTAGTGGGATAATTGAAATGTGCAAAAATCTAAATCATATGAGACCAAAATCAGCCGCGTAGAGAAAAATGCCTGTCATTAGATGATTGGTTATCGCAACTCAGGAATGGATGCCTTCCTCCAACAGCTGTCATCGAGTTGCGCGAGTTAGCAGAGGAGGAGCTGCTTATAAAAAAGGACTCAAACCTGGGTAACCGAGACCTAAACCTAGTGGGTAACCCAGACCGCCCAAACCCATACCCAGGTTAGGGGAAGATTCACATACGGTAGCAGACCCCAGTCCTCCCAAACCTCCTAAGCCGAGACCACCGAGTCCGCCCAGACCTAGACCACCCAGACCGAGACCTAAACCTAGGTTTGGTGATGATTCACAGACGGTGGTAGCTCCGAGTCCACCTAGACCACCTAGACCGCCCAAACCACCTAAACCACCCAGACCTAATCCTCCGAATCCCAAGCCTAGGTTTGGTGAAGATTCACAGATAGTTGTACCGCCTAGTCCACCTAGACCACCTAGTCCACCTAGACCACTCAAACCGCCCAGACCGCCCAAACCGCCCAGACCGCCCAAACCGCCCAGACCCAATCCTCCAAAACCGAGTCCCAAGCCTAGATTCGGTGCAGTTTCACAGACAGTAGCACCGCCAAGTCCTCCAAAGCCTAGACCACCTAAACCTCCCAGACCCTGCCCCAGACCTAGATTAGGTGCAGTTTCGCAGACGGTTGCAGAACCAAGTCCTCCCAAGCCGTTGAGTCCCCAGCCTCCCCAGCCGAGTCCACCAAGTCCTCCAAGACCAAGATTTGGGCTGGATTCGCAGACAGTGGTTGTTCCGACAGCTGGAAGGGTCTCGCATACCGTGGAAGTGCCAGGGTACAGCGGGTTACCGCGGGCCAGGCACAGGAACCCTGGAAATATAAACTGTCTTATGAAAACAGTGATAATTAAACAATATAAAGGTATTAGAATAAGAAGGACAAAGAAAGATTTAAAAAAACGATATAATAAATAAATATCGGACAACCTCACACAAATCGATCTAGTCCCAAATTAAGCCCAAGAAGCTGGTAAAGAAGGGGAAAGAAAATGTAATGTGATCCCATTACATTTTCTTTCATAATTTTCTTTTGTGTCATTTTTTATAAATAAATAAAATATAAATAAATATGGAGGGACAATCTTACACAAATCGTCATTGTCCCAGACAAAGCAAAGCTTGTACTATATAAGAAAAAATAAGGGACAATCTTACAAAAATTTACCTAGTCCAACAAATGTTGTTCAGTTTGAAGAGAATCAATGTTTTAATTTTATTGTTACTATTACATGCCACACCTGGTATATAAACGAAAAACTTACCAAGGAATAAAAAGGAGGTCTTGGTCGCCATTGTTGGTTGTTCGATCTGTGTCCCAACTCGAAAATTTACGCATTATATACTAAAAAAACTAATTTAGTATGTTATTGTCTCATCTAGTACGGTTCAGCAGATTAAACAACATTTGCAATAATCAAAGACTTAATTAAAATTTGTTTAATATTTTGGTACAGATTCTAGGATTTTATGTCAAGGATGAATCAGAAGTGTGAGGTGTTAAGGGTAAAAAAAATTAATTAATCCATATGTTTGGATTTTCGGATGTTCTGATGTCGAACTGTTTTCGCTTAGAGGTCGCATTTCTCAACCGATTGTAATAAAATGTGAGTAGGTTCGTTAATTTAATATAATTATTTTGTATAATAAAAAGAATAAATGAAGAAGTAAATATACAATCATTTTGGTACAAACATACAAAAATACAAATTAAACAAAAAAAAAATGATTGCATAATCCTCTAATTCTCATATCATTTTTTAGTATAAACTATTTTTATTATATGTACAGATATTTGTTTGGATATAATTATTTTTTCTTTTGGCATTATCAGATTTTGACGATGCGGTTGGTGCGGTTTGTAGTGCAGCTGCCTGCTGAGCCGGCGGTCCTGGGTTCGAATCCCGGCCAGGGCAAATATTTGTGTGATGAACTCAAATATTTGTTCCTGGGTCATGGATGTATATGAACCTATTTATATATTATGTATATCGTCGTCTAGTACTCATACGTAGTACAAGCATTGCTTAGTTTGGGACTAGGTCGATTTGTGTAAGATTGTCCTTTGATACAAATTTTATTATTTACATATTTTTTATTAATACCTTATTTGAGTGTGTGTTGCTCAAATTAGTTTAGCTTTTAATGTTTTATAAATTTATGAAACATGTAATGTCTCATTTTGTTTAATGTGGGTACACCACAATTTTTATTTAAACTATGAATACAAAGATCAAAGCTGACCGGTAATCCAGAGGTACCGGGTTCGATTCCCGGTCCCTTCCACCAGGTAGCTCCTTTTTCAATTTTTCTTTAAGCTGTGATCTTTGTATTCATAGTTTTAATGTTTTATTTAAAGAATATCTCCCAAAAAAGTGCCATCGTAAAAATTCATATTATGGTTTAAAATTAGATCCAGCACTTTGTACATCAAACAAATTTTAATTAAAAGTGAATAAAGGAAATGTTTTCAAAATCGTCGATCCGTATTAGATTAGGCTTAGAATCATAATAACATTTCTTTACTATATATAGCTAAGCACGTATATGTCAAGGCACACAGACAAAATGGCGTCCAAGATTTGTCTTCTACTCCTGGGTAAGAAATTTTGATATAATTATTTCTTTATTTATGTAACTTAACTTTATTGCACAATACAAAAAGGTTTAAATGGCAGAATTAAAGCTTTTAGGCATTCTCTACCAGTCAATCACTGGGTTAAACAGAAATATGTAGGCGGTGCAGGATCAAAGGTTACAGACAAACAAAGTAATTACAACACCAATAATTACTTAAAGATGTATAATAAGAATTTAAATATAATTACCATAAACTTACACGAATACTGTATTATGATATTTACATACATATTTATATGCACCCAAGGTAAAATATTTCTAAGAAAGTTAGTATCAATTAACTTAATTTTTCAATTATATGGACCGAGTGAGCGAAGCGAAGCTGGGCCAAAATATTTTTCGTATGTGAGATGTTCGTTTGTTCAGATGTTCAGATTTCCGGCTGTTTTTGCCTAGAGGTCGCATTTCCCAACTGATCCTCATGAAGCTTTGTGTTTTTTTGCTCGACACAGGATCAAATATTCGTGTTTATTTATTCAATTATTATTTAATCTTTATTGCGCAAATAAAAATCAAATCGTACAAAAGGTGTCATCATCATTACCATCATTATTATTACCATCATTAACATTCCCTTGCTCTTATCCCATTCATTTAACATCACCAAAAAAAAAAAATCTTTATTTCCTTAACTTATTTACAATATATCAGTAGGCTGATATATTGTAAATAAAAATGGCTCTTTAATCACCGCATCATATTTTCATCTCCAATCTTCCCTTCCCTTTCGAGTTCATCACACAAATATTTGCCCCGGCCGGGATTCGAGCCTGGGACCGCCAGCTCAGTAGGCAGGTGTATGCAAACTGCGCCAACCGCGTCGTCGTAATATTCGGTATCCAGCCGCCTAAATTAGGCGAAATTAGGCGGCCTAATATTCGGCCGGCGGAACGATCGATACCCACATTATGAGTTTTGCAGATGCATGTCTGCAGGTTTTGACTTTCTGTTTCGTAGGTTTCTACAAAACACATACATTTCTAGATTCTAAACGAGTTTTATCATGTTATTACGGACTTACGGAGTGACTTCGTTCAGTAGTACACGTGCAGATAGGCCGCTTTGCTTAGTTTGGGACTAGGTCGATTTGTGTATGATTGTCCCATAATATTTATTTATTTTATTACTAACTGTGCCCCGCGGTGTTACCCGCTCATCCCACGGGAACACTAAATTCGGGATGAAAAGTGCGCTCGCGGCGATGTGGCTCGTGAATACGACCTATGATTTAGTCTATCGGCGATCGCCGGAGCGAGTGGGTGTGCGTAGTCTGTGTACATGCCTTTTTTTGGATGTAAAATATGTTGCGGGTTTAATGGAAAATATGAATATTGGGATAAAACATAACTAGCATATTTATTTGCTTTATTAATATTGAAAGGACAGCAAAAATGTTTTTATTACATTTTGTTGGAAGAAAATAACGATGTTGGGGCGCAGGACGCGGCAGCTTTGAGAGTTCCGTGCCTCAATCGCCAAAAACTAAACTTAAATAGGATCACTTTTGTGCCTGTCTATCTATTTTTCGAGACCTTTTTCTCAGGAACAGAAATATATCAGACAGACAGACACACTTTCGCATTTATAATATTAGTATGGATTATTCGGCCGGTGGTCAGGCCTAATATCCGGTATCCGGCTAAACAACTATCAAATAAATACGAGTTGGAAAACTTGCAGGAGCTCTCTGTCTGGCCAGAGGACAGCCGTTCTACCCTGTCTACCCAGGGTCCACGGTGATTGAGTCAGTACCGGCTGTCACCGTGTGTGATACCCTCCCTAACTTCGGCGCCATTTATGAGTCTCCTCTGTACTCTGGTAAGTGTACTGATTCCTGTATGCGCATATTTTTGGCATAGTTCAGCTCCAAGTAACCTGGCCATGGTACAACGGGTGCACTCAAGCCAGGAGGAGCGTTCCTGCATTGTTTTAGAGCTCTTCTACAATACAATACGACAATAAGTTAATTTTGACGACGCGATTCCCGCTTGGGTAAGCAACTACAAGAAATTCATTCTAATCGGTTGAGAAATGTGACTTCTAGGTGAGAACACTCGGAAAGAATCTGACCATCCAAATATCTGGACATACGAAATTATTTCGAACCAATAAGCTGGCGCATTGTAATCTGGTAGCTATCGAAAATACTGACTGTTGAGTTTGTTTCGGCGTTTCTTCTCAACAGTGGTCTCCTCTTGAGAAATGACTTAGACTCGTAAAAGTGCCTTGTGGGCTACTTGCACGAATAAATTTCACGATTTCAATAAATTTAATTATTTCACGATTTCATTCTTTCATTGATTCATGTTTTATTTTATTTTATTTATTTTATTTATTTGGGGCATCAACAGCAATACAATTTGTAATAATTAACAATATAGTACAACAACAAAAACAACATCATTCATTCATTCATTTCATTGTTTACTTGACCATAGTTATGCAGAAAGCGACCAACGTAGATTTTTTGTCAGTGTCAACGAGTTTGGTCGCTTTCAGCATAACTATGGTCAATTATTAAATTATTTCATTAGTTCATTATTTCATTATAGGTAGTTCATTATTTTGTTATTTCATTATTTAAATTTTTCATTATTACGTTATTTCATTATTAATTATATCGTTACTTCATTATTTCATTATTAATTACTTCGTTACTTTATTATTTCATTATTTCATTATCACAGGACTCCGCTGGGACAACGGGACAATTCCGACAACAACCAAATTGATTTTTCTTCTAATCAATCTCTTTCTTTACAGGTTTGGGACTCACTACACTCTGTGAAACAGCTCCAAACCTAGGCCTAGGTTACGGCATGGGCGGCTTAGGTGGACTAGGTAACCTAGGTGGTCTAGGTAACCTAGGTGGTCTAGGTAACCTAGGTGGTCTAGGCGGCCTAGGCTATGGCTGCGGCGGCGGCTATCCATCGTACGGCTTAGGTACCACAGTCTGCGAGACTCTTCCCAATCTTGGTTATGGGTATCCTGGGTACGGTATGGGTGCCACGGTCTGTGAGAATATCCCGAATCTTGGATTAGGTTATGGTTACCCTGGCTACGGTACTGTGTGCGAAACCTTACCAAATCTTGGATTAGGTTATGGGTACCCTGGCTACGGTACTGTTTGTGAAACCGTACCAAATCTTGGATTAGGTTGTGGTTACCCTGGCTACGGTACTGTTTGCGAAACTTTACCAAATCTTGGATTAGGTTATGGGTACCCAGGGTTAGGTTCTATCTGTGAGACCGTACCAAATCTTGGATTTGGCTCTGGATTGGGTGGGTACGGAGGTCTTGGATCAGGAGGGTTAGGAGGGTTAGGAGGTCTAGGATACGGAGGGCTGGGTTACGGAGGCTTAGGATCCGGGCTCCTAGGAGTGTATTAAAGACGAGAATACAATTCAGCTTTGTTACTTTATGTCTCAAAGTTAAAAGTCTAGAAGACACTATATAATACTGCATTGATTAAAGTCCAAGACTATTTATAAGGCATACCATTAATGTCTGATTTAAATTTCTATAGTAAAAGTGATATGTTTTATTTATTTTCAACTAATAAGTTGATATAACGTTGGGGCAAAAAGATTCTTAAGTAGCGACCGCAGATCGGAAGACGCGGGAAGGCCCCTAACAAAGTGGAGCAGCGATATGGTTAGGAACGCAGAAATTGGATGAGGGCGGCGCAAGACGTTGTGGAGAACTTTGGGGGAGGCCTTTGTCCAGCAGTGGACGTCTGTCGGCAGATATGATGATGATGATGATAATAACTCCCGAAAGATAGTGCCAAAGAAAAATCATACAAATTCATATTATTGGAGAAAATCCGTTTTGTCAAACGTTACATTTTGAGAAACTATGTCAAGAAACGTTATATCAAATGTCGCACTATTTTATATAAAACATAAACTGTGTAAATGTATAAATACTTACATACATAATCGCCTGGTTACAACCAGAAGTCGCTTTTCTGTCACTGCTCTTTAAAACCTCGTATCTTGTTAGTGAATAGATACTGAGATACGAGTTTTATTTCCTCTGTATTTCCACTGTATTTGGTACTTAACTTTTGATTATGACCAGTTGAATTATACAAATTCAAAGCGATTGTTTAAAACTATTGAATTATTTTAGATTAATTGTACTGTCATTGAAACCACTTGGAAAAGGAAATATATTAATCAATGCTTGTATATAAGAAGTTTTATTTCTCATTATCATGACTAGCGACCTGCCCCGGCTTCGCACGTAACCTCAAAATATCAGTGTTTCTCTACTATATTGCATGTAGTATACATATAAACCTTCCCCTTGAATCACTCTATCTATTAAAAAAAACCGCATCAAAATCCGTTGCGTAGTTTTATAGATCTAAGCATAGGTACATAACGACAGACAGACAGCCGGAAGCGACTTTGTTTTATACTATGTAGTGATAATAAGGTGCGTGAACTGCGTGAGCTATCAGAATGCAATGCGTTTTATACCTGTCTCGCTCACTCTTACGCAATTCAGATAAGAACCTTTCAGTTTTCATTCAAATCCGAATTGCAATCTCGGAGCTAACGGACTGTAATTACACTAATATTATAAAGGCGAAAGTTTGTGTGTATGTTTGTTACTTCTTCACGCTCAAACGGCTGGACCAATTTTGATACATTTTGGTATGAAGTTAACTGTAGCAGGGATTAACACGTAGGCCACTTTTTATTCCGAAAAAGTTTAGGGTTCCCCAGGGATGAGCGGGTACCGCGGGGCCAGTTTATACTATCCAGGAACATCCCCAGTGCTCTTTTTTCGTGTATTCAGGTATCACAACTCACAACACTTTTTTTTTCGACTTTTGACCGAAAAAGGAGGAATGTTCTTTTTGATGTAATATCGTAACATGAAAATAGGAGAAACGCAAAAAAAAACTGTAATATTGTTCCGTGTAAATATTTTCAATTCAATTCAATTCAATATTTTTATTGTAAGATTATGAGTAGGTATTACAAAAGGTCTTAAGTGCTATTTATGTGTCGTCATAATCAGCCATTAAAGGTTGCACAATAATATTAAATTTTTCAGGTAAAATAGATGAATACATTAATATAAGTCTCATACAATTTGTGGGTCCATTGATACAGAAATCATTGAGTGAGTGAAATTCGCATATCATATTTAGTTTTTGATGCCAACCAATTTGTATTGACTTCAGGAAGTTACCATTATGTCATCTGTGAATTAATTTTTATCATTGCGTAGTACCTTATTTATGTAGTTTAGTTAAAAATGGATATGGTATGTAGGTAAACACTTTATTGTATGCAAAAACTGGTTATAAAATACATTAATAACAAATGAAACATGGACAAAGGCGAACTTATTCCCTTTTAGGGATGTTTTTCTATTTATGTAACTTGACTTGCTAAATGTAACGTTTTTGTTGCTTGGCCAAATAAATGAAACTGAAACTGAGGTGTTTTATTAACATTTGGATGTAAGAGGGCACTTTCAACGCAGCATATAATTTAGGTGTAACTAGGTACCTAACACAAACTGGCTCCCGGCGTTTGGCAGTTACAGGCAACTTCTGTTGCTCGAAACTTGCCAAATTATGCAGAAGTCATGTTTATGTGCTTGTTGGTGGATTGCGTGGCTTGCAAGGTTAGTAGGTAGGAGCTCCTAAATCGTTTTCCTTCCTTCAATTTATCAATCAATCAATATCATTTATTTTCAGGCAACTGTGGCCCATAGATACCTTAAAACTAACATCAGTACATATATCAAATAACAAATGATCATAAACACGCGACGTAACTTCTGGGTGTCGGTAACCGTCCGCGGAATCGCCGGAACACGACACTTTTCGGCCAGAATTACTGCAGGAAGGTCGACAGCTTGATAGTAGGCACCCTCACTACAAATGACGTGAATTGTGACGAGAGTTACTGTTCGACCCTCAGGGTGAAGTTGGTCTTTACCTGCAAATACTCGACGATGCTATCTGCTTTCGTCGTGTGGTGCAGTCTGGACACATACAACAGTGTCGTCGGGGCCGCAGGCTGGAGAAGATGTTGCAATCCAGTCACTGCAGTTCCACACTGGTTGCGACGAGCCGGCTTCTTCTTTTTCTCCAACAAGGTAAAGCCATCACCATCGGAAGCTGCGCTCTTGTTCGTGTAGCAAACGCCAGCCGTTTCTTCCTTGGGCTCTCTCTCCTCCGTCTTAAATAGGATAGGAGAGAAAACACTACTACTAACACTAACAGAAAATAGAAGAGGAAATATGATAGGGCATCTGCTAAGACATGACTTTTTCCTCAAAGATATCAAAAAAGGAAAAATCGAGGGAAAGCGAAGTAGAGGAAAGCCAAGACGAAATTACTTTGGGCAAATAAAAGAAAAGGTTTTTATAGGCTACAAAATAAAAGTCTTATCTACTCAGTACTCACATTATCTTCGAAATAAAAAGAGTCCTTTGATATCCATACCTGAAAGAAGAGAAGCATAATGTCAACTTCTAAACTATTATAAAATTTTACATAGAAAACTCTCTTGCGTCACAGACATTATAGCCTAAATTTAAAGTTTAAAACGCCCTCGACACAAGCCTAGCTGGTCATCATGAGACTCTCATTCAATGATGATATAGAAAATGCTACTAAAACTGAGCATAACTATAAAATTTGGAACTTTTAGCGTCAATATTGACTGAGATCTCGTGACTTGTTCCAATTAAAGCTGAATATCTTGGAAATTACTGGTCCTATTTCCACCAAACATAGCTAAGAACCCTCTCGATGGACATGTTTTTCGATTAGTAAAACCGCACTCAAATTGTGTGCTACGATACAGACAGACGCACAAGATACACAAATACACAAGACATATTTTTTCGTCGGAGGTTGAAAATACATATGATGATTTATTTATTTATTCAAATTAGTTACACAGCATTACAGAATTAAACTAAAGCACTGTGAACTACAAAATTATAGATGAAATAAAAATAAAAACTTAAAACTAGTTTGATTTTGGCGACGTAACAGCGTGGCTCCGTTATATGATATTTTAACCGAGATTGTGGATGTTCAGTGCCCCCCAGCTGGGGGACGGTGAATACATCGGTGGTTAGTGTGGACGAGACCTTAGCAAGTTACGTAGTTAGTGTTGTGTGCAAACCGACATTGGATGATTACAATGATGACTGATGTTAAATTCTACAGCATACTGTAGTTATATGAATAAAATTTGCTCAACATATCATGAAACAAAAAAATTTTTTTTATATGTGACCTCAAATGTACTTACACTAATTTTATGTTGTTTTTTTTAATCCAAAAGACTGAAATTATTTCAGAATCCTCACAATCAAACAAAACAATTTTTGTATGACAACCATGAACTTGAACACACTTTTTCATGGTAATAAGTTTCTGTCAAAAATGACATTTTAGTGACAAGCTTTTATGGCCGACTGTACTTTTCTTTGAATATTCATCAAATGCTCACTGAGACGATTCTAAAGGGCCCAAACTTAGTAGGATTGCTTTTTCTATTATAGAGTTCCTATGGCCACCTTCCGGCTCCATCATCAAATCAGCCCCATGGTACCATATTATTGGATTATCATCAAAGTTAAGTATGTATGCAAAATTTCAGCTCAATCGGTTGACGAAGGTAAGTAAGGTTGCAAGATTCCACCCGAACAAACATACTTTAAACATACATACAATGCAAGTTAAATAAAAGCTTGTAAAAATAGTAAATTACTTATATTGGCTCCATACAATATAGGCCCATAACATAATATAATGACGTCACAGTTAGGTGGCCAATGTATGGAGCGTTTTAGCGCTCCATAAAAATGTTGCAACTTTGACGTAAATTTTTGACTTTTAGAGCAATCTAAGTGTAATTAGTCCCATAAAGACATTGAGATGACTGGAGAGAAAGAGGGGAGGCCTTTGCCCAGCAGTGGGACACACACAAACAGGCTAGATAAAAAAAAAACATTTGATCCCTATAAAAAATAGTTTCGAAAAAAAAAACTACTAGTATCACTATCACTACATAGTATAAAACAAAGTCACTTCCTGCTGTCTGTCTGTCTGTCTGTCTGTCTGTCCATATGTATGCTTAGAGCTTTCACTGCTTTAGAACTACGCAACGGAATGCGATTTTTAATAGATAGAGTGATTAAGAGGAAGGTTTATATGTATAATACATGCATTAATTTATCAGCATTGCACCCGTGCGAAGCCGGGGCGGGTCAGTAGCAGTATTACATAATCTGTGATATACATAGTGTAAACACCATCTAGATATTTACATTATATATAATTAGCGATAGTTTATATCAAAAACATTATTTTTGACGGAAAGCATATCTATCTCGGTTTAACAAAAATTAAACCATATCTTTAAACAAAATCTATATTTATATTACATTCTACATCAACTGGAACTACATATATAAAAACAGTATGAATACCGCTTATATATATAGGTATTTATGTACATATAAATATAAGTATTTTCAGATATTGTTGGCCAAAGGAAACATGTCGAGCAAATTTAGTATTAATATTAATTTCCTTGCGTTATGTTTACTAGGAATTTTATTTTTGGGTAAGTTTAAAATTAAACAAAATAAACATAATATTTTTTTGGTCTCCGTGATTGTCACACATTTACATAAACATATAATAATTAACAGATTATATCGCGTATATGCTTAATTTGAGCCTTAACTGCCGTTTCGGTAATTTTACTGTCTGTGGCATCATAGCTCCCAAACGGATGGGCAGATTTGAATACATTTTTTTCTAATGGAGAGCCTTCTCTGTCGAGATGGTTTGTGTGGATTTTATTAAGTATTTTTTTTTATATTATTTATTTTTGATATTTGGGTATTGATATGTCACAGATTGTGTTTGACATCACTATGTAGAAATCCGTTTTCCTTTTGTTTTTGCATGCGATACAAAATATAAATATAATATATAGGTATTCGGCTCCATACAAAATACTGGTTTCCGATTTCGGTATTTCGCTTATTATTACATATTTCTATATTTTAGTGAGCTAATTTCAAAGCTCTATATCAGTACCTAAATTCAATTTAGCAGCGTTTGAAATAAACCCTGAAATTAGAAAAATATTTGAATTTTATTGAACGGTACGGACCGGTAACGATCCTTAAATATATCCACCATAAAAAACCACATTTTTCGCAAAATAAAAATATTTGTATTTGTATTAGTCGGGATTTTTATTTTTATTTATATATTGCGTTTTCGTTTTAATTTCCAGCGCCTCTGGTGACGCCGAAACCGATCCTCGGCTGTCTCGGTAACCTGGCCTCATGTTGCTGCTGCTGCTGCCCCCAGTGCCCCCCGCCGTGCCCCCCGCCATGCCCCCCGCCGTGCCCCCCGTGCAACCCGTGTTGTAACCCGTGTTGTAACTCGTGTTGTAACCCGTGCCCCCCAACGTGCGTGACCGTGTGCACGCCTATGGTGCCGTGTAACCCGTGCACACCGTGCTACCCGTGCGACCCGTGCAACAGATATGGCTATGGCTCATGTGAGTGTGTTAAAGTCAGCAGTTTTGTAAATGGTATTCGCTCCAGAAATCCAAAAAATAGCGTCCCCCCCCCCCTCTAACCTTTTCAACCACGGGTCAAAAAATTATGGAGAAATTCATGAAAATGAGGCCTTATAAGTACTTTCAATGAAAACTACATATATTGAATAAAATTAGTCGAGCCGTTTTTGAGTTATGGCAAGATTTCATAATTTTCTTTGAATGACGTAAGTGCCGCACGGTATTCTTACACTTCGAACGTTACACATATTAGTTAAGTGCCATACTGCATTAAAACACTCCGTGCAATCTGGTGCGTATAATCGATAACTTCCAGAAGGTAATAAGTAATTAAAGTTACTTTAGCGTTTATGAGCTTTTTGTAGATCTTGAAAATTGAAATCTCAATCACCTCCTTATTTAATTAGTCTATTGTGAAGGATGGGCAACTACATTTCCATTATTTTCTGAACTACCAAACAAGAAAAATACCACTGCTCATTTCAGGGTTCCGTACCCAAAGGGTAAAAATGGGACCCTATTACTAAGATTCCACTTTCCGTCTGTCCGTCTGTCTGTCTGTCACCAGGTTGTATTTTATGAACCGTGCTAGCTAGACAATTGAAATTTTCACAGATTATATATGTATGTTGCTGCTATAACAACAAATACTAAAAACAGAACAGAATAAATATTTAAGGGGGCTCTCATACAACAAACGTGATCGGTTGCGTTAACTTTGCACCTCTTTTGTATCCGACGCCAGGTGCAAATTTAACGTAAACTGATAGTTGGGGAAAATATATGTGTTTAGGTGACAACTATATTTTCGTGCCGTTTGCGGTAGAGACTCTAGGCCCATGGGGCCCAGCCGCTCACAGTTTGTTTGATTCCATAAAAAAAAACTAATACGAACTACCTGTGACCCCAGAACTGGCGCGTTTCTCGGACAAAGGCTCAGTATTGCTGTGCAGCGGGGAAACGCCGCCAGCATCTTGGGATCATTTCCGCCAATGTCCGACCTTGGCTAGAGTTAGGTTAGTGTAGGTTTTAGGTTTTTAAGTTGTTTTACCACTTAATTCGAATGTTTTTTTTTTAATAAATATAGCTTTTGTTCACCGATTTTATTTTTCATTTCAGATTGCTACTAGAGACTCAAACGCACATGATTTAAAGTGGTCATCAAAATGTAAATAACTGTCTGTATTTACTTCCATCCCTGATAACAATTATACAATTAAATAATACACATTAAAAGTGAGTTTTATTTTAGACTGTTAAAGCCGGTAACCTAATTATTAAGAAAGAAAGAAAGAAAATACGTTTATTCAACGCAAAACATAGTTACATTGAAAAAAACTAACATAAACAATTATCTTTATATTTTTATAGAATATTTTTTTATCGATTCTATTTTTTATGTGGAATTACCACAGTTTTTTTTATAAATAATGACACAAAGGTAAATTAAATGCCCTGCTTAGATTGTAATGGATCGCATTCAATTTTTCTTTCTTAATTTACCTTTGTGTCATTATTTATATAAACAATTATCGTTGGATAAGACTCCACTCAACATGACGCCACCTCAAGCTAGGGCGTTGGTCTTCAGTGGGGACCTGCTTACAACTAAATTAAATCCATATCCATCCATACTAATATTATAAATGTGAAAGTGTGTCTGTCTGTCTGTCTGTCTGTCTGTCTGTCTGTCTGTCTGTCTGTCTGTCTGTTACCTTTTCACGCTTAAACCGCTGAACCGATTTAGATGAAATTTGGTATATAGATAGTTTCAGTCCCGGGGAAGGACATAGGATACTTTTCATCCCGAATAAATGTAGTGTTCCCGTGGGATGAGCGGGTAACACCGCGGGGCACAGCTAGTACTTAATATTATAAATGCGAAAGTGTGTCTGTCTGTCTGTTACCTCTTCACGCTTAAACCGCTGAATCGATTTTGATGAAATTTGGCATGGAGATAGTTTAAGATCCGAGGAAGGACATAGGATAGTTTTCATTCTGGAAATTATGCCTACAAAGATTGAAAAGTGAGTAAGTAATTCATGATGACATTGATGACCCTGTAGGAAATGTAATGATTAGACCAAAAGCACAATTGCTCTTACATTTGCTTAGGCGCTTCTAATAATCCCTTTTATTAATTAAGGTGATTAGGTGGATATCTATCGTGTTGTACGAGGTTGCTTCCATACTTCCAAGTTCCACGCGGACGTAGTCGCGGGCAAAAGCTAGTAATTAAATAAATAGGAACACAACACAACGAAGTAGATAAAAATCAAATAACTATAGCCCTCCAAGGGTTTTACAATGCACGCCATATTGCGAATTTTCAGTGGTACAAATTTTTGGTAACTGACGTTGGAAGTCGGTGAATGTCATTGATGTAAACAAAGAGCAAAACAGGAGCCTTACCACGATCTTTATAAAAACTATCCAAACGCAGTGCAGTTCAGTTTAGGCACCTAAATTGAATCGCTGAATTTCGTACCATAACAACTTTAAAGCAGCGCTGATTCTCGATCGCATAAAGTGAATGAAAGACCGATATTTGTCTCTGGTCCGCAATTGAAACGCTACGGCGCGAAAGGGATGCCGCTATGTGAGTTTCGTATATGTTTATCTCTTTCTGGCTTCTATCCGTTCGGTAACTAAAATATTACAAATTAATTTCGCAGCACACTTTGTTTAAAACTAATTGGTAATTTTGAAAAGAAAAGACATATATTTCATAGCGGACTTATGTTCTTTTTTTAATTTAAAGACATTATTTGCCATACCAAATGCTTTATTGAATGAAATAAAGTTTAAAATGTCTGTATTTCAAAAGAATTGTAATTAAGACTCGGAACGTGTGCCGCCTTCCGCCTGTGATAATGTCATGTCAATCATTGACATGTAAATTTGTTAAATTTCAAATGAATTTTACGTGGTATGCCAATCTTCGAATTCAGTTTAATCCTCCGCGGATTTAGTGTATTCGTTCAGGGGAAAGAAATTGTGACCAGGAAATGCGGTGAAGTGATTTTATCACCCATATAATATCAAGTGTGTCAATGACAATGTTAAAAGCTCCGTTTTTATCGCCAGCTGTCTCCCGCCGAGATAGAGACCTTTGAAATCGGGCTTATATTTTTGACCCCATGATATCAATATTATCCAGCTGCAGTCCCGGCACTACGTGTACTTCAGCTCATTTGTGGTGTGCGTGCCGCGGCCGCTGCAGGACACCATCGCAAGTGCAGACTTCTGGCGGAAGGGTGTTGTGTTTCGGCAGTTCCGCGGTAATTTGCCGAATTATACACCAGATCAGACGACGCAAAGGACCCACGCGGTTGTGTCGCCTAAATTAACTAGTTTTAAGTCTTGTTTATATGTATTTTTGTAGTTCAGTGCCTTATTGGTTTTATTACTGTAATGCTGTGTAACTTTTTTGAATAATAAATAAATTATCAACTGCTTAAAGATATGTTCAATTATAGTTGCCTATTTTAGGTTCAGTGCAAATGTTTGAACTCCAGTTCTTTGTTTTACAAAATAGTTTACTTGTTTTTATAATTCAATCTATTAAAAATCATATTGTGGTTTAAGAAGTTAAATAGTAACCAAATAAAGAAGCATGATGTAAAGCACCCTCGAGCGGCTAATTTAGTTACTACAGTCTGCAATGCTACGGAAAAAAAACGTATCTTACTATGAAATCCATACAAAGCTACGAGCTCTTTACCGTAGTATTGCAGTAGTCATATGGAACCGAAAAACACGAAGTTCTATCTACTTATTACCAGTAATGCACTCTTATCTATGAGCATTGTGCATCTTTTTTTTCCCCGTTGCATTATCCAAGAGATCGTATTATAATAACTCAAAAGAAATTAACTCGTCAGTATTCTGAAAAACCTGTCAAACACTTCGCTACCCTAAATTTTTCGGCGATGGGGTGCGTACGTACGTAGTAGTGCGTGTATATTGTAACAGAAATAGATAATAACGCGAGCGCAGCGAGACCGAAATTTTTCGGCGCGGGGGTGCGTAGTAACACGATCAGATGAAAACGCGAGCGCAGCGAGAGCGAAATTGTTCGGCGCGGGGGTACGTAGTAACAAAATTGACCGATATAGTGTAAAAAGATCCGATCTGGCAACGCTGATATATGTATGACCTATTGCCACCGCCCCTCTTGCCGGCCCGCGACCTCACTCGGCGCCCGCGCCCTATATTTGAAGCATGTTCATGTTCTTACTTACAGACGCGCCCCGAAGATATTGACAAACTTACAAGCATGTTTTCGACCAAAACTATTTGTTCTTGTTATTTTTCATGTTCATTTTAAATTTTGGATTGACAAAAAAAGGTGAAAAGTAATAGTTGGTTGAAAGGCGCCAATACCAAAACAAAATGCAAACGGCCAGGGGCGCCTACGCCGCCCCTGTCGGTTTGGCGCCCCGGGCTATAGCCCGGATCGCCCTAGGGTATTATACGTCCCTGAATAAAACGGTAGGAAGTTACACAGACACGTTTCCAGACCTGTGCGAGACAAGTCGCGAACAAAAGCTAAGAACTAATAAATATTCTACACAAAACTATCCAGAACGATACATTCAATGAGGAACTTTTTATGAGTCGCAAAATTTGACACTCGTGCGATTCAGTTTCGTCTCAAGTGACACATCGTGGTACGAAAAGTACTTGAAATGAGAGAATGAAATAGTTGAGACGCTCTTACTGAACTGTCATCTGAACTGAGTCGTAAATACAATGTCATGGTATGAAATAGCGATACAGTTCAGTTTAGGGCCTAAAGTGAGTCGCGTTAAGAGATCGTGGTAAGGCTCCAGGACTAAATATTCAAGTATTTAAGTATTTTTTGCATAATAAAGCCAAAAATATCCACAGTGATTAAATCAAGTTTTTACAATAGGATTCAGTATTTATTTCGAAAGAATAACGAAGGATTGAGCAGGATTCCGGTAAACAATGTTTTGAATTTTGATAACAAAATCCTTGACTGACGTTTATTAATGCAAATATGACGTATGCACATTATTGCCATATATAATATGAAAGCTGTTTGTAGCGCCACTATCCCTGGGCCGGACCGACGCTTGCTAGGGTATTATAACAAAAATATTATACACAATCCAATAGTAACAAAAACAAACACAAAACCTAACCGACAACATTAAATTGATGAAATCATCGAGACTGCTTGACCCTTCATTGGGGATGTAAAAATCCTCTATCCAACACCTATAAACTATTATAAATTTGTGAAAAAACTTCAACATTTTGATTTAAAGCTTCCAATTGTTTAATTAAGCGATTTACACTCACGTGAAATTGTCAGGAGCCATGTTTCGAACTCGTATGGAGCTCTTCATCAGGGACTGCTACCCGTACAACGGACATCGTACGTCACTGACAGCTTAATACAATAATTAAATATGTCTCACGAAAGTTTTAATAAGATTAACCTGTAACTTCTTGAGTTCTTCAACTTTATTTTAAGTATAAATCATAATGGTACTAAATCAAAACACTTAGACTTTTACAGTTTATACAATGTCATGTAGGAAAAAAACTGGACAAGTGTGACTCTGACTCGCGCACCGAGGGTTCCGTACAAAAAGTTATCTTAACAGGCCGGGTTAGGGTAACTTTACACCTGGTATGTATGGTGCCAGATACAAATGATGCGCAAAGTTAACGCAACCGATCACGTTTGTTGTATGTCAGCCGCACTTAAATATTTATTTAATTCTGTTATTACAAACAGTAATACATCATCTGTGAAAATTTCAACTGTCTATATAGTTATCACTGTACGTGAGATACAGCCTGGTGACAGACAGACGGACGGCAGGACAGTGGAGTCTTAGTAAAAGGGTCCCGTTTTTACCCTTTAGGTACGGAACCCTAAAAAAGAATGACCAGAAAAATATTTAGAAATAACGACTATTTTTCAATGCAAATTGGTCAAACAAGGTAAACTTTTCCAATACTCACCCTGGAATTTAAAGGGTTAATTTTAGGAGTCCAATATTTTTCACTGCTCATAAAATAAGAGTTTTAGGTAAGTATTAAATTTTTATACCTGTACCGTCTGCTAGCGTAAACTAAATGTTTATATAATAATAATAATATTATGTGTTTATATTTGTAATGTATTTTTTATATTTTACTTTTTATATAAATTTATTGTAAAAAATACCTATCCTAAGAAACATGATTAAATGAGTGAATAATAATAATAATATATCTTTATTTCAGAAAGCAATATTCCATAGATTGATTAGTAACAATGTTCCTTAGCGCTATATAAAAGCGAAAAATTGAAAAATCGTATGCTTTGAGCGGGAATTTAACCCACGTCCCCATAAGTCATACATAAGTATTTATTCATTTAACATTACATTGTGTTTGAAATCACATTAATAAAAAATATACAATAACAATAAATTAATCATAAATTTATGAAACATGATTGTAGGTAATGTCTAATTTTTTTTTAATGTGGGTAGGTACACCACAATTTTATTTAAGCCTTAAATACAAAGATCAAAGCTTAAAGAAAAATTGAAAGAGGAGCTACCTGGGTGAAGAAACCGGGAATCGAACCCGGCACCTCTGGATTGACGGTCCAGCGCGTTAACCATTTCGCTACCCTAGCTCTTCCCCCAAGTAGCTCCTTTTTAAATTTTTCTTTAAGCTTTGATCTTTGTATTTAAGGCTTAAATAAATTAATCAACTAAAATGAATGAATGAATGAATGAAAATCTTTATTTCGGATATAATAGAATCCATGTGTGTTTAAAATTAAACAAGATATTTATATATTTACGTTACAAATGAAGCTACGCCTTTAACCTGCTCTGTCCACCATCTTTGTAGAGGGCAGTCACATCTCCCAGCAACTGCTTTTAGAATGCTGATGGGACTGTACCTCAGGTGGCTCTGTGTTGAGATTATCCGTTCCCTCAAGATGGGTTGGAAACTATCAGTGCGGGCTTCGGCAAACATGCCTGAGGCACTACACCGACTAGGGAGTCCCATCAGCATTCTAAACGGATTGTTATATTGGACACGCAGAGCGCTGAAAGTCCGCTTCGTATACGTAACCCACAGAGTGCTCGTGTAGAAAGATTGGCTATGAGCTTTAAAAAGCGTTATCTTATCTAAATATGTATATCGAGCAAATCTGCGGACAAGCATATTACTGCGGACTGCCAACGCTCTGCGCTCCCTCTCCATATCCATATCGTCTTTCAGATCCCTTGTGAGGATGTGGTCCAGATATTTAAAAACTCTATCCACGACCTTCAGCGGAGTATTTTTAAGTAAAATAGGAGGTACATAGTAGGGCTTGATCTTTCCCGCATTAAATATCATGACCTCACTTTTCGGATTGTACTCTAGTCCGTGGGCTAAGGCATATTTCTCAGTCCCAAGCAGTATTTCCAACGCGCCGATCGACGGACTCAGCAGCACCATATTTATTTATTTAAACTTTGTTCCACAAAAGAAAAACTTAGCGTACAAAAGGCGGACTTAATGCCATGAGGCATTCTCTACCAGTCAACCTTAAGGCAAAGAAGAGAAATTGTAGGCGGTGCATCAAACAACATAATTACATATAATTAAAATACTCATAGGTACATACATATAGATAATAAACATATATATAAATAGATACCATACATAAATATATACAAAGATGAAATAAACCAAGCAGATATACTATGAGACTTCAGTTCTGCCAGCAAAGAAACTTCGCACGGCCCTTTTAAATGCCAACTTACTCGGAGCCTGTTTGATTGTGAGAGGAAGACCGTTCCAGAGGCGAGCCACTTGCAAGGAGAAAGAATTAGACATGAAACCAGTACGGTGAAGAGGATATAATCATCAGCATATAAGTATAGCTCAAGTTATTTATACAACTGCTTCCCACATAGCATCCTGCATGCATGCTGCTGAGTTCGCAAATCAACTCGTTGATGTATAAGTTGAATAGCTCAGGAGATGTGAACACACCCTGCCTTACCCCACATTCCGATTTATACTCGCCTAACAATATGTTAGCCCACCGGGTCTGATTGAGCTGATTGCTGTACTAGTGCCTAAAGAGAGCCACATATATACCTATATATATATTATTATTTTTTTATTCACAGACTGACGGGCGATTGACCTCAGTATCACCTGATGGAAAGTGACTACGGGGTCGAGGATGTAGCTCGCCGGTTCAGTAATAGCCTATCCACTCTTACCTTGAAGATACCTAAATTATATTTTTTTGGAAATACACACGACATATTCGACATATTCTCCCGGTATGCCCGTCCTACTCAGCTTTTTCCAAAGCAGATCATAGTCAACCTGATCAAATGCCTTGGACAGATCCAGGAAGCAGGCATACACGGGAGTTTTTCTATCCATATAATACCTGACCGTATGCTTTAGACATAATATTGCACTGTCCGTGGACAGTCCTGCCCTAAAGCCAAATTGGGCGTCATGTATAATTATTTATATGATTTCCAGCACGGCATCCAACATACGGTCAAGTACTTTGGCGGTAGTTGTGGCAAGTGAAATTGGCCGATAGTTTGCCTTGACAGACAGGTCTCCTGTTCCGCACTAGAGTGGCATCCGTCTGGCCCTGAAAGCCGTGGGGACGTGGCTTCAAATCCCGTTCAAAGCATATTTGTTTTTAATTTTTCGCTTCTATATAAA
This sequence comes from Apotomis betuletana, assembly GCA_932273695.1. NCBI lineage: Eukaryota > Metazoa > Arthropoda > Insecta > Lepidoptera > Tortricidae > Apotomis > Apotomis betuletana. The sequence continues at coordinate 13,274,025 of OW026322.1, forward strand.
CATTTAGTTTCAGGTACATATATATAAATAATCCGGTAAAGCATATTTTCTCTGAGAGCTGACCTCGCAATTACTTCTTGAAATACCTTTAATATGTTTTTTTTACGCTTTAAAATCTCCGCCATTTTGAAAAAAAAACCAAATACTGACTCAGCGAAGACATTGTACATAATTGTCTTCCCTTCATTTGCCATAATATAATACTAGCGACCCGCCTCGGCTTTGCACGGGTGCAACGCTGATAAATTATGCATGTGTTGTACAAATAAAAATTCCTCTCGAATTACTCTATTTATTAAAAAAAAACCGGCCAAGTGCGAGTCGGACTCGCGCACCGAGGGTTCCGTACAAACACTTTCCATCCCTAAGTGGTTAAGTTAAGTTTGCACCTGGTATGGATAGCGCCCCATATTAATTAGGTGCAATGCAAACATAGGTATTAAAAAAACTACTTACTAGATCTCGTTCAAAACAATTTTCGTTGGTAGTTTTTATAGTAATGTACATCATATGTTTTTTTTTGATTTTTCATTTTCTTATTTTAGTAGTTAGAGGGGGGTGGACCAACTTTTTTCCACTTTGGAAGCGTCTGTCACGCAAACTATTCGGTTTAGAAAAAAAAATATTTTAGAAACCTCGATATCATTTTTGAAGACATCCATAAATACCCACACGTATGTGTTTGATGAAAAAAAAATTTTTGAGTTTCAGTTCTAAGTATGGGGAGCCCCCAATATTTATTATTTTTATTTATTTTTGCATCAAAATCTTAATGCGGTTCACAGAATACATCTACCTACCAAGTTTCAACAGTATAGCTCTTATAGTTTCGGAAAAAAATGGCTGTGACATAAGGACGGACAGACGGACAGACGGACAGACAGACAGACAGACATGACGAATCTATAAGGGTTCCGTTTTTTGCCATTTGACTACGGAACCCTAAAAACGCATCTAAATCCGTTGCGTAGTTTTAAAAATCTAAGCATACATAGGGACATGAAGCGACTTTGTTTTAAACTGTGTATGCATGCATCACTTGTCATAAACTTATTTGATAAACTGAAAACTCTTGGGGATTTTTCAAAACTTTTCATGTAGAAATCATTAAAGCGAAAAATTGAAAAATTTAATGGTTCAGACAGGATTCGAACCTGCGTTTCCAACGGATAATTAATTTGGGTGTAGCACATCGTTACTATCGATTCTCAACAAATTTGAGACGATGGTGCCGACTATAAAGTCTAAATCTTTACGGTAGATGGCGCTACGATGCCCCCCTAAGGCATGTTGAAGCAACTAGTTGAAAGATTCAATGGCTCTGACATCTGGTTCGGTGGTCCAGTTGGTAGGACGCCCGTGTTGGGCCGGAAAGCCGTTGGAAACGCAGGTTCGAATCCTGTCTGTGAACCATTACATTTTTCAATTTTTCGCTTCATTGTAAACATTTGGTTTACGTTAGCAGAATTACTGCTTTAATAAAAATAATTAGAAATTATAGCTTATATTTGTTTGATAACAATCCCAAAAAGTTTCAGCTTACAGATAAAAAACAAGTATGACAAATTAATGTAACGACAATACATTATGATATTTATGATATATGAAATTGGGGCAACGATAGAGAACCCAAAAACAATTGTTTTTCGAACCATTGATACAAAGATCAAAGCACAAAGAAAAATTGAATGAAAGTACCTTGCGGAAGAAAATTTTTCTTTGTAGTATCATATCAATTTAATATAAGAATTGCTATAACTAATGACACAAAGGTAAATTAAGAAAGAAAAATTGAATGCGATCCACTACAATCCAAGCGGGATTTGAACCCGCGACCTCTGCGTTACCGGCGCATTGCTCTTCCAACTGAGCTATTTGATCGCTACGTCAATCGCACCAAATCTTTCATCCCTTAATTCTTTACGCTACTGAAGCGCCCTCTGCGTCATATATGTTTTTGAAATGCTTATGCGCATTAGCCATACCCTAGGATGTGCGCTTAACACGCACGATCCCCAAATCCCCATTGCTTTACAGCAAGTGTGAAGACTGCGAGAGAGATGGCGCTGTTCTAAATATTTGTATAGAATCTTTTTATCGATTCATATTTTTTATGTGGTAATACCACATTTTTACTTTTATAACTAATGACACAAAGGTAAATTAAGAAAGAAAAATTGAATGCATTTACCTTTGTGTCATTAGTTATAAAAGTAAAAATGTGGTATTACCACATAAAAAATATGAATCGATAAAAATATTATATAAATATTATATTCTATACAAATATAAGAATTGTTGTAACATAATAAAAAATAATAAAACATTTTTCAGTTTATAATTGTTTTTCGAGCTACAAACAAGTTATATAAGTTAAGTTATATCGGTAAAGTAGGATTGCTTATCACAGATATAATAATATATCAAACGTCTAAATTAAAACCCATATGTGCATTATCATAGAACGCGATCTATAAAAACCCTTAGGTAACCTTTACAAATTGATTAAAATATTATAATTTCTTTATATAACAAAACATGACGGCTAGTCGTGTCTAATTCGATTAATAACACTTGTCCAAGGATTTATATATAGTAAAATGAATAAAATCCGGCCAAGTGAGAATCGGACTCGCGCGCCTAGGGTTCCGTAACTATGAAACCATATTCCTGTAGCAAAAAGATAAGCTGTACTGAGTGACGAACTTATATTTGCTTAGTTAGTTGTTTGTTGCTTGGTTAGTTTTTTTTTTATATTGGCTCAACATCGTGGCTCCACTTCGCCTGATGATAAGCAAAAAAGGGGAGCCCAAGTCGCAATGGCAACTGACAAGAAACCAACGGTGCCATGTCAGTTGATTGCCATGCTGGCCCGAGAGATGCTTCTTCACGCTTCGTTTGGGAAGTTCCATGTTCCACATGAGCCGGCAAAGAGTTCCACTTTATAATAGTTCGGCAGATGAAGGAATTGCCAAACTTGGTACGCGTGGGAACATTTTCCACGGTGAAGCGATGACATCGCAAACTGGCACGCAAATAAGTTTGTAATCCCAAAGGTTGTCTGGAAAAGATCGCTCTTTAGCGATAAGACCGCCTATTGTTTACCTCTATTGAAATTTTACGTGTAATCTGAATTTGCTTGTATTTATTTCCTGTTGAGGTGAGGATAAAGAATATTCTATTCTATTCTATAATATCCTACTATTAAAACTGGATTTAATAATAAATGTAGGTACCTATTTGACGACGCGTTTGGCTCGGTTTGTAGACTCCTGCCTACTGAGCCGGCGGTCCCGGGTTAGAATCCCGGCCTGGGCAAATATTTGTGTGATGAACTCGAATATTTGTGCTTGGGTCATGGTTGTTCTATGTATTTAAGTATATATTTATCTATATAAGTACGTATATCGTCGTCTAGTACCCATAACACAAGCCTTCTTGAGCTTAATTTGGGACTAGATCGATTTGTGTGAGGTTGTCCGATATTTATTTATTATATTTATATTTGATGCGCGACAGTATAACCTAAAAACGCATTTTTGGAAATTACATCGTTTATTTTGGTGGAGATCATTCGAATTATGATAGTTGGATGATTTTAGGGAGAGGGGGTCAAAAATGACAAAAATTTATGACGGTATTTCTGAGGGGTAACAGACTTGAGTATTTTATATTATTATCAGCGTGAAACCTCCGCGCGTGTCTGAGAAACCGAAACCGGGGCTGACAGACGGATAAAGCGATCCTATAAAGGTTTTTGGCCACTGAGGTACGGAACCCTATAAATGAGAATAGGTTACTAGTATATTGAATTTAGTTGTTATAAATTTATATTTGATTGAAAGCTGTCGAAGCGATGTATCGAAAGAAATATTAGACGCTTTTAGTGATGTGATATTAGTTTTAATGTTCAATAAATTGTCACGCTTTTTTTGGCATCAAAACAATAACTAACGTGTATAAACTGCCTCGTTTTTTTGGAATTGGTAATGGCGAGAATACAATATTTACAACAATATTTTATTTAAACGACGTAAGTGACTAGTATTTACTTTATTTATTACTTAATAATAATGTGCACAACTTAACATTAATTGTAATCGAATACTTTTCAAGTTTCCTGAAATAAATTGCCTGGGCACCGCCATGGCTACAGCCATTGAAATTATTTTTGAAATATATTGAAAATAAAATATGCGTATCAAAAAATCGAGAATAGTCGCAAAGCGTCTGGACATCCAAACATCCCATCACCCTAACTTCCAAACATCTTGACATATCTACGAAAGAATTTTAGGACAAGCTGAAATGTCAATAATGTGCCGACATTAAGTGAAGTGAAGTGAGTTGAAATATTAACACAATGTTTATTCGAAAATCTCGTAATTCTTTCAGATGTTTTAACGTCTCGGATTGTTTTGTGATGGTTTTGATTACGGAATTTCCACTTTTTTCGTAAAGTTAAACGTTGTCAGAGGCCTGATTCGAAAATGCTTGCGACTTACACGATTTAGCAATATTATAACTGAGTTATTATATAAAGCTGTTTACACTCACGTGAAATTGTCAGGAACGGCCCGACATGTTTCGAACTCGTATGGAGCTCTTCATCAGGGACTGCGCAGGATCGGGACAATGGCTCTTGTTTCTGAGGTTTTTTTTTTTATGTCATAGGGGGCAAACGCGCAAACGAATCGTCTGATGGAAAGCGATTACCGTCGCCCATAGACACCTGCAACACCAGAGGAGTCACAAGTGCGTTGCCGGCCTTTCAGGTGGGAGTAGGGTGATTCTTGAAAGGCTCAATTTACAGCGTCCAGAAGGTTAAAGTACCCGCACAGTTGAAATAATTGACCATAGTATTTTTTATATATTACATTAGCACCTAATCTAACTGGAGCACGATTTATTTTTTGTTTAAGTTAAGTATAATTAACTATAAAAAAATATTAAACACCTAAAACTTTATTCCCTTGGTGCGTCCATTCGCCATTTTTTGAACAAACTACCCCAAAAAGTACATGTTGTGAATTGAAATAAAGTATAGAATTGAGTTAAATTATTAGAATATAAGTTATTTATTTAGAAGAAAAAATATGGTTGCTGTGTGTATCGTAATTTAAAAAAAAAACTATGTTAAAGGTTTGTCCAGAGCTAAGCTATGATTCCTCTGGTGCCTCATTCAACACGGCGCACATCTCTACTTAAACGTCATTTGACCAGTTGCAATGGCCGCGCTTGGCAAACGTCAGTAACGCTTCCAGATATGCCGGGAATGGTCGCGACTAGTTGCTGGAATTCTTAGCTATGAAGGCTAATATATGATTCACTTGGCATTGGTTCACTATGATTTTGATTCCCTTCAATTTTTATATAAAATTTTATATGTGCAATAGGTACATAGTGTTTAGTAAAAAGAAAACTACATGAATGCCTGCATGTGTTGACTTAATAGTTGTTCTTATAATAATTTTAGTTTCGGCAGAATCGACAAGAAACATACTTTTTTCTTATTCCTCTGGTTCTAATTTCGAACAAGGGAATCACAGTTTTCTTGCGTTTTCATGAAATGAAAATAAATTTCCTTTTAATTCGCGTTGCAGATGACTGAATCATTGATTTAGAATTTTATTCCATTTAGGTACGGCAGGTCTCAAATAATTTTGAGCTGAATTCAAGAGAAGATGCTTATTCCCAGCAATTTTTATACTACGACGGTGGTTCGATTATTAAGAAAATTGCCAATTAATGCGAATAAAACACTGAATTTTTGTATCCTTACACTTTGTAAAACTTTTTATTTATTGAAGAAAAACTGATCTGAATATTATTCCCCTGTACTTTTTTTTATGATTCCTTTGGCGTTTTTCTTATTCCCATGTCAACTTTTCTTATTCCCCTGGCGGCGAAAACATAAAGTGGTATATTTCTGTATCAAATTGACCAAAAGTGGTGCCTATTTGATAAATCTGCGTAAAATTTAATACAATTTCACATTTTCTAGCAAATAGGTAAAAAAATATAAAAATAAAAATCGCCAAGGGAATCACATGAAGAATTCTATTCTCAAGAATGACCCAGTACGCTCTTTTCTTGAAGGTTTGAAGGTCGTATCGGTCCGGAAATACCGCTGAGCCTGCTTGGGTCACTGAGCCAAAATAGTTAGTTTATATATAGTGATTATGCGCAAGAAAATCGCCTCGATGCTGAGCAGGCTCAGAGGAAGCACCAACAGAATCCTGTGTGTCATTGCTGATAAGTTTGACTGTCCTATACTGTCGTACTGGATCAGCCAGATAAAAGGGGTTGCATTGTTTAGTGACAAGTGATAGTTGTAAGTTACATACATATACTAATATAGAATAAGATTTATTAACACCTTATGGATGTAAGACGTCTGAAATAAAGATTTATTTATATACATATTTAATACAGATAACATCCATAACCCAGGAACAAAATATTCGAGTTTATCACACAAATATTTACCTACAATAGCCGGGATTCGAGCCTAGGACCGTCGGCTCAGTCGGCAGGTGTACTACAAACTGCGTCAGCCGCGTCGTCAAATATTCCGGTCATATATCATTCGAAACGTGAATTTACTCTCAAGAACTTGGATTAAGGAATTCGGAGAAATCCCAAAGCATGTCGATTGCAAATTGTGACGTAGTTTATCAATACCGATTCGATACATTGTGCTTGGGTGGACCAGAAACGGTTTCCATATTGAATATGTTCACAAATGTCATGGAGTGTAGTTCTAATCACATTAACCTTTTTAACGCTGCGGTGAAGCAACCCGTGCCCCTAATGGTATACTCTTACTTGTCCGAATTTAATTTGCCATAATTTTGTTTCGTATAATAGACTGATGAAATAATGAACCTTATTCTACAAGTACGCCACAAGGGCACTTTTACATGTCTCAATCTACCGGATTTTCTTAAGAGAAGATCACTGTTGAGAAGAAACGCCGAAAGAAACTCGACAGTCAGTCATTTTTTCAGAAAGGATTAGGATGTTGAATTATACAATATGCTGTAGTTATCATGAATACATTCAACTGTCACGAAACAGCAAAAAACTAAAATATTTTTTTTTTAATTTTTGATAGGTACGCAAGTTTTATGTTTTTTCTATTAATTCAATAGAAATTTTGAAATTATTTTCGGAATCCTCATAATTTAACAATGCAATAACTGTGACAACCATAATGTTAAATGCACTTTGTCACAATGAAAATGACGAATTATTTATTTTCTTCATGCAAATATTGGTACCCAACCCACAGATGACGTCACATGTACGTGGCCATTTGTATGAAGCGATTTTAGCGCTCCGTAGGAATAGGAATGTTGAACTTTGACGGACTTTCTGAACCTTAGAGCAATCTAAGTGTAGTTAGTCTCATATAGAGATTTGGCCCCAATAAAAAGTAGAATCGATTGACATCCTCAAAATAAAATGTGCCATATTAATGACATGCTAAAATCTTTGTTTCCCATAATAGCAATTCAAATAATGTCATTTGCCATAATTATCACAAGCCATAATGTTATTTATTGCCATCCATCTTCGACCGGTAATCAAAAGATATCGGGTTCTAGTCCCGATGTGGACCTCGTATGAGCGCAATTAATTTTTCTTTGCGTGTATCTATATAGCAATTTGAATTTAGGTTTTTTTTTCAGATGTTGGAATCATGAGTATGTATACTACCCTACACCCTAATGCTGATACGACATGGCCAAACTAACGCACGATGCACGCACTCGTAATATGTGAGTAAGATTTATTTTATTTTCGACTGGCGAAGATCTTGAACCTACCTCCTACAATACATTAAAAATATCAATTACCAGAGATATATACTGAAGATACGGTCGACATTTGTCGGGCATGCCGCCGTCCCGGTGAGTCACTCAGGCATATAATCTCCGGTTGTTCTCATCTTGCTAACGGCGAGTACTTGCACAGACATAACCAAGTAGCCAGGATCATTCACCAGCAACTTGCTCTTCGATACGGTCTTGTGGGGCTGAGGTGCCGTACTATAAGTACTATCCAATCCAATGGTTAGCCTGGGCCCTGCCCCCGTGTATTTATATTTTGTAATTTCTTTATTGTATTTTACTTTTGATATAAGTTTATTGTAAAGAACCTCACCTAAGATTTAAAATGAATAAAGGTAATACTAAAAAAACATTTAATAAGAGGGTCAATTTCAACAAGACGCATTTTTTGTATCATTTCGGTGTGATTCTTTATTTTTGATTATTTTTAAGTTGTTTTAATGTGAAGAGATACTTTAGACTATATTATTAAACATATGTAAAAGGGACCCTGAAATCTGAAATAGTTTTCGAGATATTCGAGATCGAATATGAAACACACAACGGAATGATAAATGTACACCAGGATGATAAAATAAGTGCACCGCAATGAAATTTCAAACGCCGGAATGAAAGAAAAGTGGCATATTATGAAAGTAATTTTACTTTTTATATTCGTAATATATATTATATTGGCATTACATAATAATATAAACATATATCTTAGTATGGTATTAAAAACAAAATAAAAAAATATTATTATTTCAACAATATTTATGAAAAGTGAAGCTACTTTTGATGTCATTCCGGTGCTTTCCTCATTTTGGTGGGGTTTAAAGTCATTTTACTACACCGGAAACACCGGGATGAGAATGGTGGAATGAGAAACACGACATATTTTTATTTCTTAAAAAAAAAGTAAGCCCTATATTCTAAAACTAATTCAACTCTTGTAATGGCGAGTGTACTTTACCTGATATATATAAATTTCAAACCACGCAGTTAAAAAATAAAGAAACTATAACAAACTCCGGAATGATATTTTTTTTGTCCCCTGTCCACCGCGATGAAATATTCACGTTTATACGAGCCAAAGTATTGCCACTATACACAACCGGCCTCGTCGAGCGCCGCAGCTTAACTAATTCTTTGAAGTGCGCGGGAGACGGGGGGCATACTTGATCAAATTAGGGAAATAAATCGGTTCGAAACATTGTCGGCGGTAATGAGAAGTTTTCTCGGGACAAACGTATATGCACTTATTCAAGGGTATACAAAGGAGATATATAACGGGTAATGTGCTTTTTTCGTTACCTATTTATATGGTAATAAAATAATGGTAACAGATTTTCTTTGTCATGCGTAGTATTTGACTTACCCGGCATTTTACAAACAAAACCGGCTTGGGGACAACCCACCTTGATGAGAAATTTGGTCTAAATATATATTTTTTTATTATTATATATATTAATATTTAAATTTTAGATGTTGCCCGAGGTAGACAATAGCGGGCTGTATCCGAAAAAAAATGGTACTTTATTATTCAACCTTTCTGCACCTGCGTTTTCAGTCTTGCCATAAAAAAATACTGCTTGGGAAATTGACCCAAGATAGCTAAACAATTATCTCGGAGATTTATACGTAACGAATTTTAGCTAAAATATTTTCAGTACATCACATTTTATCATTCGATAATTGAATATTAGACACGATAATTTGGATATCATTATATCATAGAATAGAATAGAATATACTTTATTGCACACCTCAACAGGAAATAAATACAAACAAATTCAGATTACACAAAACATTCAATAGAGGTAAACAACAGGCGGTCTTATCGCTTAAGAAAAAAATATCTTTTGTAGGAACAACAATTTCGGCAAATAAAAAATATGCGCAACAAAGTGAATGTCAAGCTCAACGTCATTAGTTTTTTTTTTATTAAACGCCAGACTAAAGTAACCTTTCCATTGTGTCATAGTTTTGGAGTTATTACATTTTACAATGAGTACATTTTTATAAATAAATAATAAACGCTTATATATATACTGCGTGTATATATTGACGACGCGTTTGGCTCGGTTTGTAGACACCTGCCTACTGAGCCGGCGGTCCCGGGTTCGAATCCCGGTCAGGGCAAATATTTGTGTGATGAACTCGAATATTTGTGCTTGGGTCATGGACTCATGGTTGTTCTATGTTTTTATTTTAGTATATATTTATCTATATAAGTATGAATATTGTCGTCTAGTACCCGTAACACAAGCCTTCTTGAGCATAATTTGGGACTAGATCGATTTGTGTGAGGTTGTCCGATATTTATTTAATTAAATATCAATTTCAGGAAAAATATAAAAACAGTGATTACGTCCTCTTTCAAAGCGGAATACAGAACAGTAATAACATTTTAGTCTTAAAAATATGAAATCTTGTCAATTGCAGTTCAAGTAGATTACCTATCTGAAACATTAATTTTTGATTCCCATCTGTAACGTTTCGCCAAATGTTCATTTGTCCAAAAGGGGATACCTTCACTTCCCCGAATTTCATTTGTCATAAATGTATCACTTGCCATAATTTTCGTTTGCCATAAACTTTTTATTTCATAAACCATAAACTCTTCGGGATTTCTTTAATTCATGGAGAAATCATTAGGTTAGGTTAGGTTTGTTTTATGACAATCCCGAAAAGTATCAGCTTACAGAGAAAAATAGATTTATGGCAATATATTCATATTATGGCTAGTGATAGATTATGGCACATGAAATTCGAGCAAACGACAGAGAACCGTCCGAAAGCCATTTTATTCAAAAACTGTTAATTTTTCAGAATAATTATAAAACAAACCTAACCTAATGGGTTCTAAAAAGATGTTTATAAAATCCTGAAAATATCCTGGCTTCAGGAAAAAAACACTTTTGGACAATTGAAAATTTGGCGAAACATTACAGACAGGAAACAAAAAAAAATAGTGTTTCAGATAGGTTACCGTTAAAGTATTTAAGTAGGCGAAAACTTTTGCGACAAAACATTAACAATTTTATGCCACCCGATTTAGACCAATTAGAATGACCTACAGTCGATAGATAAAACACCACGCCTTATCAGCGAACAATAAATACAGCTAGTAATTAATTTGATGAGCCGGTCTGAGTGTTGTCTTTACTAACGGCTTTTGGGTGTGGCTAACGACTCGTCGCTTGATAACTGGGGCAAATAGAGCTTTGGGGTAAAAACGAAAATGATTTTATGTTATTTATTCCGCTGCGACAGTAACTAGATTTATTTATAAAAGAAAGTCGTGTTAGTTAAACACTATTTGTAACTCAAGAACGGCTGAACTGATTTGGCTGAAAATTGGTGGGGAGCTTAGAACCAGGAGAAGGACATAGAATACTTTTTATCACGTTCCCGTGGGATTAATAGTAAAAGCAATCTCTACATTTATCGACTTTCAGGCGGTACAAAGTTCGCGGGTCAGCTAGTAAATTTAATGTGGCTACTCACCACAATGTTTATATTAAACCATTGATACCAAAGCCTTTCAAATAAACAATGCAAAGATCGACACAGAAAGCATAAGGAAAAATTCGATTCGACGCATTTCTATTTTTTTTGTGTTTTCATCTCTGTATCAATGGTACATTAATTTAATTAATGGCACATTAATTTAGTAGATTAATTAAATTTTCAGACTTCTCGTAGCACGATAGGACGTTAGATGTATGGAAACAACATTTACATTAACATGTAATTCATAACTAATTATTAATTGATTTTATTTCCCAGTGCTTTTATAGTTATTCTGCTGCTTAAAATTGAAAGAGTTCTAGCCCTAATTTTTCCGAATACCATGAAACATGAAGAACCTACGCGAGGCGCGAAACAAAATGGCGATTGTAAAAAGCAAATGGCCGCTTTGCAATTGTAATGCGTTCGGCTGAGGGGGCGAGTTTTATGAACGCTTTTACGTTTTCCCGTGAACACTTCAGATACATGAATAGAATTAACTATGTATATAGGTTTATAGTTCTATGTGTAGGTACTCAGCCAGCATGCAGGCGTGCAAAATGTTTGCGCGCGCTAACTTAGACATCTAACAAAATAATTATAAAGAAATAAACAACATAATGTCAAAAGAAAATTAATTACAGAAAAAAAGTAGAAGAAAAATAATAATAATAATAACAAAATGTCAAGGCGTGCAAATTAATAATAAACAAAAAATAAGATATATAAATTTAACGCTAGTTGTGGCTTTCATTGTAAAGGCCTTCGTAAGACCAAAAATTTTCATTCTACATTTCCCCAATGCTTTGCGTTCCCTCTCATTATGAAGTGTGATCTTAACAGTCTCGCACCGCTTGCCGTGCATTGTGCGCGTGCACGATGAACCGGTCTCCGCCGAGCGCACCCGCTGACGCCGTGAATAAATCGAATGCTAAGAAAAATGCAACTTGTGACCTCAGGTGTTCGACGTGTTTTGTGACAATTAATGAACTTCTGGCGTTTATTACTGACAAAATTGACATCTTACATGACAAGGCGTTACAGCAAATTTGTATGAGCGCGTACACCTTCGAAGAGATAGAAAATGCTCGACACTTGGTTATGACGTTGTTAGCCCCGCAAAAAAAACTAATGAGGCGAAAAGAAGGCTCGGAAGAGAAATCTCTCAACGAAATAATTAAAATATTAAGGGAATCGGAACCAGGAAGCCTGCCTGTTTTTGTGGCCAAAAACCTCAAAAAATTACCACCCGTCACGTTTGATCATGTTGATGTGACGGCGTTCTTAAAGGAAATGGCTCTGCTGAGAAGTGAAGTAGCAAAATTAAAAGCGGGCAAAAGTAAGAACGCTGACAGCAGCTGTGCGCCTGACATTGAAACATTAAAATCAGACATGGAAGTTATTAAACAGCTCCTAAAGGAAACGCACCACATTGATAAATCGGGTCAATGTCAGACCAACACTAATAACGCGGCGTTGCAAAATAATGCATCAGATAATGGAATGCATTTCGCTAAACAGCGCCCTGCTGTTCCTCCAGTAACTGTAACTGATAAGGCTCCCGCTCGGCGCGCGAGTACCCCGCGCACCGATGCCCCGCTCACCTCCGCGCCGTCAGCGACGCCGTCACCGAAATCGCTTACGTGTACCCCCGGCCGTAGCCGCACTGACTCTGTCTGCGAAGTGACTCACGCGCCGAGTTATCGAGAAATAGCCTGTAGGCAGCGCGAAAACGATAAGAACCCTACTACGGAAGCAATAAAGGTGAAATCTTCTCAGCCCGATGACGACAGTTTTACTGTAGTGAGATCCAAGAAACGCAGCTTGCGTAATAACAATATGAGTGGCTCGGCTCCGTTGTCAACTAAGTTGTTAGTAGCCGAATTACCTGCAACTATTTATGTATCGCGGCTTGACAAAAAAATGGATGTTCAGCAGATTAAAGAATATATTCAGGAACAAGGAGAGGAATGTATAGATGTACAACTGCTTAATCAAAAACACGTGACGGACTTCCGGTCATTCAAAGTGACTATACCTAAATGTAAATTAAATAGATTCCTATGTAGTGATTTTTGGGCCGAGGGAATTAAGTACCGTATTTTCCGCGATCGTTTTGCGAAGCCACAAAGGGCCACGGATCAATTAAAGAAATCTTCAAATAATAACTATGGCCAGTACACCCAATGAAAATGAGATTACGATAATATCTTACAATTGTAAGTCTATTAAAAGATCCGTGTCCTATGTAAGTGACTTATGTAAGGACGCCGATATTGTACTATTGCAGGAAACTTGGCTGTTGGACTTTGATCTTGACTTTATTAACGGTGTCGATCCCAAGTTTGCTTACTCGGCATCTTCGTCAGTGGACACGTCGACAGGCGTGTTAAAAGGTAGACCATATGGTGGCTTGGCGATTCTCTGGAGGAAGTCTAGATTTCCAGATGTCTCTGTGATCAAGTGTGCTAGTACCCGAGTAAATGCCATTCGTATCGCACTGGATGGCCGGTCGATACTTATATTGAATGTTTATATGCCGACTGACCATCCAGATAATCTTGCGGAATTCACTAGCTGTCTGGCGGCTGCCAGCGCAATTATAGAACAAAGCGATGCCCAGGCAGCTTACATTCTCGGAGACTTTAACGCACATCCAAGCGCGAGATTCGGTCAGGAATTATTCAATTTCTGTAAGGATGAAGAATGGATATGCGCTGATGTACAGATATTAGGTCTAGGTTCGGAAGCTTTTACTTTTATCAGTGAAGCAAACAATGCGCACCGATGGTTAGACCACTGTATCACAACTAAAGCTGCGTGGGACACTGTAGTGTCCGTAAATGTGATAAGCGATGTATCGTGGTCGGACCATCTTCCTCTGCGCGTTGTTTGCGATCTGGGCCAGACCGTCAGTCACTACACCTCCGAATGCAATGTCAAGAGTGAAGGAGTGCGCTGGGGAGTGCGAGATGATAGACAAATTAGCGAGTACATCTCTTTTTGCGATGACTCATTACCTAACGTAAGCGCTATTTTAAATTGTAATATATGTAATGACGCAAATGACTGTGATACACTAAGTACCTGTAATTTTTTAAATGACCATTTTAATTTTATTAATCATGTGTATACAAACATTGTCACGATTTTAACATTAGGCGCTAAAAAAACGAAGCGTTCCCGTCCGGTAAATAACAAAATGGTGAGAACTGTTCCGGGGTGGAATTTCCATGTGAAGGAAAGCCATAGCATATTTAGAATGCACTTCAACTGCTGGCTAGTTGCTGGTAAACCGTCCACAGGTCCAGTAGTCGAAAACATGCGCGCAAGTAGAAGACAATTTAAGAACAAACTACGTTGGTGTCAAAAAAACGAAGAAAAAATTAAATTAGATATATTAGCGGCATCGAGGAAAAATAAAAATTTTGTAAAGTTTTGGAAGGATATAAAGAAGTTAAATTATAAGCAAACATTACCTGTGAGCGTGGACGGTGTCCAGCAACCGACGCAGATAGCCAGTATTTTTAGGGACAAGTTTCAGGTCTCCCCGCAATCTCTACCGCAGTGCGTGCTCAATGACTTAATATCAAAGCGGAATCTAGCGGCGCCACCTCAAAGAATTATTCGTTTCTCTCCTAAAGAAGTCGCGAAAGTGGTGAAAGGTATGAAACATGGTAAATCGCCAGGCCATGACGATCTTAGTATTGAGCACATACTTTGTGCGGGAGATATGATTTACGATAAACTGTGTAGTCTGTTCAATCTTTGTATACGGTTCGCTTATCTTCCTCCAGATATGATTAAAACGGTTGTCGTCCCGATTGTCAAAAATAAAACTGGAGACTTGTCATCGTCATCGAATTACCGACCAATTTCTTTAGGTACGATCATTGGGAAGATATTTGAGCGGCTGCTGCAGCCAGAACTGCTCAGTGCAATTTGCATTGATGATGCGCAGTTTGGTTTCCGTCCCGGTCTCTCGACTGACTCAGCTATCATTAGTTTAAAACATGCTGTTAATCATTACGTGAGTAACGGTACGTCGGTCTACGCATGCTTTCTTGACCTGAGCCGCGCATTTGACCTTGTGAATTATGACATTCTTTGGGACAAGATGCGTGGCTCAGGTGTACCGGAGGAGCTAGTACGAGTCTTTGAACACTGGTACGGAAACCAAACGAACTTTGTAAAATGGGGCGACACGACATCTAATAGTTATTTATTAGAATGCGGGGTGCGCCAAGGGGGTCTCACATCTCCGGACCTCTTCAACCTGTATATTAACGACTTGATGGGGAGGTTAAGGAGCACTGAAATAGGTTGTCACATAGGAGATATCTGTGTAAACAGTCTCAGTTATGCTGATGACATGGTGCTGCTTAGCCCCTCCATCAAGGGCTTGCGGAAGCTATTATTAGTTTGTGAAGAGTATGTTAACTCACATGGGCTGAAATATAATGTAGCCAAAACAGAACTGCTGGTGTTCAAGGCAGGAAGAGGTCCGGATAATGTGCCCGAAGTGCAACTTAATGGGGAGAGGGTTCGTGTTGTGCAGCAGTTTAAATATCTTGGCCATATACTTTCCGGGGACTTGAGGGACGACAAAGATATAGAGCGTGAAAGGAGGGCATTGGCCGTACGTGGAAACATGATAGCCCGGAAATTTGCCAGGTGTAGCAAGGGAGTCAAGTATACGTTATTTAACGCTTATTGCCTCTCTTTCTACACTTGTCAATTGTGGGTGAGGCACAGCAGGAAAGCGTATAGCGCCATCAGAGTGCAGTATAATAACATATTCAGGATTCTGATGGGGCTACCGAGGTACTGCAGTGCCTCAACTATGTTCGCCGAGGCCGGGGTCCCTGATTTCTTCGCCGTGATGCGCAATCGTATCGCCTCCTTCTGGGAGGGACTACGCCGCTCCAAGAACAACATCTTGAGGGCCGTGTACAATGACCTGAACAGTCCTATTTTTAGGTACTGGCTATCTGTGCAACAGGACGGGAACAAGAAGTAATAATTGTATTACTCGCATTATGTTTATATTTTATTATTATTTTTATTCTACTTTTTACATCTGCTTTTGCTTTTAATTTTTAATTTGTATATGGGTGTACTGACTTGCCTGAAATAAACATTTATTATTATTATTATTATTATTAACAAAGTTTCGGAGCCTCCGACTTGGCCCGTTTTTTAAGTGCCCGTCTGTCTCGAAGTTGGAGAACATTTTAACTCCAGAATAAGTGACACTTCGGTTTAACGACGGTATAAACCGTTCACTGTTTTGTGAGACATTGGCCGGTTCTGCGTAACGGTTTTCAATCGACTCCAAATAATCACTTTTTTGTTTCGGAGAATGACTAAACGAGTCACTAAAAAAGTGCTTAATTAATTTCGATTACATTATTCTTTTTTTATTTAGAGACCTTAATATTCCTTTTAATATCTTTTTTTTCATTATGACAAATATTATTGTTAATTTCAACCAGATTACATATTTATTTAATAAACTTTCATGTATGCATCCAAATGTTATATAATATATCCAAATATTATATAATTTCAACCAACTTTTTGATGTGTATAACACTTTTCCCTGAGTTCTAGATAGTAACATAGCTATTTCATGCTTTCATTGCGTGCAGTCGAAAATAAGTTGGAAAATAAACAGTTTTCTACGTGAATTTTGTAATTTCGAGTAGTATTTGAAACAAAAAATATCAATGAAAAATTCAGACTGGAGGTTTCGAATATATACCAATACTAGGGACCCGCCCCGGCTTTGCACGGGTGCATAAATTATGCATATATTATACATGCACACCTTCCTCTTAGTTAGTTAGTTAGTTGCGCTGGGCATTTTCCGCAAGTCGACATCCAACGTGCCTATTTTGCGTGAAAAGGGGGTAGCAACCACCCCAACTCCTCGACAAACCTTATCAAAGCTTTAATGTTGCTTGTGGCGTCGTGTACGGTACTTGGGGATCCTAGGTACTTCGTCCTGTATACTTCTACCTGTTTGCAATCTAGTAGAATATGTTTGCTGGTTTCTTCTGCTTCCATGCATGCCCTGCATAGAGGGCTATCTGTTATCCCTAAATTGAAAAGGTGTTTGTTCAGAGTATTATGTCCCGTTATTATTCCTACTATTTTGCGTAGTTGGTTCCTGTGGATTCTCAGTAAGATTGTGGTGAGTTTGTGGTTCCTATTCGGAAGAATTTCTTTCGTCTGTCTACACGTTCCTATGTCTTCCCAGTATTTTTGGTGTTGGTATATTGTATATTGGTTTATTTTATTGTATATGTAAGATTGTGGTAGGGGTATTATTGGCTCTGGTCCGCATGTTGGTGTCTCTGATCCTTTACGGGCCAGTTCGTCCGCTGCATCGTTGCCTCTCGAGCCACTGTGTACCTTTATCCACTGTAATGTTACCTTATTTTTGTCATTGCACACCTCTGTGATGCTGCGATGACATTCGTCTATTAGAGCAGAGGTACATTTATCACTGTCTAGTGCTTGTAGTACGGATTTGCTGTCTGATAGTATACGTAAGTTTGTGTTTTGAACCTGGCGTCTTTTTATAGCGTTGCAGGCTTCTATTATTCTTCACACCTTCCTCTAAAACCGCATCAAAATGCGTTGCGTTAGTTTTAAAGATCTAAGCATACATAGGGACGGACAGACAGACAGACAGGAATCGACTTTGTTGTATGCTTTGTAGTGAAATCGCAATGGCTCTGTTCTAAATAGTAATACATATTAATAATATACCTATGTTAAGAAACATGTTTGGTCAAAGAGAAAAATGTCTAAAACTATCAGCAGTCTTGAACGTCTGCTTGAAACGGCTAAGGATTGCACTAGGGAATGCAAACCCGGTTATGTTCTCATAGTAAACCTGGTTATAACCGGTTATTTGTATAGTAAAATAAACGGATTTGCATTCTCTAGATTGCACCGACTGAAGAGAGATAAGGCTTACCCCGGCCCCGGTATTGATAAAAAGACTGCTTTGCAGAAGTGACTGATTTTTATTAAGTTCTTCAGTAAACAGGTAAAATTATAATAAATTTCCGATACAACTGACACAATAGGGAATAACTCAATATCAAAGGCACAGGCGATTGGAATACTAACCAGGGCAAATTGTAAAATACACAATATTTCACGATTTATTCAGGTCGGGTAAGGATTTAGAATTCCATTGTGGGATTCAATGGGAAATAAAGTGGTTAAGCGAAGTCTGTTTTTTATATAATCACTAGCTGGGCCATTTTTTCTAAAGTTGTACACTCCACTTTTTTTTTTCGATATTTTAGGTATTTTCTACTCAGAAACACGAGTTCTTTCGATCTAATTAGGAGAAAAAAACTGTCCCAATGTTTTTTCGTTCCATTCCGTTACCATTTCCATATAACCTACAACAGCGGTAACGGAATGGAAAAACAAAAAATGTATGAATATTTTGGGACAGTTTTTTTCTCCTAATTAGATCGAAAGAGCTCGTGATTATGAGTAGAAAATATCGAAAATTAAAAAAAAAAGTGGGGTGTACAACTTTAGAAAAAATGGCCTAGCTGTAGGTTTTAAATATATAGCAATAAATCGCAACAGCCCTGTTCTAAATAACATTGATAATAGTTTTTGATAATAAAATATGTAAAGAAACATGTTTGATCATAGAGAAACAATTCTTAAACAATCAGCATTTTTGAACAGATAACGGGCCTATAATGTTAAACTGTTTCACTTAACAATTTCTTTCTTTCTAAAATCGTAACAATGGGCCGTAAACACATAACTACCACGAACCGACTCGTGTCAGGAAATTAACCTCCTTCTCACTAAAATACGCAAAAACTGGAACATAAAACACGCTTTAAAAATGATTTAAGCGCGGGAAAAGTTGGCGCCAAATTTACGAGAAAATGGCGGCCAAGATGGCGGCCGACGTCACACTCATAGACGAGGGAATTTATTTTTAAAGTTGGGCGTGATTTTGACAGTATATTGTAGTTTAAACGTGTTTTAGTGAAATATTGAATAACTTAATGGCTCCGCTCACGGCTGAGGATAAGTTGGGATTTTCAATTTTGCATTTTATTTATGAATTACTAGTTTTCTGCGCGAGACTTGACTACCTATAGGTCTACACCTATGATACCTATGTACGTATATAGTTTAACGTGTCGGTCCAGCCCAAGGATGGTGGTGCTACAAACAGCTTTCATATGGCAATAATGTGCATACGTTGTATTTGCATTATTAAACGTCAGTAGCGATTTTTCAAGGATCTGTCATTAACGAAATTCAAAACATTGTTTACCGCAATGCTGCTCAATCCTTTTTACTTCTTGCAACATTAATACTAGATCATTATTGAAAAAAAATCTTGAATTTCATCACTGTGAATATTTTTGGCTTTATTATGCAAAGATTTCTTGAAATTTACGGAATATTTAGTCCCGTTTCCTCTTTGTTTACATCAGAGACATTCACCGACTTTCAGGTCTTTCAACGTCAGTTACTAAAAACGTGTCGTTACTAGTAAAATAAATTAGTAACTAAACAACACTAAACATATGCAATATGGCGTGTATTATGTAGATTAAACAGATCTAGTGAATAAAGTGTTGCCATCGTATTTTGTAGGGAAAGCCCACTTTACCTATATTATTATTTTCTACTTGATGGGATTTTTCAATAGCTCGCGTCGTTCAGTTACGAAAAAGTAGTTCTTCCCAGTAAAAGGGAATTAGTACCACTAAAAATCTGCAACATGGTGAAAGCCAAAAAGCGACTTGTCAGGCTTTTGATTAAATTACAACTATAAATATTAAAGTAACTGACAGGCGGACCTTTTAGATGGGGTATTCTTCTTATAACCCATTTTATACTGGTATATATAGGTTATTTAGAGTAAGGTTTTATACACACTTTTTCTTCTATGTAATTAAGTAACTGACTACATAATTCTGAATATAAAATTCCCTTCCATAATCTTTAACACAATTTTTCACCCCAGTTTTTAATTCTTAAAGTCCGCAATAAATTTCAGAGAAAAATACAGCCACCTGGCTTTATTTATGTTAGAGATTTATATCGGGACCGAAGAGGGCAGCCCGGGCACTTGAAGAGTACCTGCTCTTAGCTGGGAGGTAAACACTTGAGGAGGC
Source organism: Apotomis betuletana (assembly GCA_932273695.1). Lineage (NCBI taxonomy): Eukaryota > Metazoa > Arthropoda > Insecta > Lepidoptera > Tortricidae > Apotomis > Apotomis betuletana. The sequence goes on from OW026322.1 coordinate 13,294,555, forward strand.
TATTGTAAGGAGAATCTCGTGGAGATCATTAAGAATGTTTATTTATTTTAATACTTTCTCGATGGATTGTATTAAATCAATACTTCGAGGGAGCATTCATAGGAATACTTGTGCTAACTCGGAGCACGTTCTAAAGATTTGATATCGATAAAAAAGATAGCTAACTAAGCAAGCCTATTACTTGGTGTTACAGTACTTTTATCTCACGAGCGCGGGTGAGCCATGTTTGTGTGAGTAATGTACATGCACATTGGCTCTGTGTGGGTGAGCCGGCACTGTTTGCTCCCGAGCTCACCCACACAGAGCCAATGTGCATGTACATCTACTCACACAAACATGGCTCACCCGCGCTCGTGAGATAAAAGTACTGTAGGTAAACTGTTAGGCAAAGCAGTATCATACTTTATAATAAATAAATGTTGTACAATTAACATATAAGCACAATATAAGTAACCGAGCGAGCGGAGCTCAGTTTCGACTTCACCGAAATTTCTTTCGTATATCCGGATGTCTGGATGTTCGGATTCCAGCGATACTCGCTTACAGGCCGTTCGATATCGATGTAGAATTTTGCCATCGATTTAGTTATATTCAAAATGATGCAGAAATGGGGTTTAAAAATATTCAATAAATTACCAATTACCTACTATTAGAAATTTGCAAGATACTCAAATGTTTAAAAAGTCATTGTATAAATTCTTAGTCAAAAAGGCGTATTCTACTCAAGGATATATTTTGTTAGATAATAATGTTAATGATGATAATAATGGATACTGATAATTAGAGTGCAGCATGCTTATTAGGTACACAATATACGTCGAAATTTCGACTTATATGTAGTATGCATGCTGGACTCTAATTTCGTATGCATTTCGGAAAAACATACATAGTGTTTCTGAATAATTCACGTACTCGTATGCTTTACAAAATAAAACATTATTAAACTAAAACTAAAAAAAAAACAAATTTCAGCCATTTTGAAACTAACTCGCGGGCTACAAGCTCATAGTAACTGGCATGTTCTAAATTTTTTTCTCCGAGCGTTTTCTTCTTTCAGTGTAGGCTGAACATCGCTGGGCCTATGCACATAATACCCTTTAAGAATTTTAATTGTTAATTTTTCGGACAAATTGACAAATGGAGGCAAGTAAGTAGGCTTAGAGGAGGGTCCAGGAGAAGGGGGGAGGCTTCCGAAAGGCCTCGCTTCTGAATAATTTTGTGGAAACTTGTGACTTTCCTTCTTTTGTGGAGAATCGATACATCTTACGTGTACCAATGTAATTAGTTATAACATAAAATATTATGATGGGGACTTCACTCGCTTGGTCAAAAAATTGTCTACTAATTATAAAAATGGTATAAACTCACGTAAAAATTGTCAGGAGCGGCCCGACATGTTTCGAACTCATTTCCTGACAATTTTTACGTGAGTTTATACCGTTTTTATAATTAGTAAAGATGTCTCACGATAGTTTTAATAACAAAAAATTGTCGTTATAACCTTACAAATTTTGAAATTAAATAAGTACCGTGGACAGAGATTACTTTGATCCATGGGGCAACATTGATCATCGGCTTTTAAGCATGAATACGTCTAGTTTTAAAAGCATACCTAATGTATTTCTGTCGAGGTTGCCTACTCTAACCAAGAAATTTTATAAGCGCGTTCAAAAACAAGCTTCCTATAGTTAAAAAACTAGGGACTAATGTTACCTCGCGGATCAAAGTAACCCCTTACCACGGTATCTACCCAAATATGCTTAGGTACTCTACATGTCAGTATTTTATTTAAGAAATCGTCCTACCTCTTCCGAAGAAAGTTATTTATAAAAAACAGTGTTTTGTTGCGTTACAAAATTACTATCTTGTTCTTAGGGTTCCGCACCCAAAGGGTAAACGGGACCCTATTATTAAAACTCCGCTTTCTGTCTGTCCGTCTGTCACCAGGCTGTGTCTCATGAGCCGTGATAATTAGTCAGTTAAATTTTTCACAGATGTATTTCTGTTGCCACTATAACAACAAATACAAAAAACGGTATTTAAAAAATTGCTTGTCTGTAAAATCCGGTTACGGACGATAATTTTACTTACTGTTGAGTTTCTTTCGGCGTTTCTTCTCAACAGTGGTCTCCTCTTGTAAAATGCAAGTAGACTCAGACATGTAAAAGTGCCCTTGTGGCCTACTTGCAGAATAAAGTTCATTATTTCATTATGTAATTACGTGATAACGTATGCCGGCCGATGGAGTGAAAGGGAGGTACTTAACATGGTAATTTACACACCATCTAAATCGATATGTTTTCTTTTTCAGATTTCCTTCTTCTGTTTGCAAATTGTGCCCGCTCGAAATGGGAGCCCCAGCCCTGCACGTTGATACCGGTGAGAAAAAAAACGTCAAAATACCTCATTTTTGTGACAAGCTTTTATAGACTGTACTTTTCTTTGAAAATCTATTAATTGCTTACTGAGACGATTCTAAAGACCCCAAACTCGATTACAGGGGCGACCTTCCGGCTCCATCATCAGACCAGCCTCATGGTACCATATTGTTGTATTGTCATTCAAAGTTAAGTGGGTGTACAAAAAAAAAACTACATAGATATTCTTGACTGGCTGTTCAAACTTTTTAACTTCTACTCTAACGCTCAAAAATTAGGGGAATTGATTTGAAATGAAAGTGAAGTTGCTTTTATGAATTGCCCAATACTATGGGTAGAGTAATAAATAAGACGGTTTAAATGTTTAAATAATCACCCAAATAATTTAACAAAGGTGTATTTTTTTTGGTAACAGTTTTTTTTGGAATCTGATAATTAGTGATTTCTTAACTGTTTTCCTATTTTTCCAGGTTAACTTCAGTCGCGCGAAATCAGCAGAGTTTATGGACTACAAAGAATATACAGACAATGCATATCCTATACATGTAGCAGTACCCAACGACATAGTATATGAACTAATTTACAATGTAGTTACACGAAGCATAGGGCCTAGAGACGTAGAAGTTGCATTTTACATGTATTTAAAAACCGATTTATATTGTGTTGAAATTGCCATTGCGAATCGAGAAGTGTTAAAAGAAGAATTGGAAAAATATGACCATTATTATGTAAAAGATTTTCATGCCATAATTATGTGTTGTTATAAAATATGGCCTATTAACTCACTTATAGTATTAGACGATGATGTTAATCATAATATGAGTCATGTATTTCTACCTCTAATCAACCATAATGGGTATCCTTCAGACGGGTATACATTTGATAATGTTAACAATTTTTATAATAATGTTAATTACGGTTTAGCAAGTACATATCAATATGCAAACAATGAAATTATGCCATTAGACGTAGCACGTACCTTTACTATTAGTAACAGTGATAAACAAAATGCCAAGCATGATAGTGAAGAAGATGATAACTATACGTTTAACCTAAACCCAAGTGAAGTCGAATATTCTGACATTTTCAATAGAAAACCGACTTCTTATATAAAACAAGATAAGGCAAACCAACTTACTGTCCCGAATGAATCTGTATTATCTGTACAAGAGAAACCATTGACATCCCATGACTTCACTTCCGCAGAGTCACAAGCAGAGCAAGCTATACCAAAATACTTGACATATCAAAAAACAAATGTATACCAGTCTCCACGCCAATATTTAAATATAAAACCAAAAGTAAACTATTTCCGATACTTGATGCCAGCAGAGCTCAAATCTGAGCAGTCTTCAATCCAGTATCCTAATGTTGAAAACTTAAAACAGGAACAAAGCTTGCCACAATACACACCAACATACTTGATACCAAAAGCATCGCCCCAAAACTTGAAATATACAGTGCTAAAACAAAATATACCTAAATACTTGACACCTTTTAATTTAAAACCAATAGATAACTTAAAACAGGAACAAACCTTACCACAATACACACCAACATACTTGATACCAAAAGCATCAACCCAAAACTTGAAATATACAGTGCTAAAACAAAATATACCTGAATACTTGACACAAACCGAACTACAACTCGAAAAATCTTTACCACAGTATTCGACAACCACTGGTTTAAAAACAGAACAATACTTAAACGCTGAATCGACCTTAGGAAGATATTTCACTCCCGCAGAGCAAAGATCGGAACAATATTTGATTCCATCGCAACAAAATCCAGAAAGATACTTCATTCCTGCAAAGTTAAGAAATATAAAAAACTGGAACTTAGCAGAACCAAGAAATGTCAAATATTTCAAACCTGCGGAGTCAATATTAGAACAATACTGGAAACCAGCAGGACAAAAATCTGAAATAAACTTAATCCCCACAAAGTCATCAATAAACTATTTCAACCCAGAAGAAGTAATACCAGAAAGATATCAAAATCCAGCAAAACAATACTCGATACCCGCAGAAATGCAAGAAAACTATTTCACAGCGACGCAAAGACTACACTCCTTTAAACCTACAAACTCAATGCTAAAATACTTGACAAACGATATCAAACCAATATCAACAAGGTACTGGTCAGTCAACGATGGTGCGGCACCAATTCTCCAAGGTCATAAATCTACTATGTCTATTCCTGAAAGATATTTGACACCAATAGAACCAATAATACAAGGAAAACGTTTGACATCAATAGCACCAACAGCCAACAAATACTTGACAGCCACGAAGCAAACACCTGATAGATATTTGAAAATGGGAGAACCAAAGCCAAAAGAAGACATGAATCCCGAGTCAATACTACGCTTGCCCGAAATGTCAAAAGGAACTCTAAGAAAATTGCCAACAACTTATTTAAATACCAAGTCTAAACCAGAGAAATATTTCGCACCTATAGATTTAAGTCCGGGAATCTTGGCTCCAGCAGAAATAGTATCAAAACCATTTCTGACACCTGCTGAACCAATTCTAAAGCAATATTTTGCATCAAATTCAGTACCAGAAACATATTTGGCATATGATGAGCAAATACCAGAAAAGTACACATCTACTCCAGAAGAGATGACATCTTTGAAATCAATGCCAAAAGAATACTTGATGTCCAGTGAGCCAATATCTGAAAAATATATGTCATTTACAGCAGTACCAGAAGGACATTTTATACCACCAGAAAGTTATTTGAAATCTATAGGACGAGGAGATACGAATTATTTATCGCCCCCACAGCCAATCTCCTCACAAACAGGACAAGTACCAGATATGATACCACAAGGACCTAAGCTAGAAATATCAGAAGGATATTTAACACCTACACAATTAAAAGATGAATACATGGCATCTGTAGAGCCAATGCCAGAATCATCAGGAAGATATTTGCCACCTACAAAATTAAAAAAGGAATACTTAGCATCTATAGAGCCAATGCTACACTCATCAGAAAGATATTTGCCACCTACAAAATTAAAAGATGATTACTTGGAACATGTAGAGCCATTATCAGAATATAGTAATGAATCCTCAGCACCTATAGAACTAATTCAAGAATCAGCTGCAAGATATTTGCCATTTCCGCCATTAAAAGACGGATTTTTGGCACCTCTAGAATCAGTGCCAGAATCATCAGAAAAGAATACGCCAGTTAAGCGGTTAAAATATGAATATTTGACACCTGGCGAACCAAGGCTAAAATCAGCAGAGAGATATGTGCCACCCACGGGATTAAAAGATGGATACTTTGCACCTGTAGAGCCAATCCTAGAAGCATCAGAAAGATATTTGCCACCTACACGATTAAAAGACGGTTACTTTGCAGAACCCGTGCTAGAATCATCAGAAAGATATATGCCACATATGCCAGAAAAATATTTGACATCCAAAGAACTCATATCAGATCAATACTTGACAACTAAAGAAGTAACACCAACAGAAACATCATGTTTAAAACCTGAACTGCTTACATCAGAAAACTACATTAGACCGGAAGAGGCACATTCAGAACCATATTTAACACCCGAGTTAAAATACTTGACAGCCGCAAACCCTGACCAATACCTGAGATCAGCTGAACTATCACCAGATAAATACTTGATAGCAAAAGAACCACTTTCAGAACAATATTTGACACCCAAGCCAATACCAGCAAGATACTTGAAAGCCACGGAACATGAACAATACTTGAAACCTGCTGAGCTAACACCAGAAAAATACTTGACACCAAAAGAACCACTATCAGAACAATTTTTGACACCTAAGCCGATACCAGTAAGATACTTGCCAGTCACGGAACTTGAAAAATACATGAGACCACCTGAGCCAACACCAGAAAAATACTTGATGCCAGAAGAACCACTTTCAGAACAATATTTGACACCCAAGCCAATACCAGCAAGATACTTGACAGCCACGGAACATGAACAATACTTGAAACCTGCTGAGCTAACACCAGAAAAATACTTGACACCAGAAGAACCACTTTCAGAACAATTTTTGACACCTAAGCCGATACCAGTAAGATACTTGTCAGTCACGGAACTTGAAAAATACATGAGACCACCTGAGCCAACACCAGAAAAATACTTGATGCCAGAAAAACCACATTCAGAACAATATTTGGCACCCGAGCCATTACCAATAAAATACGTGACAGCCACAAACCCTGACCAATACTTGAGACCTGCTGAGCTAACAGCAGAAAAATACTTGACACAAAAAGAACCACTTTCAGAACAATATTTGACACCCGAGCCAATACCAGTAAAATACTTGACCGCCACAAACCCTGACCAATACATGAGACCGGCTGAGCTACCAGAAAAATACTTGACACCAAAAGAACCACTTTCAGAACAATTTTTGACACCTAAGCCGATACCAGTAAGATACATGTCAGTCACGGAACTTAAAAAATACTTGAGATCACCTGAGCCAACACCAGAAAAATACTTGATGCCAGAAGAACCACTTTCAGAACAATATTTGACATCAAAGCAAATACCAGAAAGATACTTGACAGACACGAAACTTGACCAATACTTGAGCCCTGCTGAGCTAACACCAGAAAAATACTTAATACCGAACAAACAGAATTTGACACCCGAGTCGATGCCAGGAAGAGTCAAACCTGAAGAAAACTTGACACCTGCTGAGTCAGTACCAGATAATTACTTTACATCTGAGGGACCATTATCGCAAGCTTTCATAATACCTGAGAAACATATGGAACAAAACTACTTGACAGAAGAAGTAACGGCTAAAGGATCACTGGCGCCTGCGGAATCAACACCAGAATTTTTCCCAACACTAACATCGGCGATGAAATACTATAAACCCGCACTACCAATATCAGAAAAGCACATGGTACCAAAAGAGCTACATTTAGAAAAATACTTGACAGTCGATCCAATATCAGGAATAGAGTTAACAACAGAATCTAACTCTAAAGAATTCTCTGGACCTACTGAGTTAACACCAAAAAAATACTCCTCAGCTCCGGAATCGATGAAAGAAAAATACTCGACCCCTACAGAATCAAAATTGGCACAAGGATTGTTCACACCTTCGGAGTCAATATTGGAAAGACATTTGACATCTAAAGAACGAATACCAAAAAAAAACTTGACACCAGAAACAAGATCAAATCGATTGTTAACTTCTATCGAATCAATACCGCAAATATATTTGACATACGAAGAGTCAATAGGTACGAACTTGACAGGTGAAAATCTATTACCAAAAAGCTCGCTTGCACACGCAAGCTCACCAGAAAATTATTTAAAACTTACAAAACCAATAACAGAATACTTTGGGCCTATACAAACAAAGGTCACAGTTAATGATGCCATGCCAGGTAGATCGTCGTTACTGAATAGAAGTGATAAGATAACACAGGTACGATACTTATCACCTAAAGAACTCACACCAACAAAGCCTTCGACAGAAGGATATTTGTCAACTAAAGAGTTGATACAAACAAAGACATCATCAGCAAGATACTTGGCACCTGAAGAATTGTCACCAACAATGATATCCTCAGAAGAATATTTGTCACCTGAAGCGTTGACACAAATTCAGACATCCTCAGTTAGATACTTGACACCTGAAGAGTTGACACCAACTAAGACTTCTTCAGTTAGATATCTGTCACCTGAAGAAGTGACACCAACTAAGACATCCTCAGTTAGATACTTGACACCTGAAGAGTTGACACCAACTAAGACTTCCTCAGTTAGATATCTGTCACCTGAAGAAGTGACACCAACTAAGACATCCTCAGTTAGATCCTGGACACCTGAAGAGTTGACACCAACTAAGACATCCTCAGTTAGATCCTTGACACCTGAAGAGTTGACACCAACTAAGACATCTTCAGTTAGATACTTGGCACCTGAAGAGTTGACACAACCTAAGAAATCCTCAGTTAGATACTTGACACCTGAAGAGTTGACACCAACTAAGACATCCGCAGTAAGATACTTGACACCTGAAGAGTTGACACCAATTAAGACATCCGCAGTAAGATACTTGGCACCTGAAGAGTTGACACAACCTAAGAAATCCTCAGTTAGATACTTAACACCTGAAGAGTTGACACCAACTAAGACATCCTCAGTTAGATACTTGTCGCCTAAAGAGTTGACACAACCTAAGACATCCTCAGTTAGATACTTGGCACCTGAAGAGTTGACACTACCTAAGACATCCTCAGTAAGATACTTGGCACCTGAAGAGTTGACACTACCTAAGACATCCTCAGTTAGATACTTGTCATCTGAAGAGTTGACACTACCTAAAACATCCTCAGTTAGATACTTGGCACCTGAAGAGTTGACACAACCTAAGAATACCTCAGTTAGATACTTGACACCTGAAGAGTTGACACCAATTAAGACATCTTCAGTTAGATACTTGGCACCTGAAGAGTTGACACAACCTAAGAAATCCTCAGTTAGATACTTGACACCTGAAGAGTTGACACCAACTAAGACATCCGCAGTAAGATACTTGACACCTGAAGAGTTGACACCAATTAAGACATCCGCAGTAAGATACTTGGCACCTGAAGAGTTGACACAACCTAAGAAATCCTCAGTTAGATACTTAACACCTGAAGAGTTGACACCAACAAAGACATCCTCAGTTAGATACTTGTCGCCTAAAGAGTTGACACAACCTAAGACATCCTCAGTAACATACTTGTCTCCTGAAGAGTTGACACCAACTAAGACTTCTTCAGTTAGATATCTGTCACCTGAAGAAGTGACACCAACTAAGACATCCTCAGTTAGATATCTGTCACCTGAAGAAGTGACACTACCTATGACATCCTCAGTAAGATACTTGTCTCCTGAAGAGTTGACACTACCTAAGACATCCTCAGTTAGATATCTGTCACCTGAAGAGTTGACAACAACTAAGACATCCTCAGTTAGATACTTGACACCTGAAGAGTTGACACCAACTAAGACATCCTCAGTTAGATACTTGGCGCCTGAAGAGTTGACACCAACGAAGACATCCTCAGTCAGATACTTGACACCTGAAGAGTTGACACCAACGAAGACATCCTCAGTCAGATACTTGGCACCTGAAGAGTTGACACCAACTAAGACATCCTCAGTTAGATACTTGGCACCTGAAGAGTTGACACAACCTAAGAATACCTCAGTTAGATACTTGACACCTGAAGAGTTGACACCAATTAAGACATCTTCAGTTAGATACTTGGCACCTGAAGAGTTGACACAACCTAAGAAATCCTCAGTTAGATACTTGACACCTGAAGAGTTGACACCAACTAAGACATCCGCAGTAAGATACTTGACACCTGAAGAGTTGACACCAATTAAGACATCCGCAGTAAGATACTTGGCACCTGAAGAGTTGACACAACCTAAGAAATCCTCAGTTAGATACTTAACACCTGAAGAGTTGACAGCAACTAAGACATCCTCAGTTAGATACTTGTCGCCTAAAGAGTTGACACAACCTAAGACATCCTCAGTAAGATACTTGTCTCCTGAAGAGTTGACACCAACTAAGACTTCTTCAGTTAGATATCTGTCACCTGAAGAAGTGACACCAACTAAGACATCTTCAGTTAGATACTTGGCACCTGAAGAGTTGACACCAACTAAGACATCCTCAGTTAGATACTTGGCACCTGAAGAGTTGACACCAACTAAGACATCTTCAGTTAGATACTTGGCACCTGAAGAGTTGACACCAACTAAGACATCCTCAGTTCGATACTTGGCACCTGAAGAGTTGACACAACCTAAGAAATCCTCAGTTAGATACTTGACACCTGAAGAGTTGACACCAACTAAGAAATCTTCAGTTAGATACTTGGCACCTGAAGAGTTGACACAACCTAAGAAATCCTCAGTTAGATACTTGACACCTGAAGAGTTGACACCAACTAAGACATCCGCAGTAAGATACTTGACACCTGAAGAGTTGACACCAATTAAGACATCCGCAGTAAGATACTTGGCACCTGAAGAGTTGACACCAATTAAGACATCCGCAGTAAGATACTTGGCACCTGAAGAGTTGACACAACCTAAGAAATCCTCAGTTAGATACTTAACACCTGAAGAGTTGACAGCAACTAAGACATCCTCAGTTAGATACTTGTCGCCTAAAGAGTTGACACAACCTAAGACATCCTCAGTAAGATACTTGTCTCCTGAAGAGTTGACACCAACTAAGACTTCTTCAGTTAGATATCTGTCACCTGAAGAAGTGACACCAACTAAGACATCTTCAGTTAGATACTTGGCACCTGAAGAGTTGACACCAACTAAGACATCCTCAGTTAGATACTTGGCACCTGAAGAGTTGACACCAACTAAGACATCTTCAGTTAGATACTTGGCACCTGAAGAGTTGACACCAACTAAGACATCCTCAGTTAGATACTTGGCACCTGAAGAGTTGACACAACCTAAGAAATCCTCAGTTAGATACTTGACACCTGAAGAGTTGACACCAACTAAGACATCTTCAGTTAGATACTTGGCACCTGAAGAGTTGACACAACCTAAGAAATCCTCAGTTAGATACTTGACACCTGAAGAGTTGACACCAACTAAGACATCCGCAGTAAGATACTTGACACCTGAAGAGTTGACACCAATTAAGACATCCGCAGTAAGATACTTGGCACCTGAAGAGTTGACACAACCTAAGAAATCCTCAGTTAGATACTTAACACCTGAAGAGTTGACACCAACTAAGACATCCTCAGTTAGATACTTGTCGCCTAAAGAGTTGACACAACCTAAGACATCCTCAGTTAGATACTTGGCACCTGAAGAGTTGACACTACCTAAGACATCCTCAGTAAGATACTTGGCACCTGAAGAGTTGACACTATCTAAGACATCCTCAGTTAGATACTTGTCACCTGAAGAGTTGACACTACCTAAGACATCCTCAGTTAGATACTTGACACCTGAAGAGTTGACACCAACTAAGATATCCTCAGTTAGATACTTGGCACCTGAAGAGTTGACACCAACGAAGACATCCTCAGTCAGATACTTGACACCTGAAGAGTTGACACCAACGAAGACATCCTCAGTCAGATACTTGACACCTGAAGAGTTGACACCAACGAAGATATCCTCAGTCAGATACTTGACACCTGAAGAGTTGACACCAACGAAGACATCCTCAGTTAGATACTTGTCACCTGAAGGGAAATACTTTACACCTATAGACGTTAACCCAGAAGCTTTGCTGACACCTGCAGACCCAATACAAACATACTTAAAGTCTGAAGATTTAAAACCAGAAGCATTATTGAGCCCTGCAGTATCAATATCAGAGAGATACTTAACACCTATAGATGTTAATCCAGAAGCATTTTTGACAACTGCAGAGTCAATACCAGAAAAATACTTAACATCTGAAGATTTTAAACCAGCAGCATTACTGCACCCCGCAGTATCAACATCAGAGAGATACTTAACATCTATAGATGTGAACCGAGAAGCATTGTTGACACCTGCAGAGCCAATACCAGAAACATACTTAACCCCTGAAGATATAAAACCAGAAGCATTATTGAGGCCTGCAGAATACTTAACGCCTATAGATGTTAACCCAGAAATATTGGTGACACCTACAGAGCCCATACCAGAAACATATTTAACACCCGAAGAAATAAAATCAGAGTCATTGTTGAACCCTGCAGTATCAATATCAGAAAGATATTTAAAAGCTAAAGATTTAAAACCTGATACATTTTTAAAGCATGTAGAGCCAGTATCTGAAAGATATTTAACCTCTATGGAGCTAAAACCAGGCACATTGTTGAAATATGTATACCCAGTAGCAGAAACATCATTAACCCTTAAAAATCTAAAACCAGATACATTACTGAAATATGTAGAGCAAGTATCAGACTACTTATCGTTGGAGGAGCTAAAACCAGAGGTATTGTTGAAAACTGTAGATTCAATACCAGAAATATACTCGAAACCCACTACACTTAACCCAGCAATCTTGAAACCATTGAAGCCAATACCAAACAGGCACTTGACATCCGCGGGGAGAGCACCAGAAAGATACTTTACAGACACAGAACCAGCGCCAGGTAAATACTTAATCCCTGAAGAGCGAATACCAGAAACATATTTGACAACAGTTGAGCCAATACCAGAAAGGAACATAATACCCGAAAGAGGCAGAGAGCTTTACCCAAAACGAGGTATTGTCCAATCCTTGACTCCGGTTAAAATAACCTCAGGACATTGGAACATAAAACCAAGAACAGAAGACTATCTGACTGAAGGACAACCATTACCAAAACAAACCTACTTGACTAACACTAAACCGAAGATAATCCAGTCATTAAATGGTTTTACAGTTCCTTATTTACAAAGAAATAATTATAAATATACATGCGAAGAACCTAATGACTATGTAACAGACAATACACAATTTAAGGTTACAGATGAGTACGTACCATCTGATACGACAGTAAATGAAGATTTACTCGAAGTGATACCCGCTAATTGTAAGTTAGATGATTTATTGAAAACTTATGACCTAAATGAAATACCTGACACTAAGTATCCAACTGTTAACGATGATCAACTTCTTAATGAAGAAATTGTTCCGAAGAACATACCATATGTCGATAATGGATCTCACTATGCAATTAGAAGAGATGATAAAGATCCAATGCACGTCTTAGATGCAAATATTGCAACTGACAATTATATGCCATATCAAGTACAAATTACCAATGCCATACATGTTTCTGCGTTAGCATCTGATATCAATAGGTCTGAAGATTATAAACAATACTACTCTTCACATTTAAGAAACATAAGTCCTCAGGATGTACAATATCCTTTGAAATATTATCCTGCATTATCAACGTCTAACGCGGGAAGAGAAAATTTGATTCTTAAGACGAAGGATGTTTCTTCAAAAAGTGATAAGTTCAAACCATTGTGTACTGAAGTTTCAAACAATGATGTACCTTTTGCTCCTATTTATAATGCCACTGATCCATATAGGGTCTTATACCCATCAACAGATAATTCTATTCTCATTACCCAATCTACTCCAATAGAATCGACTATCACCGATCCAATATCAAAATTAACAGCAGATTTAAAAACAACTCTTCTTAACTATCTCAACGCAAATGAAATTAAAGACAGTATATATAATGACATAAATAATAATAGAGATATAACACTTGGAGATATCGGTATCGCTAAACACAATCCAACAGCAAACGAAAAACAATTCACTATAAATACGGCTAGTAAAGATATTAATTTGTTAGCTTGGTATTCAAAATTAAAGTTAGTGAAAGTTAGAATAATTTTAGACACTAGCGAAAAAGAAGTACTCAATTTAATACCTATAGTTAAAAACAAAAACTATAATCCGAAGGAGGTTACAGAAATAGCGAAAAATGCTGTTACACAATTGTATGGAGAACCTTTAGAGGTAAAAGGGATTTATTCCAATCAATATCCATATGTTATAGTAAATGCTAACACTAATAATAATGAAAGACCTATTTTACTTTGGCCGACATTATTGTAAATGTGGTTCTAAATAAAAAATGTCGTTGTAAATGCATTTGGCAAAATCGTCAGTATGCGTAAATCGAAATGTAAATTCAATTATTATTTATTCAATATACGAACATGAATGGGTATAGGGCGAATAAAATAGTTAACCGCATTGATTAATTATTTATCATTTCTGTGATCACATTGGTCATGTCTGTTTTGGGTACCAATATTTGTATCGGAGAATAAATTAACTTGCGATTTTGGGTTTCAAAAATTACGTTTGGGTACACTATTTTTTGTTGCATTAGGTGTAAAGATTCTGAAAACAATTTCAAATTTTATTTTTGTTAAAAAATAAACTTCATATTTGCGTAAACCTTTCAAATTTTATATTTCAAAGTCCCTTTATGTTTTAAGTTATCAGCAACACGCTATGATTGGTTGGTTGGTTCTGTCAACCCGTTTCTGTGTTGCCAGTGGTGTATCATAATACTCCCTGATTCCCCTGTTACCTGTATGCACCTCATAAAATCGCGAGTGTTTTAAATCAATTACTTATTATGAGAAACTAGAATTTAGTCAAAGTTCGCTTACTTTTTCAACTCACCTTCGGTTCGGGCCATAAACATTTGCGATCTCGAACATTCTTGAATTCACAAGCGTCTAACAAGCGTCGGTCCTGCCCAGGGAAAGTGGCGCTACAAACAGCTTTCATATGGCAATAAAGTGCATTTGCATTATGAAACGTCAGTAGCTATTTGCCAAGGATTTGTCATTAACCAAATTCAAATCATTATTTTCCAGAATGCTGCTATCCTTCGTTCTTCTTGCAAAATAAATACTGAATCTTATTGTAAAAAAACTTGACTTTCATCACTGTGGATAGTTTTGGCGTTATTATGCAAAAATTGCTTGAGTTTTGCGGAATATTTAGTCCTGTTTCCTCTTTGTTTACATCAGTGACATTCACCGAGTTTCAACGTCAGTTACCAAAAAATTGTCGTTGCCAGTGAAATAAATTAGTACCATTAAAAATACGCAATATGGCGTGTGCCCTGTGGGGCTATATGCAATGTACCTACTATTGTATTTGTAATATAAAAATAAATAAGGCTTAACCTATGTGTTGTATCATCATCATGACTAACAGGATTAAACCGCCGAACCAAATTTAATGGAAACAGCTAATAATTAGTGTTGATGTAAATTAATATAAAACGCGGTTTGCGGACGCGTAATTTAATCTTTCATGGTAGTGATCCTTTTAGCTGACCATTTTAGTGTACCCCTAAAATGGTCAGCCACGGTAGTGGCCGCCACCACGCACGCCGTACAACCATGCTAACTGCCAAGCAAATGAACTGTCAAAATAAAAAATATATCATACAAACGGACTCACTTTGACGGAACGAAACGGATTCACCGTTTTTTTCAACCATCATAACCAGGGGTCGGACTTTCTTTCGCACGGTAGGACTAATGGAGAGCTATGCAGCCGATATTAACATTAAAATACAATTCATACTAATTCTCATACTCATTCATCTATTTAATTCCAAACTGCTTTTGTGGTTATTATGGTTAACATTCCCAAGCATTAAATGACTAAAATTATGTTTTTTTTTTTTTTCAATATTTCAAAATTCCTAATTTAACTCAATTTATTGTCAATATCATGAACTTTCTAGTTATAAATGAATATTCGATCAATATAGAATCCAATTTACTCCAGAAAACATGGATAATGTTGCAAATATTTACGTATTTTATGGTGGCGAAAAAAACAATGCCTACACAAATCAGGTCTTTGTATATTCTTCTGACTTTGTCCTTGACTATAAAATTAAAATTGCAAATGAAATACACTTGTGAGTATGAGTATGAATTGTATTTTAATGTTAATATCGGCTCCATAGCTCTCCATTAGTCCTACCGTGCGAAAGAAAGTCCGACCCCTGATCATAACTTGGGTTTGCCTCATAGCTCTTATACTTTAGATTTTATTGATATCTAAAAACCCCTAATTTCGCCACTGACTCACTGACCATCATCAAAATTCTAGCGTACTTCCTAATGTCCTAGAAAGATGAAATTTGGTATTTAAGTTGGTAATAGTGCACAAAAACCACAAAAATTCAAAAACTTGGAACTTTTATCCCACAACCGATTAAACTAGGGGATGGAAGTTTGTATAAGAATTCAGCATTCATTCAATTTTGACGCTTAAGGTCTGAAAATTGATATAGGGAATTCATTAACAACCTGCGATTACTTACAGAATTTTCATTTCAACTTCCGGTTATGTATGAGATTAAACAAAAATTATGCAGTTTTTCTTTAAATCTAAAATCGACGCCATGGTTCTGAAGAACAGATTTCACTATCTCTTATTGTTTCTGATTTCTCCCTACTGACCCATTTGGATTGATCACCCGGTATAGAGGTAATATTCGGATATATGACATAAATCGTTGCATTTTACCTAATGGACTATTTATAGGTATGACAGGTGGTTCCTGTAACAGGAGTATTAAATTAAAACATAGATTCTACCCCTCAAACTGAACGACATTTATTAAACAACTTTTAAAAATAACTCATAAACCTGTAAAATAAAGTTTATTCAAAGTATTACGAAACATTTCATATTTGGGCCATTGTCAGATTTAGGTGCGCGTCTTTTCGGTGGACATTTGCGAAATTAAGGATTAGAAGCCTAATTTTCTGATTAAATGCCTGTGAGAATATAGAACGTTCCCTCTTCTATAATCCGATGTAATAGCAACATAACCTAGATTCATACAAGCTCTTAACTTTTTACCACTGAAGGGACAAATTTTGTTTTTTGAACTGACAATGAGCCATTTAGTAAAGTGACAGCTATGTCAATGCTAAGGCGATGTAAATGTTAAAAGGCGTACATTGAAAATGATATTTACTTTGTTTGAAATAATGAACATATTAAACAGTATTTTTTAAAGTTTCTAAACAGATGTTGTTCAGTTTAAAATCTATATGTTTTAAATTTTTGCTCCTGTTACAGGACCCACCAGGGTCATTGTCAGATTTAGGTTCACGTCTTTTCGGTGGACACGTTAAGATTAGACAAAGTTAAGGACTAGGCCTAGTTTTCCGATCAAAATTATATTAGCATAAACGACGTTTCCCTTTTTTATGGGCTTGAGTGTTAAAAACATTAACTTCTATGCACAAACGCTGTTAACTATTGGCGCTGTTAATTATTTTAAATTGATCGTTATAATTTTATTTTAATATTCCTTCCTAAAATTAATTTGGAGTATCTATACTCGAATATATCTCCTATACGTGTACGCATGTAATAATTAGTTATAACACTAATGTAATGTAATTGTTCTAAGTATTATTTACGAAAAAATTACTTACTGTTGAGTTTCTTTCGGCTTTATTCTCAACAGCGGTCTCCTCTTGCGAAATGCCGGTAGATTCACAATCTGACTTGTGAAAGTGCCCGTGTGGCCTACTTACTGAATAAATTATTTCATTTCATTCCACCGAAGAGACAACTTTTGTTTTTTGAACTGACAATGATCCACCTAATTAAAACAATGTAAATATTAATTATAAATATAATGTGAGTAGTTATTTATATGTTTTTTACTATACATACAAATGTCAACGTACCTATAGATTAGGTTAGGTTTGGTTTGTATTATATTATAACATTCCGAAAATATTTATGGTATCAGAAAATGCTTTCGACGGAATGAAATTTCTATTCTGAAACGTTTATCTATGAAACAAGGCTGAACCGTTTCAGGTACTGTGAATTGATGGACGACAGGATAACTAGTGTTCCACTTTGATTGGTAGCTTAAGTGTACATCTAGTTTCACAGTGTATTAGATTTAAACCTGTAATGCTGTGTAAATATATTTATAAATAAATAATATTATTAACGCGTAATGAAACATATCTCTATAAAATAGTGTTTTATTTACATAGAATAAAATCCCATGAGTCTTAAAAATCTTATTATATATTATAAAATAAAATAAACTGAACACAACTACATGTAATTCTTAGCTCCAATATTGGCTGAGATCCTGTCACTTGTTCCAATTAAAGCTGATCTTGGAAACTATACTGGTCCTATTACCACCAAACATAGCTATGAACCAATTCGACGGACATGTATATCGATTAAAAAAAAATCCATACTAATATTATAAATGCGAAAGTGTGTCTGTCTGTCTGTCTGTCTGTCTGTTACCTCTTCACGCTTAAACCGCTGAACCGACTTAGATGAAATTTGGTATGGAGATAGTTTGAGACCCGGGAAAGGACATAGGATACTTTTCATCCCGAATAAATTTAGTGTTCCCGTGGGATGAGCGGGTAACACCGCGGGGCACAGCTAGTACACTATAATTGGTCCATCTGTTTGCGAGCTACGATGCCACAGATAACACAGATAAACCTATAACACCCTTCATTTGTCGGGGGTTTAAAAATTCTATGGAGGGTTCATAATTTTACGAAAAATAACAGCGCGATGCAGGGACGTGCCGCCAGCTGTACAGAGACATCTGTTGTTAAATTTGTCGTGCCATGACGGCATTCTCATGAAATTGATTGATCCGCTACCCAAAGGTTGTCTGGAAGAGATCGCTTTTTAGCGATAAGATCGCCTATTGTTTACCTCTATTGTAATGATAAGTGTTAACTGTATTTGTATTTCTTTCTTCTTGAGGTGTAAAGAGTATTCTATTCTATTCTATAACGGTTGGACAAAGGAAAGATGACCAATAAGGACAAGCTATATGTCACTGGATAGCCTATTCTAAGTCCAAAACGTTAACTATGTAAAATAAAGTTATCGCTGCATAAAAATAGTTTGAGTTGAAACATTATTATGTAGGGTTATCGATACTAAGTATATTATACCGGAGTATTGCTTTTTTATTCACCTTTTTTTACACAGGTATTCGAGATTTCCCGCCATAAAAAAAGTTGTAGAATATGAAAAAGCCTTTCCAATGATATATGGCTTGTCGTTATTGATCCCTAGGCAAGAGTCCATACAAATCTGCCCATCCTCCTTTCAAACAATTTTGATACAGGGATAGCTGGACATCCAAAAGATATAGGACACTTTAACTCAACTACGGTTTAAAAAAAACCGGCCAAGTGCGAGTCGGACTCGCGCACCGAGGGTTCCGTACAAACACTTTCCATCCCTAAGTGGTTAAGTTAAGTTTGCACCTGGTATGTATAGCGCCCCATATAAATTAGGTGCAAAGTTAGGTATTAAAAAAAAAATTATGGTTTTCGTAATTATTCCTTTATCTATGCTATAAGACGTTGCTTCGTACCAAATTTCAAGATTCTGAGTTCACGGGAAGCACCCTGTAGGTTTTGATTCCCTTGCAAGTGTCGAAAATTTGCGGCATAAACGGCTGTATAGGTATTAAAAAAAAAATTTATGGTTTTCGTAATTATTCCTTTATCTATGCTATAAGACGTTGCTTCGTACCAAATTTCAAGATTCTGAGTTCACGGGAAGCACCCTGTAGGTTTTGATTCCCTTGCAAGTGTCGAAAATTTGCGGCATAAACGGCTGTATCTTTTGATTGCGTTGGCTTAGAAGTTTGATTTTTTCACAGCTTCAAGGGACAGTAGACCTGAGTAATTGATATAAATTTCAGCTTCATACCTCCACGCGTTCCTGAGAAAAAGGGTCTTGACAGACGGACAGACGGACAACAAAGTGATCCTATAAGGGTTCCGTTTTTTCCTTTTGAGGTACGGAACCCTAAAAATTACGCGTACAATGTTGCGGGCACCTTTTAGTATTTAATAAAAACCTGTTACCTATTTAGTTAGGTTTAACAATGTCCGAGCCATGTCATGTCCAATTAGATGTGGTACCGGCACTAAAAACGGCCGGCAAACTTTACACTTAAGCATGGAGTCATAAAATTTAGGCTTCCGACATGACTTTACACACTGGAAGTGACTACTTGATAAAATATATGAAATAAATAATAAATATCAGACAACCTCACACAAATCGATCTAGTCCCAAATTAAGCTCAAGAAGGCTTGTGTTATGGGTACCAGATGACGATATACATACTTATATAGATAAATATATAGGTACTTAAATACATAGAACAACCGAGACCCAAGCACAAATATTCGCGTTCATGACACAAATATTTGGCCTAGCCGGTATTCGAACCCGAGGCCGCCGGCTCAGTAGGCAGTTGCTTAACCACTGCGCCAACCGCGTTTTCGTCGTTAATGCCAAGGCATTCTCTATCAGTCAACAATAGGGCCAAACAGAAACCAGCACTTCGTGCAGGATCATTAAAAGCATTGTCCGTCCCAAGCATCATCATCACCATCCTCCTAGCCTTTATCCCATATCTTTGTAGAGAATGAATTCTCAATCGGGGCCGGCTACCTAAATCCCAAGATGTGGCGTAGGCACTAGTTTTTACGCAAGCGACTGCCATCTGACCTTCCAACCCAGAGGGGAAACTAGGCCTTATTGGGCTTAGGCAATTTCCTCACGATGTTTTCCTTCGCCGAAAAGCGAGTGGTAAATATCAAATGACAAATCCATCAAATAGTCCGTCCCAAGCGCACAAGTATATTAATGTTACCCGATTTTTAAATATTATTTTGAATTATAGATACAAAGATCACAGCACAAAAAAATGCGTAACCTGGTGGACGAGACCGGGAATGTTTCAAAATTTAATAAATAACAGCGCCCTCTCTCGCTTGCTCGTTCACTGCTGTGAATTATTGCGGTAAGATGTGAATATTTTTTATTCATACTCATATATATGTATAGTATATATATATATATATATATAATGTGTATTCCCAAAAATAATTATGTATTTATCAACGTAACTAGTGTTTTTTGTTTCGACATTTGCATCGTGTGTATACACGTATTGTTGTACACCCTTCCCGCACCAATAATGTTTCTGTTTGACCTTGTGGTTGACTGGTAGAGAATTCATCATGGCATTAAGTCCGCCATTTGTACTTTTACTTATTTATTTTGTGCAATAAACTTTAAATAAATATTAACGTATTCACATAGAGGTCGCTAAGGAAAGCGTTTCAAATAAACAATGCAAAGATCGACACAAAACATAAGGATAAATTCTAAAGGTTATCTGGCGTGGTTGGTGGAGAGCTTAACACGTTAGACCGGTAATCCCGAGGTACCGGGTTCGACTCCCGATCTCTTCCGCCAGGTTACGCATTTCAAATTTTCTTTACCTTTGCATCAATGGTTCAATATAAAAAATTGGGCAAGTGCGAGTCCGACTCGCGCATGAAGGGTTCCGTACCATAATCTATAACAAGTTTGTTGTATGGGAGCCCCCCTTAAATATTTATTTAATTTAACTTTTAGTATGTGTTGTTATAGCGGCAATAGAAATACATCGTCTGTGAAAATTTCAACTGTCTAGCTATCACCGTTCTTGAGATACAGCCTGGTGACAGACGGACGGACGGACGGACGGACGGACAGCGAAGTCTTAGTAATAGGGTCCCGTTTTTACCCTTTGGGTACGGAACCCTAAAAATTGTGTTCCAATTTTATTCCTATTAGCATACCTGTGCTAACTCGGGGCACGTTATAGGGATTTGATATCGATAAAAAAATGTCGATTATGATCGATCGATACAGGTGCTCATTGAAAATTCTCGATTATTATAAAAAGATTCGATATCATATCTGATGAAGTGGATATTTTCATCTTTGATACCGACGAATATGAAAAAAAAATTGATTGTGTACTCACTATGAAAACTATTTAAAAATAAACAAATAAATGACATACGTTTTGATTTGTTTATTGTTTTTATTTTGAAATGAAGAGAAAGATATATCTTTATATTTATATTTATTTATGTCGAATAACATATGTTGACAGTAACATCGACGTATTTTTTTATCGAAAGAATATTTTGCTACATCACTTTATAGTATAGGATCCCGATATAAAACGACCTTCACCGAGATGTTTATTTGATGAAATGTATTTTATATTTAACTAGCTGTGCCCCGCGGTGTTACCCGCTCATCCCACGGGAACACTAAATTTATTCGGGATGAAAAGTATCCTATGTCCTTCCCCGGGACTGAAACTATCTATATACCAAATTTCATCTAAATCGGTTCAGCGGTTTAAGCGTGAAGAGGTAACAGACAGACAGACAGACAGACACACTTTCGCATTTATAATATTAGTATGGATTTAATATGTCAATAAATATATTGCATATGGATTGCCTAACAAATTTAAGTCCAGGGTATGTTTAGTTAAAAAATAAAAAAAAAATTAAAACATTTCACCGGTTTCATTATTAGATAAATTCATAATAAAATAATCTTTAATTTTATTTAATTTCAATTCAATAATCAGACCGTTGCAAAATGCTAGTAGGTATAGATTTATCTGTTTATACCTGGCTACCCGATAGTTGTGACGGGAAAAGAATAGGCAACCTAACGTTTGCATATTCTATGGGCTTCATACTTTCGATTGGTATAGAATTTATCTAATATTAATCAATTTTATTTTAAAATTATTAATTAAACATACCCTGGACTAAAATTTGTTAGGCAACCCATATGTTTATTGAAATATTAAATTAAATATAAAATACATTTCATCAAATAAACATCTCGGTGAAGGTCGTTTTATATCGGGATCTTAGACTATTTGTATATGTGCCCCGAGTTAGATCAGCGCTAGCTCTCGAGCTAGCATCTTGCTGAGGTGGGACCTTTTCGTGGCACGGCCAAAATATTTTTGATTTTATTGTTATCTATTGTGTTTTATTATCGTTATTATTATTTCTTTCTTCCTTTCTTTCTTTCTTTCTTTCTTGCTTTCTTTCTTTCTTTCTTTCTTTCTTTCTTTCTTTCTTTCTTTCTTTCTTTCTTTCTTTCTTTCTTTCTTTCTTTCTTTCTTTCTTTCTTTCTTTCTTTCTTTCTTTCTTTCTTTCTTTCTTTCTTTCTTTCTTTCTTTCTTTCTTTCTTTCTTTCACAGGTATTCCTATTAGTGTTTTAGTAATATTCAATGTAACTTAATAATTTAATAGTGATGGAAATTAATTAATACTCTTACTTGACTTATTGTACCTATTGACTTGTAAAATGATGTCATTTTATTAATAAACGACTGTATGAGTATGAAGCTTGCACTAGAACCGGGTCGCTTCCAGCGTTCCAGCACGCAGTAGCCCCTAGCTCCGCGTTAGTTAAACTTGCCCCGTTTTTACGCGGCTTTTTGCTATAACCCTGAAAGGGTTGCACTTACCGGACTTGCCCCGTAAACAGAGAGGTTACTGGGCTCTGAAGGGAAAAACGCAAACTTATATGACTGTTATATGGCTATCACCATTTTAATCGACAGAGACTTAGACAAAGAATAAAAGAGTGAAATAAACAGGATATGGGATAAGTAGTGTAACTTCTATATTATTAATTTATTAATAATGGTGCTGTAAACTATAGATTTCGCGAATTTGTTTCAAAAAGTTTTTTTTTTGTTTTTCTACACTCATATCTCCGCCAAATCAAAAAAATTGGGCAAATGCGAGTCCGACTCGCGCATGAAGGGTACCGTATCATAATCTATAGCAAGTTTGTTGTATGGGAGCCCCCCTTAAATATTTATTTTATTTATTTTTAGTATTTGTTGTTATAGCGGCAATATAAATACATCATCTGTGAAAATTTCAATTGTCTAGCTATCACCGTTCTTGAGATACAGCCTGGTGACAGACGGACGGGCGGACGGACAGCGAAGTCTCAGTAACAGGGTCCCGTTTTTATCCTTTGGGTACGGAACCCTAAAAAAAGCGAAAAACTAAACGACAAAAAATCTACATACTTATTGAACCTACTTGTAAAATTTCATGAGAATCCGCAGAATTGGCTGGTTCGTTAAACAATAAATTTATATTTCAATAAAGTTATTACAAAATTATCATAATCGCCTAGAAATAACAAATTTCAACCATTCCGAAACAACGTGACGGATGCTTCGCCACTGGCTCGGCTGCCAATTCGGCCTAACTGCTCAAGCGGCGCAAATATGCAAACATAAATAGTGGATGCATATTTGAGCCGTTTTAAGCTCCATATGATTTCGAAACATGTTTGGCCAACCCTGACAATTTTCACGTGAGTTTAAACCGTTTTTAAAGGGTAAAAACGGTACCCTATTACTGAGACTTTGCTGTCCTTCCGTCCGTCCGTCCGTCTGTCACCAGGCTGTATCTCAAGAACGGTGATAGCTAGACAGTTGAAATTTTCACAGATGATGTATTTCTATTGCCGCTATAACAACAAATACCAAAAATAATATAAAATAAATATTTAAGGGGGGCTCCCATACAACAAACTTGTTTTATGGTACGGAAACCTTCATGCGCGAGTCGGACTCGCACTTGCCTCGCCTTGCATTTTTATAATGATTAAAGATGTCTCACGATAGTTTGAATTTTATTTATAGCTCCTGTTAAACGCACCCGGTATAGTATTTGAATGACAAAGCGAAAATTAATATCAACCATCGTAATTTAAATTAAAATCCAGTGTGGACTCTTCCAAGTCCAAATTGCATAAACTCTGAAGTTATCCCAATTAGATTTTAACAAGTCTCAAGCTCGCCCATTGTTACCGCATTCCGCTTCACTTCTTTATTAATTTTTGTTTGTGGTTTGGGAATCAAAAGAAAATTATGTATATTATATTAAATTCAAAACTTTATTCTGCAAGTAGGCTACAAGAGCTCTTATACATGTCAGATTCTAAATTACATAATAATATAAAAATAATAAACATTCACAATAATAATGTCATAGTAGTAATACAACAGACAAATCACTGGGCATATTTTATAGGGAGATTTATATTGTCTCCGGATCTATTAAATTACAATAAACTTAAATTATACCTTCATAGATGTAAAGGGTCTCATGCGACAAGATTAAAATAAAGTAAAAATAAGCTTAGTAATAAATTTAATGGAGATGTAAAGTCTCCGTGGTCAACAAATCCAATTCGGAGATGTAAAAGGTATCGACAATCATTAGATATCTATATGAAAGCAAACATGTAAATATTATAATTATGTTTTTGTTACTTATGTGTAAGCCCTAAGGTTGACTGGTAGAAAATGCCTCATGGCATTAAGTCCGCCTTTTGTACGATAAGCTTTCTTTTCTGCAATAAAGAACAAATAAAAATAATAAATATAAATTTACTCTGTTATGGCGTAAAGAAAGCAACAGGGGATTTCAAAATCAAATGAGTGACAACAGCTTTGTGGGACTATCTACCGAAGCAACAGGGGATTTCAAAATCAAATGAGTGACAACAGCTTTGTGGGACTATGTACCGAGTGCTATGTAATGTACTTAACATTTGAATAAATACATATATAGTGGCTATGTGAGCTGTAGATTTCACGAGTCTGTTTCGAAATTAAACATTTTTTTTACGTTTTCAACTCCCGTATCTACGCCATTTTGAAAATTTCGACCGACTGCCTCGATAAAGATTATATATAATTAATGATGCCTCTTTTATTTTTAATAATTATTTGTTTTTTATTTAATTTTTTCACAAAAGGTTACGAGAATCGGTTAAAAAAAATTACCTACAGGCGAGAGCAGTCAAAAATCCAGACAAACGGACGTTCAAAACATACGAAAGAATTTTCGGAAAAGCTAAAGTCAAAAATAGATATAAATTATATATATTTGTTTTCATTATTTGTGTATATATATATATATATATATATTTAAAGTGTGTAAATGTAGGTATGTATTTTTGTATAAACAGTAATATTTAAGATTTTGTATTTACTTGTACCCTAGGTGCTCTCTGTACCATCAGATTTCTGATTTAGGTACACCCACTTCTGGTATCTCTGTTTGGCCCTAAACTGGTAGAGAATGCCATTCAGCATTAAGTCCGCCATTTGTACTGCCTTTTGTTTTGTGCAATAAAGTTTAAAAAAATAAATAAATAATTAAAATTTTGCAACAATTATAAGACAAACATACCACACACGTGTGGAAAAAACACAGAAGCCTCAAATTACCAAATTGTATGTGTTCGCAAACACGGAAAACACATTACTCGAAATAACTGCGCATGATTTCCCAGGGGTCCGAAACAGGTAATCAATGCCGTGACTTTCTAATAAAATAACCTAAATTTAAAATTTAAACCACCCGTCACAAGTCGCTGGGCATCATGAGACCCTTATTCAATGAGTGATATAAAAAAATGCCATTAAAACTGAACATAACTACAAAATTTGGAATTCTTAGCTTCCTACCTAACCTAGTATTCCTACCTAACATTGATTTGAAGTATATAGGAGATATATAGCTCCTATACGAGTACGCATGTAATTATTAGAACACTAATGTAATATAATTGTTCTAAGTATTATTTACGAAAAAAATACTTACTGTTGAGCTTCTTTCGGCTTTCTTCTCAACAGCGGTCTCCTCTTGCGAAATGCTGGTAGATTCACAATCTGACGTGTAAAAGTGCCCTTGTGGCCTACAGTAAACGGCGATAAAGAATGCACATCGGCAATCATCGCATTTCCGAATACAAACGAATGCTAATTTCCATGTACATCAATTATTAGATTAGTCGTTCATCAGAATTTGAATTTAGAACTAAGTACTTTATTGTTGTTTTGTTTTGATTTCACGTGGAATATATAGAGCTGTAAAACTCGATGTAATAATATATAGTTATTGCTATAATGTTCTTGTTGGGGAAAAATAATATACATATATATATATATATATTCAGGCCCACATTCCTAAAAGGGGTTGACTGAGCATTAGCAACTGATGTTATACTACTAGGATACTTAAATGTGGGTTTAAAGATCGACAAAAAGTGTAATTACTTACATTAACATTCTCATGTTTTTTTAAATTGGTCGGCTTCAGTTACAAAATATTTATAAACATTGTAGATCATTTCGCGTGACTGGCAAAGTAACGGCTTACCTTTTTTCCCTATAGATGCCATAGTACAAATTTAATTTTGTGTAGGTTTTAGCAACTCTATATATATATTGGCTTGGATATGCGACTGCACTCTCTCGCATTTGAACCACGACTGACAAAACAAACGTCATGGTGTGTGCGACACAGATATCGCTATACGAAGTCGAAATTAGCCGATTGCCTCTTTCCAAAGATCGATGTGCAAACTTTATCGCCGTTTACTGTACTTACTGAATAAATTATTTCATTTTTCATTCAAATGGGCTGAGATCTTGTCACTTGTTCCCATTAAGCTGAATATCTTGGAAACTACTAGTCCTATTTTCACAAAACATAGATAAAAACCATCTTGACGAACATGTCTTTCGATTGAAAAACTTAACTAACTTTTGAACTTTTAGTCCATTGAATGAGTCCCTCCAAGGGGGGTCTAGAGTGCGTGAGTTAGTAACGTAAGATGTTTCTTCGGAAACATGTCAAGAGTCCCTAGGTAATAAACATACTAAAACCCCGGGACACTAGGAGGAGCCCCGGAGTGGGGGGAGGGGGGGAAAGGGTCCATTTTTTAATTTTTCGCTTAAATCTCAAAAACGGTACATGTTAGAGAAAAACTTTCAAGGAAAAGTTGAAAGGCCATAAAATTATCTACAAGTTGTACCTAAATATTTTTTTTCTATTCGCAGCCGTTTTCGAGCTACATCCAAATAAAAAGATCAAGTTCAGTAACTCAAACTACCCTTATATAATATTTTGACAATTGATTCCTCCTAAAGGCTTCCATGGAGGAATGTGTTTTTATTACCAATGATAGACCTAATTAAGAGCAATCTATCAGTACCGGTCAAAAGTTGCACTTTTGAGCTTTTTGGAAGAAAAAAAATAAAAAGTTCAAGTATCGTAACTACCCTAATAAAATTCAATTCCCCGTAAACGCCTCCGTGGTGGAATCTGGTATTTTTATCAATGATAGACCTAATTATGAGCAATCTATCTGTACCGGTCACAAGTTGCACTTTTGAGTTTTTTTGGAAGAACAAATAAAAAGATCAAGTTCAGTAACTCAAACTACCCTAATATAATATTTTGACAATCGATTCCTCCTAAAGGCTTCCATGGAGGAATGTGTTTACTTTACCAATTATAGACCTAATTAAGAGCAATCTATCAGTACCGGTCACAAGTTGCACATTTGAGTTTTTTGGAAGAAAGAAATATTTTTTGATCGATTGATGTGATAAACATGGGTATGTAATATGGGGAAATTGTTTGAGACAAAATCATTTTTTACTGCGTGTAACTCAGAAACGGTAGGATATAGGAAAAAATTATTTAGGTACAACTTGTAGATAATTTTATGGCCTTTCAACTTTTCCTTGAAAGTTTTTCTCTAACATGTACCGTTTTTGAGATTTAAGCGAAAAATTAAAAAATGGACCCTTTCCCCCCCCTCCCCCCACTCCGGGGCTCCTCCTAGTGTCCCGGGGTTTTAGTATGTTTATTACCTAGGGACTCTTGACATGTTTCCGAAGAAACATCTTACGTTACTAACTCACGCACTCTAGAACTTTTTATTCAATGGACTATTTATACTATTTTTAACTAAATAAGACGTGTTTTGACTACTGATTTTTATGAAGTCTTCATACTAACAGTTTTAAGGGTTCCGAAAGGGTAAAAAAGGGACCCTATTACTGAGACTTCGCAAACAGGAATCAGGCATTCCGCAAATTTCAAGTAATTTTTGCATAATGACTTTTGACGTTAACAAGTTTTGTAGGGTAAACTACAGTGAATCAATGGTATATAGTGATTTAATAAATATTAAAGGTGTTTCGCTAGCTCCTAGACTTCAGCTATTACTAAAAAAATATCATATTATGAAGGTATAAGAAAAAAATCGAAAGTGGCGCTAGTTTCGTATTACCCGTCGCCTCAAGTCTTCTGTGACTCGGTCATATTGAAAATTTTGCTAAATGTAAGGTTGCTGTAGGAGGAAGCTTCAGTATTAACTATGCGAACGTCGAAGAACGCTTTCCTTGCAGGTTCCCACACACTATTTAGTAATAAGTCCCCTATAAGGGCTGGCTGTGTAGCACTTGCATCACGCTTTATAGGTTCAATTTTGCCTGTACTCCAAGCTAGTTCGGCCTTGTTTAATTAGGCCTCCTTTTTAGGGTCCCGTACCCAAAGGGTAAAAACGGGACCCTATTACTGAGACTTCGCTGTCCGTCCGTCCGTCCGTCTGTCACCAGGCTCTTGAGATACACAAGAGAGGTGATAGCTAGACAGTTTAAATTTTCACAGGTGATGTATTTCTATTACCGCTACAACAACAAATACTAAAAATAAAATAAAATAAATATTTAAGGGGGGCCCCATACAACAAACTTGTTATAGATTATGATACGGAACCCTTCATGCTTCAGTTTTTGGCCAAGCTAGAGATGCTTTTGTCGTTCCGTCACTTAATCGTCAATCAATATCATTTATTTTCAGGCAACTGTGGCCCGTAGATAAATACCTTAAAAGTAACATACATATCAAATAACACAATAATATAAAATAATCATAAACACGTTAGTTCGGTAGTAGGTATATAATATGTATTAAGGGACAACCTCACACAAATCGACCTAGTCCCAAACCAAGTAATACTTGTACTATGGGTACTAGACGACAATATACATAATGTATAAATACATTTTTCTTACGACTACGACTAAACAAGCGCTTATATATTATGCTTATAAATATTACGAGTACATTGGTTTCTGCACTAGGCACAGCCTGTCTCGCAGATAACCAAGACAAAATGAAAATTGGCATGCGTTGTTAAATTGCGAAAGGTCAACAAATCCACGTACATGGCGCAAAGTAATATAATGTAGTGTATAAAGTAACAAAACAAAAAATAAACAGAAAAATAAAGTATTTAAAAAATAAGCCTAATTTTACCTATTTATTACTAAGTATGAGTATCAGTGCGCAGGAGTGTTTATATGCTTTTTGCTTACCAACAGGCGAAGTGGAGCCACTATGTTGTGCCGTTATAAAAAAAAAAAAAAAATGCAAACAAGATCAAGTAAAATGTGTCAATGTGTATGAGTGAGAGAGTGGGGGTGTGTGAAACTGTGTGTGTGTGTGTGTGTGTGTGTGTGTGTGTGTGTGTGTGTGTGTGTGTGTGTGTGTGTGTGTGTGTGTGTGTGTGTGTGTGTGTGTGTGTGTGTGTGTGTGTGTGTGTGTGTGTGTGTGTGTGTGTGTGTGTGTGTGTGCTGTTATCTATACATATATGTATAGATAACAGCCATGACCATGACCCAGGTTCTAATATTCGAGTTCATCACACAAATATTTGTCCTTGTCAGGATTCGAACCCAGGACCGCCGGCTCAGTAAACAGCTGCACTACAAACTGCGCAATATCGGCTCACATAAAATTCTTATTCATAACTGTCATTAGTCATAAGTTTTGTAGTCATAATTTCTACTTTTCTCTGAATTAAATAATTTATCAGGATTGTTACAATACAAAGCTAACCTAACTTAAGATAATGGGTTTTACTCTCAAAACTCTTGGAAAGTTAATAATTTCATAGTTATGGCTAACTTGGCTGGCTTGTTAAAATCAAAAGTTATGAGAAAAAATGCGCGCCTGCGGAATAGTAGTTTATACACCTGCTACATAATGAGAGGTCTTAAAATACGAGTGTGGTTTTATGAAACGAGCCGTAGACAAGTTTCATAATAGGATCACATGAGTGTTTAAGACCTAATTATGTACAGTTGCATACACTACTTTATCTACACACATATTCATTATCATTATCATAGATTTTCTTTTATGAAAATATGAAACACTCAGTCCTGCCAGTCAGTATCAATTTTGATCAAAATTGTCACCACACCTCGCGGTGGCTCCGGTACTGTTATGAAATTACTTCTCTGATTTTGGTCGCTGCCAAGTAATGTAGGTACCTATAATATCTGAACTTGTTATAGGGATTTAACAATATGGTTGTAGATAAACCATATGTATAACATGATATAGGCGTGGCGCCGTAAACATTACTTCTAAATTAACATAACTACCGAACATCAGTCGCTATCATTACAGTAATTAAACAAACGCCAACTATACCCGTAAATCCTTTCATTTGTAGTTATATTAAAGCAGTATAAACGAGCTGTTTGTCACGCAATGTTACTTTTTAGCTAAAAAAGCCTAAGAGACGAGGCATTTGTATGGAAATACGCTTTCTGTATGGGTTTTATTAATCAGAATTGTGTTTTGTGATAACAATGTTCACACTTGTTATACCGTAGACACAATTAGGTGTTATGAGGCCTTATACATTTTAAAATGATTTTATTCATATTATCACAAATATATTTATAATCTTACCAACTTTTTAAAGTGAATAATACTTTTGCCTGATTCCTAGAAAGCAACATAGCTATTTTATGATTTCATTGCGTGCAGTCGAAAATCAGTTCATAAAACTAGTTGATTTTGTAAAATTCGAGTTGTTTTTGAAACTAAAATTATCAATGAAAAATTCAAACTATAGTTTTCAAATATATACCAATAAATCGCAATAGTATTCTAAGTAGTAACATTAATAATAATTATATTTAAGAAACGTGTATAGAGAAAAATGTCTAAAACAATCAGCATTTTTGAACGGATATGGAGCCTCAAGTGTTAAAGTAAACAACATAATAATGATAATAATTGACAAAGCCCAGTAGTTAGTCCATCGCATCTCATATACAATAGCTAGTATCATGTTTAGACTCCATAAAACCACAATAGTTCTTGCATCTAGCGGGAGCTGTCTCTGTGTGCGTCCCATGACACAGGCAGGGGGAGCATCCGCATGGTGTACCCCTTACATTTCATTAAATTGTCGAAAGGGCCTCTACGCGTTGGCTTCGGCTCCGTGTACGCCTCCCAAAGGTCCGGGACACTATTGTCCCGTGAGCGGGTGCGACATACAAGATAATAATTGACAACAGTTTTTTTTAAACTTCGTGAGACATCATTTTAAATATCCCATTAATTTACCGAACGGGGGAAGCGTGTCCATTTCAGCTTGGCCTAAAAAACATCCATATGTCCTGGTGTTTCGGATATTCGGATTACCGGCTGTTCTCGCCTATAGGCCGCATTTCTCAACAGATTCTTTTGAAATTTCGACGAAAAGGTTTAAAAATTATATGGATTTTTTAATCGATTCATTTCGAAATATTTCAAAATGGTGGATATATGGGGAATGATGAAAACGTAAAAAAAATTGGGCAAGTGCGAGTCCGACTTGTGCATGAAGGGTTTCGTACCATAATCTATAACAAGTTTGTTGTATGGGAGCCCCCCTTAAATATTTTTTTATTTTATTTTTAGTATTTGTTGCTATAGCGGCAATAGGAATACATCATCTGTGAAAATTTCATATGACCGTTCTTAAGATACAGGCTGGTGACAGACGGACGGACGGACAGCGAAGTCTCAGTAATAGGGTCCCGTTTTTACACTTTGGGTACGGAACCCTAAAAATACAAATTTAAGCCCTCTAGAAAGAACAACAGGCGGTCCTATCGCTGAATAGCGATCTCTTCAACTTTTCTGTTAATTTGTTGAATATTGATTTAAACTCACATGATTTTAACATTATTATTACAAAACTTAATCGCATTCCAAAAGTGACCTTACTTTGACTCGAAAGTCGAAAGTGATGTTACATTCACGGTCTCGAAGGATCATGAATGTAACATCACGTTCTATACGTCGAGGTAATCAAGCACTGTTTTGTAGCATGAACTTCATAAGTCCATATCGTTATAATTATTGTTTTAAATGCAGTTCTTGAATAAATATTGCATATAATTTGACTAAAAGAACAATTAATATGCAAAATGGGATAATTTAAACTTTCTTATTTTTATCTCACTATTGGGTTCGTCTTGTATAAAGGCGATCTAGACTTTTAGGGTTCCGTAACTCAAAAAGAAAATACGGAACCCTTATAGGATCACTTTGTTACCCGTCCGTCCTTTCGTCTGTCTGTCAAGACTCTTTATCTCGGGAACGCGCGGAAGTATCGAGTTGAAATCAAATCCATATGCTCAGCTCTATAGTCCATTGAAGCTGTAACTAAATCAAACTTCTAAGGTAACGTAAAAAAATGGGCAAGTGCGAGTCCGACTCGCGCATGAAGGGTTCCGTACAACAAACTTGGGGAGCCCCCCTGAAATATTTGTTTTATTTTATTTTTAGTATTTGTTGTTTTAACGGCAATAGCAGTACATCATCTGTGAAAATTTCAACTGTCTAGCTATCACCGTTCTTGAGATACAGCCTGGTGACAGACGGACGGACGGACAGCGAAGTCTCAGTAATAGGGTCCCGTTTTTACCCTTTGGGTACGGAACCCTAAAAAAGGATACGGCTATTTAGGCTGCGTTTCCACCAGAGATGTGGGAGGATGCGTAGCGAGCGATGTGTTTTTGCTAACCAATGGAATAACTTCATATACTTATCCTCGCTCAGCGCAACTGATTCTATTGGTTAACAAAAACACATGCCTCGCTCTCGCTACGCATCCTCGCACTGGTTGAAACGTGTATTTCGGTGGGCGAGTCAGACACAGCGTTTGTCCGGTTTTTTCATGATATATTATATTTCACTTATAATACTTGTATTATTTAAGTTTATATTTTCGAGCTTGGCAGTAAATCATTTCGTATTTCCGAGTTCCGAATTCCGAATGTGTCGGCTTTTCTCGCCTACAGGTCGCATTTCTCAACTGTCGTGAATTTTTGTGAGAAGGGTCTATAATTATTAAGAATTTTATCTCAATTCAGTTTTTCGAAATTATTCAAAATGGTGGAGGTGCGGGTAGACATTGTAAAATATACAATTATCAACAATTTCGAAATAAACACGCGAGATCACAGAGAACAAACATTTTCACAAAAAATCAAGTTTATTATTGTGAGGTGGGTAACGGTTTATTATTATCCAAAGCCCCACAGTGCTTCAAACTCATAACCCCTTGTTTCGCCGTCGGTTTTATCACTCCATAAAGCTCAAAGTTAATAAACCAAATGTCAACGAGTAGTTTTACGGCTGCGGACGAAATACCGCCGAAATGTCAAATCAATACGGGAATGTCAGATAGATAAAGTGAACAAACATAAAGTTTGATCCGTAAATAATAGACTAACCATTAATACAAAGATCAAAGCTCAAAGAAGGAAAGGTGGAAAAGACCGGGACTCGAACCCGGCACCTCTGGATGGCCGGTCCAGCGCGTTAACCTTTCCGCCACCCTAACGTCAAGCAACGTTTCGTTTTTTTTTTTTCCTTATGCTTTGTGTGTCGGTCTTTGCATTGTTTATTTGAAAGGCTTTATACCTTAACGATCTCTATGCGAATACGTTAATATTCTCATCTTACTGCACTATTTTACAGCAGTGAACAAGCAAGCGAGAGAGGGCGCTGTTATTTATAAATGTATGAAACATGTAATGTCTGTAAACATTTAAAAATGAAACATAACATGCTTCATAAATTTATAAATAATTATAGGCTAGTTGTCAATTTTTTGAAATATAAATGAAATGGTTAGTAATGGTTTTGCTAGCCTTAAAAAAAATATATATTTTTTTACAGATACAAAGCTAAATTTTATTAACTGAAAATAAAAATTTCAGACACAGACAAAAACGCCGACCGCCATTTTTGCCTTTAGCTTATCTGTGGCGTGACTTTGACAGTGACGTAACTTTGTATACATTATTTCCGGGGGAATAAAACCGGCCAAATGCGAGTAGGACTCGCGCACGAAGGGTTCCATACCATCAAATAAAAAAAACGGCAAAACGTCACGTTTGTTGTGTGGGAGCCCCGCTTAATTATTTATTTTATTCTGTTTTTCAGCTATCACGGTTCCTAAGATACAGCCTGGTGACAGATGGACGGACAACGGAGGCTTAGTAATAGACTGCCGTTGCCCTTTGGGTACGGAATTGAAAAAAAATTACTTTATAATAGTCGATCAAAATCCTAGCAAAACTTGGTTGCACAAATCATGGCCAAGTGTCATTCCTGCCCAGCGTAGTGGCGCTACAAACAGCTTTCATATGGCAATAATGTGCAAACGTCATCAGTAGCTATTTGTCAAAGATTTGTCATTAACCAAATTCAAAACATTGTGTACGGGAATGCTGCTCAATCCTTCGTTCCTCTTGCGGAATAAATACTGAATCTTTAACTTGACTTTCATAACTATGCATAGTTTTGACTTTATTATGCGAAAATCAATTGAAATTTGCGGAATTTAGTCCTGTTTCCTCTTTGACATTCACCGACCATACCAGTGACATTCACCGACTTTCAACGTCAGTCACCAAAAATTTGTCGTTGCCAGTAAAATAAATTAGTACCACTAAAAATCCGAAATATGGCGTCGGAAAACACCCTGTTGGATTATACCACCACGGGAAAACCAGTTCATGTAAAATTAAACAAACGAGTTCGAAAAAAGCTAATTAAAAAAAGCATTTTTCACATCAACCACCATTTTAGTTATTCATCCAATTGTGACTTGCGGAGTTGGAATTAGCATAACTGGGGGCCTGTGGCTCCAAATGGAGTATAGTTTGTTCGGTGTGTTGTTTGGTGGGCACTGCAGGTACGGATTGCATGCAAGATGGTTTGCGAGATAAGCACGACAGGTTGAACACTAAACATGTTGAGTTGGGACTACACGACTAGGGTTTCCCCGGATTTGTCCTAGTTAGGAGACCGTCCGGGGTCCGTCCGGACTTTCAAAAAGTTTCCACTTTTTATGTCAGAATTATCTTTATTTTTCTACTGTTTTTTTAATTTTATTATTTTTGGACACGTCCGGGAAAAAAATGCGATTTACGCCAAATGTCCGGGTTTTTCAAAGTCTTTGTCAGGGTTCGGTGAATTTAGAGATGGCAGCCATAGATAAGCAATAAATAAATAAATATAAGGGTACAATCTTTCACAGATCGATACAGTCAAGAAAAACAGGCAAGATGTTTTTTAGTATGTCCATGTTTGGATGTCCGGATGTCTGTTTGTCAAGGTTTCCTGCTGTTCTCGCCTACAGGTCGCATTCATTAACCGATTCTCGTAAAATTTTGATTCTATGAGCTGTCCACCACGCGAGTTTGGAAATGGTTGTCAATTTTTACGTTTTCAACCCCCATATTTCCATCATTTAAAAAAAAACTCGAAAACAGAATCAACAAAAAAGAAAAGATTGGACCTTCTCACAAAATCAGTTGAGAAAAGGCCTGTAAGTGAGAACAGCTGAAAATCCAGTCACACAAAATATTTTTGGGCCAAGCTGAAACGGAGGACGCTTCGCTCGGTCAACAATTTGCATAGATTAGAGTGTATTACTGGTAAACTTTATTACTGGTGAACAATTTGCATGTGTGATTCTGATTAGTGACTCGCGCCGACGCAAGGTCAGTGCTAGTGGACTCAAATCAAACGGAATTCCGTTTGAGTAATTACTCAGAATACAGAATCAATGTAAAAATCAAAATTTTATTTTACACGTCATTATTATTCCATACTAGGAGGCGCCCGCAACTTCGTCCGCGTTTTTTAAGGTTCCGTACCCAAAGGGTAAAAACGGGACCCTATTACTGAGACTTCGCTGTCCGTCCGTCCGTCCGTCCGTCCGTCTGTCACCAGGCTGTTTCTCAAGAACGGTGATAGCTCGACAGTTGAAATTTTCACAGATGATGTATTTCTATTGCCGCTATAACAACAAAGAATAAAAATAAAATAAAATACATATTTAAGGGAGGCTCCCATACAACAAACGGGATTGGTTGCGTTAACTTTGCACCTGATTTGTATGGGGCGCTATACATACCAGGTGCAAACTTAACTTAACCACTTAAGGATGGAAAGTGTTTGTACGGAACCCTCGGTGCGGGAGTCCGACTCGCACTTGACTGGTTTTTATTTTCTTTACCGTAGACGGATAAAAAGTATCCTATAGCCATCTCTGGATGTCCAGCTATCCCTGTACCGAAATTGGTTAAAATTTGTCCAGCCGAGCCGTTTCGGCCTGAGGCGAGGACAAAAAAAATATGAAAACAGATGGCGCCAGGTTGGCACGGCGCTGCGCACCCATACAAAACAAACGACGATCCATTAAGATGTTTCCTGAAATCATGACCCTTCTCCCTAGAAAACGAATTTCCAATAATAATCTAAAATTTTATAATAGTACTAGCGACCCGCCCCGGCTTCGCACGGGTGCAATGCTAATAAATGATGCATGTATTATACATATAAACATTCCTCTTTAATCACTCTATCTCTCAAACATAACCCTTGTTTTATATTTTCGGTTAGATCTTCAAAACCCTTACTTTAAACAAAGTTTTTTAGCTTGACAGATGCACAATTATAAGTTCTCAAAAACTGTCAAACTATTTTCAATATAAAATGCACACTTTTATGACACAATTCAAAAAACATGATTTCCGCGCTTCCGTGCACGCACTTCCGTCTCGCTCACGCTTACGCTCAGTGAGAGAGAGAGAGAGCTAGCCACACGCAGAGAAATTGGTGACAAACAGAAGTACTGAATCGAATAGTTAAATTAGGTTACAACGTTTCTAGTTTGAAATACTTGATGCTTGTTATCTGTACGACTAATTATTAATTCCTACTAATCGTATGTTTCATTACATTATTTGAGTAATGTAGCTCACAAAAAAATATAATTGAACTAAAACATCAATAATTATGCATCATAAACAATAATTATGTTAATATGTATGTAATGTATTGTATGTAATAAGAAACAGAGATTCGCAGTTACTAAATGATCTAGTTACGGTTAATGATTTACAATGTTACTGGTGGACTACGAGTGTATTTGTAATCAAAACAATAATATTTTTATTACAACTACATTATTGCTTGCAGTACATATCGTTCTAAGTGTCATTTAATATTCGTTTCGTTTGGTTTACTTTTTATGTAGTGTTAAGGCTTAACAAGAATATTATAGTAAAAACCACCCCGGAAACAGTAAACGGTACAATGGATGTATTACTCCGTGCTATTCTGTTAGCGTGTTTTAAAATATTTCAAATAATAATGTTACAATAACAATCGAGGTGGTATTCATAGCAAAATATCTTGTTCTGTTTATTGAAAACTGTCTGTTGTAAACGAACTCCCGCGCCCGCACCCCGCCCGCCACCCGAGCCGGCCAGGCGCAGGCGGCGGCCATTGTGTTTTCTTTCGTCCAGTGCTGAGCTGAGCGTGGTTTAAGTAAATTGTTTTGTGGTGTTGTGTTTTTGAGTTTTCAAAAAAAATTACGTGATGTCTGATGACATTGATGAAGAAGACATCCCACAGTTACTGTACCAACTATATGTTCGTCTTAAAAGCTTTTTTTTGCTTTAGGTGACAAAATTATGGACCTAGATGACATACCGCTTGTTTTTTATAAAAATGTTATGAGAATGCAAATGACGCCTTACCCAAGCGACAATGAAGAGGATGTCAAACCAGAAGTCGTAGATTCGTCAATACAATGCTCAATACAAGATAATGAATTGCAAGACAATGTGTGCCCGTGTGCTTGCAAACGTAATATCATTACGGCTGTTATAAGAAAGCGTTTGGAGCAAGTGGCCAATGAAGATTTACTGAATTGCTTAAAGGAATTGGAAGGGGTCATAGATACGTACGCACGCAAGGAATAAAACAGTAATAGTTTTTGGTAAGTATAGTGTGTTTATTTTATATATTAATAGTTATGATATGGCCGAAAACACAAAATACATAACAGGAAAACCAGGGCAGTGTGTGTGTGTGTGTGTGTGTCTGTGTGTCTGTCTGTGGCATCGTAGCTCCCGAACGAATGAACCGATTTTGTTTTTTTTTTTTTTTTTGTTTGAAAGGTGATTTAGAATGTCCTTTGTTTTTATTTGGTAAATTTTGAGGAACATGTATTTTATTTCCTGCTATTGGTCTAAGCAAAGGTGCTACTGGGAGGCGAGGAAGCAGATATGTGTATACACAGTCATCTCATCTTAATCGCTTTGGCACACAGGTCACCAAATGTGTCAGCTCAGCTTCAATACAGGCAAAATGGATAACTAGTCAATAGGCTTGTTTCATAAAATCTAGGTTACCAAGTATTCGATTCCCCTAGATCAAAACTTATGCTTTTTGCATTGGGACTTTCTTGTATGAGTGATACCTTATATATTTTTTTATGATTTTTTAGTAAATGATATAACAATATCGACTTTGTCGATGCTGGACAGGAGTCTAGCTAAAGAACTAATCCCTTCAATAGGAGATCGTGCCAAATTTTTAAAAAACTTGGACAATTGGATCAAATTAACTAACCCAGAAGAATGCCTAGAAACCAGCAGCTGCAGCCCTGTAAGTATCTTCTATTTTTAAAATGTTTTTATTGGCTTCACCTGTAACCTATGTATGTAAGTAATGTAATGTAAACAAACATTAGAAGTTGAATTTAGCCTAGTATATTGTCCCATCGATTTTAAAATTCACAAATGTATGTAATACTTCCTGATACCTAACAATACAATAATTTGGTTCCATCAAGCTCATCTGATGATGGCACCAGGAGATGGAGGGTTGAACTCTTCAACGGTTACTAGTAAACCCTTTGAGTTTAGGCTATTATTTACGAGTAGGCCTAATAAAATAAATAAAATAATAAATATTAACAAATATTATAGGACAATCTTACACAAACCGACCTAGCCCCACAGTAAGCTTATTAAGGCTTGTGTTGTGGGTACTAGACGACGATATGTATAATAGATAGTATATAGATAAAATACTTATATACATAATAATAATAAATAATAATAAAACCTCTTTATACATACACGGCCATAACTCAGGAACAAATATTTGTGATAAACACACAAATAATTGCCCGTATCAGGATTCGAATCCGGGTCCTCCAGCTTCGTAGGCAGGGTCACTACCAACTATGGAGGCCGTTAAAACCTACCTATATACTTATTTAAGTGGTAGGTAATTTTAATTACTCACTATTTTATTTTGCAGGCCCCTGTTTTTGTAGATATGCTTAATCCCAAACACAAACAAATAAAGAGTGTGAGTGAATTTATAATTCCTCTAAACAACAATAATACCTCTACCCAACTAAATGATTCCGATGTCATTATATTGTCTATCACTGGTGAGGATCAGGAGGCTACCGCTAGTGAGGATTTGGATATGACAATCTGTAATGAAGACGTATGTTCGGTAAGATGAATACTTATAAAGTCACTATTTGACCTAAAAATAAAACAGGTACAAATGTTTAGAACTAAATTAAATATATGTCTTTGAAAAAACTTGATCATATTACCTACCTAATTATTGTAATCATTAATTTTATTTTTGTGTTATTTCAGCCGTTGAAAAATCTACTCTTAAAATCGAACAAAGGACGAGGCCTGCTAAATTTATATTCAGAACAAGGCAAATTATCAAATAATGGGCGAAGAAAAGTTTGCAATATAATAATAAAAGACCTAATGGAATCAGACCCAAATAAAATAAATAGACAGTTCTCTACTACTTACAAAAGCACAAGAAATAACTGAAGTATTCAAAAAGGAAAATATAAGTACATATTTCATTCCATACATTAATGATACTAAACTTAAAATTAAAAGATGTGCAAAGGGCAAATTATATGACTGTCTACAAAATAGGCGCCGCGAACTTAGGGAGGCTAAGGTCATTAAAAAGAAAAATTGCAGCAACACCGACAATAACAGCAACGAGCCACTAGAAGTCGTCGAAGAAGGCAAGTTTCAAGTTACCTACCTAAGTTTTTTTTTTTAATAGATCATACTGATCCCACTGTTGGACTAGAGCCTCTCCCAAATAGGTTATTAATTAAATGTTTACAAATGAAGCGAAAATTGAAAAATTTAATTAAAAAAAAAAAAAAAAAAAATAGGTTATTAATTGTATTCAATGATAGTATTTCCGCACTTTTTAGGGTTTTGTACCTCAAAAGGAAAAAAGGAACCCTTATAGGACCACTGTGTTGTTCGTCTGTCTGTCTTTGGTCTCTTTCTAGCAAGCAACTTTAATAACTTGCAACTTCATCATCCTCCTAGCGTTTTTCCCGGCTTTCTGCCACGGCTCAATTGAACCTGGTACAACCTAATCCCATGATTTGGCGTGGCACTAGTTTTTTACATTAATAACTTGCAACTTATTTTATTAAATTTAATTGCTTTGAAATCTTTATTTCATGATGTTTTATTCGTTCATGTATCTTTCCAGAAGGTGGTACAGATGAAGATATCCAGTGGCTCCAAAACTGTACGGAACCCTGGCATTCAGACGAACATATAGTTGGTACCAACTTACCGTTAAAAGTATGAATGTATTGTGGCAAACCCCACTGCTCCAGTAACTGTGGGATGTCTTCTTCATCAATGTCATCAGACTACACGTCAATTTTTTTTGAAAACTCAAAAACACAACACCACAAAACAATTTACTTAAACCACGTCAGCTCAGCACTGGACGAAAGAAAACACAATGTAGAAAATTGTAATAAGACATTTTTTCTCTTTAATTCGTTTAAAAAGCATTTTAAAGAGTCATCAAAAAGACTCGAATTTCTTAGGTACTCACACCAATGACATATCAACAAATAATTTATTGAGTACAGTCCCTCCAGTGACAAATACAACTAATTCTGATATACATTCTATGGAAACTAAGTCTGTAAATAACAGATTAACATAATTTGTACTTTTTTTGTGTGCGTGTGGATTGAGTGAGCACCCTTCTGAAATAAAAGACAATAATGCAGTTCATTTAGTAAAAGTTCTAAAACAATTGTAAAACTAATCTCTGTATTTGTAAAAAGATAAATCAAAAGATACATCCTTTAACGTGCGCTCACTCAGTTCTCACAAACTACCCACGAATTCAGTGTATGTATTCATTTAACATATAATATTAATATACCAATATTTAGTAAAATCAATGCTAACTTACCTTTATAATTTGTAGATCACGTATGTAAGGTTTCCGCACACTTTCGAAAACCCGATTTCTGATGAAAAAACTGATTTGAGTGAGCATACGAAATTATTTGTAAAACCTTATATACGTTACTAGGTGATCTACAAATTATAAAGGTAAGTTAGCATAGGTTTTACTAAATATTAGTATATAAATATTATATGTTAAATTAATACATTCACTGATTTCGTTGGTAGTTTGTGAGAACTGAGTGAGCGCACGTTAAAGGATGTATCTTTTGATTTATCTTTTTACAAATACAGAGATTAGTTTTACAATTGTTTTAGAACTTTTACTAAATGAACTGCATTATTGTCTTTTATTTCAGAAGGGTGCTCACTCAATCCACACGCACACAAAAAAAGTACAAATTATGTTAATCTGATGTTTAAACATTGTTAATCTATAAGTAGTATTAGTGAAAACGCTCATTAGAATACTTCTAAGATGTGTAGAATAAGTATAGATATTGCACTAAGGATTGTGATGATTATAAAATAAATGTCATTTTTCTATGTACATAATATTTTTTATTTTTGATTCCAGGGAACCTAAACCTGTCTATAGAGCCGTAGCGCGTGCGACGTCTTAAAAAATGCCGATAATCTCAAATTCTATGATTCTAATCTAACACTTGTTGACACATATGATACGAGATAGTCGGAGTCTGGATATTGTATTGAAAAATGTATTTTTTATATATTTTTTAAGACGTCGCACATACTGCTGGCTCTATGGACGTTTTGATGGAGCGCCTGCAATCCAGTGGACTGACAGCACCAACAACGGATCCCTTTTAGGCTTTTAATGGAGAAAATACAGTTTTATTTACTTATAGACAAATAAAATTGGATTTTCGTCTACTAAAAGCCTGAGAGGACCCGTTAGTACTGCAAGTGCACTAGATTGCAGGTTTCATCTAAGCCAGTAGGTACCTACTGCATACGAAATAGTAGCTGTAACAATACCTAGGATGCT
This sequence comes from Apotomis betuletana, assembly GCA_932273695.1. NCBI lineage: Eukaryota > Metazoa > Arthropoda > Insecta > Lepidoptera > Tortricidae > Apotomis > Apotomis betuletana. The sequence continues at coordinate 13,337,707 of OW026322.1, forward strand.
AGCATTACAATGTGTATTGTACGTGTTACAATAAACATAAAGCTAGTGTTGCAACACGAATAGTTATCATTACAGTTCACGTCGTAATGTCACACAAATTAATTAGTAGATACAGCAAAATATTTAGTAAAGCAAAAAAAAAAGTGTTTATGTTTACACGATTGCATAGTAGTCCTTACAACAGATTTAGTAATGTCAACTTGACGTAAGGTTACAATTACATGGTATTGTAACACGAATAGTTATCATTACAGTTCACGTCGTTATGTTACACAAATTAATTAGTAGATACAGCAAAATATTTAGTAAAGCAAAAAAAAAAAGTGTTTATGTTTACAAGATTGCATAGTAGTTCTTACAATAGATTTAGTAATGTCAACTTGACGTAAGGTTACAATTACATTGGTATTGTAACAGGCGCGTTATTTGCCCTGTATCGAGTATTATATTGGTTGGTCAGTTAAACTTAAAATCTAGTTGTCATTAATAAAACGATAGGTAAAAATAATAACAGAATGGTTTTTGTAAAGTCGACTCGTGAGTCTTGCTGTCACGGTTGCTAACAGAAGTTCTAGTTACAGTAGCGCTTTTTCTCGTATAGGTAGCCAGATATTTCTCTGCGTGCAATGCGTTGGCGCCCTCTTAAGCCCTTGATTTCGTAGGCGTTAAAATGTCACCAAGTCTACAGTCACAGTATCGTGACTGTGTTTTCACAACTGTTTAACCGCAGCGCCGCGCGTGTACAATATTGAAACATAAGTATCGGTTACCACCGACTCATTATAAATGAAACATGCTAACCACTACATGCTCGATCTAGGCAGCATGGCTTCCTTTACAATTAGGATTTTATAATACCCACTAGCGACCCGCCCCGACTTCACACGGATGCAATGCTGATAAATTAAGCATGATTCAAGAGGAAGGTTTATATCCTCTTGAATCCCTCTATCTATTTAAAAAAACGCATCAAAATCCGTTGCGTAGTTTTAAAGATCTAAGCATGCATAGGGACGGACAGACAGGAAGCGACTTTGTTTTATACTATGTAGTGTAGTCTATCAAGACTAGGGCTCAAAGTTACTCAAAGGGCAATAGAGCGAAATATGCTCGGAGTTTCCTTGCGGGATCGAATCTGAAATGATGAGATACGCAAGAGAAGATTTTAAATATAGCTCAGACAGTCGCCAAACTGAATTGGCAGTGGGCGTTCCCTATGTATGCTTAGATCTTTAAAACTACGCAACTGAATTGATCCGGTTTTTTTTTATTAAGTAGGTAGAGAGATTCAAGGGGAAGGTTTATAGGTATGTATAATACATGCATAATTTATCAGCATTGCACCCGTCCGAAGCCGGGCGGGTCGCTGGTACACTATAAAGTTGTATTTATCTATTTTGTATCAGAACGTGTCGTTGAATCTGAGCAGATCCGAGCCTCTGTGGCTTTGGTCAAAGTGGAAACTAATTTCGACTTTGCGAGACGGGTGGTTATCCGGGTAAGTCCGCCTCCGAACCGGAGAGATACTACTACTCCCTTTACAAGCGACACCCGGATAGTATTTGCATGACAATCTATCGAAATAACTCATCTTAAAACAGAAGTGTCAGACAGACAGTTCAGAAAAATGCTTGCGTAGCATGCGCTTGAAAATACGTTTGCTTTGTGTTTGCCTGATGGGAAGTGGAAGACCATTCCAGAGTCGTATTGCCTGGATAGTAAAAGAATTTGACAAAAACCCAGTCCATTGCACGTTGTGTGACTCTTGGAGAAACATATTAAAATCTAAATGAGAAATATACTTATTGGAAATTGCGGAATATTTATTCCTGTTTTCTCTTTATTCTTTCTTTCGTTAAGCTGTAACATCCCCATAATGCGAAAAGTAAATATCAAACATACATATTAAAATTTAAATCCAGTGTGGACTCTTCCAAATCCTTGAAATAATAATGATAACACCGGTCAACACGATTTCTGGGTCTGGCTCCTGAATGTGAAATTTTGGTTTCTCCTATGTCACAAATAAATAAAAAAATATCTGTTCCGATCAAAGTTTGCTTTTGTAGAAACTAGAGCAATTTTACGGAGTTTAAAAAAAATACTAATTTTTATATTTTCTCTGTAATTTTATTTAAACAAAAGCAAACTTTAAGAGTTAAAATGGATATCCGAGTGTTTTTCGATGTTTGGAATCAGAATTCAAACATTAGAACAGAAACCCAAAAAAAAAATTTGTTTTTGTAGACCTGTGTAATCTCTGAAGTTATCCCAATTAGATGGTAACAAGTCTCAAGATCGGCCATTGTTCGCGTTCCACTTCACTTCTTTATTAATTTTTGTTTGTGGTTGAGACATCAAAAGAAAATTGACTGTTGTGGCGTGAAAAAGGCTACAGGGCATTTAAGAAACCGAATAAATACTACTGGATTTGTGAGCTGTCAAACTTCGCAGTTACAAAATAGGCTAGTTGACTCAGTAAATTGTATTAAACTTATGTTTTCTTCGTATAGTATTTAGGAAACCTTAATATATATTTTTCAGTTCATAAAATTTGAAAATCGCTGAAATAATATTTTGAAATTATGGTTTTTATTCTGTACTAGCTGTGCCCCGCGGTGTTACCCGCTCATCCCACGGGAACACTAATATTTTCGGGATGAAAAGTATCCTATGTCCTTTCCCGGGTCTCAAACTATCTCCATATCAAATTTCATCTAAGTCGGTTCAGCGGTTTAAGCGTGAAGAGGTAACAGACAGACAGACACACTTTCGCATTTATAATTTTAAGTATGGATTTTAAAATGCTTAATACGCTGTCCATTATTTCCCCTTATGATAGTGTCGTTACCGGTCCCGTAAAACTAAAGGCATACTCCGACGTCTCCGAATAGTGCCGTCTCTCTCGATCTCCTGACTAAATATATTTCAGTAAGCGGGACGGCACTATATCACGGTCCAATTTCGAACATCAGAGTAGCCCTTCTGAAAAAAAATAGGGAACCAACTTTGTTACGTAAAGCCAGTGATTAAGGCCTTTTTAAGTGACTTAGAAAAAGGAGGGGTTATCAATTCTGTTGAATTTTGTTGTTTTATTTTTTTTATTGTTTTTTTACGTCTGAAGTCCGTCATTTATAAGTCGATTTAAAAAAAAAATCGTTCATGAATAGGCATCAAAGGTGGCCCCATAAAATTCATTCCGAATTCTCAACAATGTAGCGCGTGAGCTATTGCAACCTAATGTCCTTCGACCTCGATTTTGAGTCGCAAAGACATAAAAATTCCAACCGCACCTGCGGAAGACGAATGTGATTTGATCCCAGATTTGAGTGATTTATACATGACATTAGAGGAATCGAGTCGCAGCAGGGTTAACTGGCTACGGGATTGGGTTTTGGAAGGGTTGACCCGCGACTGGGCATCTGTCACCTGGGCTTAAAAACGGGCGTTTGACAAAGTGGCGTGTTGAGGTTGTGGTGGTGACCTGTCTCAACCCTTAAATGCATGATGATCAGGGGTCGGACTTTCTTTTGCACGGTAGGACTAATGGAGAACTATGGAGCCGTTATTAACATTAAAATACAAGCAAAGGTGTAAAAACCTTTCAAAAATAAACAATGCAAAGATCGACACACAAAGCATAAGGAAAAAATCGTCAGGTCTACGTGGAGCGAGGGTAGCGAAGTGGCTAACGCGCTGGACCGGTAATCCAGAGGTACCGGGTTCGATTCCCGGTCCCTTCCACCAGGTAAATAGCTCCTTTTTCAATTTTTCTTTAAGCTTTGATCTTTGTATTCATAGTTCAAATTAAAATACAATTCATACTCATACTCATTCATCTATTTCATTCCAAACTGCCTTTATGGTTATTATGGTTAACATTCCCAAGCATTAAATGACTAAAATTATGAACAAAATATTTTTTTTACAATTTATCAAACTCCTAATTTAACTCGATTTATTGTCAATATCATGAACCTTCTAGTTATAAATGGATATTCGATCAATATAGACCCCAATATACTCCAGAAAACATGGATAAAGTTGCAAATATTTACGTATTTTATGGTGGCGAAAAAAACAATGCCTACACAAATCAGGTCCTTGTATGTATATTTTTCTGACTTTGACCTTGACTATAAAATTAAAATTGCGAATGAAATACACTTATGAGTATGAGTATGAGTATGAATTGTATTTTAATGTTAATAACGGCTCCATAGTTCTCCATTAGTCCTACCGTGCGAAAGAAAGTCCGACCCCGGATGATGATGTATATCTACACGTTACTGAAATGACACAAGTCAATATTGACTCACTCTAAAAAATTAAGACCAACTAAGAGTAGTTTTCTCTTAGTTGACGCTAAGTTAATTATAATAATCACGATCCTATATAAATCAAACAAAGCTGATCATTTAAAACAATAAGTGTATCTGTGATTGAACTAATAAAGTGGGTATGTTATTAATCCTAACAATTGTATACGTTGCATCTACTATTAATTTGTTGGCATAATTATGTAACGTGGGTTGATTCAATCCTTTACGTATCTTAGTTAATCTTGCTAGGATCAATTAGTTAGCATAATATTTTTTTATGTAAATATTGAACAAGATCTTAATTGGTTCAGTTAGATAGCGATAGTAAAGCAATCAATATTGCCTTATTTGATGTGTCCAAGTCCTTGTTAGGCTCGTATGGAATCATGATGCTTGATTATTACTTTCGAGATATAGATAGGACCAACCAAATTTTAGAGTGTATAAAGACTTTGTGAAGACTGACCTAGAGACCCGCCCCGGCTTCGCACGGGTAAAATACTATATTATGTTTGTATTGTACATATAAACCTTTCTCTTGAATCACTCTATCTATTAAAAAAACCCGCATCAAAATCCGTTGTGTAGTTTTAAATATTTAAGCATATACATAGGGACAGACAGACAGACAGACAGATAGACAGATAGACAGCAGGAAGCGACTTTGTTTTATAGTACTACTATAACATTGACGACGCGTTTGGCTCGGTTTGTAGACAACTGCCTACTGAGCCGGTGGTCCCGAGTTCGAATCCCGGCCGGGGCAAATATTTGTGTGATGAACTCGAATATTTGTGCTTGGGTCATGGTTGTTCTATGTATTTAAGTATATATGTATCCATATAAGTACGTATATCGTCGTCTAGTCCCCATAACACAAGCCTCTGCCTCCGTCTGGAGCTTAATTTGGGACTAGATCGATTTGTGTGAGGTTGTCCGATATTTATATATCTATCATTTCAGAAATAAAATGAGTGTAATTGTATGCATTAAGTGTTAAAGTCGGGTCTTCATTGAAGCGAGGTGGAGCTGAAACATGCGGAATCGACCAATCAATAGTAGCTTCACTTTTGATGGAAGAAGTCTTGAAGAGATCCCTAAAAGGGATAAGTTCGCCTTTGAACATGTTTATTGTTTTAAAATGTATTTCTTGTTTTTGTGCACAATAAAGTGTTTACATTATAAGTCTTTATATTCTGGCTTAATTAATAGAAAATACCAACCTTATTTTACGGGAATCCTTAAATCGACCGCTTATACCTGAAAAAACAGATAATTGTTTTTATTTATTTATTTAATAAAAAAATACACCAAGTGCGAGTGGGACTCGCGCACGAAGGGTTCCGTACCATTATCTGTAAGTTTGTTGTATGGGAGCCCCCCTTAAATATTTATTTTATTCTATTTTTAGTATTTGTTGTTATAGCGGCAATAGAAATACATCATCTGTGAAAATTTCAACTGTCTAGCTATCACCGTTCTTGAGATACAGCCTGGTGTAAACGGACGGACGGACGGACGGACAGCGAAGTCTCAGTAAGAAGGTCCCGTTTTTAGGGTTCCGTAGTCAACTAGGAACCCTTATAGTTTCGCCATGTCCGTCTGTCCGTCCGTCTGTCCGTCTGTCCGTCCGTCCGCGGCTTAGCTCCGTAATCTTTAGAACTAGAAAGCTGAAATTTGGTATGAGTATGTGTATGTATCACGCCGACAAAACAGTGAAAAAAAAACTAAAAAAAAAAACATTTTATGCGAGTACCTCTCGAACACCTAAAGTGGAGGTGATTTTTTTTTCGTTTCAATCCTAGTGTGTGGGATGTCGTTGAATAGGTCTGTTAAAAATAATAGGGGTCTTTAAACATTACTTTTTGATAAAGTCAGTAGTTTCGTAAATATTCGCTCCGAAAATAAAAAAAATAGTGTCCCCCCCCCCTCTAACTTTTCAACCACGGGTCAAAAAAATATGGCAAAATTCATGAAAATGAGGCCTTATAAGTACTTTCAATGAAAACTATATTGATCAAAATCGGTTCCTCCGTTTTTGAGTTATCGCAAAATTTCATAATTTTCTTTAAAAGGACGTAAGTTGACTTCCAAAAGGTAATAAGTAACTACAGTTACTTAGGCGTTTACGACCTTTTTATAGAACTTGAAATCTTTCTCGTCTCTTGTGAAGGATGAACAACTACGGAACCCTACACTGAGCGTGGCCCGACATGCTCTTGGCCGGTTTCACCCTTTGGGTACGGAACCCTAAAAACTGGTGGTGAGCTATAGACTTCACGAGTTTGTTTCAGAAACAGACATTTTAGATTTTTATTTTTTTCAACCCCCATAAACCTACTCGAAAAACTTCATGAGGATCGGTTTAGTAATGCGACCTCTGGAGAGAACATGCTGAATTCCGGACAATTAAACTGAAACGGAAACGTTTCGCTCGCTCAGTCAATATCACTTTCCGATAATAATAATAATAATCATTTATGATGTGAGGAATTCAGGTCAAGTACAAGATGAGTAAATACAATTTCATACTAGTTTCCATTAAATCCTACCTTTTCAGGTGTATATCCATTAATCTTACATTCTATCAATTTATAATACAATAATTAATTATATAACATGTCAGAATAACTATACAAAATTAGATTATTTATTTACTTTATCACAATTAGTCATCGGAAACCACTATTACATTTTAATATTTAGGTATCAATTAGTTAATTATCAGCATTAAAATAATCATTTTAAGAATAAAAACTTTTTTCTTTGCTCTTTTTTTAAATATACCTACACAAATCACAGTTTTTTTCTAGTAATATGATATAGCTATTTCAGGCTTTCATTGCATGCAGTCGTAAATAAGTTGAAAAAAACCAGTTTTCCGCGTGAATTTTATAAATTTTGTCAAAAATAAAAATTTCAATAAAAAATTCAAATTGTAGGTTTCAAATATATTCCAATAAATCGCAATGGCCCTGTTCTAAGTAGTAACAATGATAATATGTCAAGAAACGAAATGTTAAGAAATATGTCTCAAACAATCAGCAATTTTGAACGAATAAGAACACTACACCTCACAGAGCCACAGGTATGTATACTATCTGTAGTCTCGTGTAGGACATCTGACGTCCTCTGACGAGACAACTATGCAGTAATAAGCTGCAGGCACAATGCTTCATTATCTTGATATTGACAAGCATGGCCGCCGAGTTATGGGTAAAGTGGGTAACACACGCCATATTGCATGATACATTGACATATAGTTGAAATTATTCAAGCTGTCCGAATTCCCCTTCAGAGCTTATCTTGTAAACATGACTCCACAAAGCCATTGTTAGTCCCACAGTAAGCTCTAGTAGGCTTGTGTTATGGACACTAGACGACGATAAACATACTTATATAGATAAATATATACTTAAGTAGATACTATTAACATCCATGAGTCTATGATCCAGGCACATATATTCGAGCTCATCACACAATTATTTGCCCTTGCCGGGATTCGAACCCAGGACCGTCGCCTCAGTAGGCAGTTGCTTAAACCACTGCTCCAATCGCGGCGTCAATACTATGATTATTTAAAAAAAAAAGAAGAGAGAGATTAGGGTTGAAATCATTAAAAGACATTTCAACCATTTTCAAACACTCACTAAGTCTCTCACAGAACCACAATTAGCATAGATATCCTAAACCAGCGGTACATTGTGCGGTATTCGATCGTTTGAGGTATCCAACGCTACCTGCATGCCTTCTCCGCGACGCGTCGGCCATTGTCATCGGAGCTACACACGCAATCTCCGCGGCTTAAGTAGCACGAAGCTTGCCCATTCAGATGAATCCATTCAACTGTCTCTTTCACATCCATACTAATATTATAAATGCGAAAGTGTGTCTGTCTGTCTGTCTGTCTGTCTGTCTGTTACCTCTTCGCGCTTAAACCGCTGAACCGAATTAGATGAAATTTGGTATGGAGATAGTTTGAGACCCGGGAAAGGACATAGGATACTTTTCATCCCGAATAAATTTAGTGTTCCCCTGGGATGAGCGGGTAACACCGCGGGGCACAGCTAGTACCTACATAAAGGTTGAACAAGGCAAAGTCAGGGTTCGGCATAGTTACTATTTAACTCCATAGTACGACAAACAATAGTATGTTATACAATCGCACAATGAAAGGTCTTAAAGTCTATTACCGCGTTTAGGCCACGAGCCATGAGGCTTGTTTCTATTCCGTTGAGGAATACTGTCAAAATTCAGACTGACATGTAAAAAACTAAAATGTACTTAGGCTTTAATAAAATTAACGACATAGCTGTTTGTGAGATTTAGTAAATTAATTTTATACTTTATTGTTATTGTTATATTATTTAATAATGTGGACATGTACCCATTCTTGGAATTGTAACTTTAATAATTTTATCTTGACACGTTTAATGACATTTTTTATTTATTTTTTATTTTGATAATGATTTTGTTCCACACGTTTGTAATATTTACCTACACTACACGTAATTTAGTTAAGGTCTTTTTTATTGTTTAATTTTATGTATTATTTCAAACACAATTGATATTGTTCAGTGAAATAAATAAATGAAATGCAGAAATGAAATGCCGAGTGGCCTAAGTAAAGTAAGAAATTGTAAGACCTAATTGTGGACCTATTGCACTTTTTATACGAGCAAGACGCAGAAAAAAATGTTTTTAACTCAATCGTTATTCCCCACTAGGATTTTTTTATTTTTGATGTAACCTGTTTCGTTCAACTGAAAAAGACCTAAAATAAAAACATGATCGTTTTTTTACAAGTAATTTTAACAGGTAACAGAAGCGTGTTTTTTTTAAGAAATATGCTGATGTTCTCTTCTTGAAATTCATTTGAGTTGAGTAGAGGTGTATTATGAATATTAAAGTTCAGTAGCGGGTACCATAGAGTATAGAATTTTGGTACAGGTTTAAAAAGTGCGTTATTGTGACTTTTTCTGTGAAATTATAATTGACAGATTACAGTAAGCGAGTATAAAAAACTTTTATACATTTATACTAATATTAATATCATAGTCGTATTCTTAGCCAAGCGCAAAGACTATATACCCCTAGACCGATATTCTTCATACTACGCACCGTACTCCGTTTGTTACTATCGTTCTATATCGCTAGATGCCGCTAAGGGTATCAATTCATTCAAAAGTCGACATTTTTCAATTTCTACTGTACGGTACGCGCAAGCGTGAAGTAACACAGTCGTCAAGCGTTCAACGACATTCAAACTTCCAAGTGATACAGTAAAAAGTGAATAGATGACGTTAGGTGCGATGTTTGTTTACTACGTTCCGTTTCGTCTCATTTCACTATTTGTGTATGTTTTATTTAAACATAAAAATTACTTACATCCTAATCCTAATCCTAATAATATTATAAACGTGAAAGTTTGGATGGATGTATGTATGTACATTTCACTTAATATCAAATACTACTGGACGTATTATGATGAAACTTTCGAGTTATGTACCTTATATATCAGAATAGGACATAGGCTATCATTTATATCAAGTTTTATCCCTTTTAGGGACGAAAAACGGGATTAAAATTTGTATGGAGAGCAAATCATTGTAGTTGCAACAATTCCCTACATGTCATCGTTTTGACGTAAACTAATCAATATAATAATAATTTTGCCTGGGCCTACGATAGACCTTCACGAAACGCATCCCAAACTATTCTTTGTAAAAAAACAATAAATTCTGATATGGAAACACGTAACCGCAAAATTCAATTAATCGCGTAATTTCAAGAATATAATACATAAAATTTTACAAATTTGAAACAATGACATTTGATTTGACGACATCACACACCCATCTGGCAAGACATGTCAAACCAGTGATGCCAGAAGGGCTACCCCGATGTTCAAAATTTGACTGTCGAATAGCGCCATCCTTCTCGATCATCTGTCAAAGAATATTTTAGTGAATGGAATAGCACTATACGACAAAAAAATTTCGAACATCGGAGTAGCCCTTCAGGTAGGTATCACGTTTCGATACGCACATCATCTGAAAATAGTACGAGCTTTGACTATGTACCCCCGCTTGGTAAGTGAATAAAAATAAAGTAATAACTGAGTATGCAAAGATATAGGATAATCAACATTATATAAATAATCCTAATAATATTATAAACGTGAAATACGTTCGTTCCTCTTAATTTTAAACGAGCAAACAAGCATTCTAACGCTATCCATGGTCATAAAACAAACCTAACCTAAACTACAGTTTTCGGTCTTACAATATTAGGATAGTCTGTTATGTGTTTTGACTACATGTCATTAAGCATACCTACATCTTGATGATTTTTAGCAAGCAGAGTTTTCAAAGGGTCACAGTTCTACCTAACACTCCTCCTCGCTTCGCTCGTCGTCGTACCTATCCTAACCAAAATCTGACCTGCCTGAAGGTAGAATACGTAACGATTCTGACTTCACGCCTACCATAGTTTAGTTTAGGTGCTGTAATTTTAGCCAATTTGATAATAGGCAAAATAATTCTTAGGGCAATTCATGTTAGGAATATTATGCTTTAGGTAATTAGATTTTAGAGTTATCAATATTAGGACAAACTTGATTTAGGACTTTAAGAGAGTATGCGCAAAAATTATTAGAACAAACGAGTAGTATGCCATTCAACAGTATGCCAAACATTCTCGGCCAAACATTTTTAGGACAAAAAACGTTATGCGATACGACAGGCACCCGAAATTTATCTATACAAAAACTAACAGAACTAACGACAGTGATAATTCAATAAAACCACAATTTTATAAACGTTTTTTTTATATTACTTTTAACAAAAACAAAACTAACGAATATATTTTCGCAGGCCGCCTGCATGTAGGAAATTCCTAATTGTTCTAGGGTAAATGTCAAACATTTCCGCAAATCGTCCCGTTCGCGTAAAGACGTTTTGTCGTCGGCGTTGGTCTTGGGCCATGGCAAGCGGACGATGCAATGGTTACTTTGCATTGCAGTAGATCAATAAGGTTTCCTTCAGCATTATATCGCCGTACCCAACGTCAAACTGTGTCCCTGCTAGCATTGAACCGACGCGTGATCTCATAAATCCGTATTCCTTCCTGGTGTAACTCCACTCTTTGAGCTCTCCATTGTTTTCAGTCATTATCATTATCTTTTAATAGTTCACGGTTAGCGGCAAGCATTTCATTTTTCATATTAATAACGTTGCTGAAAATTATTTTACGATTTTCTCGATTGACACTGACATATGTTCCTAATTAGAAATTAAAAGCAAATGATAACCTTTCGCGAGGAGGTTTTTGTAAAATGAAGTGACAAATAATAATATTGACATTTCAATACTATTATTGAAATATAATGCGAATGTCTAACGACATTTTAACGAAATGGGTAGGAAATGAAATTCCTTGACTGTACAAAACTTATCTAACAAATATTACGTTACTGACTGTTTGTTAGTGGGAAATGTCGCTTGACAATTCGGGCGTAACTTATTTTGTCCATTACATCAGTGCACCAACGCCATCTAGCTATTTTGTGTAGCAAAAATTGGCGAGCCCGCAAGCAACCTTGAGCTATCCAGAGGTAGTGCCATCTATTTTAATACGATCAAACCACGTTGTTGAAGAGTAAAAAATATAATCCTTAAAAATTGTGAATTTAAGTTATATTATCGTATTAAAATAAAGCAGTAATGCGTTTGATTTCCAAAAATCAAAAATCACTTAAAAATGTTGGTGAAAAATAACATTTTTGTCACTTCCAGGCTACGAAGCAGCGCCATCTAGTTTTTATACCGAATTTTGAGCTTTTTCAGAGTTACGTTTTTTTGTATGAGAACATAAGTCCCGTGTATATAGTCCTTGGCCAAGCGTTACATTTCCTAAATGTGTTCGCTCGAATCTGTCATAATCATAATCATAATGGAATTACATTAAGATACATCGAGCTGTCAAATCAAATCAAAGCGTACATACGTCATCATAACTCGATCGCGCCCTCTATGATAAATTATTAAAGGAAATGGCACTAAACACGACAAACTTAACCAGATATCGGGGAACACAAGAACTAAAGCCATCGCGAACTATTATCGAAGCAAAAATCAATAGTAAACGCCTCTTTTGACGGCAAAAGTAAATTTGTGTTTCGGAAGCCCCATTGAGTAACGTTATGAGGTTATTCAACCCTCATGTGAAGGTTACTTTGGAAAATATATTTTAAGGGAACGGTTTAAGGTTGTGGTTGGATTGGAGGGTGGATAGGAAAGGAATATCGAAAAGGTTTTAGTGTTTTATTGATAAAATGAATGTGTAATATTGGTGTAGGGTTAGGCTGATGGAAATGTCAGGTTAGTTATTAACTGACTTCGAAAAATAAGGAAGTTTTAAGGCTTATAATTTCTAAAATGCTGATTGTTGTAGATTTTTTCTGTGTAATCAAATATGTTTCTTAACATATTATCAATGTTACTACTTAGAACAAGGCTATTGAGATTTATTGGTATACATTTGAAACCTACAGTTTGAATTTTTCATTGATAATTTTTGTTACAAAAACTACTCGAATTTGGCAAAATTCACACAGAAAACTATTTTTGATATGAAGTATGAAATAGCTATGTTACTTTCAAGAACTCAGGAAAAAGTTTGTTGAAATTATCATTATATTTGTCATAATATGAAAAAAAAAATGGAATAAGGCCTCTGAAGTACATTTAAGACCTGTGTATGTACCATTATTGAGCAAATAGATAACTGATTCTTCTTCTTTATGTAAGTTTTAGTTCATAACCATCACTACATAGTATAAAACAAAGTCGTTTCCTGTTGTCTGTCCCTATGTATGCTTAGATCTTTAAAACTACGCAACGGATTTTAATGCATTTTTGATAGAGTGATTCAAGAGGAAGGTTTATAAGTATGCATAATTAATCAGCATTGCAGCTTGCGAAGCCGGGGCGGGTCGCTAGTGTATGTATATGTTTATTTCCAATATGCTCAACCTGCAAGGAAGCGTGTAAGTTATTCGAGAACATTTAAATGCGTTGGCAACTTACACTAGAGGCTCTACTGCCAGTTACCGTCGAAGTCTTCCGTGAACGTCAAAATGGCGGAAGTATGAGCGTATAACACTGCTACGGGACATTTTGCGAGCCTTCTAGGACATGCTGTTTTTGAGACACTGTTTCCTGAACATCCTGCATGTAAGGAAATATACCAAATGTTTACATTCAAACGAAAACTTGAAAAATTGGATCGTTCGGACCGTGTCGAGCCCTCGTTTCCAACGGATTTGAAAATGTTTATTTAAGTTTCATATTTACAAGCAAATATAGCCTAAAAAGCGTCAGTCAATAACATACGGTGCCGAGACGTGGACAGTCACGGTTGGGCTGGTCCACAAATTTAAAGTCGCTCAGAGAGCTATGGAAAGGGAAATGCTCGGAGTTTCTTTGAAGGATCGAATTCGGAACGAAGTGATCCGCCACAGAACCAAAGTTACCGACATAGCTCACCGTATTAGCAATTTGAAGTGGCAGTGGGCTGGCCAAATTAGCCGAAGAACCGATAACCTGTGGGGTAAACTTGTTCTTGAGTGGAGACCGCGGATCGGCAAGCGTAGTGTGGGACGCCCTCAGACTAGGTGGATGATCGATGATCTTTGCAGGGTGGCCGGCAAGGGCTGGATGAGAGTAGCCGAGGATCGTTCACAATGGCGTGCAGTTGAAGAGGCCTATGTCCAGCACTGTGGATAGTCTTGGCTTAATTATTATTATTATTTTTTTTTTTTTAATTTATTTATTTCAAAAAAGCATGGTACACATTATACAACTAATTTCGCCAAACACGAAGTTTATTGGCGAGTATTGCACTCACTTTTTTAACATTAGTACCATTAAAATCTTAACTAGGACGCCTTTTAATGAAAACGATCCAATCCACACAAAAAAAAGATGATGTGAGCTGTACACTCAGGGTTCAAATTTTAATTTTTGTTTTGTGCGGGTTGGATCCTTATCCTTAAAATACGTTCACTTAACCTTAAAAGTAGGTAGGTAACTATTTGCCAGACACTTTAGATTCTTTAGAATCAAACTAAGTAGGTAGGTAGTAACCATAACAGTAAGTGTTACACTAAGACAGGGCATCTAATATTCAGTTCTTTTGAATTGTTCCGCTGCTAGTATATATTTAATTTTTTCGTGGATTGGAAGAATATTTATTTTTTTATATAAGTCCATGTAGTTATTACCGGCACAGCTGTTTTTGGTCTTTTTATCAACTATATTTTTTATCAGTCTAGTTTGTAGTTGTAGTAGGTATCTTATCAATATAAGTTTTGAAAGTACGTCCATAAGCAATGATTCCGTATCCAATTACCGCGTCCGCCAGTGCATGATATAACATATGTAATATTTTCTTATTGACTACTTTTTTTAAAGTAATAATTTTACATAATATTGATCTAAGTTTATTACATACTATATCTACGTGAAGTTTCCAATTAATATTTTTATCTATAGTTAGGCCCAAATATTTATATGTATCCACTAGTTCTATTGGTTTACATTTACAATTTAGTTTTCCGTTATGTAAGCAATCGTACGTATGTCCTACAATCCTAACTGGCGGTTGACTTGTTTTTATATATGGGGAGTTTATAAGCATAAATTTGGTTTTTTCTATATTTAACAGTATACCGTTGTCGTGCGACCGTTTAAGTATGTTCTCAAGATCCTCCTGTATATTATTTTGTATGTTTGAAATATTTTTATCACCATAGACTAGGCAGGTATCATCGGCATACATGTAAGAAAAGTATGCAATAAGTTTCTGTCAAAAATGTCATTTTAGTGGCAAGCTTTTATAGCCGACTGTACTTTTCTTTGGATATCCATCAAATGCTCACTGAGACGATTCTAAAGAGCCCAAGCTTGGTAGGATTGCTTTTTCTATTATAGAGTTCCTGTAGCCACCTTCCGGCTCCATCATTAGATCAGCCCCATGGTACCATATTATTGTATTGTCATCAAAGTTAAGTAAGTATGCAAAATTTCAGCTCAATCGGTTGACGATATCTGCTTCAAAATTGAGTTGCAAGATTCACCCGAACAAACATACTTTAAACATACCATGCAAGTTAAATAAAAGCTTTAAAAATTACTTAAAACTTGCGGAATATTTAGTCCTGTTTCCTCTTTATTTACATCAGTGACATTCGACGTCAAAACTATTGTTGTTGCTAGTAAATAAAATTAGTACCTATCACTAAAAATCCGCAATATGGCGGGGGCCAAAAATATGTATGATTTTAATAGGATTCAGTATTTATTTCTCAAGAAGAGCAAAGGATTGAGGAGCATTCCGGTAAACAATGTTTTGAACTTGCTTGATGACAAGTCCTTGACAAATCGCTACTAACGTTTAATAATGCAAATATATGACGTATGCACGTTATCCATACTAATATGCGAAAGTGTGTCTGTCTGTCTGTCTGTCTGTCTGTCTGTCTGTTACCTCTTCACGCTTAAACCGCTGAACCGACTTAGATGAAATTTGGTATGGAGATAGTTTGAGACCCGGGAAAGGACATAGGATACTTTTCATCCCGAATAAATTTAGTGTTCCCGGGGGATGAGCGGGTAACAAAGCGGGGCACAGCTAGTTACCATATGAAAGCTGTTTGCAGCGCCACTATCCCTGGGCCGGACCGACACTTGTTAAGGTATACAAAACAATAAAAACATAAGTAACTAAACTAGGTCACATTTTTCAACAGCGACGCGTGTTCGAGGTATCAGGGCGCCGTCCACGGAAACGCCGGAACATGACACCCTTTGCAAATACTCCTTTGTAAAGGTCGCTAGTTGGTTCATCGGAACACTCAGCACAAAGGAATTAAAATTCATGTCCTGGCTAGATTCCAATTTTACGACCCTTAGGATGACACCGGACTTCACCCTTACATATTCTAAATGTACAATTTTATACAAACTTTTATTTAACTTGCAGTTTTATTCAACTTGGGTTGCCATCCTGGGTTTCCCCGGATTTGTCCTAGTTTGGAGGCCGTCCGGGGGGTTTTCAAAAAGTGTCCGGGGAAACCCTCAGTGGCGGATTTACAAATTTTCAAGGTATAGGCTGAATAGTTTTTGCCGCCTTTGCCTCAACAATTGTCATATCATACATTATTTTTACAATGCAACAATTTCGTTGAAATTGCACGTAAAATAATTTCTCGGTATATTTTGTCTTTTTCTTAAGGGTAAAACTCGTGGTTCCGTAGTTTCGTGCCTTATTTTCCTTTGATCCGATTTTGTTTTCGTTTTTCGCCTCGATTTGTTCGGGTAACCGGGGTAAGGTAACCCACACGGTTATTGGAATAGAGAATGAAGCTCGCCACGTGCTCGTGCAACATTGACGTCATTGATAACATTGTAGCATTAAAAAAATACCGCGTTCGGGGAAAAAATATTTTTTGACTTAAGACTATCTCGCTATTACTGACATTACTGTTTAAGATTTTTTTTTAATTTCAATCGAATTTCCTGAAGTTACTAGTGCATGTGAAACACATGATAGTCGATACATAAGATTGAAGTCGGTAAAATTATTCACTGAATTATTCATTATATTCGAATAAAAATCGAAAAATTATATACAGACCGTCCAGTTCGTAGCCTCCAACCAGTAGTAAGACTACTGGCATGTATTTGGTTGTTAGTGGGAAGAGGGGCATATTTCTTACAATTTCGCTCTTTTCACTCATAAAAAGTGTGGGCAAAGGGCGCAGAGGCGAGAGGCCGATTATTGGTTGAGGGGCGGCGAACTAGCTGTTTTACTCTAGAATATGGAAGTTTGCTACTCTTAGAATGTGCAATGACAAGTGAGAGAGAAAAGTCGTCGACAAAATTTGTTGCAGACTTCTATCTGTAAGACATCAGAAAACCTTCATAGAAAAATCTTTTCAGATAAGCCCATAACAAATGCTCTCTCTTTCGCCGACATGGTCAAAAATAGTTCCAGCTGCTTGATTCGACCAAATAATCTGAGTTCTGTAGCAGTTTATCCCAATGATAAGCGGAAGACAAGTGACGACACGAAAACCTTGGTCCAAAAGATAATTAATCCGGAGGAGATGAAGCTCCATGTAAGAGCGCTTCGTAAAGTCAAGAATGGCGGCGTTATAATCAGCACAGACTCTAAGGATGACATTGAAAAAGTCAAGCAAACTTTTCAAAAGACTACCTCAGAACTCACCATTGACGAGCCTCATAAACGCAAGCCCAGGATTGTTATTGTTGGCGTACCTTCGACCATGCCAGAACAAGCTGTCTACAAATGCATTTTCGAGCAAAACCTAGCCGACAAACTTCAGGACTTAACAAGGGATAAATTCTTGTCCTCTATTAGACTCAGCCATAAATCGGGCAAAAAAGATGCCGAGACATGTAATTACGTCCTAGAAGTGCCCGCCGTTATAAGAAAGTCCTTAATAAGCCAAAATCGTGTATTCGTAAATTGGTCCTCATGCCCAGTGAGAGATTTCACGATCGTTACTAGGTGTTTCAAATGCCAACAATATGGTCACGCCGCTAAATCATGCAAGCAGACAGAGTACACGTGCGGTTATTGCGGTGATGTAGGTCACTCTATCAAAGAGTGCGGAAATAAGGCGGAGTCCCCGAAATGTGCAACATGCAGACTTTTCAAAAAGCCGAATAATCACCAAACAGGTGACGCAGAATGTCCAGCCCGGAAACTCGCCGAGCAAAGATACATAAATTCAATTGACTATGAAGGCGTCTAAAAGCGCCGCTCTTTGGTGTGTTTTCTTTATTTATTTGCAGTTTATATTATGTTTAGATTATATTATAATAGATTAGCCTAACCTACAAAATTGTAATTTTAACGTAGCAATAATAGGAGTCTTTAGTTCACCTAGCTTTAAGAAATTAGATACCTTTCTCGAATTTTGTAACTTAGAAAAATATTGTTCTAATAATTAGTGATTTTCATTGTATGATAAACTACAGAGACGACAATTTTTTGCAATATCGACTATGACCTGACCGAGTTTCTAATTGTGCTGATGCTGACATTTCAATGCCGGCGGTAGATACCTCATAAACGTAATCAATTATTATGTCATTTCAAATTAGTATAATAGTTTTATAGTATAATTGTAAACAATTACGTTGACACTTAAAATATAATTTGTACGCGTTTTTATCTATTTCTTTAGTGAGATAAATTGACTAAGAATTTTGGTTATTAAATGACCTCTCTCAAAGCCTGAGATACAGGATTTTCCTAGTTCAGGCACAAGTATTAAGTGTGTTCTGTGTAGATGTAAGACTTTTTATGCTAACGATTATTCTTATGTTTTTTATTAATAAAGATTTTATTATTATTATTATTTTTGATTTCTATGAGGTAAAAAAAAAAAAATTCGTCCCCCAAATTTGCCGCCCCCAAAATCTGCCGCCCTAGGCTCGAGCCTACTCAGCCTGCTGGTAAATCCGCCACTGGAAACCCTGATACTTTTCATGTGAATGAAAAATAGAGGGATTGTTTTTTTAATAATATTATTTTCGGACACGTCTGGGGAAAAAAAGTAGGTACGCAAAACGTTCGGGTTTTTTATGCCTTTGTCCGAGTTTGGCGAGTTTGGAGATGATAGCCCTAAATAAAAGTAACTATGTATCTTCGGTTGGAATCTTGTAACTCAATTTTGAAGCAGATATCTTTAACCGATTGAGCTGAAATTTCGCGTACCTACTTAACTTTGATGACAATACAATAATATGGTACCATGGGGTTGGTCTGATGATGGAGCCGGAAGGTGGCACTAGAAACTAATAGGTAAAGCAATCCTACCGAGTTTAGGCTCTTTAGAACGGTTTGTAGAGCCGGCGGTCCCGGGCAAATATTTGTGTGACGAACTCGAATATTTGTGCTTGGGTCATGGTTGTTCTATGTATATATAAGTACGTATATCGTCGTCTAGTACCCATAACACAAGCCTTCTTGAGCTTAATTTGGGACTAGATCGATTTGTGTGAGGTTGTCCGATATTTATTTATTTAGAATACAGTCGGCTATAAAACTTGTAACAGAAATGATATTTTTGATAGAAACTTATTTTTCTCCAACACTCAATGAAATGTCGGCATAACGTGCGTTATGTTATAACAGGCTTCGTAGTATCACGTTTCGGGCGGAACAACTCGAGAGAAATGTAAAGGAATTTCATACAAAATTGAAGGCCTAGGCCGGGTATTTTTTTTTTAACATGGTTCTTGAATAATAATTTTTTGGAGGTTTATATTTTTTTATTTCATTGCATATGTTTGAGAAAAACACTATACATGCCTTAGCCGTGGAAAGGGCTTGCCGGCTTCGTATCACTATCCGTCTATACCTACTCACCCGGCGAGCCCTTATTTCCCGGCGTCAGCAGAAATGTACTAATAATAGTATAGAAGAATATGTATTTTCTACAGTCCTCGTTAATCTCATATTTCAGGGCTGTACAGGGCGATAGCATTTCGTAAAAGTTCGCGTCTACTCTCATTAAACTTTCACTTCTTGACGATTATCCCTTTGTGAGCTAAGGGCAAATTAATTTTGTTTACCAACAGATTTCTAAGTTCATAAGTTTTACATACCTAATGCTTTAAGCGAGGTAAGGTTGTATTATTATACCATGTGGGTCCTATAACAGGAGCAAAAAATTAAAACATAGATTTTACTCGTCAAACTGACCAACATCTTTTCAGAAAAAAAAACTGTTTTTATGTTCATTATTTCAAACAAAGTAAATAGCATTTTCAATGTACGCTTTCAACATTGACATCGCCTTAGCATTGACATAGCTGTTACTTTACTAAATATCAAATGTTTCGCAATACATTGCTTCTTTGAATAAACTTTATTTTACAGGTTTACATTATAAATGAGTTATTTTTCAAAGTTGTTTAATAAATGTTGTTCAGTTTGAGGGGTGGAATCTATGTTTTAATTTATTGCTCCTTTTACATTTTACTGGTCGTCGTCCAGTGGGCCGACCCAGATATCGCTGGGGTGACAGTGTGGAGGCGGATCTGTGTCAGCTTGAAGCCGATGACTGGCAAGAAGTAGCACAGGATCGGGACCGGTGGCGTTTTCTTGTTTCGGAGGCCAAGATCCTCTTTGGGTCACTGCGCCACAATAGTTAGCTAGTTAGTTAGTTTTACAGGGCTCACCCGGTATATACTACTAGTAGGTGCCTGCAACTTCGTAAGCGTATGTTTTATACCGTAGTCGGGTAAAAAGTATCCTATAACCATCTTTGGATGTCCAGCTATCCCTGTACCAAAATTGGTTAAAATTCGTCCAGCCATTACGGCGTGATGCGGATACAAATGAGGTCCAAAGTTAACGCAACCGTTTATACCTACACGATGATTCTTAATCGGTGATCAGGAGTAGATAAATATTAATATCCAGCTAAAATTGAACCTTATAGGCGAGGTCTCACACAATTACCTCACTGTTTAATTAATCAAAAGTCAAAATATAATTAAACCTAATAACCACTACCCACTCAATTGCTTTTGGTAGCTACGGCTACCTGTCACCGCTCTTATTTTTATTATATAAATAGAGTCCAACTCAAAATTCGAAGCAATTGAGTGGTTAAATACATACATAGTCATCCTACATACATTATTGAAGTACGATACCTACGTCAAGTGTCATCGCTTTGGCAGCTAATTTTACGAAATTTTCTACGACTTTGTTTACGTAATGACAATGACAATTTATTACTCATAAATTGACATTGCCATTAAATTTTTAAAGAGGTTGTAAGCACACGGAAGGCGCTGGATGCAGGTCGCTTCCAACCGGTATATATGGAAGTCCAAAGGGGAGGCCTATGTTCAGCAGTGGACGTCCTATGGCTGAGATGATGATGATGATGATGAAGCACACTGATACAGATTAGTAGGGTGACAAGGAATTTAAATTCAAAATATTATCATAGAAATTATCATAGAAAAATAAAAGTTTGTTTTCATGTTATTACGACTTCAACGTGACAGCCATGAATTACTGAGTTAGAAAAGTTGGTAACTGATCACCGATTAAAAATCATCGTGTATATTTACACTTATATATTTCTTTTCTGATTCTCACTCCCTTACCCTTATCGTCGGCGCAGCTTGTTTTCTTCTTCGGTTCTCTCCTTTCTAGTCGTTTACTTCCTTATTCATATCATTTTTCACACAACCCATTCATCTTTTCTTTGGCCTTCCTCTTTTTCTATTAAACGCTTTTCTGATTACGTGGCTTTCGTCTCTTGGCATACCATAATAATTATATATTTATTTTATTGAGTTGCAACTGAATCAATTAAAAATGGTTTATTATTCGTTTTTGGAATCCAAACTACGGTACAGTATAAAATTCTGGGCACAAAGTTACAAATACAATGTCCAGGCTGCATTCGTTGCGCAGTAAAGGGCTATTAGAATAATGGCTAAAGTACCTCAGCAGACGTCTTGTAGAGAGTACTTTACAAAGTTTCAAATTCTTACTGTTCCTATCCTATACATTCTGGTAGTTCTAACGGATCTGATAAAGCATATGAACCACATAGAAACACCAGAACAGAGAGATAAACGGTTAGCTACAAGAAGAAAAAATCTGCTACAGCCGACCAACACCCAACTCAAAGTAGTAAAGCACGCTTCGGGTTATCAAGCAATAAGGTTATTCCACAGACCATAAGAATACTCCGTGGGTTATTCAATGAGTTGCCAGTAGAATTAAAATCAATAAACAACAGTTCTATTTTTGGAAACAAATTGAAAGCTTTCTTGTTAGAGAAGTGTTATTAATCGGTTGATGATTTTTACTACGCTCATACTTAATGCTTATTTATTTTGTCAATATGATAATTTTACTTATAATGTTTGGTGAATTAACTTATAATTTTACTCTATTTATTGGTTGACATGATTGTAGTTGTACATAATGGTTTCTTCTGATATTGTAATTTTACATCAATTATTAAAATTGTATAGTAAGTATATTATAAATAATAATTTAGCATAGCTCTATAGTTGATAATTATTTTAAGTTATTGTATTTCAACACGACTGTATGTTGTTATGAATAAATTACTTACTTACTTACTTATTCTGCTTTTAGTTTTTGTCGTTATAGCGGTAACAAATACATAATCTGTGAAAATTTCAACTGTCTAGCTAACACGGTTCATGAGATACAGCCTGGCGACAGACAGAGAGACGGACGGACAGTGGAGTCTTAGTAATAGGGTCCCGTTTTTACCCATTGGGTACGGAACCCTAAATATAGAGAAATCGCGCCAACATTATCCACTTAATAAAAAAATTCTTTCTTTTTTAGGGTTCCGTACCCAAAGGGTAAGAAACGGAACCCTATTACTAACTCCGCTGTCCGTCCTTATGTCTGTCCGTCTGTCCGTCCATCACCAGACTGTGTCTCGTGAACAGAGGATGTATTTCTGTTGCCGCTATAACAACAAATACTAAAAATCCAGGCTTCCATACAACAAACGTGACCGGTTGCGTTAAGTTTACTCCTCAATTATATTCGGCGCCATACATACCAAGTGCAAACTTAACTCGGCCAGTTAAGATGGGATAAGTGTTTGCACGGAACCATCTGTGCGCGAGTCAGACTCGCACTTGACCGTTTTTTTTTTTCAGTCATCACGGCTAGAAGGCAGAAGCTGTGATCAGGGATCCATCCATCCGCCTAGCCGTTGTCCCATATTGTAGAGCATGAATTCTCAATCGGGGTCGGCTACCTAAATCCCAAGATGTGGCGTAGGCACTAGTTTTTACGCAAGCGACTGCCATCTGACCTTCTAACCCATAGCCAGGGATCTGTGATGAAATGAAATGAAATGATTATTTATTTGCGGAATATGGGTTACATAAGCTGGTATAATTTACAAATTATAAGAACCACCATACTCTACTTAAAAAAGCATGCAAATATTAAATCTAAATTTTGTTACCGTGACAGATAAACAAAATAGAGATACTTAAAGCTAGATGTACTTAAATAGAAATTAATTACTTATCACTAGATTTAAAATCAGGGATCGATACCGTTATTTTGCTCCGTACAAAATAACACAAAATAACGTTATTATATTCCGGTTTTTCGCTCATTATCACACATTTTATATTATAGTGGGCTAATTTCAAGGAATTATTTCTATAACGAAATTCTATATACTAACATTCGAAAAAAAACGCGAAATTAGAGCGTTATCATGAATACCGGTATCGATCCCTGGCTGTGATAATTTCAACTGTCTAGCTATCACGGTTCATGAGAAGCCTGGTGACAGCCAGACGGAAAGTGAAGTATTCAAAGATTCAAAGATTTGTTTGCCAAGAATACAGTGTTAAAGGTGTTAAATACAATTAAAGTACCATGTATTCAGCCTACATACAGGCATGCAAAATTAAAATAAGAAGACATAATAATTGATTATTACAAATTAAATGTAAAATATAATGTCAATAGCCTAATTCTACCTTATTCTACATGTCTCGAGAAAAACTTTTACACTGTAGAAACATCCTCGAGCAGCCATTTATTTAAATTTCTTTTAAAACTATTTCCTTCCATAGACCTTATATCATTGGGAATGCGATTGTAAATGTCAATGCGCATATTAAAGACATTTTTCTTATAAAGCATTGTATGGCAGCGCGGCTTTTGTAGCAGTATTAGTAGTAGGGTCCTGTTTTTTACCGGGTACTGAACCCTAAATACACCTCAGCTCAGCCCTTTCTATCCTCGCGCCAACATTATCCACTTAATATTAAAATTCCTCCCTTTTTATAAGATGGTAAAGGGCTTAATGTATTCTTAATGGCCCTAATAACAGGTGGGGAGGGAAGTAATTATCCCACGCTCTTTTATAATAAACGAGATTTAATTTGAAATAATGTCCTCAGGTTGAATTTAATCAAACTTTTCTACCTAGTGTAACGCCTACTCATTCGTAATGTCAAACTAAAGTTAGATCTGTTTTAAGCCGTTCATCAACATTTAAATAATTTTCTAATTCCGCCTTTTTTATCAAATGCTATAGAATTTAGGTTTTGATATAGAACTTCGAAATTAGCCTACTTAAATACAAAAAGAGTGCATATCAACTGTTTAGGCAAATTTCTAAAAGACTGGTCGACATCACGGGGGACAGAAGAGCTGGCAGCATCCTCGCTCAACGCATTAGCGTTGCTATACAGCGAGGAAATGCTGCCAGCGTCTTCGGGACTATGCCAAAGGGGTCCGATTTTTTAAGTATTTTTTAATATTAAATTTAATCTGTTTTAGCCTTTTATTTTAGTTAGTTAAGTTCTTAGTTTATAGTTAGTATTTTAATTTCTTTAGTATTATATGTTGCATTATCTGTCAAAAATATATATATACAAAAATGTGTAATAATAAGCCAAAGACCGAAATTGAAAACCGGTATTTTGCATGGACCTGAATGACGGTATCCGATCCCTGTTTTAAACGCATACTTGACACAGCACCCATATAACATAAATATGCATAATCTATTGAATTTGATATAAAAGGATCAATCAATTAATGGTCTTTCAAGTATCTATAAACGTTTTTTACTTTCTATTTGATACAATTAAGTTTATGTTGCTTTTTAGGGTTCCGTACCCAAAGGGTAAAAACGGGACCCTATTACTGAGACTTCGCTGTCCGTCCGTCCGTCCGTCTGTCACCAGGCTGTATCTCAACAACGGTGATAGCTAGACAGTTGAAATTTTCACAGATGATGTATTTCTATTGCCGCTATAACAAAAAATACTAAAAATAAAATGAAATAAATATTTAAGGGGGGCTCCCATACAACAAACTTGTTATAGATAATATATACATATGTATAGGTATTTCTTATCACAACACTGTTAAAGTATATAACGATACTAAAACATTACTTTTTAAAAGCAATGTTGTGACCAAATTTTCCGTTTCGATTCAGGTGTCATTTTTGTAAATTGATGGAAATCGATTAAGTAAATCTCTAGCTCTAAGATGATCGCCAAAGTCGACTTTGCAAACTTGCCACCTATTCAGTTCGATGGCGTTCTGATTCCTTTCTCTCTGCAAGTTAAAAACTTAGGTATTATCATGGATCGCACTCTTTCTTGGGTGCCTCAGCTCAGCGAGGTTAGTAGGAAGGTGTTTGCCTCAGTGGCTTCACTGCGGAGGCTTCGTAATTTTCTTCCCATCGCTACTAGAATTACCCTTGCTCAAAATTTACTCCTCTCTATTTTGGATTACGCCGATGTTTCCTATGTTGACCTCTCGGAGGAGCAACTTAACAAACTTGAGCGTATTCAAAACGTCTGCATTAGGTTCATATTTGGGTTACGCAAGTATGACCATGTCTCTAGTTTTCGTTC
Organism: Apotomis betuletana; assembly: GCA_932273695.1. NCBI lineage: Eukaryota > Metazoa > Arthropoda > Insecta > Lepidoptera > Tortricidae > Apotomis > Apotomis betuletana. Next base: position 13,363,544 of record OW026322.1, read on the forward strand.
ACAACTCAAGTGGCTCCCTATCCGCCTTCGTCGAAACTTTCATATTCTGTCTCTTCTCTATAGTATTCTTTTTAACCCTGCAACTCCCCGCTACCTTAAAGATCGTTTTAGTTACCTGTTATCAGTTAGATGCGCTCAAAATTATTTACTCTCTGTTCCGGCTGCAAAGTCTAAATTTTATTCGAATTCTTATACATTTAAAGCCATTCTATTGTGGAATTCTCTTCCATTGGATCTGAAGAAGGCTAAATCACTATCTGTTTTTAAGATTAAATTAAAAGATTACTACTTGTCGCTCCCATAGCTTATTGTGTGCTATTGGTAATTTTCTTAGCTAAGTTGGGTATCAGCTGTGTTGTTTTTATTATTTTTCTTGTGTATATGTGTATTTTTGCCTATATTATATATATGTATATTATTTGTATATATGTATGTTTATCTTTATATATATTTATTTAAGTATGTGTATGACTTATACTTTATGTTATTTATGTTGCTGATTTTTTATCTCACCACCTACTCTTTCATTGTTTATTTTTACTTATTCTTCTACCCAAAGGTTGTCTGGAAGAGATCGCTCTTTAGCGATAAGACCGCCTATTGTCTACCATTTATAAATTAAGGTTTCAATTGTAACATTTTTCTTGTTGGTGTGCAATAAAGAATTATTGTATTGTATTGTATTGTAAATCGACAAATGTATAACCCGAGGGAAAGTGCGGAAAGCGGAGCCCATAACCATAACCATATAACCCGAGGGAAGAACAATAAAACGAATTACTTACATAGAAAACTCTGGAGAGTCACAGACATATTAAAATCAATCCCGTCCTATATGGCCACCTCCTCAGAGTTCGGTATTACGTATAAGATTGCGATACTAGCGCCATCGAGCTAATTCCCTCGATGCGCCGTCAAACAAAAGCAGGTTCGATAAAAAAAATATCGTCAGTGAAATCGTTTCCATTAACCGTTTATGTTTAATAATCGTTAGATTTGGCATACATATGTCTTAGTCACATCACTACAAACATCAACAGAGAAGTGTCAAATGTGTGTTTAAATAAAATCCAACTGTAATATGGGGTTTTGTCTATAGAGAGTAAAAGGGAGGAGCGGCATCTTCATATGTCCAAAATTGTCCGCTGAAAGGTGTTAAATTGGTGGGAAAGTAGTTCCGTTTTAATCAAACTTTTATTACAAGTATAATGCTTACTCTCGGACAGATGTCCAGCGATAAAGTTGGGCGTGATTTTGACAGTATATTGTAGTTCAAACTTGTTTTAGTGAAATATTGAATAACTTAATGGCTCCGCTCACGGCTGAGGATAAGTTGGGATTTTCAAATTTGCATTTTGCTTATAAATTTCTAGTTTTCTGCGCGAGGCGTGAATACAGGTATAGTTATAGCCAACCAAGTGTCGGTCCGGCCCGGAGATAGTGGCGCTACAAACAGCTTTCATATGGCAATAATGTGCATACGTCATATATCTGCATTATTAATCGTCAATAGCGATTTGTCATTAACCAAATTCAAAACACTGTTTACCGGAATGCTGCTCAATCTTTCGTTTTTCTTGCGAAATAAATACTGAATCTTATTGAAAAGCTGAATCCTGTTAAAAAAATCTATTGAAGAAGCGAATGCTTACCTGGGAAGAGCAAAATTCTAACTATACGATTTTCTTTTTATATTTAATCCAGTAACATATATATACCATACTATAAATAAATTGAAAAAGAAAAACTTAACTTTCACTGTAGATAGTTTTGGATTTGATGTGTAAAAAATACTTGGAACTCTTTGTTTACATCAGTGACATTCACCGACTTTCAACGTTAAAATTTGTCGTTGCCAGTAAAATAAATTTGTACCACTAAATATAAACTTTTCCAAATGGCGGACCTATATGGGGGTTGAAAACTTTAAGAGGCCTAATTCCTTTTAAATTTTTTTTCTTCATATTATGACAAATATGTTGATAATTTGAACCAACATTTTCAAGTGAATAATACCTTTCCCCGAGTTCTAGGTAGTAACATAGCTATTTCGTGCTTTCATTGCGTGCAGTCGAAAATAAGTTGAAAAAAAACGCATTTTCCGCGAGAATTTTGTCAATTTCGAGTAGTTTTTGAAACAAAAATTATCAATGAAAAATTCAAACTGTAGGTTTCAAATATATACCAATAAATCTCAATAGCCCTCTTCTAGGTAGTAACATCAATAATATGTTAAGAAACATATTTTATCATAGAGAAAAATGTCTAAACAATCAGCATTTTAAAAGGACTTATGCCTTTTAAGAATTAAAAACTCAGCCAGCATTATCTTCTAGAAACGTCCAAACAATACCAAGAAACCCGTTTCCTAACCGAGTTAAAATTAACTCCAAGAATTAAACCGTAGATTAAAATAAGATGGCGCGTAGCGCTACGCCGTAGACGTGCTACGCGCTACGTGCTACGAATACATCGCTTAATGTATTTAGCTTTCGCATTTGCTACGAGTACGGGGTATCTGTTATACGGCATTAGGGCGCAAAATATGCGGTTTCCGTATTATAGAAGTGTATTTTTAAGTACGTGAGAGTTTATTTTACGTATTATATCAAAACTCCGAGGTTCTCGGGCCACGGTTTGATAACTACTGTTGGCATACAGATAACTACAGTTGGATTTTTTTATAACACATACTAGCGACCCGCCCACGGCTTCTTGTTTTTCTTAATTTATTATTCTATTTTTTTTTTGTGGTTTGTACAGATCCGTGTATATATAATACCTACTTCGGTATCAATTTATAATGCTTAATTTGACGCGGTTGGCTCAGTTTGCAAGCACCTGCCTACTGAGCGGCGGTCCCGGGTTCGAATCCCGGCCAGGGCAAATATTTGTGTGATGAACTCGAATATTTCTGCTTGGGTCATGGTTGTTCCTATGTATTTAAGTATATATTTACTTATATAAGTATGTATATCGTCGTCTAGTACCCATAATACAAGCCTTCTTGAGCTTAATTTGGGACTAGATCGATCTGTGTGAGGTTGTCTGATATTTATTTATTTATTTATGATGCCTCTTCGTCCTCTCTCTCTCTCTCTCTCTCTCTCTCTCTCTTGACGCAACTCGCACCAGACGTTTATTGGTAAGTATGAGTTTATTTTATAACGGTTCTTGTTAGTTATTGCAAGTATAGACCAATAGACAGTGTAATATCGAGGGTCCGTCTGTAATCTAAATACATCACGGCTCGCGTGTCCGCCGGTGTTTAGGTATAGAGAAGGGTGGGACATACGTTCAGTGAAATTGAGACAGCCTGTTCCAAAACGTTCGAAAAATAACCCTTTTCTAGCTAGTTAACATAATAATAATTATAATAATAAAAACGGTTTAAACTCACGTAAAAATTGTCAGGAACGGCCCGACATGTTTTGAACTCACTTGGAGCTCTTCATCAGGGGTTGCTTTCCGTGCTGCTACGCGACTCGCGACCCACTGACAATTTTTACGTGAGTTTAAACCGTTTTTATATTTATTAAAGATGTCTCACGATAGTTTTAATAGTATTACAGTTAACATAGTATTTTATTTCACAAACACATTTATGTTTTTCGATATGATTTTTTAATGCATAAATAAATTAACACCACATTTTTTTTAAGATTCCGTACCCAAAGAATAAAAAACGGGACCCTAGTACTAAGACTCCATCTGTCCGTCCGCCTGTCTGTCATCACCAGGCTGTATCTCATTAACCGTGATAGCTAGACAGTTAAAATTTTCACAGATGATGTATTTCTGTAGCCGCTATAACAACAAATACAAAAAACAGAATAAAATAGATACCAAAGTAAAATATAGTCCTTTTCCAAAATCATATTTGGAGAACCCGGTTGCGTTACTTTAGCACCTTATTTGTATTCCGCAAACTTAACCCAGTTATTTTAGATGGGATAAGTATTTGTACGGAACCCTCGATGCGCGATTCACAGACTCGCACTTGTTTAATTTGCTATAAAGATACAAAAATCAACACGCAAAGAAAAATTTAATTGTGCTCATACGTGGTCCACAGTTCCATATACCGCACGGCTAGCATAACTTCGACACGCGACTCTTTCTCGCGCGTGATATACTACCTGTCTCTGTCTGTACATTACTATGAGATAGTGACGGATGATGCTATCTCGCGCGACATGAGTCGCGTGTCAAAGTTATGCTAGGCGTGCCGGTTTCATTATTAAACTGATTTTAACCAAATCAGTTTAATAATGAAACACAGACCTAACATTTGAAAAACAGACCTCCTTTTTTTGGAACTTATAAAGTAGAGTTAAAATACTGAATGATACCAACGACGTTCAACCCCAGTACTCGACGACGTACGTAAACCAGCGTTGGCGCTCGGACTACATCCGTTCGAGGAAGCCTCCATGCATACAATTGCTGTTATTATTTCTATTTGAGGAACAATAATAGCTAGGTCATTTAACTGGCTAATATCTAGAATCTACTTTTGAATTAATGAATGTTGTTTATTCACTTGAACATATAGTACATACATAATAGTATTTTATGCAACCGTTGTATAAAAACGTGAGTGGCATGGGTTACGATGTGAGCGTAGCGAACATCGTAAGAAAGATGCCACGAGCTTTTTTTGACCTACTTATACAACGTTGCATACAATACTTTTTCTACGACTCGACATTTAATAAATAAAATGTAAATAATAATTACATATTCCCGCTCGGAATCAACAAAACTAAAAAAAAAGTCTGATAAACTTTTTTTTTATTGACGTCCATCTGTCAAAATAATATGAACTTATACATAAAGGTATACGTTCACTATACTAAACATCTGTCAAAAATATATTTGAAAAACCATTACTGCATTGCTTGTTTTTTATCAAATTGAACAGATTATTCATAGTTACGTTATATGGGTGCTGTCATTGTCAAATATTTGTTATAAAATAAAATCCAACTGTATTTACATTTGTATACATTATTTGTCAACGCACATTAATTATCACTGTCAATAAAGTATTAAAGGTCACAATCACATAGTGATTATTATATAGTAAACACATTAACATATGTACATATACACACTGTATCCTAGGTGCTCTCTGTACCATCAGTTTTCTGATATGCACCTACTTCTAGTATCTCTGTTTGGCCCTATGGTTGACTGGTAGAGAATGCCATTTGGCATTAAGTCCGCCATTTGTACTGACTTTTGTTTTGTGCAATAAAGTTTAAATAAATAAATAAATAAACATGAGTATAGCTTGTCTATAAAATAAGAACTCCCTTCTTTATCATTTACTAGCTGCGTCGCGCGGTGTTTATCCCACGGGAACACTACATTTTTCGGGATAAAAAGTAGCCTGTGTGTTAATCCAGGGTGTCAGCTATCTTCATACCAAAACTTACCAAAATTGGTCCAGCCGTTTGAGCGTGAAGAAGTAACAAACATACACATGCTCACAAACTTTCGCCTTTATAATATTAGTGTGATAATTTATATAGTACTAGCTTTTGCCCGCGACTACGTCCGCGTGGAACTTGGAAGTATGGAAGCAACCTCGTACAACACGATAGATATCCACCTAATCACCTTAATTAATAAAAGGGGTCTATATTGATTCGTAGAAAATTTAAGTACCGTTTTTTTTTGTGAATACCGTTATTAGTCATATTATTTGTTACTCATATTGTCGAAAGTCATAATTTCAATGTTCATATTTTCCAAGGTACTATTTTTGAGGCTCATACTTATTGATTGTCATAAAATTGTTCGTCATAAGTTTTGATATTGCTATCGTATTACTTTGTAGAATCTCAAATTTAATAATTTCAGATCGAATAACGATGAAAATGAATAAAATTACGGACTATAAAATCATTGATCATAAAACTCCAATAGATAACACAGTTGGTGTATAACAATAATAAAGAATAATCTCATACGCCATGAAAGTAAAATTTACATAGCACAACTTACGAAGAACAATCATTAGGAATAATAACTTTTCGGTTTTTGACCCATTTTGGCTATAATATACTTCAGAATAATATTCATCAAAATTCTTCTCGCTTGCCTGCCTACCTGTTTGCATGCCTGTTGGCTTCCTTCCACTTTACTAATTAAAAGTTTTTATTAATATTTTTTTAAATTTTACTAATTTATATCTCATAATATTTAGATTGAATTAAAATTGTTCGAAGCAAGAATCAAGCTGGAGCATACCTACACTGGATTTTTCAAGGGAATAGCTGCTAATCTAAGATTAGTGTAATTATTTCAAGGAATAATCCATAATTGGCTGAACCTTAATGTATTTTGCATGTCTCAAATAAATGAAAAACGATAACTACTCCTTTTTTATTTCTACTTACCACATGACTCTTAGCAGTTCGATTCTGTTATGGTCGCAGTTCTAACCCAACCTAACCCATTAAGGTCGGTTTTAACCTAACCTACTTTACTGGCAGCAGTTCAGTTCTGTTGTGGTCACAGTTCTAACCTAACCTAACCCATTAAGTTCGGTTTTAACCTAACCTACTTTACTGGCCGCAGTTCGGTTCTGATGTGGTCACAGTTATAACCTAACCTAACCCATTAAGTTCGGTTTTAACCTAACCTACTTTACTGGCAGCAGTTCGGTTCTGTTGTGGTCGCAGTTCTAACCTAACCTAACCCATTAAGTTCGGTTTTAACCTAACCTACTTTACTGGCAGCAGTTCGGTTCTGTTGTGGTCGCAGTTCTAACCTAACCTAACCCATTACGTTCGGTTTTAACCTAACCTACTTTACTGGCCGCAGTTCGGTTTTGTTGTGGTCACAGTTCTAACCTAACCTAACCCATTAAGTTCGGTTTAACCTAACCTACTTTACTGGCAGCAGTTCGGTTCTGTTGTGGTCACAGTTCTAACCTAACCTAACCCATTAAGTTCGGTTTTAACCTAACCTACTTTACTGGCCGCAGTTCGGTTCTGATGTGGTCACAGTTATAACCTAACCTAACCCATTAAGTTCGGTTTTAACCTAACCTACTTTACTGGCAGCAGTTCGGTTCTGTTGTGGTCGCAGTTCTAACCTAACCTAACCCATTAAGTTCGGTTTTAACCTAACCTACTTTACTGGCAGTAGTTCGGTTCTGTTGTGGTCGCAGTTCTAACCTAACCTAACCCATTACGTTCGGTTTTAACCTAACCTACTTTACTGGCCGCAGTTCGGTTTTGTTGTGGTCACAGTTCTAACCTAACCTAACCCATTAAGTTCGGTTTTAACCTAACCTACTTTACTGGCCGCAGTTCGGTTTTGTTGTGGTCACAGTTCTAACCTAACCTAACCCATTAAGTTCGGTTTTAACCTAACCTACTTTACTGGCAGCAGTTCGGTTCTGTTGTGGTCGCAGTTCTAACCTAACCTAACCCATTAAAATGTTTCAGTAATAGCTGCTATGCGAAATATATTGCGCAGAATCGATATTATGTAAGATAAAGGGAACCCCCTGGTCCTTGTTCAGGTCAAACGCCAATATGAATGTTTAACAAAAAGTACAGTCAGCAAAAGTTGTTAGTAAAATTTAAAAAAATATTAATAAAAAACTTTTAATAAATAACCTGGAAGGAAGCAAGCATGCATGCAAACAGGCAGGCAGGCAAGCGAAAAGAATTTTGACGCTCCGCTCTCTTCGCTCGCTCCGCTATTTTTGGTCATAATACAAACCTAACCTAACCTACAGTTTTCGGTCTTTGAACCATTTTGACTGTAATATACTTCAGCTCAGAATCTAATTTGAATAAATAAAAATAATAATAGGTATGATCAAACATATGACTAAAATACTTTTGAAAAAAAGACATAATGAATACAAATTATATTATAATTAAATATTATTATTACTTATTATATTTCGGCAAAAAGGCAAAATGAATACAAATAATAATATGATTAAATATTGTTTCTTATTATCTTTCAGCAAAAAAGCGAATATGAATGCAAATAATAGTATAATTAAATATATAACTAATATATTTTCGACAAAAAAGTAATATGAATACCAATAATAGAGTGATAAAATATATGACTAGTATACTTTCGGGAAAAAGATAATATACATTCAAATAATAGTACATTAAAATATATGACACAAAATATTTCTGAACAATGAGTGATATGACTTCAGATATTATGGAGATGTACTTTGTGACTTTTGATACGTATAATGTTTGACATTATTGGACATTATTGTTAGATTCAACAAGCAGTATGATTAACAATTTTTCTGAACATTGACAATTATGAGCATAAATAATATGGAGAACATTTTATGACTATCAATAATCGACACAATAAAATTATAGGAATCAAAGGGATCCCTAATAAAAGGGATTGTTAAAAGCGCCTAAGCAAATGTAAGAGCAATTGTGCTCATGGTCTAATCAATACATTTCCTACAGGGTCATCAATGTCATCATGAATTACTTACTCACTTTTCAATCTTTTTAGGGATAATTTCCAGGATGAAAACTATTCTATGTCCTCCCTCGGATCTTAAACTATCTCCATGCCAAATTTCATCAAAATCGATTCAGCTGTTTAAGCGTGAAGAGGTAACAAACAGACAGACACACTTTCGCATTTATAATATTAGTATGGATAAATAAATACAGACTAAAAAGCCACTCAGGATATACTAAGAGTACTGCATTCCGCTAGAAAATAGGTCGCAGGGATTTTTTAAGGCGTATTTGTTCGGTTCTTGCTTGATCTTGAGCGGAAGTCCTGTCATCATCACCTACAGACTATCCTACAGATCACTTGGTCTCCAAGGCGTACCATAGCCCTTTTCTCTTCTCCATTGACAAATCTAACGCTCCCCGACCGAAAAAATCATCCCCAAACCTTCTATACATGATTACAGACAACATTTATACAAATCCTTACCTTAAAACAGCTGACGAACGCGCAAAAACAACAAAAATCCGAAAATTCAGCCGCTACGCCATCTTTATTTCCACCTTCAAGGAAAACACGCGTAACAACACGAGAAAACTAATCGAAATACTTTCAAATAGTCACGAAAATAACTGATTGTAAATTAGAATTGATTTCACCTAGATTTTTAATAGGTTTTAGTGTGAATATGGTGTTTTATTTGTGAGAACCGCGCGCGGTACCCGGCCGCTATCTCGACCCGTACTGAGTTTGGCTCAATAACGTAAAATCTACGGTAGAAAAGGACGGGGCGGCGAGAAAGGGACGGAAGAATGACGTTTTCACGGGCACACTAATTTGCTGTGGCTCGGTAATCTTTTGACGTATTTTCGAGGTATCTTTAGGGAAGAAAAGTGTAAATTAAGCACGAAGATTTGTATTTTGATAACGTTAGGTAACTTTGAATAATATTCATATATCATCTTTGAATAAGATTAAATTTGGTGTAAATGACATGCCAATAGTAAAAACACGCTATTTATTGATTTAAACTATATTGCACAAACAAAATGTGTACAAATGGCGGACTTAATGCCATGCATTCTCTACCAGTCAACCATTGGGTTAAACAAACATTTATGATGCAGGGCCTGTCAACTATCAACATTATACCAAAAGAGAAACTTCTCTTTCTATCTTTATAATATATCTAAATTTTTTTGTGTATCTATCTGTCTAACAAAAACAACACATGGCAGTAATATTCAGCTGACATTGAAAAGTCTACACACATGTCTTCCTTTTTAAGGTTCCGTACCCAAAGGGAAAAAGCGGGACCCTATTACTGAGACTTCGCTGTCCGTCCGTCCGTCCGTCCGTCCGTCCGTTTACACCAGGCTGTATCTCAAGAACGGTGATAGCTAGACAGTTGAAATTTTCACAGATGATGTATTTCTATTGCCGCTATAACAACAAATACTAAAAATAAAATAAAATAAATGTAAAAGGGGGGCTCCCATACAACAAACTTACAGATAATGGTACGGAACCCTTCGTGCGCGAGTCCCACTCGCACTTAGTGTATTTTTTAGTATTTCTTGTTATAGCGACCATTGAAATAAATCATCTCAAAATATCAACTGTCTCTCAGCTTTCACGGAACATGCGATACAGCCTGATGGACAGCCGTACGAACAGTGGAGTCTTAGTAATAGGGTCCCGTTTTTTACCCTTTGGGCAGCGTTTGTAAGGCGTTTTTTTTCGTCATTCCCATTTCTGCAAATATTGTTAAAATAGATGATTGCACTCCCGAGTGCGATCTTAGTTAGATAATAAAACGGTGGCTTTTCCATTGCGGTAATAAAAGTGAAAAAGGAATGACGCTAGAAAGGAATGTTTTTTTTCTTATTTTTGCACCGCCTATTAACAAAATATTTCAAGTTCTCCACTACCCAAAGGTTATCTGGAAGAGATCGCTCTTTAGCGATAAAACCGCCTGTTGTTTACCTCTAATTGTAATTTCTTGCATTGCATTTCTCCTGTATGTTTTAGGAGGTGTGCAATAAAGAGTACTTTGTATTGTATTGACGCTAGAAATGCGTGGTTTTAGAACGCTCGAAGAATCACCCTAAAAACCGTTTATGTTCACTTCGTCCATATTCCCATTACGCCAACATTCCTATTTCGTCCACATTCCCACCTCGTCCACATTCAATTCCCAAATCATCCACTTCCTATCTCGTCTACATTCCCATCTCGTTCACATTCCTATGTCGTCCACATTCCTGCTATAGATATCTGAGGGTAGGAGACCTGGTGACATACAGGTTTTGCCTTTAAGCCACAAGTTATATACCTACTCATAAGGTCATTATTATTATGTTTTGTTAATATAGTTACTGTTACTACTATTGTACAAATTACTTGTATACTTTGTGGTGGAGGCAGTAAATATTTTTTCATTCATTTTTCATTCCCAACTCGTCCACAATCTCATGGAGGTAATAACATTAAAAAAAACTTACAATATTTGCTATCCGATACCCTCCGACGCGTAATGATCTAATTTACGAACGCACTTTGCGCACGTTTCGGCCTAAACGCAAATTGTACATTCCTAAAGCGAAAGAGTAGGTACAGATGTGGACGATTTGGGAATGTTGACTAAGTGGGAATGTGGACGAAGTGGGAAAAGGACGATATGGGAATGTGGACGAAGTGAACCTAAACGCTAAACATTGTCGGTTGAAAACGCACTTGGCCGTATTATATCTTGGCTCCACAATGTCAAACTATAAGTTAATTATGTACCAGAATTAATGCTAAATAATAGACCAAAAGCACAGCCCCGGGCTACTTCACAAAGGACGGTCGCCTTTTGTAACTGCTGTTAAGACGAAATACCACTGCTATTTTTTTCCATACAAGTCGAGGTTGAAATTTAAATAAAGATTGTGGCGCCATCTTTAGATTTCCAGTTACTGTCCTATTAAGAAATGGTTGCTGCGTGAAAATGCGTCTTAAGATGATATATCACTGCTCTTTTCCCAGATTATCAGTTTGCGTTAAGTTTGCACCTGGTAATTATTGCTTCGGACACAAATGAGGCCCAAACTTAACGTAGCCGGCTTATACAATTGCGCAATGTGTCCCGTCTACATTACTCTACGAAGGCCGAGGAGATCGTAGAGTATGTACGTGTGAAGACCGGAATTATCCTGAGGGTCGTGAAGTTGGAGTCTCGCCACAAAGTGAATTTTAATTCTTATGTGTTGGGGGTTTGGACTGACCAGCTAGCGACCTTCATGAAGGAAGAATTTTGGCCGAAAGGTATTTTATTCCGGCGTTTCCGCGGTCGGCTACCCAACACCATGGACTTAAGCAACACATCGTGGAATAAAAAACGTGTGACCTACTTGTTTTGGTATTTTAATATTTAATATGTACCTATGTTAGATTGTAAGGTATTTATCTATGGGCCTTTCATGCCTGAAATTAATGAATTATTATTACTATACAAAACGAGGTGTTGTTCCGGTCCGCCAAAACTTAGCCAATCTGTACGAAGATTTAGGAACTGCATGGGAAGGAAATGTTCTGTGTCTGACCGTTTTAAATAACGTGTCTACTAATATGCTATATGGATCCCGCTATCCGAAATAAAGATTTGAATTAATTGAAATTGAATAAAGGATTGTGGCGCCCGCTTCTTTAGATTTCCGGTTACTGTCCTATTAAGAAATGCTTGCTGCTTGCTAGAAATGCGTCTTAAGAGGATATATCAGTGCTCCTTTTCCCAGATTATCAGTTTACGTTAAAGTGTGTACCTGGTAATTATGGCTTCGGATATAAATGAGGCTCAATCATAACGTAGCCGGCTTATACAAATCTTTACGATATTTTAGGAAAGGAATGGGAAGGAACTATTCTGTTTCGGACCGGTTAAGTGACTTCTATTGTGACAATGTATAGCGGAGCTAGCGAAGCGAGCGGCGCGTCAAAAGATTCCCATGTACATCCTGAGTCTATGGCAATTCCGACTCCGCGTGGTTTGGTTTGGTCTTGCCTGTCCTACCCTAGTGTTATTCCAAAACCGGAGGCGCGGAGGGAGAGCAGCCCTCGCCTTAGGTTTATAGATAAATAGGTTTAATAAAAATTAGGTTTTAGCATTATTAGGTATTATAATATTAGTAGTCTAAGAAAATCGGGTAAGTGCAAATTAGGGCTTGTGAGAATTTGGTATGAAGTAATTAGATATTAGGGAAATTCGGAATCCTCAAATTAGGGCTATTCATTAATTAGGATGAATGAAAATTCGGGTTAGTGATTTTAGGGTTACCAAAATTAGGGCCAATGAAATTAGGATGAAAGTTTATCGGGCTAACGGAGGGGAACCATATTTTATACATAAAATTACATAATTTTATTACAGTTGGAAAAGCAGTAGCATTACCTCTTAAATAATCAGCATTTTGAACGGATAAGGAGGCCCTTATCCGTTCAAAATGCTGATTATTTAAGACATTTTCTGTATGATTAAGTAAACATGTTTCTTAACTTAATATCAATGGTACTAGATAAACAGGGCTATTTCAATTTATTGGTATATACAGGGTGATTCAGGAGTCGTGAGCAGGAGTTATAGGGGTGATGGTGATGGAAAGGATTACACTGAGCAACTTTCACTATGGGACTAACCACAAAATCGCAAAACAAAAGACAGCCGTTCGATACATTTCGGACAGTTACCGATCAATCCGCTAGCAATTAACTATTTAAAAAAAACACGATTTCGTGACTAATTTCATAGTGAACGTTGCTCCGCGTGGCCCTCCCGATCACCCCTATAACTCCAGCTCATGACTCCTGAATCATCCTGTATTTGAAACCTACAGTAAGAACTATTTTTCATTGTTTTTTTTGTTTCAAAACGACCTATTCGAAATTGACAAAATTCACGCAGAAAACTTTTTTTCTGACTTTCGACTGCCCGCAATACATGAAATAGCTATGTTACTATTTAGAACTCAAGGAAAAGTATTATTTACTTTAGAAAGTTGGTTGAAATCATTAATTTATTTGTCATAATATGAAAAAAACACATTGTAAAATGTATAAAGTCTCTTAAGGTTACCTTCTAGCTAAGTTATTTTACTCAGAATATACATATGTTAGTTATGTGAGTCAGGCCATTGATATGTACTATAAGCTCCAGAAACTTCGCTGCACAATGTCATAATAAAGTTCATTATGCACCAGATTGTAAAATAACATGTTAAATAATGGACCCGCGCGAAGCAACGCCGGAGCCCGGAGGCGACTGTACAAAGGACGGTCGCCTTTTGTGACTGTTCTTAAGAGGCCTTGTTCCTGTTAAAATGCTGATTGTTTTAGACATTTTTCTCTATGATCAAACATGTTTCTTAACATATCAATTTTACTACTTAGAACAGGGCAATTGCGATTTATTGATATATATTTGAAACCTACAGTTTGAATTTTTCATCGGTAATTGTTGTTTAAACTTATTTTCAACTTATTATTAGTGTTTTTTTCAGCTTATTATCGACTGCACAGCATGACATAGCTATGTTACTATTTATATAGAACTGTTCGGATTATAGAAGAGGGAACGTTCTTTATTCTCACAGGCATTTTATCAGAAATTTACGCCCTGGAATCCTTAATTTCGCAAATGTCCACTGGAAAGACACGCACCTAAATCTGACAATGACTCATCTTCGTTTTACTTCTGATATCACTACTCTAGATGCGATCTTTCAGTTTAATTCCTAGCATACTCCGCTCAACAGCACTCTGGAATGACCTGATCTTTGCTCTGACGTCCGACATGGGTGCCCATGACTAGCAACCGTATGTAACACGTTTGAGTCATTGCCAGTTCAAAAAACAAAATTCGTCCCTTCGGTGGTCAAAAGTTAAGAGCTTGTATGAATTTAGGTTATGTTGCTGTTACATTGGAATATAGAAGAGGGAACGTTCTTTATTCTCACAGGCATTTAATCAGAAGATTAGGCCCTGGAATCCTTAATTTCACAAAAGGCCACCGGAAAGACACGCACCTAAATCTGATAATGACCCGTTTGAGTCTATAAGTCATAATTAAAAACGATGCCGCCCCTTAAATCCAGGTAAGGTCTAGAATATTCCTGAAGTTTCCCAGGTTTAACAATGGTTACGGAAGGTATTGTGAGCTTGCATAGCTTTATTACTATAATACAAGATACTACACGTGGCTTCGCCTAGTAAATAGCCCAACAAGAGGTTTTATAACCCGCGCCATATTGCGGATTTTTAGTGATAAGTACTAATTAATTTTACTGGCAACGTTCGACAAATTTTTGGTAACTGACGACGAAAGTCGGTGAATGTCACTGATGTAGACAAAGACGACACAGGACTGAATATTCCGCCAATTTCACAGAGATGAAAGTCAAGTTTTTTTTCAATAGGATTCAGTATTTATTTCGCAAGAAGAACGAAGGATTGAGTAGCATTCCGGTAAACAATGTTTTGAATTTGGTTAATAACAAATCCTTGACAAATCGCTAATCGACGTTTAATAATGCAAATATATAACGTATGCACATTATTGCCATGTGAAAGCGGTTTGTAGCGCCACTATCCCTGGGCCGGACCGACGCTTGGGCTACGAGTATGTTCAGATGACAAGCTCAACGCGCGTTTATTTTGCAGTAGAACTCCATACAAAAAACCGGCCAAGAGCATATCGGGTCACGCTCAGTGTAGGGTTTCGTAGTTGCCGGTCCTTCACAATAGACGAAAATTACGAGACAGATTTCAAGCTCTCCTCCTGACTTCCAGTGTCCTACACATAGTACATAAACTTCAATTAAAAGTTAACTGTCAACTATTTGTCATAAGGTTAAAATTAAATTGACAAATTAAGAATGCTGGTCGTCAGGAGGATAAAAAGGTCGTAAACGCCAAGAAATAGTAATTACTTGTTACCTTTTGGAAGTTATCGATTATACGCGCCAGATTGAGCGAAATGTTTTAATATAGTATGGCACTTAACCAATGTGTGTAACGTTCGAAGTGTAGGGACACCGCGCGGCACTTACGTAATTTTGAAGAAAATTATGAAATTTTGCGATAACTCAAAAACGGCTTGACCGATTTTATTCAATATAGTTTTCATTGAAAGTACTTATAAGGCCTCATTTTCATGAATTTTTCCATAATTTTTTGACCAGTAAAAAGTTAGAGGGGGCGACACTATTTTTTTTATTTTCGGAGCGAATATTTACAAAACTGCTGACTTTGTCGAAAAATAATGTTTAAAAACCCCTATTATTTTTAAAAGAACTATTCAACGACACCCCACACACTAGACTTGGAACGAAAAAAATATCACCCCTGCTTTGTCCGGGAGGTACCTACCCGAAAAAAAAATTTTTTTTAGTTTTTATTTTACCGTTTTATCGACGTGATACATACACATACTCATACCAAATTTCAGCTTTCTAGTACTAATGATCACGGAGCTAAGCCGCGGATGGACAGACAGACAGACGGACAGAAGGACATGGCGAAACTATAAGGGTTCCTAGCTGACTTCGGAACCCTAAAAAGCGCGTTGGCATGTGTACGGCCAGAACAAAATGTACATAATATAGTTGTAAACGCCCGTTTATCAAAACGCGCGCCTAGCGCTTGTTTTCTGAAGGCATGTATTTAAATCGATATCTGTATATTCCCTTTTTTCGATCAAAATATTTGAAAGTTTCACCCAAAAATACTGACTTGCACACTAATTATGCACGCAAAATAATGCGAATTCAATATACTATTTAAAGGTTGCAAAACTATTTTACTGGATAAGTATAAAAAAAAATTGGGCAAGTGCGAGTCCGACTCGCGCATGAAGGGTTCCGTACAATAATCTATAACAAGTTTGTTGTATGGGAGCCCCCCTTAAATATTTATTTTATTTTATTTTTAGTATTTGTTGTTATAGCGGCTATAGAAATACATCATCTGTGAAAATTTCAACTGTCTAGCTATCACCGTTCTTGAGATACAGCCTGGTGACAGACGGACGGACGGACGGACGGACGGACGGACGGACGGACGGACGGACGGACGGACGGACGGACAGCGAAGTCTCAGTAATAGGGTCCCGTTTTTACCCTTTGGGTACGGAACCCTAAAAAACTAACCTAACCTAACCCGGCCGAGTCGGATCTTAGTGTGCAGTGCGAGGATAATTAGTGTGCAAGTCATTATTTTTGGTGAAACTTTCAAATATATCCGATGTACGAACCATATTTTTGGTGTGAATTCGGTTAAAAAGGTCATCTCGTTTTGTATGATGTTTATGTTTTTTTTGTAGGAGGTTCAGTTAATCAATTGTTTTTTTTGCACAGCATTCGTTTATCTGGTATGCATTCAGTTAATTAGTGGAGTTACCTAGTGTGCTAAAAATTATATACTTAGATGTGCATTTAAATATGTCCCTTTTCTGAACATGGCCTTAGGCTATAACAAAATGTACATAAATTAGGGTGAATATTAATTTTACTAATTTGAGCAATTAATTTAAAAAATCTTTATTAGTGGCTCTGTGAGCTTAGACCTCAAGAGATTGTTTCGAAATGGCAGTTTTTTTTTATGATTTCAACCCCGATTTTGAGTGCGGTGTTTCAAATTTTTAATTTAGTTTATATAATACTTAGTATAGATGCGTATTTGGCTCAGTAGTGTTGAATCAGCTTCGCTGAGACTGTCTTGTCTACCCGAGGCATGGCACGTCGATCGTAACAAGCGACTACATATATATTATACAGGGTGGCTTCAAATTGGTAACTTCCTACCGCGAACGCTTCGCATGTGGAATGAGCTCCCTGCCGAGGTTTTCCCCGGGGGCTACAGTATTCGGTTCTTCAAGAGGGGAGTAAATAGGTTCTTAAAGGGTCGGCAACGCGCGCGTGATGCTCCTGGCGTTGCAAGCGTTCATAGGCGGCGGTAACTGCTTAACATCAGGCGGGCCGCATGCTTGTTTGCCACCGTCGTAGTATAAAGTATAAAAAAAAAAAAAAACAAACTGTATTCACATAATCTGTTATAGTGGCCGGTCTATTATTGTCTATGTTTATTTAGTATTGTCTTTGATACATTTGTCATCTTGTCCGTCTTATACAATATATTACTACGTGTCTTAAAGTCAAGTCTTTTATTAAATCGTCTTAGCACACCACCTCGTACAAATTAAAAACCGTTAAACTACCCAAATGAAGTCCAGTCCATACAACTATGGTCCAATTGATTCCGAAAATTACTCGTTAATATATGACAATTATAACGAATTAAACTCTAAAGTGAACAACATAATTAAACAAACTTAAATAAAGAAGTATAAAGTCACTGATAGAATATGGATTTTGATCAAAATAAACGAGTTTTGTTTTGGACCATAGTTGGATGATTGGACTATAGTTGGGTAGTTTTACGAAATGTATAACTGCACCTGCGACGCGTGTGTCATCATGAGACCCATTCAAACTTCGACCTGGTTAGAGTTGCGGAATGCGGGGGATGCGGGTCGCTGCTATCCGGCCCATGTGGAAGTCTATTGAGGAGGCCTGTGTCCAGCAGTGGACGTCCTATGGCTGAAATGATGATGATGATGATACAAAAAAAAGTATAAGCATAACAGAACCTTAATTATCAAACACAGTCATAATAAAATTACTTAAATAATTGGTAACAAAACAGGAAATTATATTTTACTTTAATTTTAAGTCTTAAATTTGTACAAACTTTTAGGGAAATAATGCTCATGTGTAAAACACTAATTATTCATTACCAACGGTATCTTGCCTCTTCGCTGAACAATTTTTCGTCGAAATTTTCATTTCGTCGAATTTTCACTTCGTAGAATTTGTATTCCTCTGTAGTCGTACATTTTTCATAATTGTTGTAAATATCATCCTATTGATGTTAGGTTAGGTTTGTTTAATAACAATCCTAAATAGTTTACAGTTTCAGTGAAAAATACTTTCTAGGAAATGATACTTCGACGAAAAATAGTTCGGCGAAAAGGCAGGATACCGTTACCTATATGAAGTCACCCTGTATACAAGTTTACACGGTGAGTTTACGTGCTACAAACTAATTCCTCGCTAATTAAACAGAGTTCAACTTGATTACTTCATGAGATACCAGTGAGTGCTGGGATTAGATTACTGGGAAATACGGATTGAGAGGTTCATCGAATCTCTGTGGGCTTGTGCACAAATCACGTGAGGTTCGATGCGGAGGGGAGGTCACAAATAAATCACGATATATCACGGTGGGGGAGGGAGGGGTATAAGGAGACCTCACGTGTATTTTTCTACAGTAAACAAACTAAGAAAAAATCTATATTTTTTCTCGATTTCGTTAAAAATAAATCTTCACTTGTTAAAATACTTCAAAATAGCGAGTCTTATGTACGAAATTCTGGCGAAAAAAAATACACGTGATGTAGTGAGGGGCGGGGGATTAGCAAAGAACCTCACCAAATATCACCAGGGGGGAGGGGGAGTCAAAAAGTAGCCGAAAAAACCTTGCGTGATTTGTGCACAAGCCCTGTTTCGTAGACGGTCAGTAAAATTCACTTTTAATGCTCCTTAGCCGTTAAAAAAAATCTGATAGTTTTGGACATTTTTCTCTATGATCAAACATTTATCTTAACATATTATCAATGTTACTACTTATAACAGGGCTATTGAGATTTGTTGGCGTATATTTGTAACCTACAGTTTGAATTTTTCATTGATAATTTTTGTTTCAAAAACTACTCGAAATTGACAAAATTCACGGGGAAAACTGTTTTTTTCAACTTATTTCCAACTGCAATGAAAGCATAAAATAGCTATGTTACTACCTAGAACTCGGAGAAAAGTATTATTCACTTCAAAAAGTTGGTTGAAATTATCAATATATGTAGATGTCAAAATATGTACTTAGCAAAATATTTTTTTAAAGGAATAAGGCCTCCTTACACCTTTACAAACTGAACATGAAAAACCAAATTGGGAATTCCTAGATTCAATATTGGTTGAGATCTTGTCACTTGTTCCAATTAAAGCTGAATATCTTGGAAACTACTGGTCTTATTTCCACCAAACATAGCTAAGGACCATCTCGACAGAGAGGTCTCGACCAGCTAGTGTGTGGGGGGGGGGTGTTTTAAATTTTAAATTTAGGTAATTTATTTATTTATTCCCCCAAACAAGGTGGACCGACGACCTGGCTAAGATCGCGGTTAGAAATTGGACGAGGGCGGCGCAAGATCGATCGTTGTGGAGAACTTTGGGGGAGGCCTTTGTCCAGCAGTGGACGTCTATCGGCTGATATGATGATGATTTATTTATGCATATTTATTCCACCTACAAACCTTAACTCAATCACAATGCTACGAATATTGATATACTCCTAGGATAGGAGTCGTAGGTGTCGCGTAGAGCTTCTACGGCGTAGCGTTCGTAGCGCGCTACGGATTGTGAACTCATTTAGAGTTGGGTTTCGCTCGTAGCTCAAATGCAGGACTTAGGGTGCGTCGTACGTGGAAACGTGCGGAGTCGACCAATCACATAAGTGAAGCCAACATTTAAGCCAGAATGTAAAGCAATCCACTAAAGTGCTGGTGAGAATCGAACCTACGACCTTTGTTTGACCGGAGCAGTGCTCTCACCACTGAGCTACAGGATCGCTATATGTATAGAGTGAAATAATGTCTTCTCATTCCGCTTCCAAGCGCCCTCTGTGTTTTTCTGTTTAAACATATTTGGGAATTTTTTTATTTTGTTGTTGATTTCTTTTGTTTCTCAGATTTTTATAAAATTTGGCAAGTTGGTAAAGTTGCTTCTTCTGACCATGGTAAGCCCAATTTCACGATAATTATGTCCTACAAATTTTTCTCCGTTGAGTTACACAATATGTACATATTGTGTAACTCTATTACAGAAATTGGCCAATTTTTATTTTGCTGTCGAATTATTTATTTTTTATTTCGAGCTCCTCATTTTGAACTAAATTTTAGTACAAATTACGAAATTTAGTTAAAAAAAAAAACATTAATTTTTTGTAACTCAATGAAAAATTTTGTAGGACATATCTTACCTTGTTCAGAATAACCAACTATACCAAAACTTACCAAATTTTATTGAAATCTGAGAAAGAAACAAAATCGACAACAAAATAAAAATTTGCCCATTAATAATTAACGATTGTCGATGTTTGTTTGTTGAGCTCTAGCAACACGTCGTTCGTGCTAGGAAAATCTATGTATAATTAATGTAGGTATGTAAGAGTTTTGTAATCGGAAAGTAATTCGTAGAGGAAGCTCGGCCGCGCTCGGCGCCGCTCGGGCCGCTTCGGAGAGTATCGATTCTGAGAGCGACCGAGCCGCCTTGATGCTTGCTGTTTTGAATTAATTAATGAAAACATTTATTTCAGGCAACTGTGGGCCATAAATAGATTCGTACCTTAAAACTAACATACAAATATCAAATACAAAATAATAAATACATAAGTAACTAAACGAAGTCAAATTTTTCAACAAATTAATTTATTAATAGTCAAATCAAATCAAATCAAAATGGTTTATTTGTCAAACATAGGTAAGTAACAGGTGGCATCCGATTATTACAGGTAACAAGTACATCTATGTTTCACCGTTAGGCATAAACATATATTTATTATTATTATGCTAGTTTTAAACATTATCTGAGTGTTGGGAGGATATTGCGTCGATGAGATCGGAGTGGCAATAAAGTCAATAAAGGCGTAGCTTCATTTGAAGAAGCTCTACTCGAGCACCTGGACCAGAAGCACCGCTTACGGAAGACTTTACCCAAACCTGCCTACGCTTACACTTTTGACACACAAGGGCAACTTTATTGCGCACAGTGTGACCGGACATTCAAGACCAAGTTTGGCTTTGCAAGTCACATCCGCGCACATGATCGGAGAGTGTAAAAGTCGCCGTTGTCGGATACGCCAAGGAGGACCATATATATATATATATATAAACATTATATATATGTATAATATTATAATTTATAGTTTTAACCGACTGAAGCAAAGAAAAAAGTGAAGTGAATTCATCGTTTTGATAAGAAAATACTGGTGGCTCTGTGAGTTGTAGAAGTCGCCAGTTTGTTTAGATATGGCTAATTTTGAATTAATTTTTCCAATTTCAACCCCTATAATATCTCGACAATTTTGAAACAAGTGAGTAAAGAAGGCTTTACGTCCCTATAGTTACCATCAAACTGAATATAAAATTAATTAATTTGAATATCGAGTTCTTGAGTGGCGACCACGCACCGGACGACGCAGCGTGGGTAGTCCCACGGTGGACTAGGTGGACTGATGACCTGGTGAAGGTCGCTGGAGTCTGCTGGATGCGGGCGGCGCAGGACCGGTCATGGTGGCGTTCTCTGGGGGAGCCCTACGTCCAACAGTTCTTTCGGCTGATAATGATGATGAATATAAAAAGCGAAAATAAGACACACCGACACACTGAGATATTTGGTCCTCGCTCATTTTGTTCGCTCGTCATAACGGCTTATTTTAGAGCATACAGTTGTTTGTTTAGTAACCCTCGCTTTTGGCTTTGCAGTAGTGGTTAAAAGTAGTTGTTGTTTTAACTTTATTTTAAATTGACAGCCGTTAACCATATCTATGATCAACTTTGTTTTCAATATACATGATATGTTTGACAGAGCGAGCGAAGCGTCTCCGTTTCGGCTTGGCCTAAAATTCTTACGTATGTCAGGATTAGGGATCGGAAATTCAGGTGGATATTTACCTAAAGTTGACCAAATCCTATTGCTATCTCACTCATACCTCAAACAAAGCCACCCATACCTACAACTGTACATTAAAGCCGCCGCCAAAGTTTAGGTATTAAAGCATCCGATTTTCCGATGCCTAGTCAGGATGTTTGGCTGTTCTTGCCTAGAGCTCACATTTCTCGAACGATTCTCATGAAATTTTGTGATTAGGTTCGATAAAATGAAATAAATTCATTTATTCAAGCACAATAGTTCAATTAATTAATCCATACTAATATTATAAATGCGAAAGTTTGTCTGTCTGTCTGTCTGTCTGTCTGTCTGTTACCTCTTCACGCTTAAACCGCTGAACCGATTTAGATGAAATTTGGTATATAGATAGTTTCAGTCCCGGGGAAGGACATAGAATACTTTTCATCCCGAATAAATTTAGTGTTCCCGTGGGATGAGCCGGTAACACCGCGGGGCACAGCTAGTAGAAAATAAAATAACAGAAATAAACATACTAACTACTAGGGTGGTCCTTATTTTTCGATTTTTGAAAAGTGAAAGGGGCACCTCATCAAATCGTTATTTAGTATGAGTTATTTCCACATTATTTTTATTTAATTTTTTTATCGAGTTTTAGAGGTCGCTACCGAAGGTCAAAGTTTTGAAAAAAAATAAAAAAATTGCAATTTTATGAATCGAGCCAACTGTTTATTCCTGCGTATTAATTATTAATTTCGGTCTTTTTAAATTAAATCAAGTGCTATTGCCTAATATTGATGCACTAACGCGACTTCCACCCCCTTCTCGCACCTCCGCGACGCGACCGCGTGGAACGATCCTCAGTACATTTTCGTTACTCTGAGAGTGTGCTCGTCATACTCAGGCGTATCGTTGTGAAGTGTCGGAACGGCCTCTACAAGCATTGGCATGAGCGTGACAACGAGAATTACAATTCACATCTTCAAAATGGAGCATTTATTATAACTACAGTCAACAAAAAAACTTACAGAGAGGTTCAGAATTTAAAGATGAAGAAAACTTCCAAAAACGCGGTATCGCGAAGTAAAAAGGAAACAGACAACTGTCACACATTTAAATAAAACAATTTAAGCAGATTATATCGCGTATTTGAATTATTTGTGCCTCTCTGACGTTTCGGTAGCTTTCCAGTTACCGTTGTCAAAGGTTGACTGAGAAACACACAATTTTTCTTAAACAAAGTTACAGTTGTGCATGCTATCCATTATATGAATTAAAAATAAAGGTGTACATACTTGCCAGATAGGCCTAATGTGTTAAGACAGTTACACTTGTGCCAGATATTTATTAAATAAAATAATGAATGCCCTTCTGCATTAATTATTTTATTTAATAAATATCTAACAGCGGTTCACTATAGGGCTTACTGAGGAGAAATAACCGCCGAAAGAAAACTCCCAGATCGCCTTATTACTATGATATACTTTTTAAACAAATACTTTACATATACTACTTTTATCCCTAATTTGTTTACACCGTTCGAGGCCCAGGGTTTCCATTCTTGTGTCTTGCTTGATCCTTGATAAGATGTACAACAGGATCCTAAGCCGGCGGTAATGACTGACCATCTTCTCTATTGAAATTGGGATATTGTTTGATTTGAATAGCCTCTCGCAACATTCTGGGAAAATATCGTTTCTCTCTGGCAAAGATTGAAGTATTTTCAAACTTTATTGAATGGTTTGGTTTGTCCATGCCATGCTCGCAGACTGCAGACTTGTTGCGACAATGGTGTTTGACATCTGCTACATGATCCATAACCCGTGTAGCTATACTACGTTTCGTTTGGCCAATGTATGAAATACCACACTCACAGTCCAGCTTGTAAACACCAGCACTCTGCAGAGGGATGCTGCTCTTCACGGGCCTCAGGTATTGAGACATCTTCTTCATCGGCTTGAAATATGTTCTAATGGAAGCCCGTTTTAAGATGTTTCCAATCCTATCCTATCTAAGTTGTCATCTACATCTAGCAGTGAAAATACCATTCCAACACCTGACATGAACCAGGAAGCAGGGCCTTTAACACTTCCAGTCTCACTTTTAAACAGAAACAGTATTTGCTTTTCATAGTAAAACAATTCGGAAAAAGTACCCCAACACCCAAAAATCCACCCTTTTATCATAATTTGGTAATTTTATTATGTATTGTAATGGATACCTTATTGTGTAGTTGATAATAAAATCTGTTTTAGAGAATGTAACTGCAATTATTACCACTTGAAGAAGTTTTTTTTTCAATTAATCTGATTTTTTATGTAATATGTTTGTTTAGTTTTTTTTCACAAAGTTTAAGCTGTGGTAGCGACCCCTAATTTTTGTCCAAAAATTATGAAAAAAATACTGTTACCGATTCTCATGTTAAATAATCAATAGAAAAGGTGCCCCGTTAAAAAATCGAAAAAAAATTTTTTTTTGCCATATAAGGACCACGTTACTAACTACCAACTAAACTGTGCCTCGAAATTACCCCCCTCAGCATAATGCTAACTCGAAAGCCAACGATAAGTACATAATCCATTTTCCTTCGATTCTGTTTTCAATATTTTTCGAAACTGGAAAATTTTGGATTTGGAGTTGGTTTGAAAACGTAAACAATTACAAATTTTGAAACTCGAGTCACTCATAAGTTTCTGAGAAAATATCCTCCAAGTACCAAAACCGTTCTTGTCTCAACATGTCAGCGAAGGATAGGTCAGCAATAGACGGAACATAACACCTATATATGCACTATGTCTGTATGTATGTACACACAATTGGAGCATCCTCCGTTTTACAAGAGAAACAGTGTCAGGGTGGGCTGCGTCCGATCTTGTCTCTCTTTTTAACCGCCGACGAAAGACTGGTGTTTTAAGTTTAATTACGGCACCGTACTACTCGCGAATTTGACCGAAGTTGGACGAAAATGATAGTGGGGAAAGAGACTTGGCTGCGGAAACCCATAGTCTGGCTACTGAAACATTACCTGATTTTTTGGCGGGAGATTTAAAAAAATCTTGGGCGGTCACGCTTTGTGTAGTGGGAATTATAGTTTTGATACTAGAAAATATTATACATTTTCTGTCCACACGTATGTTACGGAAATAAGTTAAATATGTCAAACTAAGATTAGCTAGCCTAAGATTTTTGATATTCCCGCCAAACATTTGAGTAATATTTCAGTAGCCAGACTCTACTTCGGCCAACATCGCCTCGGTGACCTTCGGCCAACTTCACCTTGGTGACCTTCGGTCAACTTCGCCTTGATGACCTTCGGCCAACTTCGCCTCGGTGACCTTCGGCCAACTTCGCCGCAACTTCGCGAGTAGTGTGGAACCAGGGTAACACGTGTGTCTTTGTGTCTGTCTGTGGCATCGTAGCTACCAAACTAATGGACCAACTTGAGTGCAGTTTTTTTAATCAAAAGATTAGTCCGTTGAGATGGTTCCTAACCTTAGCTTTGTTTGGTGGAAGTAAGACCAAGATATTGATTTATATTTGCTTATTTAATTATTTATTTATTTAGATTTTGTTTATTTATTTGTTTAATCTTTATTGCACAAAAGAAATAACTTACGAGTATCGTACAAAAGGCGGACTTAATGCCATACGGCATTCTCTACCAATCAACCTGCTAAGTAGATTCTATAAATTGTGGTGTGTGGTGCAATCAACTTTAATTGGAACAAATGACAACCTCGGCCAATATTGAAGCTTAGGATTTGAAATTTAGCAGTTATGTTCAGTTTTAGTAGCATTTTCTATATCACTCATTGAATGAGGGTCTCATGATGCCCAGCAACTTGTGTTTGGGGTGTTTTTAATTTTTAATTTAGGCTACCTATATATAAGAGTCATTTTCCAAAAACATGTACAAAGTTAAGGGCTTTAATTAAAACCAAACTTAATTGATTCCTTTGTGTAACGATAGTGACCCATATCTTTTGTATGAGTAACTTTCGTAACGCAAAAGAAGCGATCGTAATTTTGTTACGTAAGCCTTACAATGTATATGTTTTTTGAAAATTGATCATAAGATAACAGTGTTATTGCGTTTTTTTTAACACGTTTTTTGACCGTGCGAAGTATCTCTATTTCAGCTTGACTTCTTGTGTTCTCGCCTACAGGCCGTATTTCTCAACTGATTCTCGTGAAATTAGGTGAGCAAATTCAATTCAATAATAGGCATGATGATTATTTTTGAGGATGTCAATCAATTTTTTTTATTGGGATCAAACGTCTATATGGAACTAACTACGCTTAGGAGGCCTTATTCCTTTTAAAATTAGTTTTTTTCACATTATGACAAATATATTGATAATTTCAACCAACTTTTTGAAGTGAATAAATACTTTTCCCCGAGTTCCAGGTAGTAACATAGCGATTTCATGCTTTTATCGCGTGCAGTCGAAAATAAGTTGGAAAAACAAATTTTCCGCGTGAATTCTGTCAATTCCGAGTAGTTTTTGAAACAAAAATTATCAATGAAAAATTCAAACTGTTGGTTTTAAATATTATACCAATAAATCCCAATAGCCCTGTTCTAGGTAGTAACATCAATAATATGTTATGAAACATGTTTGATCATAGAGAAAATTATCTAAAACAATCAGCATTTTAAAAGGAATAAGGCCTCTTAGACTGCTCTAAAAGTGACTCTAGCAAACATGACAACAATAAATCTTGTTGACGCGTTATAGCAACAATTGGACCAATCACAAAACATCCTCATAATAAAAAAAAAAAAATAGTGCGTGGAGTCCCTCCGCGCGGAAGAAGTGAAACTTCGTAATGTGGAAGTGAAAATAGGAAGGGGTAGAAATTGATTTTTAGTGAACTCATATTGTTTATTTAAGACAAACATCTTCACTCTCGCTCTGTCTCTTTCTATTCCCCCTCCCCAGGAGCGTTGAACATTTAACGCAACAGTGCTTTCCTACCCCCTCCATGGTAGCGTTAAACGTTTAACGCAACCGTTAAACGTTTAACGGAACCTTGTTGGAAGTCGCATTAGAAGTTTCACTTCAAAAAAAATGTATGACAACCATGAACTTAAACGGACGTTTTCACGGTGAAAATGGCAAATTACTTATTGTTCCATACAAAAATTGTTACCCATATCATATCATGACGTCACGACTAGGCGAGCGTTTTCAGCGTTGAACTTTGTCATTTCTGACTTTTCGAGCAGTCAAAGTGTAATAAACATTTGATCCCAATAGACATATTTTAAAAAAACTAGACGCCTATTGATTATTATTGCCTTCATAGTTCATACCCTCGGGATTCGAACCCGAGCCTCCAATATCCAGCCCCCTCATTGCCACCGGGCCCCTAATACTATGCATTACATAGTTGTAAATCACTCGACGGGACCATGTTTTCAATTTGCGGCAACGACACGAAATATTATTTTTTTTTTTTTTTATGTGATAGGGGGCAAACGAGCAAACGTATCGCCTGATGGAAAGCGATTACCGTCGCCCATAAACACCTGCAACACCAGAGGAGTCACAAGTGCTTGCCTACCCGGAGGACGAAGATAGAATGCCTCAGATAATCGTATTAGTAAGATTAAACCTAAACACATTTTCAACCCGCCACGAATACCTTTTCACTCTTTACCAACGCGACCTTTCACTCTGCGAATTTCAACTTTCACCGACCTTAAGAGGCCTTATACCTTTCAATCTTTTTTTTTCGTATTATGTCGAATACTCGTATATTGATAATTTCAAGCAACTTTTTAAAGTGAATAATACTTTTCCCTGAGTTCTAGATAGTAATATAGATATTTCATGCTTTTGTTTGCTATTTGAAAATAAGTTGAAAAGAAAACAGTTTTCTGTGTGAATTTTGACTCTTATGGTCTGTGATTTTGACAATTTCGAGTAGTTTTTGAAACAAAAATTATCAATGAAAAATTCAAACTGTAGGTTTCAAACATAAAATCTCAATAGCCCCAGTTCTAAAGTAGTAGTAGTAATATGTTCAGAAACATGTTTGATCATAGAGAAAAATAACTAAAAACATTCAACATTTTTGAACAGATACTTTGGATTGGATTGTGACAATATACCTACCTAACATACAGTCTGACCAAAACGAGTAGAAATTAAATTTTTTACTTTTACTTTCAACACCAACAACCCGGTAGCCGGGCGCTCTGCTCGTAGTATGTTTTTGCTACATACGGTTTTTCCCATGTTATCGGCTACGAGCGTAGCCCGTAGCGCTACGCGGTAGCGAATGCGTTCATTTCTACTCTTTTTGGTCAGGCTGTATAAGTGAAAGGATATTCATATTTATTTTTCCGACATACTCGTATTGTTCTTGCTGTTTTTTCTTGAAATTATTTATAACAATTTTTATAAAATAAATGGGTATTTAATTTTTATAAAAAAATTTGATCTTTATTTTTTAGGTATCTGTATCCCAATAGGATCGACCCAAAAATACAAAACAAAAAACCGTATTAAATAAAAATGCCAGCAATCATAATTCTTATTTTCTAGATTCATTAATAACCTTGTCCGCCCTTTAAAATCTCAATTATTAAACGCTTTTAACATAACAGGGGTGACAAAAAAGGGTGCCGAGTCACACAGAGGCGGACTTGAGGCCCCCCCGTCAGAAGGGTTCCGATTATTATCGAATAGAAGGACCCCTGAATGAACCATTTCATTTTTAACCGACTTCAAAAAAGGAGGAGGGTTGTCAATTCGACTGTTTTTTTTTTGTTTGTTACTTCAGAAATTTCGACTGGGTGAACCGATTTTGATGATTCTATTTTTTATTAGAAAGCTGGTGCTTCCCGTGTGGTCCCATTTCAATTTGGTCTAGTATTGACAAACACATCCATGAGAAAATCATACAAGTTATATTGTATGTTCCATTTCGCACATTGAAGTCGGTTACTTTTTTGTGAAACAGTGATTATATTTGAATAACTAAAAAACAAAAAAAAAATAACAAATAAAGAACCGACAAAGAAAAACTGAAATGCCAAAAATAACCCGATCATGTACATTTGGATCACCTTTTCAAGTCGGTGGCAAATCTCTTATATAGAGGGCCGATTCATAGATGACGCTGCTGTAATTTTTTTTTATTTTACGGTCGCGCATTGAGGTTTCCGTACAAATACCTATCCCATCTTAACTGGTCGGGGTAAGTTAAGTTTGCACCTGGTATGTGCCGCGTACAAATGAGATGTATTGCCCTTAAATATTTATTTTATTTTGTTTTCCAGTATTTGTTGTTATAGCGGCAACAGAAATACATCTTCTGTGAAAAACTGTCTATCACGGTTCATGAGATGCAGCCTGGTGACAGACGAATAGCGAAGGCTTAATAATAGGGTCCCGTTTTGGGTACGGAACCCTAAAAAGCACAAAAAATCCCAAATACGTGTCATTTCGTCAAATCGTCACCCTCCAATTAGACAGGTCTACACTCAAACTAACATCAAACACCAAAATATCACCGTTGAATCAAAACACACCAACTCACCTGACTAGCCAATCAAATTTCAACCTAAACACTACTCATTAACTTCTAAAGTCAAGAAGGATACTAAAATTGTTGTTGCACTATTATTCTAAACGAGTCTTAGCTTATTTTCGATGGCACAACATTAAATGTCGCACGTAACATTTTTAGTTTAGGTTAATTTGAGTTTTATAGTAACCTGCGTAGAATTGAAATTCCAAACGTCAAATAGAGTGAGGGTTGCAAGCTTTCAAACTATGGAATTTAATTAGGCACTTTAAAAACTATTTGCGAAAGGGTTGGACATCTGTCGAGATTTGACTTAATAGTAAAAAAAATATTAGAATGCTATTAGGCTATTAGTGGTCTTGTTTTAAGCGAGTTTTCAAGACCCGTATGGCCGCCATTATGAAAAAATTTCGAGAGACTGAACCGATATAAAAGTTTTATACACTTAATTTATCGAGCCAACTCACATGGACCATCCGCCAAATTGGACTAAGAACCAACATTAATCAGATATTTAAATATACTTCATTCTATATTATGGGCACCACGCTGGATTCCATTGCAGAGCTGAGATATTCCTGTCTGAAATAATAGTCATGGTTTTTCGTGCGTACTACAGCCGGCGATCATCCATAGTAGGAAATGTAATGATTAGACCAAAAGCACAATTGCTCTTACATTTGCTTAGGCGCTTTTAACAATCCCTTTTATTAATTAAGGTGATTAGGTGGATACTCAGGGTGGATATCTATCGTGTTGTTCGAGGTTGCTTCCATACTTCCAAGTTCCACGCGGACGTAGTCGCGGGCAAAAGCTATAGTACTATATAAACTTAACTCTCATCTCTGTTGGTTCCTGGTCCAGCCTCCATACAAATTTGTCCATGGTCCATTCATGAAAATCAGTTGAGTAATATAGGCGACCTAGGCGAGAACAGCCCGAAATTCGGACATACGAAAGGCTTTTTGGCAAATTGGTGAAGCTGAAAAATAGACGCTTCGCTCCCTCGGTCAATGATCCAGGAATAAAATAAAAAACTGTATTTATTAAAATCTCATTTATTCCTTATCTCTAAGATTGGGCCAGTGTGATAAGTAAACATATATTATTACATTACATATAGGTATATACCTACTCATTTATGGTATCCGCTTCTTTTATATATAAACACTTTACCGAATGCGTCATATTATAATTTCATATCATAGAGATTTTTTTCTCCGGAAGTCATACATTTTTCAGAAATCTTGAAAATGTCAACCTATAGGTTAGGTTAGGTTTGTGTTATAACATCCCAAAATATTTATGGTTTCAGAAAAAAATGCTTTCGATCAAATGATATTTCTATAAAATGAAAAGTCGATGAAACGTTTTTCTATAAAACAAGGGATAACCATTATTTTTTATTGCCTTGCCCCCAAATAAGTTAAATAAATAATCCAAAGCTGAATTATTTTTGACAAAGAATTTTGCAACTTAATCGACAATAATCGTTACAGTAATTAAATAATTAATAATTGTTAGACAACTCATATAATACACACACAATGGTGGAAAATAAAAATGTATCATCAAGGGGCAATTACTGAAAGACTTGCAGTTGCCGGCAAACTTCTTGAGCATAACCTTGACTGCGCAGTAGCCGCTTTACGTACAAATGTACTTGCGCAGAGCCGCCATTTCTGTTCAAAAAGTTTGCCGGCAACTATACCATGCGGAAATGTTATTGAAAAAGTTTAGAATAGTCAAGGTATATCAGCCATTTAACCTTTTAAACGCCAAACCGTAAAGCAATTCACAGTGCAGTGCCACTGACGTCATAACAAAAAAAAAAGAAGCAACTGGGATTGAATAACACTAGTAGCGGTTTGAATTCCTCGCCAATAAACTTCGTGTTTGGCGAAATTTGTTATAAAATGTGTACCATGCTTTTTTTGAAATAAATAAATTTAAAATATTAAAATAAATGATATACATACAAAAAAAAACAATAAATGATAATGGAAACTTGGACATCACTAGACGTTTGCGTCAGTGGCACAATTTTCCGATGTCGTGATAGAACGTCGGCGGTCAAAAGGTTTAACGTTCCCTTAAGTTGACAGTTGGAGTATTCAGCCTCCATGCAGCGTGGATATGAACATGATGACGTCATTGTTCTGTATCTCGTAGTCCAGCTCGCCGCAGAGCTCCCAATCTGCGTCGTTCACGAGAACGAGGATCCCTGGCCGGACCGAGTTACCCTGTATATAGATTACACTGGCTATACAGGGTGTCCCACACCGGGGAGAGTACATTAAGCATTTTAGGCAGGATAATTTGCTCAATAGAGACAACCTTTTATTTTAAAAATTAAGTATAACTGCAATAATAGTTTAAAAAATATGGAAATTTTGTTTGACCATTTTCAGAGAGATATTATAATAATTTGAATGTTAAAAATGTCGGTGTTCCTTTATTTTAACACATTATGTTACTAAAGGAGAATTATTTCTCACCATTTAGTCGTTCGATTGGCATCATAAAAATACAGGTATTTTTTTTCACTTTTGGTTGGTTCCTTGGTTCGGTTTTATTTATAATAAATATCAGACCACCTCACACAAATCGACCTAGTCCCAAATTAAGCTCAAGAAGGCTTGTGTTATGGATACTAGACGAAGATACACATACTTATATAGCTAAATACATACTTAAATACTAATAACATTCATGACCCAAGCACAAATATTCGAGTTCATCACACAAATATTTGCCCTCGCCGGGATTTGAACCTAGGTCTGTCGGCTCAGTAGGCAGCTACCACTGCGCCAACCGTCGCCAAAGTAGTATGGATATGTAATGTGTAGTTGTGTACTAACCTGCAAGAACAACTCTGGCCGTTCCCTCAACAGATTATCCTTCAGCCACACCAGCAGTTCCTTGATCGTCCATGTTTCCCGCTGGCAATCCGGGTAGCATTTATTCAGCGCTGGCAACTCAACTTCACGCTTTTTTATTTTGTCGAAGAGCAGCTCAGCACCTCCACCAAATTGGAGATTGATTTTTACAGATTCTGGCATTTTTAGTCTGTAACAACAATCATTTTATTATTATTGTCAACTAAAAACCGGTCAACGGATCAACACCCTAGGTCCAAGAGCTGGCAACTTCCTCACTCGACATATTAGTGTTGCCATACAGTGGAGAAATGCTGCCAGCGTCTTCGTGACCATGCCTAAGGTCTTCTTAATTATGTAACAATTACATCGTTTAGCGTGTACATACTTTATTTAGTTTGTAATCATAGTAATATGTATTTTTTAGGTATAGATATCAGGGTCGATTGCAAAAAAATTGTACATAGTTAAAAGCTTAGTTAAGTTAAAATACGATCGCTTCCTTTGTGTGACGAAAGTTAGTCATACAAAATGTGTGGGTAACTTTCGTCACACAAAGGAATCAATTAATTTTGTTTTAATTAAAGCCCTTAACTATGTACAATTTTTTTGCAATCGACCCATCATTTTAAACTATATTTCATTTTCTTAAATAGACATTCTTATTGTAACATTGTCAACAAAATATTTTTTTGAACCTGGCACTGTAGTGTACTTAACGTCCGCTAACCGGGGAGAATATCTCAGTTCCTGGCCATGGCAAGGCGTCAAACTCACAATCCATGGGCAGTAAATTGTAAGCAAACGCTTGCGATTTGGGACATTCATGAATCGACTGGCCTAGGTATGTTATGTACTATTTATTACTATCTAGTCTATAGATTACGTCTATCATTAAACAATGCTACATAGATCTTCCTAACTTGTTGGCAGATGTGAATGCTATAGTATTCGCAAAATCAGTTTTTTTTTTTACATCTTGGATGGCAGTTTCCCAATTAATCCAAGAAAATTAGATTGCAATATATGGAAAATTTGGCAAAATTAAAGGACAACTTTTATCTATCAGGATATGTAGGTTATAGAGCCAAGTTTAATTTTATCTACTCTCCCCCTCTCTCAGGGGTGAGCGTCACCCCCCCGCGACCTCGAATGTGTCCCGGAGCGCGGTATTTTCCACTTTAAAAGAAAACCGTGTACGATACATACAAAGTAAATAAGAACGAAATAATCCTGAATAAATTTACTATAAACCTTTCATACATACAAAAGCGATAGCACTTATACAATCAGCGCAATCTGTTACCAAATACTAACGTTTTTAATTATTGATCTTTTTTTCTGCTAAAAGGTTAGTTATCTCAAAAACTGCACACTTCTCGGCCAAAATATGTATGACAATCTCTATCTCGTGCGCGTTCTTCCTCTGCGACGTTTCCCACTTGGGCCTTTCCACGAGGTCACTCTTATGGTCCATCTGTCGTCTGTCAGTCGTGCTCTCGTGCTACATGCCCGCATCAAAGGCGGATCCCTCTCCATTCACAACAATTATAGCGATTATGTGACTTGTAATTAACCTACTCAATTACCAATAAATGATGTCTATGTCTATTAAAATATTAATTTTGATGCTCTGTACAATATAAGGATCAAGCTCAATCCGAAACTGAATGCCATCTAAAATTACAGTCACATAGAAAAGAAACAGTAACTCAATTCCGAAAATAAGAAGTGCTGTTTTGTACGTATCTAAGGCGATTTAAAGGCGACGAAATACTATTCCGGGAATAGAAATCGTAAACTGTCTCCAAGCTTCAATAAGAAATAGACTTATTTGTCTACAACATGAAACAGGGTTTTTCCAGTAAACTTCTTGAAAATCTATTGGCTATGACTAATTTTAGGGGCTAGAAACAAATTGTGATTCAACCATGGTGAAATTGGTATACTTGTTTTTTTTTTCTAATCTTATAAATTATACGAAACTCACCGTCTTTTTTACTAAATATAAAATAATCTTTACATTAAATGAAACACATATAACACGAGAAACTTTTATACACGTCTAATTTCTAGGTTATATTATTGTTTTCACGATTTTCAGATGTCACATCAGATGTCGATATATTTGTAAAGATTGTTTCATAATAATTACAGCGATAAATATACTTTGAAAAAATAAGTTAGCTAAGGTGGCGCAGTAACGGAATGTTTAGTTTTAAATCGAATAAAATTACAACTTAAATAGTATAAAGTAGTCCATATTTTATTTTAAATATTTTAATGGCAAATAGCTCATATTAGAAAACGAGTACCAGTTTCATTCATTATCAAACAAACTGTCTTTATAAACATACAATGTAATGTCAATAATAGGACGTTTTTAAGTATATTCTTAAGCATTTTTGTGGTTGCATTAAAGCCTAGTGAAACATGAATGAGTGAAACATAGATAAAATGACAGTGATCAGTAAGTACGAAATAGTTTCATAGCAGCAAATAAAGTTCAAGAGCATTTGGATAACTCGACCTCCGCAACCAAAATCAAAAGTAAAAACACCCAATTTTAAATCAATACATAACCAAGTTTTAGTTGTAAGAAAGTCTAAAAACGCCTTACGTCTTTGTCATGTCGGATGTCGGTGATTGTTGTTGGTCGATGTTGAGATTTCTTGTTTTCCGATTATCAGATTTTAAATTTTTTATAACACTAACAATTACGGTATCAATGTTCCCTGTTTGACTAAACTTCGTGATTCTTTTTATCGTAATTTACGATGGCACCATCGTATGTTGCTTGCCGCATTTGTCACAACGTCGAAGGAAAGTTGAAAAACTATGAAACAGGAGATTTCTTAATTAAAGCTTATGAAGAATTAACAGGATGTTCAGTAAGTCACGAGAATTACATGAAGTAGCAATATTAAGACGACCTTTAACTAACTTCTATTATTTTAATTTTAAACTTTTATCTGCCCCTTCAATTAGACGACTTGACGACTTGACGACGCGGTTGGCGCAGTGGTTAAGCAGCTGCCTACTGAGCCGACGGTCCCGGGTTCGAATCCCGGCAAGGGCAAATATTTGTGTGATGAACACGAATATTTGTGCCTGGGTCATGGATGTTCTATGTTGTCGCCACAGCATGAGGGGTTACTGCGACAACAAACTAATTTAACGTTGCCCGGGTTCATAGTATTTAACCTAACCTGTAACTCGCTTCGCTACTGAAATAACAGCCCTTGAATTTGTTGAATAGGAATGCGTCAGATGTAATGCAATAGTTCATACCTGCTAATTTACAAGCTCGCTCCAGACTCTGCTGCAACCTCACATCCGTGTAGTATCATTATTTGTTCCTTATCATCTCACAGGAATCTCTTCTCACAGGATTGTCGTCTCCTTTCTGAAAGTGGTATATACATGACTTCCATTGTCATGTATTGTTTGCGCCTTGTGCCTTAGCATAAAATTGACATTACCAGACTATTTATCTCTGTGTAACGTCTTGCAGTTAATATATTAAAACATATGGTACAGTATGAAGTCAGTTCCCACAGTCCTCAAGGAATACACCATTTACGAGGATTGGACCTGATCTCATCCATTACGAACTTCAATCACTCGACTGCGACTGCGACAGAGCGTTGAGGGGATACGAGGAGCATGTTAAGCCAGCATATAGGGACCATCAGATTCGTCAATCTTCCGGTCAAATAAATAGGTACAACTAGGTACAAATAGATAAGTAAGTAAGTAAGGAGAATACTTCTCCACATAAGTTACCCGTTCCCAATGCGTCCCCGGTCAAAACGAATGCTATCACATGCCCGGGAAAGCATCCGCCTGACTGGGCGATGCGTATAAAACTGCAAATAATTAGTAATTATATTGGCAATAAGAGACACAAAACACAAACTTAACTGATAGAGCAGGCGAGCTGAGCAATTACAGAATTAGTACGTGTGCACTCCAAGGGTCCAAAAACAAACTAAATTGCCTTGTCAAAGAAAATAATTGAATAGTAAAAATAAGAAATTCAAATATCTCACCATAGACAATCTAAGAAGAATCAGTAAGGTGGAAAGCCAAAACATTGTCAAAGAAGTATGAATATAATCGCGAGTCGTCGCGACATATGTATTTAAGTATTTATTTATCTATATAAGTATATATATCGTCGCCTAGTACCCATAACACAAGCCTTCTTGAGCTTAATTTGGGGCTAGGTTGATTTGTGAGGTTGTCTGATATTTATTATTTATTATTATTAATTAGAAAAAAAAATATTTAATTGGTGGGGTTGATAAAAGTTTAAAATGAAAATTTCAAATTTGAACACTATTTTACTTTCATGCAAATTAGCACTGTATATACCTAATATAAAAAATAAGCAGAAATTTGTACAAAGTTTAAACTAAATATTCATATAGGTCAGAAAGCCCCAAAACATGAACAGGTAAAGAGAAAGACTGTTTTGATTAATTTTTTTTTAAATTGATGTTTTTGTTTATTGCCACGATTTTTTTTAGTTCAACATATACAGCATACAGCCATATAGGGATTTCACAACTTCAATTGTCTGTATCAGGTGGGGTAAAAGAAACACATAGAAGAAGTGGAACACTTTGGAATATTTTCTATATTATAGCTTTAATAGACATAAAACTACCAACTACAGGGCAATTTATTTATTTTTTACCTAGAACTGTTTCTAAAACTCGGATTCACCACATATACTGTGATTTATTTTAAGTGTTTCCCTTACCCCAGTGTGTCTCTCTTACCCAACCTGACCTTACCATAAAAAATTGCAAATTTGACTTAACCAGTTCTTTCTCTTAGCCTTTCAAATGTAGTTGAGTTTTAAGTGAATAATCTACTTTATTGTGATAATTAAAATTAAATTACTTTCTTTTCAGTTTATAGAGGTTTCATATCTGTCCAAGTTCTGCCCACAATGTGCTTGTCTTCTCAGGAAGACATACAAGTTCAAAAGGAAATGCATACAATCTTATAAGTATATCATGGAACATTTAGATGCAGGCAAAAAGGTAAGAAAATTGTAATATATAACAAAAAGGACCGACTCCATTAAAACTTAAATTTCTCATCGGAATTTATAGTATAGTATAGCAAACCGTATACCAAATATTCCTATACATAGTTGTGTCTTGCCCGAGTGGGCCTCTCCCGGACGCGTACCAGCGAGATTACTCTACTGTGAGTGTGAAGCCAGCGTAACACGCGTCTTCTCTTTCCCGCGCCCCACTCTAACGGTCAGTCAAGCTCAAACCGCTCCACCGTATAGCAACCGCACTCTCGCCACAATGCGTCTCATCCGTGTTAGACATAGTTACCCTCTTTAGTCAGTGTTACATATTAACTGTTAGCCACTAATCCATAACTTTACATAATAAAGTTAAGTCCCGAAAACACCCCTGAGTTCTCATTTTCTGCCTGCCGGCAGTGGCGCATTCCCATTCTAAGTAGTTCCCAGTAGTTCCAGTAGTCCCAGTACTATATATGGCGACTAACATGACTATAATAGTAGTAGGTATACATATGTAGAGTAGTATAAATGACTATATTCTCTAAATCATAATTTACTTTTATCCTTTACAGATTACTAAACGGTTCATTGAAATGTCCTCACATCATCCATTCTGCAGCCCATCAACATGGACACAAGGTCTACATATAATTGACTACACACACAACCAGAGGGCTAATAAAAACAAGATGAAGCATTTACTAGCGGGGATATATAATATTCAACATTTGACAGGTGAGTGGCAAGCCAGGATCCCAATATTTTTAGGGTTCCGTACGTAAAGGGTAAAAACGGAACTCTATTACAAAGTCTCAAATCACTACATAGTATGAAACAAAGTCGCTTCCTGCTGTCTGTCTGTCTGTCTGTCCCTATGTATACTTTGATCTTTAAAACTACGCAAAGGATTTTGATGCGTTTGTTTTTAATAGATAGAGTGATTCAAGTGGAAGGTTTATATGTGTAATACATGCATTATAGCATTGCACCCATACGAAGCCAGGGTGGGGCGCTACTTGTCTATTAAAAAAACCTGAAAAGTTAAACCGAGCATGTCTATTCCACAGTTCCAAAAGACCCGTCAGCAGAGAAACCAGAGCCAAGACCAGCTTACTCATCAGAATCAGAATTTGATATGGAAGAGCCACTCCAACACTCCGAACCACAGACACCATCCCCAGTACTGGAACAACTAATGAATGTACAAACACCGTTCAATCATTCACCGGTGCATGTGCCGGAGACACCAGTGCATATATTGGAAACGTCAGTTTTGTGTGAAACGGATCAAGTAAATGAATTGGATGCTGTAGAAGTGAAAATTGAGGATGTGACGGTATTCATTATAATAATTTCTTTGATGTACCTTCAAGCAGAGCTGGAGGGACTTTAAAATAAAGCCACTTCGCTCAAGCTACCCTAATACAGTCAGCAGCAACAATTCATTTTTAGGGTTCCATACCCAAACGGTAAAAACGGGACCCTATTACTGAGACTTTGCTGTCCGTCCCTCTGTCACCAGGCTGTATCTCAACAACGGTGATAGCTAGACAGTTTTTTTTCACAGATGATGTATTTCTATTGCCGCTATAACAACAAATACTAAAAATAAATATTTAAGGGGGGCCCATACAACAAACTTGTTATAGATAATGGTACGGAACCCTTCATGCGCGAGTCGGACTCGCACTTGCCTAATTTTTCATAATTTACCTTTGTGTCAATATTTATAAAAATGAAAATGTGGTAATTCAGCATTAAAACCGAATCGATAAAAATATTCTATTAAATAAGCGCCATCTCTCTCGCTGTCCTCGCATTTGCTGTAAAGCAAGACGACGCGTTTGGCTCGGTTTGTAGACACCTGCCTACTGAGTCGGCGGTCCCGGGTTCGAATCCCAGCCGGGGCAAATATTTGTGCAAATATTTGTTCTTGGGTCATGGATGTTATCTATATATGTATTAATATATTATGTATACCGTCGTCTAGTACCCATAGTACAAGCTTTGCTTAGTTTGGGACTAGGTCGATTTGTGTATGATTGTCCCTTAATATTTATTTTATTCTTATTTTTTATGTAAAAGCAATGGGGACAGGGGATCGTGCGTGTAAAGCGCACATCCTAGGGTATGGCTAATGCGCATAAGCATTTTGAACACATATGATGCAGAGAGTGCTCAAGTAGCGTAAATTATCGAATGAACGATTTGGTGTGATTGACGTAACGTAAGCTTGGTTGAGAGAGCACTACGCCGGAAGCGTAGACGCAGGTTCGAGTCCTGAATCACGTTACATTTTTCTTTCATAATTTACCTCTTTATTATATCCCTATACCAAAAATTGGTTAAAGTCTCTCCAGCCGTTTCGGCGTGATGCGAGGACAATGGAAATTATGAAAACAGATGGCGCCAGACTGGCACATATAAAACAAATGACGATCCTGCATCACGCTATTATTTTTCCTGAAATCATGACCTCTCTCCATAGAAGTCTTCAATATTTAGAGTTTTATAATAGTACTAGCTGTGCCCCGCGGTTTTACCCGCTCATCCCACGGGAACACTTAATTTATTCGGGATGAAAAGTATCCTATGTCCTTTCCCGGGTCTCAAGCTATCTCCATACCAAATTTCATCTAAGTCGGTTCAGCGGTTTAAGCGTGAAGAGGTAACAGACAGACAGACACACTTTCGCATTTATACTATTACTAGCTGTGCCCCGCGGTGTAACCAGCTCATCCCATGGGAACAATATTAAATTTATTCGGGATGAAAAGTATCCTATGTCCTTCCCCGGGACTGACACTATCTATATACCAAATTTCATCTAAATCGGTTCAGCGGTTTAAGCGTGAAGAGGTAACAGACAGACAGACAGACAGACACACTTTCGCATTTATAATATTAGTATGGATTAGTATGGATAGATGAAGCGAAATGAAAGATTGCGAATTGTTTCAGGGGGCCAACTTAGAAGCAGGTCAGAAGTTAGAGGTTAAGTTAGAAGTAGACCCGGATCCCGACCCGGACAATCTGACGCTGCAAGAGATCAAGGCCGAGCTACTGGGTGCGACTGAGATAGACGAGAGTGAGAAGGGAGAGAAAAGGAAGAAGACTGCGAAAAAGAAAGGTAATCTTATTTCTGTTTCTGATTGTTTTTGATTTTTTTCTATGTACAAACATGTTTTTAAACATATTATCAATGTGACTACTTAGAACAGGGCTAATGCTATTTATTGGTATATATTTAAAACTTAAAGTTTGAATTTTTCATTAAATTTTTTTGTTTCAATAACTACTCGAAATTGACATACACGCAGACAACTGTTTTTTTCAACGCATTTTCGACTGCACGCAATGACAGCATGAAAGCTAGGGAAAAGTGTTATTCACTTTAAAAAGTTGGTCGAGATTATCAATATACCTATTTGTCATAATATGAAAAAAAATACATTTTAAAATGTAAAGCCTGACCAGAAATATATGAGGATTGTCAAAAGGGCGCTATTTATAAGATTTATATGGCAACAATTTTGCAACCTATCGCAACCCACTATGATGACATTAGTTTAAATACCTGTCAGTTCCACTATGTTAACCTCGTAATATCATTTAATGGAATGCACTCTTTTCCGGGCTGTTTTTCATGTAGTAAACACGTGTACACTTTATTTATAATATGACGTTCACAACTGTGAATGGTTTTCAGCATTTTCTTTGGATATTTTTAAGAGACAAAATAAGCCACCACGAATGACATTGACATTGTTGACAAACCATCATAAAATCATTGCCAGTGTAAGAAATTAGTTCTAGTGAAATTCCGCAATATGGCGCATCCTGATATAATTCTGGTCAGGCTTTATAGATTTAGATTTATTTATTTCATAATATAAAATGTCAATATAAATTACACTCAGTCAATTTACATGCACTTATACTATGATCGTCACATATATTAATAGTAGTAGTAGGCTCCTAAATGGATTGTCAAAATACACAAAAAATAACAAGGTAAAAATAACATTGAAAATTACAAAGTCAAATAAGGCAATAATTAGGAATAAGGTCAAAAGTAACTTTTAAGTACTGTCAATAAATAAATGTAATTAATGTAGGTACAAAACTGGAGTATATAAAAAAACAATGTCAATTACAATATAAGGCCTCGTAACGATCCTAATTTTTAACTGGATATTAATTTCCAGATGTCTCCAGGATATCGAAGAAGTCCGAGCGACTTCAAGCGCAGGCGAGGCGGCACCGGTCCAACCAACAACTTGAGGAGCATTTCGCTATCACTCTGTTCCTCACTGAAGAAGACCAGGTATTTATACTCTGCTCGTGAGCAATCCAAATGAATTCAACAGCGGATTCCTGACGTCGTAAGGAGTAAACTATGTTATATGAACCTATGTCAAAATCAAAATATGATTTTTAATTTTTTTATGTTTTCATACATAATAAATAAATTTTGGTGTATGTAATGATTGACACATTAACAATGATCGTGACAGGAACGGTTTTCATTAGGTAGTCAACGTCTGTCAGATAATGTGACGGTCTCGCAACATCGCAATGATAAGGATAAGTTACACTGGAGATGTTTTAATATCTCGAAAACTAAGCAGAATTTGGCTTACTTTATACGACATTTTATTTTCTATACATACTCAGGAATGCGCTGGTGAAATTATTTAGATTACTCAGGAACACCGTGTATAGCCCTGAAAGGGTTTTACAACCCACGCCATATTGCGGATTTTCAGTGGTACTCAATAGGCTAGTTGACTCATGTCAAATTATAATAAACTAATGGTTATTCCGTATAGTATTTAGCAAAGGAAACCTAAATATATATTTTTCAATTCATAAAAGTGAAAGATGGCTGAAAAAATTGAGTTTTAAAATATGGTTTTTAATCTGTATTTTGAAATGCTTAAAACGCTGTCCGCCATTTTTGCTTATGATAGTGACGTCATTGGTCATGTAAACAAAACTGAAAGTCAACTTTGACGACTTCGAATAGTGCCGTCCCTCTCGATCTCCTGTCAAAGTATATTGGAGTGAGCGGAATGGCATTATACGACGGTCGAATTTCGAATATTTACAGGTAATTCTACGACACGCCACAGATTAGCGAAAGGGAAAAATGGCGGGCGGCGTTTTTGGCTGTTTATGAAATTTCTAATTTTCAATTGATAAAATTTAGCTTTCTAGCTTTCAGAAAAATACAAGACATTTTTTTTAGAGCTAGTAAGATCATTATTAACCATTTCCAATATATTTCAAAACTGGGTCAACTAGCCTATTATTTTACTGGCAACGACAATTTTTTGGCAACTGAAGCGGTGGTAGCCTAGTGGTTAGGGCATGCGACTTTCAATCCGGAGGTCGCGGGTTCGAACCCGGCCCGTACCAATGAGTTTTTCGGAACTTATGTACGGAATGTCATTTGATATTTACCACTCGCTTTTCGGTGAAGGAAAACATCGTGAGGAAACCACGTAAGCCCAATAAGGCCTAGTTTCCCCTCTGGGTTGGAAGGTCAGATGGCAGTCGCTTGCGTAAAAACTAGTGCCTACGCCACATCTTGGGATTTAGGTAGCCGACCCCGATTGAGAATTCATTCTCAAAAAATGGGACAAAGGCTAGGAGGATGATTTACGTTGAAAGTCGGTGAATGTCACTGATGTAAACAAAGAGGGAACAGGACTCAATATTCCGCAAATTTCAAGTAATTATTGCATAAGCCAAAGTATCCACAGTGATGAAATGAACTTAATTCAATAGGATTCAGTATTTATTTCCCAAGAAGAACGAAGGATTGAGCAGCATTCGGGTAAACAATGTTTTGAATTTTGATAATGCCAATCCTTGACTGACGTTTAATAATGCAAATATGACGTATGCACATTATTGCCATATGAAAGCTGTTTGCCGCGCCACTATCCCTGGACCGGGCCGACGCTTGCTAGACTATACCTAGTCATGGATGTTCTATGTATTTAAGTATTTATTTATCTATATAAGTATGTATATCGTCGCCTAGTACCCATAACACAAGCCTTCTTGAGCTTAATTTGGGACTAGATCGATTTGTGTGAGGTTGTCTGATATTTATTTATTATTATTTATTTATTTATAGTAACCTGTACCACGTTCTAGCGGTCCTGTATCACGCTATTAGCATTTCTCCTGAAACCATGACCCCTGTCCATATAAAAATTGCTAAATAAATTATTTCATTTCATTTCTCAAAACAAAAACTAGGATTTTATAATATCCTAATTTTGTAGTTATGTTCAGTTTTAGTGGCATATTCTATACCACTCTGGAGTTTAAAATGTTTACCTTCTTTCGGCTTTCTTCTCAACAGCGGTCTCCTCTTGGGACACGCCGGTAGATTCACAATCTGACTTTTAAAGTGCGCTTGTGGCCTACTTACTGAATACATTATTTTTAAACCATGAATACAAAGATCAAAGCTTAAAGAGAAATTTTCTTTAAGCTTTGTTCTTTTTATTTATGGTTTAAATAAAAATTGTGGTGTATTAAAAAATGAGACATTACATGTTTCATAAATTTATACATTATTTTTCTCAAACATGCAATGAAATGTCCTCATAACGTGCGTTATAACAGGCTTCGAAGTATCACGTTTCGAGCGGAACTACTCGAGAGAACTGTGAAGAAATTCCATTCAAAATTTAAGCCCTAAGAAAGTAAATTTTAAACATGGCGTCTGTGTTCATGAAGAGGCTAAACAGCTGAATTGTATTTTTTTTTATTTCATTACATATGTAGGAGAAAAACACTATACATGCCTTAGCCGTGGAAAGCTTGCCGGCTTCGTATCACTATCCGTCTA
Organism: Apotomis betuletana; assembly: GCA_932273695.1. NCBI lineage: Eukaryota > Metazoa > Arthropoda > Insecta > Lepidoptera > Tortricidae > Apotomis > Apotomis betuletana. The sequence goes on from OW026322.1 coordinate 13,408,139, forward strand.
TACCTACTCACCCGGCCAGCCCTTATTTCTCGGCGCCTGCAGTAACGTACTATATCTTTTCGTTTATAAATATAAATATTTAAATATATAAATATCGGACAACCTCACACAAATCGATCTAGTCCCAAATTAAGCTTAAGAAGGCTTGTGTTATGGGTGCTAGACGACGATATACGTACTTATATAGACAAATCACAGACAACCCCCACTAGACGGAGCATGTAAGGCGACCCGCGCTCACCAACGATATGGTACGGCAGAACATTAAAGTATCAACACGGCGGTCACCGTTTAGTTGCGTCCTTGTTTATGATCCATGCGTACGTCAACGAAAAAAGAAATTAAATAAATAACATGGTAAATTGAAGTGTTAAGTGGTGTAGAGAGACCTCATAAACATGGACGCAACTAAACGGTGGCCGCCGTGTTGATACTTTAATGTTCTGCCGTACCATATCGTTGGTGCGCGCGGGTCGCCTTACATGCTCCGTCTAGTGGGGGTGGTCTGTGAGACAAATATATACTTAAATACATAGAACAACCATGACCCAAGCACAAATATTCGAGTTCATCACACAAATATTTGCCCTGGCCGGGATTCGAACCCGGGACCGCCGGCTCAGTAGGCAGGTGTCTACAAACCGAGCTAAACGCGTCTTCGTTTAATTTATGTCATTTGTTGTACAGATCGCAGAGTTCCTAAAGAGGACAGAGGGGGAGGGATACTTAGAAGGAAAATACAAGTGTGAGTTGTGTCTCAAGAGCTTTAAAGAACAGAAATGGATGGATGCACACGTCAAGAAACACGAGGTTAGTTAATGTTGAATTACCGTTTACACTTGAAATTTCGACAAACTTTTAATCGTATTTGTTCAAACAACTTTACGCTATTTGCATTTGATCGAATATTCATTACGAGTACATCGAACAATTAAATGGTGTACTTTTAAGAGGGCTTATTTCTTCTAATTTTTTTTTTCATATTAAATATCGATAATTTCAACCAACTTTTTGCTGTGAATAATACTTTTCCCCGAGTTCTAGGTAGTAACATAGCTATTTCATGCTTTCATTGCGTGCAGTCGAAAATAAATTAAAAAAAAAAATTTTCCGCGTGAATTTTGTCAATTTCGAGTAGTTTTTGAAACAAAAATTATCAATGAAAAATTCAAAACTGTATGTTTCAAATATATACTAATAAATCCCAATAGCCCTGTTCTAGGTAGTAACATCCATAATATGTTTGATCATAGAGAAAAATGTCTAGAACAATCAGCATTTTAAAAGGAATAAGGCCTCTTAAAACACCGATTTTTAATCTGTACAAATATAGGTACTTTATTTCGCAGATCTTTATTTCATATTTTATTATTTTGTTGTAAATTTTACATTGTAGAAAATCATTTCAGTGTTTATCATTCTACAACTTCATTAATTTCATTAATTTTTAACTCCAGTGAGTCCGACGGCTCGTAGCTCAACTCAAAAAAATATTTATTTACACAAAATAAAGAAAAATATATGCAGGTTTGAAGAAAAAGTTCGTCGATAAAATCGATTCGATCAACCATTCATAATCGTTAGATTTGGCAAACAATATGTCTTTGCTACATCACTACAAACCTTAACAGAGAACTGTCAAATGTGTGTTTAAAAATTAGGCAAGTGCGAGCCCGACTCGCGCATGAAGGGTTCCGTACCTATACATATATATAATCTATAACAAGTTTGTTGTATGGGAGCCCCCCTTAAATATTTATTTTATTTTATTTTTAGTATTTGTTGTTATAGCGGCAATAGAAATACATCATCTGTGAAAATTTCAACTGTCTAGCTATCACCGTTGTTGAGATACAGCCTGGTGACAGACGGACGGACGGACGGACGGACGGACGGACGGACGGACGGACGGCGAAGTCTCAGTAATAGGGTCCCGTTTTCACCCTTTGGGTACGGAACCCTAAAAAATAATCAGACTGTAATATCTGCCCCCAGCCAGCCGCCGGCTCCTATGTATGCAGTATCTGCAAGATCAGGTGCCGCACCCCTAAGTTGCATCGCACACATCGAGACTGCAACCACACCACTCGATATTCGTGTCGTCGGTGTAACTTCCTCACCTACAGCAAGTGAGTGAGCGTTGCATAATGTGCTATTACGCAACTGTTGCATAATTAGAGGTCTTATAGTACGGGTGTGGTTTTACAAAGTGAGCATTGCGTAATGTGCTATTACTCAACTGTTGCATAATGAGAGCACTTATAATACGTGTGTGGTTTTACTTATTAGATCATAGTAGCAAAGTAAGTGTGCATGGCATAATGTACTATTACACAACTGTTGCATAATGGTAGCTCTTATAATACGTGTGTGGTTTTACTTATTTGATTATAGTAGCAAGTAAGTGAGCATTGCATAATGTACTATTAAGCAACTGTTGCATAATGAGAGGTCTTATAATACGGGTGTGGTTTTACTAAGTGTTAGTTAGTGAGCTTTGCGTAATGTGCTATTACGCAACTGTTGCATAATGAGACCTCTTAAAATACGTGTGTGGCTTTACTTATTCGATTATAGTAGCAAGTAAGTGGGCATTGCATAATGTACTAATTACGCAACCGTGGCATAATAAGAGCTCTTATAATACGTGTGTGGTTTTACTCATTAGATTATAGTAGTAAGTGAGCATGGCATAATGTACTATTACGCCACTGTTGCATAATGGTAGCTCTTATAATACGGGTGTGGTTTTACTTATTGTATTATAGTAAGTATTCTATTTTATAGTCCAAATCTACTTACTTTTGATACCTGTTTAAAATAAGTATGATAATTTCAAACACCTGTTGCAACAAATACACCTTAGCTGGGAGATACAGTTAGAGACATTGTGTATTTATATTTACCAGTATTTTTAACCGATATCGCTCATTTGAAGTGGATTATTTTTGTGAACGAGTGATGAATTTTGAATCACTAAAAGCAAAAAAGAAAAACAAGAAGAGAACTGACTTCAAAAAACTGAAAAGCCAAAAATAACCCTATCATGTACAGATTACATTTGAATCTCCTTTTGAAATCGGTGTCAGTCCAGTCCACGCAACTATGGTCCAATTTAATCCGAAAATTACTCATTAATATTATGAGTATGACAATTATAACGAATAAACTCTAAGGTGAACAACATTAAACAAACTTAAAATAAAAACGTATAAAATCACTGATAGAATATGGATTTTGATAAAAATAAACGAGTTTTGTTTTGGACCATAGTTGGATTGGACTATAGTTGGGTAGTTTTACGGTTCTTTTTTTGTTTATTTTTTTTAAGATTGCTGTTTTTATTCAGGGCCCAAGCTTTGAAGCACCACGGTTGGCACGAAGGGGTGGAGCACACGTGTCAGCACTGCGGCGCCACCTTCCGGTAATATAATAAAAACTTAACCTTTTGAGCGCCACAGTCGGCTGTGGCCGTCAACAAAAAATCGTGCCCCTGACGCCACGTCGGCCACAGTCGTCCAAATTTCAATGATCAAAAACTTTGTAATTCTAACCGCTACAAGTATTTTTCAATCCCTGTTGATTTTGGGGCACTTTTTTTTTTTCTCTGGCGTCAGTGGCACGTTAAATTGCTAGACCGCTTGGCGGTCAATAGGTAAAAAAAAACCGGCCAAGTGCGAGTGGGACTCGCGCACGAAGGGTTCCGTACCATTATCTGTAAGTTTGTTGTATAGGAGCCTCCCTTAAATATTTATTTTATTTTATTTTTTGTATTTGTTGTTATAGCGGCAATAGAAATACATCATCTGTGAAAATTTCAACTGTCTATCACCGTTCTTGAGATACAGCCTGGTGACAGACGGACGGACGGACAGCGAAGTCTCAGTTATAGGGTCCCGTTTTTACCCTTTGGGTACGGAACTATAGGCCGAAAAAAAAAGTTTTCTTTTTAGGATATAAATTGACCCTTTTTTCTTATTGCTATCAAATGTTTGTATGGGCTTAACTACACTTAGAGAGCGTTAAAAGTCAGATATGACCGTTAAAAGTCGACATTCCTTACTTTATTTTAAACTAGCTGTGCCCCGCGGTGTTACCCGCTCATCCCACGGGAACACTACATTTATTCGGGATGAAAAGTATCCTATGTCCTTCCCCGGGACTGAAACTATCTATATCCCAAATTTCATCTAAATCGGTTCAGCGGTTTAAGCGTGAAGAGGTAACAGACAGACAGACAGACAGACACACTTTCGCATTTATAATATTAGTATGGATAGTATATAGTATGGATGGCGCGGGGGGAGAACGCTCGCCCCGGAGAAGGGGGGAAAGTAGATAAAATATAACTTTGCTCTGTAACCTACATATCCTGATAGATAAAAGTTGTCCAGTAATTTTGCGAAATTTTATTGAACTAAACCGCTTAATACAATATATAAATATCAAGGGACAATCTTACACAAATCGACCTAGCCTCAAACTAAGCAAACCTTGTACTAATGGGTACTAGACGACGATATACATAAACGTAATGTTTAGATAACATACATAACCCAGGAACAAATATTTGCCCTGGCCGGGATTCGAACCCGGGATCACTGGCTTACAAGTCATGTGCACTACAAACTGGGCCAACCGCGTCCTCTTATCTGATGACAGACGACGCGGTTGGCGCAGTGGTTAAGCAACTGCCTACTGAGCTGACGGTCCCGGGTTCGAATCCCGGCAAGGGCAAATATTTGTGTGATGAACACGAATATTTCTGCCAGGGTCAAGGATGTTCTATGTATTTAAGTATATATTTATCGATATAAGTATGTATATCATCGCCTAGTACCCATAACACAAGTCTTCTTGAGCTTAATTTGGGACTAGGTTGATTTGTGTGAGGTTGTCTGATATATATATATTCTTTTTTTATCTGATAACCCTCTCAAATATGTATGTACAGGAAGCACACAACATACATGGGTCACCTGCGGCGCGCGCATCCTTCCGCGCACATCTGCGGCGCATGCGCACGCAGCTTCGTCAGCGCGTACGGCCTCAACCTACACGTCAAGGCTGTGCACAAGGTAATCAATGGCGGAGATAAAAGGCGTGCAGACATTTTTTTTTTTTAGAATGTCAATCGATTGTATTTTTTAGGGTTCCGCACCCAAAGGGTAGAAACGGGACCCTATTACTGAGACTTCGCTGTCCGTCCGTCCGTCCGTGTGTCACCAGGCTGTATCTCAAGAACGCTGATAGATAGACAGTTGAAATTTTCACAGATGATGTATTTCTATTGCCGCTATAACAACAAATACTAAAAATAAAATAAAATAAATAAATAAGGGGGGCTCCAATACAACAAACGGGATTGGTTGCGTTAACATTGCACCTCATTTGTATGGAGCGCTATACATACCAGGTGCAAACTTAACTTAACCACTTAAGGATGGAAAGTGTTTGTACGGAACCCTTGGTGCGCGAGTCCGACTCGCACTTGACCGGTTTTTTATTATTAGTATCAAATGTCTATATGGGACTACCTACACTTATACTGCTCTAAAAGTCAGAAATGACCGTCAAAGTTCAACATTCCTGCAGAGGACTAAAAACGCTCCATACAAATGCCTACCTGCATATGACGTCATCGGTGGATAGGGTACCGGTATTTGTAGGGAGAAAAAAAGTAATTTGCCATTTTTACCGTGAAAAGTGCGTTTAAGTTCATGTTTGTCATACAATTATTGCTTTGTTAAATTATGAGGATTCTAAAAACAATTTTAAATTCACGGCAAGTCGTGAATAGAGTGGGTTCTCAAACATATGCAATGAAATAAAAAATACACCTGATTAAGCCTGTTCATAAACAGAAGCCATTTAAAAAAAAATACTTCCCGTTCTAGACCTTCAATTTTGTATGAAATTCCTTTACAGTTCTCTCGAGTTGTTCCGCCCGACACGTGATACTTCAAAGCCTGTTATAACGCAAAGTTATACAAACATTTCTTTGCATGTTTGAGAAAAAAATCTTATAATCAGACTATACCTACTCACCCGGCAAGCCCTTCTTCCCAGCGTCTGGAGTAATGTGCTATTTTCCGCACTAGATGCCAAAGTCGACTTTTCTTTACAGGACATAAACAAATTGGAGAACGACAGCACACGTTGCGAGGACTGTGACGTCACGTTCGTGTCCCGACGCGTGTACATGAGACACGTGCTCACGACAGACAAACATAAGGATATCTCCAAAGATATGTGAGTATACCGAATCAACCATGAATAACACTACAGAATTAAAGCCTGACAAGAAATATAGGAGGATTGTCAAGAGGGCGCTATTTATAAGATTTATATGGCAACAATTTTGCAACCAATCGCAACCCACTATAATGACATTAGTTTAAATACCTGTCAGTTCCACTATGTTAACCTCGTAATATCATTTAATGGAATGCACTTTTCCTGACGGTTTTCTATGTAGTAAACACATGTACACTTTATTTATAATATTACGTTCACGATTGTGAATGGTTTTCGGCATTTTCTTTGGATAATTTTAAATATTTGTCTTTTAAAGAAATCACTACGAATGACGTTGACAAGCCATCATAAAATCTTTGCCAGTGTAAGAAATTAGTTCCAGTGAAATTGCGCAATATGGCGCATCCTCATATATTTCTGGTCAGGCTTTACTTACATCTTCGCAAAATAACTGTATTATTTTAATAACTGAATTTAGATCCTACATATATATGTAAATTCTTAATAGGGGTGCTGACAATTTTTTTTGGGGATTTTGATTTTGCACTCATTGAAGTCGGTTATTATTTTGCGAAAAAGTGATTGTTTGAATCACAAAAGCAAAAAAATTCGTGTTTAACAAAAAAGAACCAACTTCAAAAAAACTGAATAGCCAAAAATAACCCGATCGTGTACATCAATTTGAATCACCTTTTAAAGTCGGTGGCGAACCTCACGTAAACTTGCGCGGCATCTGTTTTCATATTAATAATTGAGTGGTTTGGCACTGACTTCAAAAGGTGATTCAAATGTAATCTGTACATACGGGTTATTTTTAACTTTTCAGTATTTTTTGAAGTTTTGTTTTTAGGGTTCCGTACCCAAAGGGTAAAAACGGGACCCTATTACTGAGACTTCGCTGTCCGTCCGTCCGTCTGTCACCAGGCTGTATCTCAAGAACGGTGATAGCTAGACAGTTGAAATTTTCACAAATGATGTATTTCTATTGCCGCTATAACAACAAATACTAAAAATAAAACAAAATAAATATTTAAGGGGGGCTCCCATACAACAAACGGGTTGGTTGCGTTAACTTTGCACCTCATTTGTATGGGGCGCTATACATACCAGGTGCAAACTTAACTTAACCACTTAAGGATGAAAAGTGTTTGTACGGAACCCTCGGTGCGCGAGTCCGACTCGCACTTGACCGGTTTTTGTTATATTTTTTTTTACTCTTCCGTTTTAGCCTGGGATGCAGAAAGTGCGGCGAGCAGTTTCACACTAAAGAAGAGATGGAGACTCACACGCACTATAAGGAGAGGAAGTATGTCAGAAAAGAAGCCCCGCGACGCTCCATCAAATGCGATGAGGTTAGTCTGTCTTTAGCACATTACTGCAGACGCCGTGAAAAAAGGGTACGGGTGAGTAGGTATAGACATGTGCGTTCCCATTGAGGGTCCACGTTGGAATATCGAGCTTTTGAATGTGTTAGTCTTTAGTAAAAGTTCTCAAACGATTGTAAATTCATCCTTTAATTTGTAAAAGTCGGCACTCAAAAGTTACATTCGGTTAAAGGTGGACCCTCAGTCGTGCCTGTCAGGTACCCATATTTAATAATCTACTTAAAATTTACAACTGCTGTAAATGGCTACTCTTAGTAAAAGATTTGTAAAAAGAATTGCATTAATTCCGATTCCTTTCTGCTAATTCAATAAGAAAAAAATGCATGCAGAAGGTGGTCCCTCAATTGAACGCGATAAGTTCTCATTAAGTGAAAACAATAGTAATATTTAAAACATAGGTGTGACTGAGAGTTAGTAAAAGTACTTAAATCATTGTAAATTCATTATTTAGTTTGTAAAAGAAGCCATTCAAAAGTTACAATCGATTAAAGGTGGTCCCTCAATTGAAACGTTTGTCATAAGAATAAATCAATTTACGTATCATTTGGTAGTTAAATAGACAATTGCTATAGTCTATTCTTTAGTAAACATTTTTTAGTAACTATTGCTCCACCGAACAGTATAAACAAATGTACCGTTTTACTTAAAAAAGCATTCAAAGGCCTTCGAAGAAATACTACACTCTAGGTGACCACATATTAGGATTTTGTAGGATAAGTAAATAAAAATAAGTTCTGTTTGTTGACGTTAATTATTTTTTATACGACCGTCAACCACACTATATTTATGGTTAATTTAATGGTCAAATGAATACAAAACAAATTAACTCAAATTGTACTACATATTCTACAAGCACATAAAATGCACGCACGTAAAGCGCACAAAGCCGCTGTCATTATTATAAATAAAAATTGGGCAAGTGCGAGTCCGACTCGCGCATGAAGGGTTCCGTACCATAAAACAAGTTTGTTGTATGGGAGCCCCCCTTAAATATTTATTTTATTATATTTTTAGTATTTGTTGTTATAGCGGCAATAGGAATACATCATCTGTGAAAATTTCAAAGATAAAAGATAAAGATAAAGATATTTATTGCATGAACAGTGTAGCTACAATGGATGTTGATAACACACAGGAAGTTCATGTTCGACCTAAAATAGGCATGCAATATAATAAATCTTTGTTCGCTGTTTACAATATTATGAAGAACATAACTTAGACAGTCTGGCTATCACCGTTCTTGAGATACAGCCTGGTGACAGACGGATGGATGGACGGACAGCGAAGTCTCAGTAATAGGGTCCCGTTTTTACCCTTGGGGTACGGAACCCTAAAAAGGAACCTAACAGCCTGGCAACGTTATCTTCAGCCTCCGATATTTCTTGCCAGTCTTGATTTGGACTAACTGCATGCTTTTGTACCCGGCGAAATATAAACATTCAATTTCAACAACAATTCAGCCGTTAGTTCATCCGGGATTGACTTTGGCGGCAAGACAGTTAGATTGGTTTTCAAGTGTTCTTGTCAGATCCAATGTTACAAGGTGTTACACAAATGGTTTTATTTTTATACGAATACCCGCAATCTCAACTACGCAACACCAAAATACGCAGTGTTACAAGAGGCAAAAATCTGGGGAAACATTTGGCATGCAAAAAACCTCAAGATCGGAAGGCCTGGAGCGGGTTTTAGCTCCAGGTCTTCCGATCCGATCCGATTTATTCCGACGGAAGAAATGTCGTAACAATTGCGCTACACATTATCAGATTTCTTCCGATAAATCGGACAATTTCACTACACATTATCCGATTGCTTCCGATAAATCGGATCGGATTGGAAGGTCTGGAGCGGGTTTCAGAGTAAGGAAAAGTCAATAGAGTCCGTGTTACTTCGTAGAAACCTAGGACTATATTGCTATCTCTGTAAAGCACGTCAAGTTTCTGCAAGAAAAAACGAGATAACAGTATATTTGTCTTTTAAAAAATATACAATGCCATTTGTCAAATTTTTCTTGGTGAGATTAGAGATGGATAGATTGGGAGCATGGCATTTTCTTTTTCTTATTGTCATGATAACCTAAGATATGTCAAACTTAAAAATAAAAAATAAATAACGTCAACAGAAAGTTATTATTTTTATTTACTTATCCTAAGAAATCCTAATATGTGGTCACCTAGAGTGTAGTATTTCTTCGCAGGCCTTTGATTGTTTTTTTAAGTAAAACGGTACATTTGTTTATACTGTTCGGTGGAGCAATAGTTAGTAAAAAATGTTTACTAAAGAATAGACTATAGCAATTGTCTATTTAACTACCAAATGATACGTAAATTGATTTATTCTTATGACAAACGTTTCAATTGAGGGACCACCTTTAATCGATTGTAACTTTTGAATGGCTTTTTTTACAAACTAAATAATGAATTTACAATGATTTAAGTACTTTTACTAACTCTCAGTCACACCTATGTTTCAAATATTACTATTGTTCTCACTTAATGTGAACTTATCGCGTTCAATTGAGGGACCACCTTCTGCATGCAATTTTTTCTTATTGAATTAGCAGAAAGGAATCAGAATTAATGCAATTAGTTTTACAAATCTTTTACTAAAAGTAGCCATTTACAGCAGTTGTAAATTTTAAGTAGATTATTAAATATGAGTACCTGACAGGCACGACTGAGGGTCCACCTTTAACCGAATGTAACTTTTGAGTGCCGACTTTTACAAATTAAAGGATGAATTTACAATCGTTTGAGAACTTTTACTAAAGACTGACACATTCAAAAGCTCGAAATTCCAACGTGGACCCTCAATGGGAACGCACATGGTATAGACGGATAGTGATACGAAGCCGGCGAGGCATTTGTAGTGATTTCTAAAACACAATATGCCATGAAACAGAAATACACCGCCTAAAAGTATAATTCAGCTGTTTAGCTTGTTCATGAACACAGACGCTATGTAAATTTATGAAACATGTAATGTCTCATTTTGTTTAACACACACCACAATTTTTGTTTAAACTATTAATACAAAGATCAAAGCATGAATATATAAAAAAATTTAAAACGGATCTACCTGGTGCAAGAGACCGGGAAACGAACCCGGTACCTCTAGATTACCGGTCCAGCGCGTTAACCACTTCGCTACCCGATTCCAAGTAACCTGACGAATTTCTCCTTATACTTTGTGTGTCGAACTTTGCATTGTTTATATGAAAGGTTTTTTACACCTTAGCGACCGACAATTGCATTGACTGCATTGTGCGCAGCTCTATTTGGGTCAATCAATCTTTTGCCTTTTAAAAACTACGATTTTTGGCGGTAATATTCAACAGAAATATTGTCATTGCAGCATTTATACGCCCATTCTTATTTAGAATATCTCTTGAAAATACCGATATTATAAATTATCAAAACCTTTCTAAGAAGTTTAATCACCATTGTCTCCTGGGTGACGGGAAAGAATAACAACAAGAAAAAGTTGATCCACCCATTTAATGATTAAGACCCCGTTCAGACACGGCGGGAACCGCGCGATTATAGAATCGCACCATTCGCCCATTAACCGCGCGGTTATGTCTGAACGATTACTAACTAACTCATATAAATAAGACCCGCGCGATTTCCGCGCGATTCTATAATCGCGCGGTTCCCGCCGTGTCTGAACCGGGTCTAAGTCCCGTTCTGTTCTAAAAATATCGACGTGTGTTCTAGTGTTCCGAAGTGTTCTCTCACCCGAACGGCGTGTACCAGCACTATCTGCGCGAGCATCCTGACACGCCGTACCGGTTCGCCGTGCGCAGACACTACCTGTGCGAGCAGTGCGGGAAAACCTTCAAGGTGAGTACTACACATCAGAACGTATGTAAATTACGATGGCAGTGTTTAACAACTGGCTTGGAAAGTCGGGTACAGTCTGCTGATCATTTGAACGGGTCCCACGTCGGGCGCCAATTTTAACCCAATTCAGACGCTCCATTATCTCGCCCGAATGGTGTTTATTCGCTGTGCGCAGGCACTACCTGTGCGAGCAGTGCGGGAAAACCTTCAAGGTGAGTACTACACATCAGAACGTATGGAAGTCACAATGGCTTTAATAGTCTGGTACAGTCTGCTGATCAGATCAACGGGTCCCACGTTGGGCGCCAACTTTAACCCAATTCAGAATGGTATATATTTGCCGTGTGCAGACATTACCTACTTGTGCAGTGCGGGAAGACCTTCAAGGTGAGTACTACACATCAGAACGTATGGAAGTCACAATTCGGGTGCGTCCCATGAGATATAACTACATAATATATAATTTCATATTAATAACGTTCACAAGATATAATAAACTTTTGCTATAACATCAAAATCAATATTTTTATTAGGAATAACGGTCAATTAGCATAATACTCATGTTGCAGAATGATTTTTTATATAACACTCAAATACTCTAAATTCAGTTGATATAACATATATAACGTATATCGATCATAGTATATACTTTCTTTTAGTATAATGATTAGAAAATATAATAGCGTATGATATAGCTTATAACTGCTACCCCTATGCCCCTAAAATGGAACATGGGTCAAAAACCGAAAACTGTAGGTTAGGTTAGGTTTGTTTTATGACCATGGATAGCGGAGCGTCAAAATGCTTGCTTGCATGGAGGTATATTAAATTTTTACAGCGAACTATTGCATAAGTATGTACACAATTGATGTGAAGGCGGTTATTCTATACGAGCATTATGCATTTTGGTGTTAGATGTATTGAGTAATATACATTATAAATCTGAGATATTATGAACGTTATACGTTATGGTCGTTATATACAATGATATTATACTTAAATAACGTTATACTTGACAAAAATAGATATTTTGATGTTATGTCTAACGTTCGTTATACACCTTGAACGGTATACAAAACAAGCTTATACAATATGAGCGTATATAATATGAATATTATAGTATAAGTTCTTATCCATACTAATATTATAAATGCGAAAGTGTGTCTGTCTGTCTGTCTGTCTGTCACCGCTTCACGCTTAAACCGCTGAACCGACTTAGATGAAATTTGGTATGGAGATAGTTTGAGACCCGGGAAAGGACATAGGATACGTTTCATCCCGAATAAATTTAGTGTTCCCGTGGGATGAGCGGGTTACACCGCGGGGCACAGCTAGTATCTTATATTACTTACCCCCTGGATATATGTCGCGACCCCCTTGGGGGACGCGACCCACAATTTGAAAAACACTGGTCTATACTATCATAAAATTCTAGATTTTCTATTGAAAAAAAAAAACAGTTTTGTATGGAGAGGGGGTCATGATTTCGGGAAAAATCTTAATAGCCTGATGCAGGATCGTCATTTGTTTTGTATGGGCGCGCGGCGCCGTGCCAACCTGGCGTCATCTGTTTTCATAATTTCCTTTGTCCTCGCATCACGCCGAAACGCCTGGACAAATTTTAACCAATTTCGGTACAGGGATAAATAATAAATAAATAAATAATAAATATCACACAACCTCACACAAATCGATCTAGTCCCAAATTAAGCTCAAGAAGGCTAGTGTTATGGGTACTAGACGACGATATACGTACTTATATAGACAAATATATACTTAAATACATAGAACAACCATGACCCAAGCACAAATATTCGAGTTTATCACACAAATATTTGCCCTGGCCGGGATTCGAACCCGGGACCGCCGGCTCAGTAGGCAGGTGTCAACAAACCGAGCCAAACGCGTCGTCAGATAGTTGGAGGGTCACGAAAAAATCACGATAGATCACGTTGGAGGAGGGAGGGGTATAAGGAGACCTCACGTGTACTTTTATATAGTGAACGAACTGTGAAAAAATATACCACATGAGTAGACACGTCTTTCAATTTCGTTAAAAATAAATCTTCTCTTATTATACTTCAAAATAGCGAGTCTATTTTAAGAAATTCTGACGGAAAAAAAAACACGTGAGGTTGTGAGGGGGAGGGGGGTTCTTACCTTATCAAATCTCATCAGGAGGGAGAGGGGGTTAAAACATTGGGCAAGTGCGAGTCCGACTCGCGGATGAAGGGTTCTGTACCATAATCTATAACAATTTTGTTGTATGGGAGCCCCCCTTAAATATTTATTTTATTTTTAGTATTTGTTGTTATAGCGGCAATAGAAATACATCATTTGTGAACATTTCAACTCTTTAGCTATCACCGTTCTAGAGATACAGCCTGGTGACAGACGGACGGACAGCGAAGTCTCAGTAATAGGGTCCCGTTTTTACCCTTTGGATACGGAACCCTAAAAAGTAGCCGAAAAAACCTCGCGTGATTTGTGCACAAGCCCAAATTGACTACGTGTAATTTAATGTTACCCTATATGTGTGGAATAAATATAATCTAATCGAATAAGGATTAAATCGATGTTTCCCTTTGTCGCTCCAGTCCCCGGGGCTGCTACAGCAGCACTCGCTGACGCACCTCGGGCTGCGGCCGCCGGCCCCAAAGAAGACCGCGGGCCGGAACTGTTGCCGGCTCTGCGGGAAGACCTACAGCAAGCTCAGCGGTCTCTTCCGGCACAAACTGGTACGGTAAAAAAAAGAAAGTTTATAAAGCAAAAGATAAAGCTTTAAAAAGATGAGATAAAAAGTTAAAAGAAAAAGTTAAATTCTAAAAAAGAAACAAGCTCTGAAATTAATATCAGAGGAAAAAGAAAGAACCTCTTCAAAAAAAACAAAAAAAAAACTGGTACGGTACACCAAGCGAGCCAAGCGTGCCCATTGCAGCTTGGACAAAACGTCTTTCGTATTTCTGGTTTTTTTTTATTGGGTCAATTAACTATTTTCTGGACCTCGTTGCCATGGGTTTTTTTTTTAAACTACGATTTTCCGTGGTTATATTTAGCAAAAGCTTTGTAATTTAAGCCGTTATAAGCCCATTCTTATGTAGACTATCTCCTGCAGTAATATAATTTATGAACACTCTTCTTAGAAATTTAATCACTATTATCCCCTGGGTCACGGACAGAATAACAGCAAGAAAAAGTTGATCCACCCTATTTATTTATTTGGGTTAGGACCAAAAAGTTTGATGAAATTAAGGCGTAGTTAGCCATACAAAACGAGGAAATAAAAGCGATTGGAATAAGTTCCGTTGTGCGACAAAAATTAACGATGCCATAAGGAACCTTAAAATGGAACCTTATAAGGTACGTTATTGGCAGGTTAACTGTCGTCGCATAACGGAGACTTTGATTACAAATATTAATTGAGTGAGGAGGTGGTAAACTTTTCGGTCTTCACCCAGTTACCAACAAAAAATACAAATTTAATTAAAGCCTGACCAGAAAATATATGAGGATTGTCAAGAGGGCGCTATTTACAAGATTTATATGGCTACAATATTGCAACCAATCGCAATCGCACTATAATGTCATTAGTTTAAATACCTGTCAGTTCGTAAGTTAACCTCGTAATATCATTTAATGGAATGCACTCTTTTCCTGACTGTTTTTCATGTAGCAAACACGTGTACACTTTATTTATAATATTACGTTCACGACTGTGAATGGTTTTCGAAATTTTCTTTAGATATTTTTTAATATTTCTTAAATATTGTGTACCAATGACATCGACATTGTTGACAAACCATCATAAAATTATTGCCAGTGTAAGAAATTAGTTCCAGTAAAATTCCGCAATATGGCGCATTCTCGTATATTTCTGGTCAGGGTTTAATTTCTCGCCAAACTGTCAGGTTTATTGGCGCGCTCAATTTTAACAAACACAAAACAACTCTCGACGAGAACTTTGTCTTGTATATGTATATATTTATGTATGTTTAAGTAGCTTTGTATATATCTATCTAGTATGTGTATATGTTTACTTGCTTATCGGTTGATAATTATTTTGTTCTCCCTTCCCATTACAAAGAGAAGAGATCGCTCTTGAGCGATAAAACAGCCTGTTGTATGCCGTTATTAAACTTTTCTTGGTGTGAAATAATAGTACATCACTGCAGACGTCGGGAATGCTAATTTGAGCTTTCATCAAATCAAATACCGTATTATATGTAGATCCATACTTATATTATAAATGCGAAAGTGTGTTTGTCTGTCTGTTACCTCTTCACGCTTAAACCGCTGAATCGATTTTGATGAAATTTGGCATAGAGATAGTTTAAGATCCGAAGAAGGGCAGAGGATAATTTTCACCCTGGAAATTATACCTAAAAAGATTGAAAAGTGAGTGAACATTTCTGTTGGGGTGCGGTGACCCTGTAGGAAATGTAATTATTAGACCAAAAGCACAATTGCTCTTACATTTGCTTAGGCGCTTTTAACCTCTTGTATGCTTAGGTGCAGATCTGATCCGGACATTTGAACCTTACTTTAAAATATCGGTTAGTCTCAATTTGATTAGCAAATTTTTGACATTGCATACGAAAGGTTAATAATCCCTTTTATCAAGTTCCACGCGTACGTAGTCGCGGGCAAAAGCTAGTACAATAATAAATAGAACAGTCCGTGTCGCACAGCCCTACAAAAAAGAAATTACAAACAGAAAAACTTAAATTTATAATACAGTTGGTCACTTCCACTGTCTTCCAGACAACTTTAAGAAGCCTTATTCCTTTTAAAATGTTGATTGTTTTAGACATTTTCCTTTATGATCAAACATGTTTCTTAGCATATTACTACCTAGATCAGGGCTATTGGGATTTATTGGTATATATTTGAAACCTACAGTTTGAATTTTTCATTGATAATTTTTGTTTCAAAAACTACTCGAAATCGACAAAATTCACGCGGAAAATTAGTTTTTTCAACTTATTTTCGACTGAACGCAATGAAAGCATGAAATAGCTATGTTACTACCTAGAACTCGGGGAAAAGTATTATTCACTTCAAAAAGTTGGTTGAAATTATCAATATATTTGAAATAATATGAAAAAAATAAATTTTAAAAGGAATAAGGCCTCTTAATGCATCGAACATTTTAAATTTCCAATTACCTCATTGACTATTTCATATTGGAAATTCTCCGTCCTTTTCAGACTCACCTCGGCGTCAGACGACACAAGTGTCACATCTGCGAGAAGGCTTTCACGGACACGTCGAACCTCAAGCAGCACGTGCAGGGCGTGCATCTCAACATACGTCGGGTGCGGAAGCGATAATATACCTCCTGCAATTATACCTGTGTTTTATTAAGAGGGCGCCGAGCGTTAGCGACTGAACCATAGAGCGCGGGGAATGCGTATTTAGATCGCCGCGCGGCCGCCATAGTAAAAATGTATGGAGAATTAAAAGCACTTTTTGATAAAGCTGGATCTTTAATACCAAACAATAATTGAAATATTTGATGCGGACAAATTGTAATGTAAACATTCATCTTTTTTTTGAACTGAAAATCAGAATAGATTTATATTGTTAAAGTATAAAAAAACACTTAACGCCTGCTTACGATTTTACAATTTTCGTCCAACTTTACTTAGTTCTCTAGGGTAAAATATTAATAATCTTATAATTTTTCCACGGAGAAGTTGTTGACACATTCTTCGAAATGCTAAATATATAGTTTTGAAATGGATTAAACAACTAGTGTTGACGTTATCTACTTAACGGCAACTGCCTATTTTTTTACATTTCGCTCGGTGCAGTCTTAACTCCTTGCAAGGTCTGAGAGCCTGGTGTCTCCCAGTATGTCGCACGTTAATCTCTCTCTCTCTCTCTCTCTCTCTCTCTCTCTCTCTCTCTGTTAAACATACACGTTTCTGTTTAGTCCTATGGTTGGCTGGTAGAGAATGCCACATGGCATTAAGTCCGCCATTTGTACTTTTACTCGTGTATTTTGAGCAATAAAGTTTAAATAAATAAATCGCCTACTCACAAATCAAGTCACTAAAACTTCTATCGCTGCTCTTTAAAACCTCGTATCTAGTAAGAAATAAATAATAATAATATAATAATAAATATCGGATGACCTCACACAAATCAATCTACTCCCACAGTAAGCTCTAGTAGGCTTGTGTTATGGACACTAGACGACGATATACATACTTATATAGATAAATACATACTTAAATACAACTAACATCCATGACCCAGGCACAAATATTCGAGTTCATCACACAAATATTTGCCCTTGCCGGGATTCGAACCCAGGACGTGTCCGCCATTTTCGCTTATGATAGTGACGTCATCGGTCATGTAAACAATACTGAAAGTCTACTTTGACGACTTCGAATAGTGCCGTCCCTCTCGATCTCCTGTCAAAGTATATTGGAGTGAGCGGAATGGCAATATACGACGGTCTAATTTCGAATATTTACAGGTAATTCTACGTCACGCCACAGACTAGCAAAAGGCAAAAATGGCGGACGGCGTTTTTGACTGTTCATGAAATTTCAAATTTTCAATTGATAAAATTTAGCTTTCTAGCTTTCACAAAAATACATTTTTTTAGAGCTAGTAAGATCATTATTAACCATTTCAAATACATTTCAAAACAGGGTCTAGTTACTAGCCTATTGGACTTACGTTCTACACGTGACAGAGAGATTATCCGCTGCGTCGGGGAACGGAAGCTTTCGTAGCGCCAACGTGAGCTCGCTCTACACGATACAAATAGACGAACCGCGCGTCGCGAGCTGCGTTTGAGTGTTTTGATTTAAGTAACGGCACTGGCAAAAGATTTTGAAAGACCGCACGTTACGCCGAATGTAGCGAAAGTGGGCTAGTGTTCCCAAAGGCGTTTTCGGAAGAATTAAAATATAATGGGCACATCTGAACCAAATGAACGAGTGTGGGCGGAGCCGAAGCCCGCACGATGTGAATTTGGGTCAGAGTTCCCATTATATATACCTACTCTTAGTTATTACTGCCGTGAAAAGTTTCTCGCCAATGTGTGTTCAAAGGTGTCTTAGTAAAGAAGACTTCTATTACGTAGTGGTTATATAAAGCATTTATTTCACTGAAAAATTAAAAACAAAGTAACAGTAAATAATAAAAACTTAAACACTACTAACTACTATGTACAAAAAAGCTGACTTCTATTTAACATTGTGGCTACAATGCTTGCATTTATACGGACCTCAACCTTAAACAAATCGATCTAGTCTAAAATTAAGCTCAAGAAGGCTTGTGTTATGATGAGTACTACGCGGCGATATACATACTTATATGGTGTCCTATCGTTTGACCAAAAGTCATTTCGCAAAATTACACTTGACAAACGTTTTACAAAAAAATGTTTCGCCAATTGATTATTTTACTACAAGTCATTTTACAAATGACTCACTTCTCCAAATGATCAGAAGTTAAATTTACATTTTATAAATAATCATTTGACAAAATGATCATTTAGCAACTGAGTTGTCAAACAAAACTACTCTTGGTCTAAAAACGTTTGGTACAATGTACCTACCTATTATTTGACAAGTGTTTCGTTTGTTTTTTTTTTTAGAGAAAATCTAACTTTTTTTCTCCAATTCGCTCTACTATTTTTACTATTTTAGATCGGAGAGCATAGTGGATAGGTTCATTAATAGGTTAGGTTATGTTTGAACTGCGACCACAACAGCGCGCGAGCCGAGCGAGCGAAGCGAGCGTACCGCGGCAGCGGTCGGCGAAGCGCCAGAACAAAAAAAAAATAGTTCAATTTGCTCTGTCCGTAATACTCGTAGAGCAAACTTGAGGAAAATGTACAATTTGCTCTATAGTAGATACAGATTGTAGAGCATAGTAGATAGATTCTAAGATAGTAGCGGAATAAATTACCCAACTACAGATTGCAGACTAAATCATAAATGTTTGAAAAAGAAGTACTTTTTATGAAATAACATTTTGTTAAATGATATTTTTACCAATTGTCAATTTGCGAAACGTATTATTTGGTGAAATGGAAAAAGGTCAATTGACATTTTATTATTTAACACATTTACCAAGTGTAGTGTATGTAAATTAATCATTTGCTAAGTGAATTTTTGTAATATGATACTTTTGTCAGATGTCTCGTTTGCCTAATTAATATTTGTTGAAACGTTGTTTGTCAAATGATCATTTGTCAATCGTTTTTTGGTCAACCATTAGTGAACCTACTTATATAGATAAATAAATACTTAAATACATAGAAGAACATCCATGACCCAGGCACAAACATTCGTGTTCATCACACAAATATTTGCCCTGGCCGGGATTCCAGGACCGCCGGCTCAGAGGCAGCTGCTCTACCACTGCGCCAACCACGTCGTGACTACGATGAACTCGTAAATTAAACTTATTTGTAAACATAGAGGTACAATGATCTCATTTGAATGGCTTCTCGCCAGTGTGTGTCCTAAGGTGAGCTTTTAAACTACGATTTTGTTTAAACGTGGAGCTACAGTGATTACACTTATATGGCTTCTCGCTTGTGAGCGTTCTAAGGTGAGCTCGTAAATGAGACTTACTTCTAAACATAGACGTACAATGATCACATTTAAATGGCTTCTCGCCAGTGTGTGTCCTAAGGTGACTGTTCAAACTACCGCCTTGAGCAAACGTCGAGCTACAATGATGGCACTTATATGGCTTCTCGCCTGTGTGTGTTCTCAGGTGACCTTGTAAATAAGACTTCATTGTAAACGTGGAGCTACAATAATCACATTTAAATGGCTTCTTGCCAGTGTGTATCCTAAGGTGAGTTTTTAAACTACCGACTTGAGTAAACGTGGAGCTACAAAGACTGCACTTATATGGCTTCTCGCCAGTGTGCGTCCTAAAATGAACTCGTAAATAAGACTTCTTTGAAAACATAGAGGTACAGTAAACACATTTAAATGGCTTCTCGCCTGTGTGCGTTTTAAGATGAACTCGTAAATAAGACTTCTTTGGAAACATAGAGGTACAGTAAACACATTTAAATGGGTTCTTGTCGTTGTGTGTCCTAAGGTGAGTATGTAAGTTACCGCTTTGGGTAAACGTGGAGCTACAATGATTGCACTTATATGGCTTCTCGCCTGTGTGCGTTCTAAGGTGAACTCGTAAACTAGACTTATTTGTAAACATAAAGGTACAATGATCACATTTAAATGGCTTCTCACCAGTGTGTGTTCTGAGGTGAACCTGTAAACCACTGCTTTGTGTATACGTGGAGTTAGACTGACTACTTTTGAAAGGTCTCTTGTCCAAGTTCGGCATTATTTTCCTTTTCCGTTTTTCCTTTTTCTTTTGGAGAGAAATTATGGATTTGTTTGTTTTTGCTTGTCCTTCTTCATTCATCAATAGCGTTGGAGCTGAAACAGGTTAATTAATCAAGACCAAGTTTTAGCTTATTCATCAAGTCTAGACCAATCGAATGTACGCGATGGGTTTATGTTGTTATGTGTTATATATATCTTTAGGTACCTAATTGATTTGGGTTGTAGGTATTACTGTTTGTCCGTAACCTTTGATCAGGCACCGACTACATATTTCTGTTTAACCCAGTGGTTGACTGGTAGAGAATGCTCAAAGGCCTTAAGTCCGCCATTTGTACTTTTTTTTTGTATGGTGCGATAAAGTCTAAATAAATATGTTGTGCTGTTTAACATTATACGGCCACCTTCCGTCTCCAACCCAGGGACCGGAACCACTTACCAATAACCCGGTTAACTTGGGGTTTAGAACGGGTTTTTTTATAAAGCTGATTATTCTAAACCCCTACATTTTGGTAAGCGTTTCAACGGCTTACCCTTTAACACAATTAACCTCTTCGATCGGGTTAATTCGGGTTAGCGCTTACCGATATTAAAAACCTCTGAAACGCTTACCGCGTTATGCGCTGATTATTATATGTGCAAGTTATTTTAGACCTTACGTAAACCACCTTGTCGCTGTATTTACATTGTAAAAGTCAGGTGTACGATTTTTTTGATTATCAATAAAATAAAAAAAATAAAAATAAATATCAGACAACCTCACACAAATCAACCTAGTCCCAAATTAAGCTCAAGAAGGCTTGTGTTATGGGTACTAGGCGACGATATACATACTTATATAGATAAATAAATACTTAAATACATAGAACATCCATGACCCAGGCACAAATATTCGAGTTCATCACACAAATATTTGCCCTTGCCGGGATTCGAACCCGGGACCGTCGGCTCAGTAGGCAGTTGCTTAACCACTGCGCCAACCGCGTCGTCAATTGTAGGAAGTTCCTACAATTACTACTAGGAACTACTAAAAAAATCGTTTGTGAGAAAAAAACGATTTTTAATTAATCGATTTTTTGTAATATGGATTTCGATTCGATTAATAAAATCGATTTTATATCTTAATTAATCGATTTTTAATCGATATTTTTTTCACATTCCTATGTTTAGATATCTATTCTAAAGTATTAATATCGGTACCGAAATGCTACTTTATCGGTCAGATACCTTTAAAAAGAAACGGTATTACGTTTTTAAAGGTACTTTTATTTAAATGTATTGTTTGGACGGAAGCTTGTTTGGATACCTAAAATATTGATAACGGTACCGGAATGCTATTTTTTAACGGTCGGATACCTTTAAAAAGACCTGGTCAAAACCGTTCCTGAAGGTATCTTTCAGTCCCTACATTTTACTTATTACGTGTACGCGTCGAATGAATTAGTTTGTTAGAGGTTCATGTAAAATGACATTATATTTGAATGACTGAACTGAATTGACACGGCAATGTCGTAGAGCGATAAGGCGGGTCGGCGGGCGGTCGCGGGGGACCGCTGAAGAGGTTAACCCTAAGCCGAACAGTAACCGGTTAGTAGATGATTAACCTGAACGGAAGCGGTGGTAGCCTAGTGGTTAGGGCATGCGACTTTCAATCCGGAGATCGCGGGTTCGAACCCGGCCCGTACCAATGAGTTTTTCGGAACTTATGTACGGAATGTCATTTGATATTTACCACTCGCTTTTCGGTGAAGGAAAACATCGTGAGGAAACCACCTAAGCCCAATAAGGCCTAGTTTCCCCTCTGGGTTGGAAGGTCAGATGGCAGTCGCTTGTTTAAAAACTAGTGCCTACGCCACATCTTGGGATTTAGGTAGCCGACCCCGATTGAGAATTCATTCTCAAAAAATGGGACAAAGGCTAGGAGGACGATGATGACGTAACTTTGGGTAAGCGGTAACCTTTAACTACGCTTAGGGATACCTGTATAATACGGATATCGTTATTGTGGGTTATGAAATGAAATGAAATAATTTATTCAGTACGTAGGCCACAGGGGCACTTTTACAAGTCAGATTGTGAATCTACCGGCATTTCGCAAGAGGAGACCGCTGTTGAGAAGATAGCCGAAAGAAACTCAACAGTAAGTAATTTTTTCGTAAATAATAAGCTGTTGAACGGGACAGCGAAACGATTCGTCATCTGAACGGGTAAGCGCTTCGAACGGCTTAAGCCAATAAAGTGGTTTTCCGGTCCCTGCTCCAACCCACTCCAACCTCACGTATGGTCCAATTTACCAGATTATTGTATTGTCACATGAATTACATTTAGGTTACATACTTACCATAAACTATAAATAAATATTAAATAAGGTTTGAAATTAGTGTGCTCGGTCGGACAATTCAAGTGACTGGATTGTTTTTATGACTAGGGAGCAGCTACCCTTTTGATTACTTTATGTACCTAACTAAGAATAATAATTACAAAATAAGTCTTTTTTTTAAAGTTTTCATTTGAATATTGTAGTGATATCGTAGTTCAATAGTGAATAAACGGTCAAGTAATGTAGTCAAGTAGCTGACCTCGGAGTGTGTAGACCGCATCGGGCGGCTGGAGCACCACGGGGCCCAGCTCCAACTCTTCCTTCAGCACAATGGGGCCCAGCTCCAACTCTTCCTTCAGCACAACGGGGCCCAGCTCCAACTCCTCCTTCAGCACAATGGGGCCCAGCTCCAACTCCTCCTTCAGCACAACGGGGCCCGGCTCGTGCTCCTCGCTCAGCTCATAGTCGACACCGTCACTGTCCCACTCCGGCTCGTGCTTCACACATGCCTCCAGAGGGAGTGTAACAGTTGCTAGAACAATATTTGACACATTAGTGGTCAATTTTAATACCAAATTGAATTAAGGCTACTTATAACATGGTATAATTTTATAGGGCATAACTTACATTGTATATAACTATTACGGATATAATACTCATTGGGTACAATATGCCTGTGTGAATAAAGGTTCAAGAAACAACCAAATCACTATCTTAAAAAGAAACAGTATCACAGCATCGTTGGCATATGCAAATCAGAGGACAAGTGACAATGATATTTTGCTTTTGATTGACTCTTATTATGGCATCTCATTAGAGTATTGATATTTTCGCTTTTATAATGTTCGAATAATTGTCATATATTTCTACCTATTAATAATATTAATATTATATATTATGTAATCTTTCAGTTTCTTTAACCAATATTTTTTACAAATGTTTGTTTTTCGTAGAATGCCGTGACAGTGGTAAGCCAAAATGTCTCGAAGAAGCCGATTTTCGGTAGGTTTTGCCATATTTGACTAAACTGCCTGTAACTCCGTAACTAGAATCGACAAAGTGGGACGTTTTACTAAACTCACGCACAAATAGAGACCCTAATAAACTCGGGATCCATCACGTAGATTACATGTCCTTATTCTGTAACATACACAACACACACACTCACGCACGCAAGCGTTAACAATAACGTAGCATAGTATAGATAAATTTCATTAGTTTGTAAAAAAAAGGTATACTATTTATATATATATGAATAGAAATGTTGGAAAAGGAAGGCCTAGACGAACGTTTCTTGATCAGATTGGAGATGTTCTGAAAAAAAGGTCAAGTCAAGAGTACTTTAAACCGACGAGCATGCATGAGGAGATTAATGAATGTTGATGAAGCGAAAGATGTATGTCAGGACCGTAGCAAGTGGAAAGATGTGGTCTCTGCCTACCCCGTTGGGAAAAAGGCGTATAATTTTCTCTCTTGTTTTTCTATAACGTAACACATATTGTAAAACTGTTTACTATGGTGAAAAGAACTGTGGAAGAGCGGGCTGTTACAGGTATTACATACTTACTAGGAAGTCCCGGACTTATACCATTTATTTGTATGTCTAATTAGTGAAATAAATACTTTTCATTTTCATTTTTCAAGATACAGACTGCGCCCCCCAACCCCTGAGTAACCTGTGCCGGTATTTTATAGCTATGTGCACATAATTATTTCCTGTTAATTATCATGTAAATACAAATAATTTGTGTGTGCCAATAAAAAATATTTTACTTTTAGCACATTACACCCAATGAAATTATACACATTCGTTATAAACAGTGAAAATATATTGATTTAAGTTATAAACCCGCGTCCTGATCCTCCAGCGGCATCGTCGGCAGCTGTGTAGACCACTATCCTCGCTTAAAATCAGTTGTAGATTCGGCTACTGTGATTCGATATGATGAGTAACTTTACTGCTATTAATTCTTTGGTTTTTATACATGAATTAAATTGCTTGCAAACCAAAATGCTTAAATCTAAGATCAAAAGTAGACAAAACTACACGGCACTTCACATTTGATTGACAATCTGACAATGACATGAGACATCTTTTTTTTTTTTTTTTTAATTCGTCCTTCCGGACAGGCTAAGCGTGAGACATCAACGAATCTGACTTTTGTCTAAAATGTTACCACGCATATTAAATAGATACACGCGTTTGGTAGTTTTTGAAAAATTTGGTAGGAAAAAGGACGGGTTGCACTTTGGGAGTGCCGGCATCGGCAGAAGTAAGTACGTTGTGAATTTTTGAATATTTTGGAATGGTTAGGGAATAATTTCGCACGAATTGTTTTATTTATCAATTGAATTTATTTTCTACCTCTATACCGAATTTATTTATTTATTTAAACTTTATTGCACAAAATACAAAAGTAAAAGTACAAATGGCGGACTTAATGCCATGAGGCATTCTCTACCAGTCAACCATAGGGCCAAACAGAAACTAGCAGTTGGTGCAGGATCATAAAAAGCCGTGTCTAAAAACATAAAACGAGACAAAAGTCAATAAGTTTGATATATATATATTAACAATATACATACACCCATATGCATTAATATACACATACATAAATACAAAATATATATAATTATATACATATATATATATGTGTACCCCTGTAAAACATCATATAGACAATCAATCCTGAGATTCTTTGGAGAGATGTTTGCGCACCATGCGCTTGAAGGAGAATTTGCTCTAAGCTTTCCTAATGGAGAGAGGGAGATCGTGATAAAACTAATTTATCAGTTAGAGAAAAACAAACTTATGGATCAGTGACAAGCTATATTCATCAACACAACAGTTGTTAAGATAGAAAAACAAAGAATGACATATACGTTAAAGGTTATCAAAAATATATATAAAGAAGGTGTAGAGGACAACCGCGTCCGTCGGCAATCGTCTACATGGACACTCCGAAACTCAGCGATGAGTAAGGAGCGAATGGACTGTAAAATAGAAAATAGGTAACGAACGGACGAATACGAAAACGCAAACTAAAAATCAACGGTATATATTTACACAAAATTAACAAAACACAACAAGGATCGGAAAACACTTAAATTTACTCTTAACTAATATAGTCTCTGTCTAAATGAATTTAACACTGATCGCGGACCGATGGTACTACGCTAACACTGATAAACTAAATTCGCGGACCGATGGTACTACGCTACTGTATACAAAGATGGTTAATACTCGGAAGTAAAGTGGAGAAGTCACACGGTGGCGGATCGTTGATCAACGCCCTGACTACGGAGTGATACTCTACGTAGACTAAGGAATGACTGTGATGAACTGTGTTTACATACAAAATTGGCCGTCCTTTTATACAATTCTGCCTAGAGGCCAGGGGGACGCCCGCCCTGTATTTCTACATCAATTTACTTAAGTTATACATAACCTAGCTTAAAACTAACTTAATCTACGGATTGACGCTGTTTGACTTTACAGCATATCTGCGTGTCTACGCTTTGGGAGCTCCCGTCCGACTGTGAGGCGTGAGAATACCTAACTATTCTTTGTCCCCGGCAAGAGGCCGTCTCGCTCGCACCGTCCGAGATATACACTCGCGCGGTCACTCTTAACGCGCTGCGCGCTGCGAGTCCCGTTTAGTCTTTGATTTGTCGTGTTCTCGGACGGTTGCGGCCGGGACAATGTTTTACAAAATTACTTTATTTACTGAAATCTACAGTTTTATAAAGTTTCATATTAATCTATGATTTTTCCTTAATTTTTACATCGAACGTAAACAAAGATGACTCATCTGTGTTCGACCAAGAAGGGAAAGTTTCCGATGAGTCACCTTTGTATTTACGTGGTCTTTTTACTAAGATATGACGGGAGCTCTACATGAATAAATGATTTACACAGGGAAATTTAATTAATTTCAGCCGCTTATACGGGCAAACGATCTTATATCTAAGCATTGAATAATCTTTATTTATTTTCTCTCGTAAAACTAAATGCGTTGCAAAGCTGTCCGTAACAGTCTCCCCCCGTCGAGCTGCCGCGTAGACTCGGGTTGCATGGGGAGGACAGCTTCCGCACGGGCGTCGAAATACGCCGCCCTTGGTGTGCACGTTCGCGCTCTGCACCTCGCCGTCGGGACCCGGATGTGTTGCCTCGTTCCTCGGGTCCACGGAGACGTATGTGAGTGGCCGGGCGTTGACATCGCCTCGGCCTCGGCGAGCAGCGTCGTTGGCTCCTCTTCTTGGCGCCATGGTTGGGCGCGCCGTTGTGGCGCGTGATGTTGTCAGGGCGCGCGCTGTGGTAGCGCGTCGCGACGGTGGCGTCAGGTGGCGCGCTATGATTGCGCGTGGCGTCGTCTCGTGTGATGCGACGCTCTTCTCCCCCCGTTGTGCGACAGCACTGAAGCGGGGGCAACGTTTGGCGGCGTTGAGTGTGTGCGCTGCATGGTGGCTGCGCTTCGTGTCGGCTGTAGCTCGACACAGCTGTGGCGGGAACCGCGGCGGGCGCCGCGGCGTGAGTGGCGGCAGGCGACGCGGGTGGCGTCGCGGCCGAAGTAGCGGCAGGCGTCGCATCGGGTGAGGTGGCAGGCGACGCGGGTGGCGTCGCAGCCGGAGCAGCGGCGGGTGCCGCGGCGGCAGTGGCGGCTGGCGACGCGGGTGGCGTCGCGGCCGGAGCAGCGGCGGGCGCCGCGGCGGGAGTGGCGGCAGGCGACGCGGTGGGCGTCGCGGCCGGTGTAGCGGCAGGCACCGCGGCTAGAGTGGTGGCAGGCGACGCGGCGGGCGCCGCGGCGGCAGTGGCGCCTGGCGACGCGTCAGGCGTCGCGGCGTGCGTCATCACCCTCTGTCGTTGTGTTTTCAGCCGGTTGTATTGGGAGATCCGGCTGATGTCGGGCAGCGGTGTCGTCCACACGCTCGTAGCCGCGACTTGATGCGGCTGGGCTTCCGTCGCTTCTTCTGAGGGCGGCGTCGGCGTCTCCTGTGGCCACTCCGCTTCAGGCTGCCACAGGAATTTGGGGCCGTTGTACCACCGGGCGCCTATGTCCAGGCGACGCGCGCTGTCCGCCCTCTTCTTTGCGCGTTGACGTGGTGTCTGCGCGCGTGGCGTCGTCGTGCGCGTTACGACGCCTTCCTCCCCCCGTCGACTTGTGGCGTCGGAACGGGGGCAACGCCGTCGGCGTTGTTTGCGCGGCGTCGCGGCGGGCGACGCCACTGATGTAGCATGTAGTTGGGGTGACGCCGCTGGCGTCTCTTGCAGGCTTCTTGGTGGGTTCGCTGTGTGCGAGGTTACACCGCGTCGGTGTGAGCACGCTGTCTGCAGTGCTTCTTTTGCCATTCCGCGTCGGTGTATGGCGTGGCCGTCGTCTCGGCGTAGACGGCGGGCGTCGTCTTCTCCCCACATTGGCACGTACTGTGTTGTTCGGGGTCGCGACGCCGCCGGAGTGGATTGGTTGCAGGGACAGTCTTCCTCTGCTGTAGGCTGCCGTCGCTCGTCTTCGGTCGGCGCGTTCCGCAGAGACTTGAGTGACGCCGTCACGGGCTGGGGCTCACGTAGAGGCGTCGGGTCGTCTACGGCGTGGCAGTGCAGCACTGCATGCTGTCTGCTCGAGTGCTGCTGCGGCGCCGTCCCGAAGATCACCCAACCCAAGGGAGACAGTTGGGCGGCGGGCTCGTTGCGTCTGCCCACGCGGAGAGCGTAAGGCAGCATCAGGTGCCAATGGTCGGCACCGATGAGGATGCGTGGGCGGGCTTGGCTGTAGCAGGCTGCGCCCATGTCGGTGAGATGCGGGAACTGTGTGACGTCGCTTCTCTCTGCCCGTTGTGCGCGTAGGCCCAGGTCATCGACGGTGCGTAGCTCGATTGGATGCGCAGGGCCGCCTGTCTGGCTGCGCACGTGGGCGTGTACTCGCCGACTCTTCTCGCTGGCAGCCATGGATCCCACGCCTTGTATGTGTAGGCGCGTGGTGGCGCCGTCGGCGCCGATCTCGTTTGCCAGGCTCTCTTCCATGAGCGAGATTGTTGAGCCCTGGTCCATCAGAGCGTAGGCTTGTGTTTCGCCGCGTGGTCCGCCAATGATGATCGGGAGGATTTTCAGGAGCACTGAAGTGGTGTGTCCGAATTCCGCCGTGTTGGAGGTAAATTCGGAGATGCACGCCGTCGTCTCGGGTGCATCGTCTGTTGTGCGCGTAGCGGGGCGCCGTCGCGGCGCTGCAGTGTGTTGCGCAGTGATTGGTTGTGGCAGAGCGGCTGGCGGAGCACTCGGCGTCGCGACGACTTGCTCAGTCGCGATGGGGGCCGGCGCGTACGGATAGGGCACGTACGGGACGGCCTGTTGCATCGGCGTATACGGCGCTGGGGCGTTCAACGTATACGGTGCGTTTGGTGTCGCGGCGAATTGCTCAGCCGCGTGGGGTGCCGGCACGTACTGGCGGTAGGCGAACGGCTCGGTGGTACACGGCGCTGTGGCGATCAACGTGTACGGCGTGTTCGGCGTCCAAGTGCGTGGCGGTGCTGGTTGCGCCCTGTCTGGCGCGTTGCTCGGCGTTGGGCTTGCATCGGCGTGTAGCAAACGGTGATGCGGGTAAGTGCACCCGGGGACATCACAGCCGCGGGCGCGGCACTGGTCGCGGCGATGCCGGCGGTCCAGGCACGTGACGCAGAGCTTGTTGTTTCGGACCCAATCCCATCGGGCTCCGATTGTGATCTCGCGTAGCTTGCGGCAGTTTGTAGTGGAGTGAGTGCCGCCGCAGTATAAGCAGCCGTCGGCGTGCTTTGTGGCGTATATGTGCGCACGATCTTCATGAGGGCGTCGTACGTCTCCTCTTCCGGCGCCGCTGCTTGTTGCTCGGTTGTCTGGGACGCGCTGCGATCCCCGTAGCTCGGCGGCGGGCGTCGGTCTTCTGTGCGGCGCCTTAGCGTGCGAGAATTCCATCTCGGCATCGCTTTCTTCAAGGAGGAACTCCGCCATCAACATGAGTTCGTTTTCGGCGGAGCTCAGGTGTTCCTTAGCGTAGGAACACCAGCGACTGCGCAAGTGTGGGCTCAGTCGCTCGGTGACTTCTCGGATGAGAAGCGGGTTGGCGCCGTAGCTTCGGCGGTCCAGGTCCACAAGCGTCGACACGATGTTCATGATGCGTATGGCGAATTGGTTGAGATCATTGGCGCTCGGTCCGAGCGGCGGCATTCTTCGCAGCTCGTCGATGGCGCGATCGATGAGTAGATCGGTGCGCCCGAAATTCTTCTTAAGGACCCGTATGATTAGGTCGGGTCGAGCGGACGAGGCGATCATGTGCTGCACACATTGACGGGCTTCTCCTCGCAGGCAGTGTCGCAGGCGTGCGACATTTTCGTATGCGGAGTACTTGTAGCGTGCGGTGCTCTCGGTGTAAGAGTTGTAGAAAGTGAGCCATTCGCTTGGCTCCCCGGAGAATGGCGGCAGCTCGTAGACTTGTTTCGGAGGTGGCCGCATCATGGTTTCAATGGTGTCGGTGAGGCGGTCGATCACACGGTCTCGACTCGTTGAGCGTTCTCGACGGCTGTATGGTGTCCGGGGCTCCTCTTCGTGTCGCTTGCGTGTCTCGCGTTGCGGTGTAGGATCCCGTGTCTGCCTCGCTTGGTCCGCGTCGGCAGGTTGGACGTTGGACAGCCAATCGTTGACGCGTCGCTGTGAGTCGGCTTGTGAACCGCCGGCCCGAGATTGCTCGTCGATGCGCTCCATTTCGACGGCGAGCCTCTTTTCAACGAGCTCGCGTTCCAGACGAATTTCTTCTAGTCTGAGTTGCTGGAGTTGTTTCATTGCGGCGAGTTCTGCTTCTTGGCGGCGCATGTCCGTAGTGTTCGACGCTCGAGAGTGAAGTGATGACGGTCGGCGCGGCGCGTGGGCTTTATCACCGAACGTGACGTTGAGGTCGCGCCGCTGCGCGCGGGCCTCTGATTGGTCGGCCGGCGCGGAGTGCTGTGATTGGCCGAAGCGCTCGGCGTTCTTCGACATCCGTTTTTCTAGTTCGATGCGCCAAGTCGCAGCATCGGTTGGCGGCGAAACTGGAGCTTCTTCGGCGGGAGACTCGGGCGAGTCTGTCTGATACTGCAGTCCCGAAGGGCCCGGACGGGCATGAGCAGCGGGCGGTGAATGTGCGACTGCAACATTTGCAACCGCGAATCGCTGCAAGTCGACTGCAGCCTGTGTGCGCTCGCGCTGCACGCGTGCACTCTCCTCACTTTTATTCCCGCGTGTATTAACCATTTTGTTGACGATTGGGAAAACCGCACTTTTCCCGCTACACAAAACGAACCTAAACTAAACAAACTAATTCCGATCCGGCTACTCGAAGGACCAAACAATGTAGAGGACAACCGCGTCCGTCGGCAATCGTCTACATGGACACTCCGAAACTCAGCGATGAGTAAGGAGCGAATGGACTGTAAAATAGAAAATAGGTAACGAACGGACGAATACGAAAACGCAAACTAAAAATCAACGGTATATATTTACACAAAATTAACAAAACACAACAAGGATCGGAAAACACTTAAATTTACTCTTAACTAATATAGTCTCTGTCTAAATGAATTTAACACTGATCGCGGACCGATGGTACTACGCTAACACTGATAAACTAAATTCGCGGACCGATGGTACTACGCTACTGTATACAAAGATGGTTAATACTCGGAAGTAAAGTGGAGAAGTCACACGGTGGCGGATCGTTGATCAACGCCCTGACTACGGAGTGATACTCTACGTAGACTAAGGAATGACTGTGATGAACTGTGTTTACATACAAAATTGGCCGTCCTTTTATACAATTCTGCCTAGAGGCCAGGGGGACGCCCGCCCTGTATTTCTACATCAATTTACTTAAGTTATACATAACCTAGCTTAAAACTAACTTAATCTACGGATTGACGCTGTTTGACTTTACAGCATATCTGCGTGTCTACGCTTTGGGAGCTCCCGTCCGACTGTGAGGCGTGAGAATACCTAACTATTCTTTGTCCCCGGCAAGAGGCCGTCTCGCTCGCACCGTCCGAGATATACACTCGCGCGGTCACTCTTAACGCGCTGCGCGCTGCGAGTCCCGTTTAGTCTTTGATTTGTCGTGTTCTCGGACGGTTGCGGCCGGGACAATGTTTTACAAAATTACTTTATTTACTGAAATCTACAGTTTTATAAAGTTTCATATTAATCTATGATTTTTCCTTAATTTTTACATCGAACGTAAACAAAGATGACTCATCTGTGTTCGACCAAGAAGGGAAAGTTTCCGATGAGTCACCTTTGTATTTACGTGGTCTTTTTACTAAGATATGACGGGAGCTCTACATGAATAAATGATTTACACAGGGAAATTTAATTAATTTCAGCCGCTTATACGGGCAAACGATCTTATATCTAAGCATTGAATAATCTTTATTTATTTTCTCTCGTAAAACTAAATGCGTTGCAAAGCTGTCCGTAACAGAAGGTTTTATAAGAAAACAGTTCTTAACATCCTCCCTTCTTTGGCAACCCTTAACGGACCATACCAATTTTCATTGCGATTGATTCAATCTGAGGCTTATGCAACGCCTTGGTCAGAAAATCCGCCAATTGGAACTCGCTGGGAACATATTCCACACATATTTCGCCATCAGCGACGAGTTCTCTTACATAAAAATGTCTTATAGCAATATGCTTAGTTCTTCTGTGAAGTTCTGGGTTATGCGAGATCTTTATGGCTGTATCATTATCGACCTTGAGTTTAGGAATCTCCTTCAACTCAGATATTTCACCAAAGAGTCTTTTGATCCAGATAATTTCTCTCGCTGCTTCACTGGCAGCAACCAGTTCTGCTTCAGTACTGGATATGGCAACACATGTTTGTCGTCGACTTGCCCAAGATATTGCTCCTCCAGAGTATAAGCATAATATGCCCGAAGTTGACCGTCCAGTGTTTCGGTCTCCACCATGATCGGAGTCACTGTAACATTCCAGAATTCCAGCATTGTATCTCCTTTTAAAAATTATTCCATAGTCTGAAGTTCCTTTGATATATCTTAGGATACGTTTTAGCTTCTGGATGTCTTCTTTAGAAGGATTTTCTAGAGATCGGGATACAACGCTCACAGCGTATGCTAAATCTGGTCTGGTTCCAACGGTCAAGTATGCAAGTGCTCCCACAACTTCTCTATACGGAAACAAAGTAGGCTCTACCACCTCTTTATCCAGATTTGGCAATCCATCTTTTTGTATAGGAGTTGTGACAGGTTTGCAATCACTCATTCCAAAGCGATCTAACACTTTCTGTGCGTAGTGCTTCTGTGATACTTTGATATCACCGTTCTGATCCTTTATTTCTAATCCTAGAAAATAGGATGCATCTTTTGTGGTAATTTTGAATCTCCTTTTCAACTCTCTAAGAAACTTTTCAGAATCTTCCTGATTTGTCGCAGCAACCAGGCCGTCGTCCACATAGAGAGCAAGAATGATTTTGTTATTTCCACGGTTCCGGATAAATAAGCAGGGGTCAGTATCACTTTGTTTAAATCCAATAGTCTTCAAATAATCCACCATGCATTTATTCCAGCACCGAGGTGCTTGCTTTAGCCCATATAGGCTTCTCTGAAGTCTACATACCTTCTTTGATCCATCGGAGTAGCCTTCAGGTTGATTCATGTAAATTTCTTTGTTTAGTGAACCATACAAGAATGCGGTTGACACATCAAACTGTGTGAGTTTCAAACCTTCATTTGCAGCAACGCTTAGGACAGATCTAATTGTTGTCATTTTAGCGACTGGACTGAAAGTCTCATCGTAGTCGATGTCCTTTTTCTGTGTATATCCTCGAGCAACTAGTCTTGCCTTAAATTTATCGAGAGTGCCGTCTGCATTGGTTTTGACCTTGTAAATCCATTTACAGGATATGGGTTTTCTGTCTTTTGGAAGGTCAACCAGTATCCAGGTCTTGTTTTCCTTTAAAGACTTCAACTCATTTTCCATTGCTTTGATCCACTCATCTTTATGAGGACTAGAAATTACTTCTTTGTAGGATTTTGGTTCATTAATCTCATTAACAACATCAGCAGACATCATAACATAGTCTTCTAGTCGATTTGGCTGTCGAATCTGACTTCTGTCACGTAGTGTCCTTCTTGTAGCTACATCAGCTATATCATCTAAATTTCTTGGTGCTTCAACATTATTAGCATCATCATCATCATCATCCTCATCTAAAGCATCTTCATAAAGAGGTGATCCTGGCAGTGATGGTTCTGCAGATGGTTGAAACGATTCTGTATCTTGGCTTCCAACTTTCTGACTGTCGACATGATCCGGCAATGTGGGAGGCACAGTCGAACTAGCGCTACTTGAAGTGCGATCTGAGTTATTTTCAGTGCGATCATCCCCCCTTGCATCACACATCGGTGGTTCTGAAAGTGGAAAATAGATTTCAACAGAGTGCTGTTCTTCCAAATCACCTGGGCCACACGGTGTAAGTACTGTCTCATTAAATATAACGTCTCTTGACCTTATCAGCTTTCCAGTCTTACTTAAAAGGCGGTAGCCTTCATCACCGTCATATCCAATTAGGATGCATTTCTCAGCCTTTTTGGACAGCTTCACTCTCTTTGCTTGAGGAATATGAGCGTAGCATTCGCTCCCAATTATCTTTAGGTGACTGATTGCTGGCTTTTTCTTAAACCACAATTCAGATGGCGATATTCCATTTTCTGGAGTTGGACCAGTTCTGTTTAAAACGTAAGCAGCTGTATTTATCAATTCTGCCCATGTAGCGAGAGGTAATTCTTCATGCGCATGCATCATTGTGCGAGCAGCGTCGACTAAGGTTCTATTTTCACGTTCGCTCAGGCCATTTTGTTGCGGCGTATACGGCATCGTGAGCCTTTGTCTTATTCCAGCTTCTCTTAGAATGCACCTTATGTTCTCATTATCAAATTCACCTCCATTATCACTTAGGAATTCTTTTACAGTATGTCCAGCTACTTTACATTCCTGTAACAACTGTCGGAGCTTTAGGTGAACTTCCGATTTCTGTCGCATGAAATAAACGTGACGATACTTGCTGAAGTCGTCTTTAAACAGAACGAAGTAACGAAATTTATTGAAGGAAGGAGGGAATGGGCCGCACACATCAGCGTGTATAATTTCTGCAGGCTCCTTTGCTCGTTCTCTTGTTCCAAACGATTGCCGGTGAGCCTTTCCATAAATACATCCGGTACATAACTCAGAATCTAGACGAACTTTAATTCCAAGTTCCCGTTCAATAACTCCTTTGACGTGTTTCTTATTTTGATGGGCTAGCCGTTCGTGGTAAAGTTGTAGTAAGTTATCTGCTGACAAAGCATTCAGATCTGGAGTTGACTTTGTAATAGTCTCTACATTCAGCTTGTATAAG
This sequence comes from Apotomis betuletana, assembly GCA_932273695.1. Lineage (NCBI taxonomy): Eukaryota > Metazoa > Arthropoda > Insecta > Lepidoptera > Tortricidae > Apotomis > Apotomis betuletana. The sequence goes on from OW026322.1 coordinate 13,443,686, forward strand.
CCTCCGTTTTTTATTCTTTTGCCAGTCAATATTACATGTCCATCAACTTTCAACGAGCAGTGTTCCCTTTCAGACATAAAAACACTTTTATTTAGTCTGTCTTGAGTGGCCAGTACAGAGAATAGATTTCGCATAATGTCAGGTACGTACCATACATCACAGAGTCTTAACCTGGATTCCTTGCCATTAATAATAGATTTCAAATCAACAGTACCTTTGCCAACTGCTTTGACAGTAGCTCCATTCGCAGTCGTCACTGTACGGGTATCCTTAAAGTGCTCGAAACTAGAAAAGAAATCGTTCCGGCAAGTGACGTGACTGGTTGCTCCATTGTCAACAAACCAGGACGCTGTATCATAGTTCGTAAGCATTGAGTTCACATCCGTAGTGACTGGCAAGAGCATTAGGTTCAAGTTGCTTGGTCCCTGTTTATTTTCTGGCTTGGCTGGTTTCCCGTCAGCTTTCCATTTGTGACATTGTCTGACCTTATGACCGACTTTACCGCAGTATCCACATTTCTTCTTTGCTTTATTGCTATTCTGTAGAGCTAGAGCTTCTGCAGGACCTTCGTTCTTAAATGAGATGGAACGCTCATAGGCACAAAGCTGTGTAGTCAGATTTTCTATAGTTTTGTCTGTCTTCGACATCAGCATCCAGCTCGATTTGAAAGGAAAATAAGCTTCAGGTAGAGTATCGAGAATTTTGCAGATTAACAAGATATCTGGTAATTCTGATTCGTCTATCTTCATCAGTTCGGTTTTCAAATCTGACCAAATAGTTTTGATTTTGGATATGTGAGTCGTGATGTCATGTGACGGATCTTTACAATAGCCGAAAAACTCCATACATAGTGTGTAACTCTTGTCTTCAGACTTGCCATCGAATAAACGATGTAATTCGTCCCAAACTTCTTTCGATGAGTTAAAACGCATGATTTTCTTAAGAGTTTCGTCTGACATATTTGCAGTAAGCAGAAGTAATGCGGAACTATCAATTTTGTTGTAGTGATCGAGAGCTTTATTATACTTTGACAATTCTTCAGCTGTGCTAGTACTAGTAGGTTTCATGGGTTTACAGAGAGTACCGTTTACCGCATCCAATCCACCGGACATACCTCGTAGTAATAGTGTTGCCTTAAATTTCCAAGTAGACCAGTTTATTCCACCTTCCAGGTGACCGATGTCTATTTTGCAACTAGGTGATTGCATTTTGAATCTTTGTCTTGCTGGATTGTTTTAAAAACTAGGTTTATAGCTTACTCGATTTATTTATAACTTTCACTCGATTCCTTACGCACTGCTACCATGATAAAACTAATTTATCAGTTAGAGAAAAACAAACTTATGGATCAGTGACAAGCTATATTCATCAACACAACAGTTGTTAAGATAGAAAAACAAAGAATGACATATACGTTAAAGGTTATCAAAAATATATATAAAGAAGGTTTTATAAGAAAACAGTTCTTAACAGATCGTTCCATAAACGAATTGCTTGAATCGCGAAGGAATTGGACATAAAACCAGTACGGTGAGAAGGAAGAGTGTGTTTGAGAATTCGGGATGAGCGCAGCTCGCACCCAGGCCGAGCAGTTAAAAATATGAATTTAGTTTTAAGATAGTCCGGGGTAGCTGGATCAAACAAAATTGAGTAAAGAGTGCAAAGAATTTTTAATGACCTGCGTTCCCGGATAGGGAGCCAGTTTAGTTGACGGCGAAAAGTAGATACATGATCATACTTCCGGAGGCTAAAAATGAATCAAAAAGTAATGTAGTGTCGCACTGGCGAGGTGCTATACTACATTACTTGCGAAGTGCCTTGTCAAAGTACTTGACAGATGTCCGAAGTGCGACACTACACTACATTACTCGCGAAGTTCCTCTGCGAAGTATTTGACAGCTGTCAGAAGAGCGACATTGTATCAGATTCACACAGAAAATACAATTATCGCAGTTTAATTAATTAATACAGCTTGTTGAAACATTGTGGATAAAGCATGCTTCAGCAAATTTATTATTTTATTAGAAAATTGCGACCAATGCGAACCGAAGTCAGCCGAGTAGTGAAGAGAGGCACTTCGTGTGCGCACTTCGGGCAACTTCGGGTCCTTTGACTCGGGTACAAAAACCGACAACAATCGGAAGTCGGCCGAGGCGAGGTAAAGTTGGCCGAAGTAAGACGAAGTGACCGTCTACACTGACGTATTCGCCCAACTTCGGTCAACTTCGCGAGCAGTGTACTGCCGCTATCAAGTACTTCGCCGAGGAACTTCGCGAGCAGTATACTGCCGCTAGGACACGCTACCGCGTGTCTAGATTCGATTGACATGCAACAGAAACTCAATAAATCATTCTCCACCATTACGAAAAACGCACTGGCCGGCGCGGGCGGCGGGAAGAGTAATTCTCTTTATCGGACACAGATGACGCCACAAGTAGGGTGCGGGCACTATTAGGTTTTCGCGTATCAATTATTAATATGATGTTGAATTTATTGTTGACTGGGTTGTATATTTATATTTTATGTGAAATCTGGGTCCAAATTTTTATTCGTTCGCTGAGTTACAATTACAAGATATTGACAGTTGTTTCGCAGACGGGAATTTCGCCGTTTTGATTATGTACTTTAAAATAAAGTAGTGAAACACGGCATTTAATTGTAACGTTCGATTTATTTCTGTCCAATTTTAATTAAAGGTCAATATGATTTAAGTATTTTAAGGCTGGCAACAAATAAAGATGATGTTTTCGACTGAAGGACATTGATTCCATGGTCATGATTTAATTGAAAAAAAAAAGAAAAAAAACAAAAATTTAAAAAAATATAAGAAATGTCATCAACGTTTTGTTTATCTTATCAGATTTAAAAAAAAAAAAATCAGATTTTCGGAGGGAAAAAGCATGTAAATTATGGAAAAAGAGAAGAGATACACGAAGTCAGAAATTCCAATGTTTGGGGATATAAAATAAAACGGATTTCCCTTTCCGAAATAATTCGTTGTGCGCACCAGAACCTGTATTTCTTTGAAGAAATCCTCACATGGTACAGTTCGGAACTCAAAACTATGGAAATAAGAATCACTTGATGCTCAAAAAATGTGCATGTTGTTGGTTGTTATAGAAAGATAAGCATATTGTTACAATAAGTGGATAACATTAAATGCCAGGTGTTACACACGAACTAACAAAAGCTAACTGTAGAAAGTGAGTTCTGTAGTGATATTTTTGAGATTTCGTACTTTTTATGGAAGAGCCCGCACCCGGTTAGGCCTCCACTAACCAGTGAACCCATTTCTACCATAGTGCAGTTTATTTTACTGTACACATCACATTACTACATACAAGGTGCATGAAAGAAAAAAGTTATAAATAGTTTATTGACAAACTGCTCTCACTGTATACGGACAGAGCTGGTCTCTTCCCGGGCGAGTCATTCACTGTGGTACCGTAGGTGCCCTAGATCTGGCTAAGGCGCCCTTTTGGAGCCAGCACCCCTCGCCCTAAAACTGCCACAGTATATGGAGTACTGTTGTCAACTTTAGATGGGTCAAACAAATTGGAAACAATAGACAAACATGCAACAAACTGGCCACCCAAACATAGTGAAGGCAACAGTGCAGTGACTTGACCAGCAGAATGTTACCAGATGAATTAATCTTCGATGTCACATTTCGGTGAGTTTACATTGGGTTTCCCTAATGCTCTATTAAGACATATTTTATCTTTTGGATGTCAAGTGATGAAGCAATGCGCTGTACCTCTGACACCACAGCAAAAAATAAAGAACTGCTTAAATCACAAATCTTTTGACCTCTGAAATTTGGATGGCTGTGGCCGATGTGGTTTTAGTGGCATGACTGTCTGGCCACAGCTTTCTTCGGCATTCAAAAAGTTAACTTTATTACTATGAATAGATGCTAGCAGGTTATCTGATTAGTATTGTAGCATCTGTATTTATTTATATGTGTATATATTATATGAATATATGTATGTTAGAGCGGTGTCATACTCCATAACATAATGCAGAGCTACAATGATTCTTTTAAAATACTAAAGAAAGCTACTATGAACTGGTGACGGCAGTGAGGTGGAGTGTGAATAAATAAACTTTTATGATAACTTCTTGGTATTGTATTTCTCTTAAAAGTTCACAAAGGAATCAGCATAAATCATCATTCTTGCGTCACACACATCCCGTGTGGGAGTGTGGGGAAGCCATGACAGGGCTAAGCCCTCTGTGGCAGCAGCTCCTCCGTCCGCGACTACGGACGGGACGTCTCGTTCTGAGACGCATTTATTTATTCTTCTTCTTTCTTCCTTTTTGGCGATGTGTATAGTTTGTGAGCAGTACCAGTTTGGCCTTTCTGCGGCTTTGCGGACATGTTGGCCAGTCCTTGGTGTTGTGGGCACCTGGTATTTCCAGGGGACTCAGTTGGGGGGCACGAGCTCTCTCGGCAGAGCCCTGCCCCGTACGTCTGGAGGACGAGCGTGGAGTGGCGCGATCCCCTCGAGGCTGGGAATCCCCAAGTGATCAGCGCGGCGGATCATGACTCCAGCCAGTTGCCCTATGAAGGCATCCAGCCCTTGCCATTTGATGTCGTGATATATAGTCTCGTTCCTCATATATCGCGGAGCCGAGACTATGGTGCGCAGGGCTTGGGACTCCTGCTCACGCAGCCTTTTCTTGCTTGTTGCAGATGTAAGAGCGTACCATGCGGGTGCCGCGTAGGTCAGACGGGACCGCAGGCACGTCTTATAAATCCCGAGCTTTATGCGCAAGGGAAGGCTGCTGGCAAGGACTGGTCGGAGTCTGGTGGCTGCTCCTCATGTCCGCCGGATCGTTTCCTCCACGTGTTTCGCCATGGTGGTCACACCCAGGTACTTGGCCGTGTGCGACCATTGAATGTCCTGTCCGGACATGCGAAGTTTTGGAGGCTGCTTCACTCTTCCCGTCACGAGCGCCTGTGTTTTCCCCACATTCACCGACAGTCGCCATCGGGAGAGCCAGTCGGGAAGGACGTCAAGCTGACGCTGGATCTTCTTGGTCGCGTGTTTAGTGTTGACGGACGTTGCGAAAAACGCCGCGTCGTCCGCATATAGCCCGAACTTGACGTCGCCCTCCACCGGTATGTCGTCGGTGTAGTGGGCGTAACAGGCTGGAGATAGGCAGCTTCCCTGGGGAACGCCCGCCAGTATCGGGCGCTCCGTCGAGGTGGCGTCCTCCACCGCCACCTGGAATCTTCGTCCGGACAGGAATGATGCGACCACTCGTACCACCCGTCGAGGTGCAGAAAACGTTGACAGTTTGTACACTAGGCCCTCGTGCCACACCCTGTCAAACGCCTTCTCCATGTCAAGGAATACTGCAACCGTGACCTTCTTGGTGTTCATGGCCACCGCCATGTGGTGCAGTACCCTTGACAGCTGCAGAGTTGCATCAGCATAAATGTCACAGGACATGGTATTTAAAGACTATCAAAGCACCATTAAATGGAGGGGAGAAACAAGTAAGTGATAGTCGTCAAGTAACCAGCAGGTGTTAGTAACATTTTTTGTCTATTGACACACTGTGTAAATAATTTAAGAATACTAATGTTGAATCTACTATTTCTTAAATTGCTATTATTAATTACAATATTACTTATCCACTTCACATTGACTAATAACTTATAACTAAATTATCACTCAATGATCTATTAAAATGTGCTTCTGAGGTAAACATAATCCAATTAATATCATTATTTGTTTTCTAAGATACATTTAAATGCGAAATAATTTCAAAGGCGCTATAATGTATTTATCTAAATATTTGTTTATTAAAACTTGTTTAAGTTAATTGCACCACCCACAATTTATCTGCTTTGCCCGAATGTTGACTGGTAGAGAATGCCTCATGGCATTAAGTCCGCCTTTTGTACAATAAGTTTTCTTTTGTGCAATAAAGATTAAATAAATAAATAAATGGACAATCTGATTACTGAAGAATAATCTGGGTGTAATACAGAAGATTGTTTTGTAGGCTGATATTATATTTATTATCAGTTTTTGTTAAATGAAGCTAAAAAAACCGGCCAAGAGCATGTCGGGCCACGCTCAGTGTAGGGTTCCGTAGTTGCCCATCCTGCACAATAGACGGGCTTATAAGGAAGAGAGGTTTTTAAATTACGAGAAAGATTTCAAGCTCTATAAAAAGGTCGTAAACGCCAAAGTAACTGTAATTACTTATTGTCGATTATACGCGCCAGATTGAGCGGAATATTTTAATGCAGTATGGCACTTAACTAATATGTGTAACGTTCGAAATATAAGAACACCGCGCGGCACTTACGTCATTTTAAAGAAAATTATGAAATTTTGCGATAACTCAAAAACGGCTCAACCGATTTTGTTCAATATAATTTTCATTAAAAGTACTTATAAGACCTCATTTTCATGATTTGTTCCATAATTTTTTGACCCGTGGTTGAAAAGTTAGAAGGGGGGGGGACACTTTTTTTTTATTTTCGGAGCGAATATTTACAAAACTGCTGACTTTATCTAAAAATTATGTTTGAAGACCCCTATTATTTTTGAAAGACCTATTCAACGACACCCCACACACTAGTGTTGAATCGAAAAAAAAAATCATCCCCACTTTAGGTGTTCGAGAGGTATCCAAAAAAAAACAATTTTTTTTAGTTTTTATTTTACCGTTTTGTCGGCGTGATACATACACATACTCATACCAATTTTCAGCTTTCTAGTACTAATGATCACGGAGCTAAGCCGCGGTCGGACAGACGGACATGGCGAAACTATAAGGGTTCCTAGTTGACTACGGAACCCTAAAAATGGATTGCTGCTACATCATTTGTAGTGATACTAATTTCGTTTACTGTTAAACACAGAGAAAATATGGTTAAATATTCCACAAATTTTAAATAATATTTATATAACAAAGCCCAAACAATAGGGTGTTTCATATTTCAAAAAGTTTGATTTTCATGTGACTGCTCAAATCCTTGATCGCACTTACCTAAAAGGCCTCTGTGCCAAATTTCAGCTTAATTGAACATTATTTAGAGGTTGCGCAACATTGTGGAATTTAAGAAATACGTAAATTCTTGAGCATTATTCAAATAGGGATTTCAGCATTTTTGGGTTATTAAATTAAAAAAAAACTTATCTAGCATAAAAAAGCGATAACGTACAACAAATTCAACGTTCAGTAAAGCTTCTTCTAATGAATTTCTATGAACATAGGCTCTTTCAAAGAATAGTATAGTTTTAGTATACACTCATTATGATAAAAAAAATAATGAAAATAATATCATACAATTATATGTCAAGATCTGCTAAGAACTTAAAGAAGAAAGGATGTGCATTTCTGTATAGAAAGAAAAACACAAAAGTACATTGTTCAGTTTAATTTTTGAGTGCAAGTACGATACGCGGATTGCTCATAATATAGAGCCATTATCACTTTGGGACATGAAGAATATGTTATTTTTGACGTGACAACGTCTAATAAATTGATGAACGCCGGCCGCGCATACGAAAAAAGATGACGTCATTGTAGCAATACTTTGTAGCGCCGTGGAAGGGAAGGGGAACCACGTGACTGACACAAGCCTACGTCATCATGCTGTTCACAGATTCTCAAACTTTAAAATGTGGGAAGAGGGAACGGTCGGATACAAAGACTATCTATCTGGGGGCACGGTAGTGCCCCCGCCAAGACGAACAAAAAAGAGGCGGGGCACTACCTACCTTTTCTTGAACCGTTTCGTCTCATTTTCAAACCCTCATAGTTTCGTCCCAGTTAACACCAGAGCGCCCAAATTTACAGGATAAGATGCAGTTAGGAAACATATGAAATGTACAAAATTTCATTGATCTAGCTTTTATACTTTAGGTTTTATTGGTACCTAAAATACGCCGATTTTGCCACTCACTTATACACTGACGTATCAAAACCTCTGGGGTACTTCCCGATGACCTAGAAAGGTGAAATTTGGTATGTAAGCTAGTATTAGTACACAAACAACAAAATAATTCTAAAACTTGGAACTTTTACCCCCCAACCCCTTAAACTAGGGGATGGAAGTTTGTATGAGAATTCTGCAAATTTTGATACTAGATGTCTGAAAATTGATATAGGGACTCCTTGTTATAAATAAAACACATAATATTCTAGGATTTTTAGAAAATCACCCCCCACCCTTTAAATAAGGGGATGTAAGTTTGTATGGGGTTCCCATGATAGGGGATAAAAGTGTATATTTATATATTTATATGGGGCTAAAAGTGTATATTATATATTATATGGGGCTAAAAGTAAGTATTTCTTATTAAATATACAATTATTACTACTTCTGTATCTACACTGACTTCGTATTTTAAATATTTCTTTATAGACCTACCAAAATGCAATAATAAATGCAGCGCAATTAACACGCGGAATTTTATATTTTTGATAGTTAAATCAATGATTTTATATCCATCTTAAGCAGATTTAAGCGTAAGACGAATGCGTAAGAGGAAATGATATCAACAAGAAAAATAGGCAAAGATAGAGCTCTGAAGACTGATGCTCAAGAAACGCTACAGCCCAAAAAAAAAAAACCTAGGGCACCTTACAAAAAGAAATGAGATCCCACCAAAACATTTCATGTAAAATTGGCGGCCAAGACTCACATGCTCATAACGCTTTCGCTGTAAAAAGTTATCAGATCCCAGGAAAAGCCAAGCCCCTAAGCCCTGACTTTACTAACCCTACACCTTGGTTTCAAAAGTATGGCTTGGCCGTTTCATAGTACCGTAAATAAGTCCAACGGACCGTTTGCCCATTACGGTTTATATATTTACGGTAACCTATGAAACAGCCAAGCCATACTTTTGAAACCAAGGTGTAGGGTTAGTAAAGTCAGGGCTTAGGGGGCTTGGCTTTTCCTGGGATCTGATAACTTTTTACAGCGAAAGCGTTATGAGCATGTGAGTCTTGGCCGCCAATTTTACATGAAATGTTTTGGTGGGATCTATCTATCTATCAGCCACATACGTCCACTGCTGAACATAGGCCTCCCCCATGACTCGCCACAAAGTGCGATCCTGTGCAGACCGCATCCAATGATTCCCCGCTACCCTCACGAGGTCATCCGTCCATCTAGTCGGGGGCCGACCCACGCTGCGCTTTCCTATACGTGGTCGCCACTCTAGGACTTTGCTGCCCCAACGGCCATCCGTTCTCCGGGCTACATGGCCTGCCCATTGCCACTTCATTGGAAGAGGGAAGAGGGAGGAGGGAAGAGGGATTCATATCAATAAATATTCTACCGAGAATAAGACGTTGTCACGTAAAATCTTCCTTCGCCCGTAAAACCGACTTTACAGGCAACCATTTTTGTATAGTATGCTATACTGAAATGCATTACATATTGATAAACGATAGCAAATTATACAAATACATATATTTTCAGGCCACTTAACTTTTTTATTTTTTGTCTATAGATTCAGAGCTCCAAAACTCTGCGATTTTGCTTTTTTGTATGTTATTTATTCTATATTTTTGTAAAACATGTTGTAAATTATCTCCCATCATATTAAAAATAGTAGACTTCTTCTAAGTGATACCGAAAACGCTGATGTATCTGATCTTGAAAGCGTTTGCTGTATTCTTTCTCTTTTTTCTATAAATGGTAATATTACACGTTTCTCTCGAACTTCTCTTCGGCTCTGACTTTATAGAAATTGAATGATAGTTTAATTATTTACATCTAAACTTCTCTAAGGGTATTACTCTTTACTTCCAAACAGAGATATTTATGTTTAATTTCGTATAAAATGTAAAATCAGTACTTCAGAACTATTACGAATTTTAACATTTGTTGTAAAAGTGGTCAGTTTGCGCAACCTCTAAACGTCCTCAAAATTTCTTGAAATTTGGAACAAACATTTACTTTATTATAGAGACTCGATCCCCAAGCAAAGTCATAAAAAAATACACAGTTTATTTTTTTCCATACAAAGATGAAACACCCTACCAAACAATCCACAAACATGCCCGAAAAGTTATTTCTAGTGCCATTAAATCATTATTTCGGAAGGAGAACATTAGGATTGAGTAGAGTTCCTATGAAGAATTGAAATAGGTTGTTGACATACCACCACTGACATTTTATAAAGCATGTGTACATTATTTTACCGTAAATACATAATCAAAACGGGGAAACTCCCTTCTGCGAAAGTACTGTCAATAATATATTGTACCTAATTGTAACTCAGTGAACGAATAAAACTTTGTACTCAGATTTCACACAAATATATGGTACCTGGGCGACCGAGCTTTGCTCGGTTATTACTATTTATTGTAATCTGGTGGTGTTTAAAATTTGTATCGGTAAATTTTTCGTTTTGCATATGAAGCAATAGTTGCTTCATATTATCTCAATAAAATAAAAACTCGACAGCATAAATCATTAATGTTAGACATATTTATGAGAAATATATATTGTTATGTCAAACATTAACTAATTTTTTTTTAAGTTGTTTAAAAACAATAAAAATTATACATAAACTAGAACATATAACAAAAAATAAAAAAGTAAGTCACCGAGCGGGATTCGAACCCGTAACACCCGTTTCTTGCCGTCCGCGTCTTAACCCGCTGAACCAGACGCACAGTGGTCGGCAGGACGAAATTAGCGACCATATTCTGCGTGGAAAGAAAAACGCATGAAAACTCAAAAATACGCGTTTTCCCAAACATAAGACTAATCTAGATCGATTGTTTACCCCCAAAAACCCCCATATACCAAATTTCAGCGAAATCGTTAGAGCCGTTTCCGAGATCGCAGAAATAAATTTATAAATATACAAGAATTGCTCGTTTAAAGGTATAAGATTTACAATCCAGTCTACAATAACTTAATAATAACATAATTAATAATAATACAATTATTTTAAGGTGGGCAACAAATAGATAACATTAAAAAAGAAATGTTATCAGTGTCATGTCAGCACTGATTGTATTATCAATATTATCATTATCGTTGTCCCCACCCCACTCATTTTCGGAGGGAACATGCAATTATAGATTAGAGTGTATTACTCATACAGTGCCTGGGCGAGTCATTCACTGTGGTATTGTAGACGCCCTAGATCTTTTGGAGCCCCGGGAGGTAGCAGGGGGCAGCTTAAAACGGCCACTGTTATACGGAGTGCTGTCGTCAACTTTAGATGGGTCAACCAAATTGGAAACGATAGACAAACATGCATCAAAGTGGTCACTGAGACGTAGTGAAGGCAAGAGTGCAGAGACTCGACCAGCAGACTGTTACCAGATTAATTGGGCTTCTACGTAATACATTTCGGTGAGTTTACACTATGTTTGCATAATGCTCCATTAAGAGGGCGCCGAGCGTTTGCGACTGAACCATAGAGCGTGGGGAACTCGTATTTAAATCGGCGCGCGGCCGCCATAGTAAAAATGTATGGAGAATTAAAAGCACTTTTTGATAAATCTGGATCTTTAATACCAAACAATAATTCAAATATTTGATACGGACAAATTGTAATGTAAACATTCATCTTTTTTTTTACTGAAAATCAGAATAGATTTCCATTGTTAAAGTATAAAAAATTGGTCAAGTGCGAGCCCGACTCGCGCATGAAGGGTTCCGTACCTATACATATATATAATCTATAACAAGTTTGTTGTATGGGAGCCCCCCCTTAAATTTTTATTTTATTTTTAGTATTTGTTGTTATAGCGGCAATAGAAATACATCATCTGTGAAAATTTCAACTGTCTAGCTATCACCGTTGTTGAGATACAGCCTGGTGACAGACGGACGGACGGACGGACAGCGAAGTCTCAGTAATAGGGTCCCGTTTTTACCCTTTGGGTACGGAATCCTAAAAAACACTTAACGCCTGCTTACGATTTTACAATATTCGTCCAACTTTACTGAGTTCTCTAGGGTAAAATATTAATAATCTTATAATTTTTCCACGGAGAAGTTGTTAACACATTCTTCGAAATGCTAAATGTATAGTTTAGAAATGGATTAAACAACTAGTGTTGACGTTATCCACTTAACGGCAATTGCCTATTTTTTCACATTTCGCTCGGTGCAGTCTTAAGACCAGACATGTTTAACTTTTTGAACGCCAAGTGGTGAAGCAATGCGCCGTGCCTCTGACGCCTCAACGATAAATAAAGAAGTGCTTGAATCACAAAGCTTTTGACCAATGAAATTTGGCGAGCTGTGGCCAACGTGGTGTCAGTGGCATGACTTTCTGGCCACAGCCGTCTTTGGCATTCAAAAAGTTCATAACTATGAATGTACAATCCCATTACTAACGAGTTTAAGTTTAAATTATTTACAATGGTTGCACAGCATGTTTACACAGTATAAGAATAGGCTGGTTTTATATGTATTATCACTTATCAGTTTTAGTTAAATTAAGCTAAAAACTGAATCGCAATTTTTTTAAACTGATAAACAAAAAAAAACATGGTTAATTATACCACAAAATTTAAATAATATTTGTATAACAAAGCCCAAACGATCCACTAACATGCAAGAAGAGTTATTTCTAGCACAATTAAATCATTGTTTCGGAAGGAGAACATTAGGTTTGCGTAGAGTTCCTATGAATAATGTATTGAAATAGGTTGTTGACATACCACCACAAATCAAATCAAAATCGTTTATTTGCAGTTACAAGTATTTTACTAGCTAAGTACACGATGTTAATGCATTGGGTGTAACTTGCCGATTAGGCGTGGAAATTTTAATTTCCGATCCATGTAAAATAAAAATTATACAAAAAATCAGTGCTCACAAATTTTCATTTCACCACTGTCATTTTATAAAGCATACGTGCATTATTTTACCATATGAAAGCTGTTTGGAGCACTACAATCAGATGACCAAAAGGAAACTTGTCAGGATGTAATAAATGATTATGTTTGTGTTCTTAACAGGCTGCAGTAGCTGAAACTGGTCACAGGTTGAAGAAGGCGGTCGGAGAGCCAGTCTACGTAACAGTTTCAACGGGTTCCAGTTCTGGAAGAACTGGCTGCGATGGGAGGCTCTAGACTTCTATGTGTTTTCGTATGTGTTGTTAAAATATTTTTAATTCCTTTTTAAACTTCAAAGGGTTATAGTGAAGTCTAATCAATATTAGGTAGTTTATTGTAATATTAATTCCATATAAAAAAATATACAGAAATAGCTAGTAAATCAAAGAAGTAGCAATGTTATTTATATAAAAATATACATATGTGATATTTGTGGTTAAATCGTTAAGAAGCTATAAATAGTTTACCTAGTAGACAAATATTTGTATAAGTATTTATTTTTTGTAAATACACTTTTTCTAACGTAATCATATCATAAGGTCTGGACGGGTACACTACACTCCGGCACGTACCAACTCCGCTTTCTGCATTTGTTCGTTGCGCGTTCGTAGATACCGCAAATTGCGTCGCATTTTGCATGCGGATTTTAAGAGAAATAAAGGGAACATCTTATTCTGGTTTCAATCTGTTGTGAACCCAACAATGGCAAGTCGAGAAGCATCGTTAGATCAGGACATACACATGTCATCAGATGATTCTGACAACGAGTCCCAAAACAGCCGTGAATCTCGTAAAAGAAGTACTGAACCTCACTATCCGGGGCTGCCCCCAAAAATAATAAAGTTGGATGATAAATGCCAAAATAATGACGAAAACGAAGATACTGGCTCTAAAACAGAAATGTACCCTAAAGGAGGACTGGTGAATAGTCTCCACGGTAATATCTACCAATTGAAACTACAAATGCTGTTCTTAAAACGTGCCTTACACAAAAAGTACGATTTTCGGTTAGGCACAGAGGTAGAGGATGCTCACAAATTTGACGATATTGTGTTTAAATATAAAAGGCCGAACGAGGCAGGCAATTCTGAGATTCGTTTTGTTCAAGCGAAGCATAGACTGAAAGAATCTACAAAGATTACCGCAACCGATTTGTTGACAGATACCGACGATGATTTTAGCCTCCAGAAATATTTTATTTCCTATTCAAAAATCAAACAGAATCCTGAATATAACAAGAGTAAAATAAAAGATTTGATCATCTATACTAACATTGACTTTGACTATTCGAATTTAAGAAGTGAGTCAATCGAGACGGAAAGCATAACTGAAAATGACCCTATTCTTAAGGTAACTAAAACAAGTAAAACTGCCAAACGTGTAAAGCTTAGTGTACCAAGGGACCATATACTATACGACAAATTAAGGGAAACGACAGATTTGCACGTTTTAGCCAAGGCGTTGAAACAACATATCGTTAATAAAAGCACTATTAAGATGTCCGAGATATTTAAGCATTACCAGTATGCATTATCTAAAACAGTGCTTCATGTTAAAATGCCCTGTGCCACTTTTCGTGACGAATTCTCAAATGGCGTAAACCTCTCTGAAGACGTTCAAAATTTTCGTAATATACTGCAGTGGTCCTTAAAAATAGAAAATAGCGACCAATTTAAGGAAATGCTGCGTCAAACAGAGCTACCTGTGTCTACGGGGTTTGCACAGGTAATAGATTTTCATCCTAATCCTGTTATTGATGATCCTAAATTTCTTGCTATAACATTTGCCAACATGGTAATTGAAGCTCAAAACGAGCAAAATTATGTCATTGCTGTAAAGAGAACCCGTAAGGTAATTAATACTAACATCAATAAATTAGCCTTTCATGTATTAGTACAAGACGAACCTGAGAACGGCCTAGTCAAATTCGGTAAAAACTTTTTTGATGAAAACAGAAATTTAAAGGGCAATTTAGACAATTTTAGGGCTAATTTGAAAGCAATGTTCGAAATGCACGGTATAGACTTTTCGACGCTCAGACAATACAGGTTCAAAATAAATAATTTTTATACATGTGAAGAAACATCAGAACGGGATCTTATATTTCTAAAGAGTGAATTGCCAAATAACTTGGTGAAAGACGCCGAAATCGAAGATTTCCTGGTCAAATTAGTATTTGCGGTAAATCAGCCCAATGAAATGGAATTGGGTAAAATCATTGCGAAGGAAATGGGAGAATCCAGTCAATTCAATCTACTGGATGCCAATTTAGTATCAGATTCATTCCAAAACAAAATGTTGGATTGGTTTAAACAAAAACGTCAAGAAAAGAACAAAGAAGGCGTATGGCTTGATGCTGAAAGTGGTAATGAATTTTTGGTCTCAATAGAAAAAAAACTCGGTGTTCTAATATCATTAGGAATTAGTTTAGCATATCCTGAGAAGCTAGCCGCATTTGATATTAGATTCGGGGAAAATAAAATCTTTGAAAAAGTTAAAATGTTCCTCTCTAAAGAAAATGATTCAAAAAAGTTACTGTGCATAACTACTCCAGAAAAAGAAACATTATTAAGTGCAATTAATGTTTATAGTTCCCTAGAGATTTTAAAACAGCTAGAGGAATACGCACAATATCAGAAAAAGGATAGTTTTCTTTTTATGCGCTTAAAAACATTATTAGGCGTGAAAATACAATCATACATAATAGAATCTTTTAAATCACTATGCAGTTATAATTTGTTAATTGTTGACTGCAAATGTTCGTCACTTAGTGACGAAATGTGTAGTAAACTTTCCGATATTTTGATGAAAATGAAGAAAAAAATTATTCTCATTGCCAATGAGCAAAACGATATTATTGATAATTTTGACGAGGATTTGCAATCATATATCACTACCGATACCGATGATACTAATTTTTTTGATCTTACTGATGAATCGAAGAGCATGTTGTTGCAGAAGCAGGTCACATTTCAAGGCCGAATTAAAAAGGTTTGTCTGAATGAGTTGATAAACCAGTCAGATGAAAAAGCCAGAGATATAATAAATGTGGGGATAATGGTTAAGTTGCTAAAGAATAAAGAGATAAGTATAGGCAGTAAACCAAAAGATTTAAGTGAAATTTATGAATACTATATCCATCGTAAATTCAAACCAGTAGTTTTTAGTATAGCAGATATCCAAAAATATTTAGAGGAAAGTACTCCGAACTCTGATTTATTTGTAGTTACTGGTGTTGATAACGGGCTCCACCACATTAACATTCATGCATTTGACAACGCTCATTCGGCAGAAGAGAAGTTTAATGAATTACTTACTAAAAATAGCAAATTTAACATTCACTGGTTACAGAGCGACTCAAAAAATTTAATTTGGTACAAATCTCACGGCTCGATACTTAATCTAATGTCATATAGAATACAAAAATGGATGACGGATGTTAATACGACTTACCCATATTTAATAGAAGAGTCTAAATTGATTTGCGATGATAATATTCATGATAAAATAACGATTATTTCTGGTACAGCTGGAATAGGTAAAAGTACTGTTTTAACTAATTTATCCATGGAGTTGATAAACGATCCAAGTCTATGGGTAATAAGAATAGATTTAAATGATCATACAATGAAACTTGAAATTAAAAGTGAAGAAACATTCGAATCGCTTGGAGGAAATATGGATAAGGTTAAAGATTTTTTATTTAATGATTTATTGATCTTGCAAGATTGCGACAAGTTTGATAAAGATTTGTTTATTAATAATGTTAGAAATCACGGGAAAATTGCTTTTTTAATTGACGGTTTTGATTTAATTTGTCCAGACTATGCGGATGTAGTAATTGATTTATTACGATCATTAAGAAAATTGAAAGCTAGAAATATAATTGTTACAACAAGAACAAATTTCAGGTACAAATTAGAAAATGAATTAGGTGTATTCGCCTCAATTTTAGAGCCATTTTCAAGAGGAGACCAAATCGAATTCCTCGTTAAGTTTTGGACTAAAAAGATAGAGTCAACTAATCTAAATACAAATAAAATATATATTTACGCGAAATCCATAATAAAACACGTTTGTAAATGTATCAACGATCGTGAAAAAGAATTCGTTAGTAATCCACTTCATTTGATGATGGTGGCAGAGGTTTTCCAAAGAAACGGTAAGGGTATTGGTGTGGCCATAGACGATGTTAATATATCGAAATGGCAAGGGTGTAAAGAATTTGTAGAATCAGATCTCAATACACCAATGATATCTACAGAATTGTCTCTAGTAAAGTTATATGAACATTTCATTGAGAGAAAATATTTAGATTTCAATTTAATAGGTAAAAGCATTACAGATGTTTCAAAAGTAAGTGCTAGAAAAGGAAAAGAGGACTACAATGAAGCGTATGCATCGTTTAAAACTAAAAATGGATTACTTGCATTAAAGCTATTGTTTAATGAGAAAGAATTGAAAGAACTAATGTCTCCATCTGACATTACAAAACTCGAGGACGTTATAAAAAAGTTTTATGACGGTCAACATATCAAAGGTATTGTTGACGAAATTATAAAAGGCAAACCACACTTCATTCATCGTACGTTTGCGGAATATTTTGCTTCTATTCTAATAGCTGAGAAAATACTTGCGGCGCCTTCTGACACACTTAAGTGTATCAACAATGTGATGCGCAACATGTCACCTATTTTCATGCACAGCATAATAGATAAATTAGAAGGTAAACATGAAACTCTTGAATTGGCATTAGGTAAACCAATTTTGTATTTTATTCTTACGGATAGTTGTTCGAATTTCCTTAAGCTATTAATACAATCCAACTGTGCTGATTGGCAAAAAAAATTAGATGCTTCCGGCAAAACTCCTCTTCATTACGCAGTTATAGATGGTCAATCTGATATCGTGGGGAAACTATTAAAATATGCCGATGATATTCCCACGGATGACATATTAAAACATGGCAATTTCAAGTTTACCGAATATGAACATTCTGTACTGGTAAAATTCATCAACGTAAAAGATAATGATGGTAAGACTGCACTTTATTATGCAGTACAAAAAAACTGCTTTGACGTGGCCTTCGAACTATTATTGAAAGGTGCATGTATTAGTTTGTTAACAGACGACAATTTCAACGCATTAATACGTCACATGTACGGAATGGGCTATGACTATGTGAATAACAAATATATTTTATATACTAACGGTATGAACAGACAGGAGGCGAAATATCATCCGATACGAGAAAAACTTGTCCTTGCTGCACCAGGTTTCTTCAATACTGTAATTGAAACCGATCAACCTGAGATTCTATCATATTTCTTTAGGCACGGTCGTGTTCAAGCCATTGAAACTTTATTAGCTACTATAGATAATATACAGGCAAGACAAGAAATATTAAAGGGGTCTGATTGGTGGAGTAAAAATTCGTTAGAGAATGTCCTTCGTAGTAACGATCTTAGTGATGAAAGTCGTTTGGACATTACAAAAAAATTGTTCGAACTCTCTGATGGTTTCTCATTATTTCGTATGGAGCCTCCTCCTGTGGAACAGGTTATACTAAACGCGACTGTAAAAGGCCATGTACAAACATTAAAGTTCTTTATCGATTTACAAAAACAAACAGATTATTATGGTATTGTATATAACGCTTGCAAGTATGGACAGATTAAGACTGTCAAATATATGTATGAAAACCATAAAGACCACATTATTGACTCGAATGGAAATACGGGACTGCACGCAGCTTGTTCCATAGACTACAATACTATACAAAATAATAGATCAATTCGTGGCTACACTTCAGCAAAAAAAACGGTACAAAGCTACGGCTTTCGTATATATATAATTAAGTACTTAATTGATAACGGTGACATTGATGCTACAAACAAGAATGGTCAAACTCCATTAGATTTGGCAAAGTCACTCGGAAAGCAACAAAATGTAATAGAATACTTAATATCAAAGGGTGCCACTACTAATTCCGAACCTAAATGTGGTAACATAGCTCTTCCTCTTGAGACTGCAGGTGTATCAGGTTATAAAGACATTAGCTCTAAATGTTCACGTATTTCTGAACAAAACTGCCAATCAAAAAAAGAAAGCGAAAGTGCTGGAACTTTTGGCTACCCGAGGTTACATTCTGCTATACTGGCGAAAGATTTCGATTCAGCGAAAATAATTATACGACAGGGTGCAGATGTT
Organism: Apotomis betuletana; assembly: GCA_932273695.1. Lineage (NCBI taxonomy): Eukaryota > Metazoa > Arthropoda > Insecta > Lepidoptera > Tortricidae > Apotomis > Apotomis betuletana. The sequence goes on from OW026322.1 coordinate 13,462,742, forward strand.
GACGAAAAAGATGAAAATGGTGATGCACCTCTGCACTTATGCAATACGAAATATTGTGTAGATGTTCTCGGAGTTGTATTGATATTGTTACTATATGGTGCTAAATTTGACATTGAAGACAAAAACTATAGAACACCGTATGATTTGATTCCTGACGAACTAAATGGCAGTACAGTGTTTTGGGTCTTCACTACTCTAAAGAAATTATTCAGCAGTCAAAATTTAACTCAAACGTTAAAAGATGCAATACTCGAAATTAGACAGAATGTTTTTGACGACACAGGCCATTGGAGACATGAAACTGGAAAAAATATTTTAATTTGTATGCTTAATTCTCGAAATAATCAAGGAAAATCATTATTACATATAGCGGCGGATACAAATAATGAGGAACTTTTGAATATACTTTTAGATTTAAAAAATAAACCTTTCTTCAATGATATCACTGAAAAACGAAAATATTTACCAGACCTTTGTTACCAACGTTCATCAGTTGACAGCACCGATTCTGAAGGTAACACGCCAATACATCTGGCATCACATAAAGGCTTTAAAACAATTGTTTTTCAATTATTGAATGTTGGAGCCAAATTCAATACCATTAATTCTAAAAGCGACACACCAGAAGAACTTGCTATAAGAAATAACCACACACATATAGTAGAAGTGCTTCAAGCAATTAAACAGTTGTTTGTTGCTTTAGAAGAAGGCACCAAATATAAAGACATAGAACAATATATAAAGGCGATTATGAACGCTAAATCTAATTATGCATTTAATTGTAGAAACCAATCTGGTAAATCGGCATTGCTTTTAGCTGCGTCTTTAAATCAACAAGAACAGCAAATGACCTTCGTAAAACTGTTACTGGATAACGGTGGAGATATCACAACTACTGATGACAGGGGAAACACACTTCTCCATATCGCTGCTATTAATGATAACGTTGATAATGTAAAGCTGCTGTTGGATTATGGAGCTATATATGGCGAGACAAATAACGACAATGATAAACCCTTGAAATTGGCTCGTGGAGAGTGTTATGATCTGCTGGAGCTTGTTGAGACGGCATTTAGAGACATAAAAGGCGATGACCCTCAAAAAGCAGTTGCTAACCTAGAAACTTATGATAAAGACGTTATTACCGCCATTGTACATAGTCGTGATCATAAAGGTAACACCCTTTTGCACTATGCTGCGTATGTTGAGGATTCAATGATGGTTGAAACTTTATTAGGGAATGGTGCTATGTATGACGCTACAAATAAAAATGGAACGCCTCCCTTAACTGCTGATCAGAACAGTGTTACAGACTTATTAAAAACGATCGAAGGAATGTTTCAAAACCTTGATAATATTTATGAAGGGGTAAAAAATATTAATGTGAAAGTTATTCAAAACGTTCTTGACTGTAAAAGGAAGAGTTTATTAGATTATGCTAAGGAAAGATGCGATAAGAAAATCATTTCATTTTTAAATGATATAACGGCGGATGAGTAGTTAGCCCAGGTAATACTTCTTGAGGTAAAACGTAGTGTATGGAAAATATAAATATGGGATATCTATAAATTAAAAACTCACGCTATTAAAAATTTATGAACACTTCAAATACTAATAAATAGTATAGAAAAAGCAGGCGGTAACTTCTAAATTACGCCCTATGGCGTAACAGTTTTACGGAACATTTAACTTTAGAAATTATTAGGTTTTAAGCAAAAAATTACTGTCTTTACATTTATGTTTTAAATTATTGTAGATAAGTTAAGATAATTAAATTAATTTAAGTAATATATTTAAAAGTATAGCCAGCGTCAGAGAAACGAAACGTGACACCTACTAATCTAATCGTAGCTGCATAAAATGGTGTCCTATCGTTTGACCAAAAAACGTTTGACAAATGATCACTTGACCAAACAACGTTTCACCAAAAAAACGTTTCACCAATTGATCATTTTACAAAAAGTCATTTTACAAATGATTCACTTCACCAATCAGATGTTAAATTTTCATTTTACAAATAATCATTTGACCAAATGATCATTTAGCAACTGAGTCATTTGACCAAACTTGAGGTGAATCAATTTCAGAGCAGATCCGACCCGGCCGGGTTAGGTTAGGTTAGTTTTTTTTTATATCCATAAAAAACGTAAATAAAGAAAAAGACAAGAAAAAGACAAGAAAAAGACAAGAAAAGGACAAGAAAAAGACAAGAAAAGACAGAAAAAGACAAGAAAAAGACAAGTAAAGGACAAGAAAAAGACAAGAAAAGACAAGAAAAAGACAAGAAAAGGACAAGAAAAAGACAAGACAAGAAAAAGACAAGACAAGAAAAAGACAAGAAAAAGACAAGAAAAAGACAAGAAAAAGACAAGAAAAAGACAAGAAAAGGACAAGAAAAAGACGATAAAGACAAGATAAAGATAAGATACAGATGCATTTATTTTGTTAAAGAAGTACTTTTTATGAAATAACATTTTGTAAAATGATATTTTGTAAAATGATATTTTGTCAAGTGTAGTGTTTGTAAAATGATCATTTGTAAAATGATACTTTTGTTAAATGTCTCGTTTGCCTAATGAATATTTGGTGAAACGTTGTTTGGTCAAGTGATCATTTGTCAAACGTTTTTTGGTCAAACATTAGTGAACCGCATAAAATGTTTAAATTATATTACCAAAACACATTGGTGTATTGGTAACATTGTTGGCGTATTTTGCAGGAAAATCCTTTACTACTTAAGTACTAAAGTCGGACCACAATAACTCTTCCAAGCAAATGAACTGCCAAACACAAAAACTAAGTATGGGATTATTAACCAAAGAGTAACCCAGATATCTTAGTTCTTGCATATTTTTATAAATATCTTTAATATTTTTTTTGTAAATATCTGATCAAAGCATAGCTTACCAAGATGTTTTTTTTTATTTATATTAAATTTGCTAGAACCTAATACTAGTTTAAAGATTAAGAATAATACACAAGTATCAAGACTAATTAGTACCCTATCTAATGTTGTCATTGTCAACTGATTTACAGATAAAAAACTAAAATTTGCTTGGGCAAAGATATTAATTTAGCCAGACTATACCTAGGTACACGTACACATGATGATATACGGAGTTGTTTATTTCAATGTTGTAATATTCATCTTGCTTTTTTGTTCATTGTTATTTTTACTGTTTTTACTTTTAATGCTGTTTTAGTCTTACTGTTATATCTTTTTATGTTTCTGCGCAAAAGGCCGTGGAAGACCATTGAATTATATATATTTTTAAGATAATCCTTGCTGTATATACTTGCAAACTGGTCATGAATGTTCGAAATTCGACCGTTGAATAGTGCCGTCCCTCTCGATCTCCTGTCAATGTATATTTGAGTGAACGGGACGGCACTATACGACGGTCGCATTTCGATCATCAGAGTAGCCCTTCTGATCAAGATTAGAACTAGTTATAGTTTATTCGGAATTCTAAGATCAAAATTATGTCAAACTGGCAAAAGTGAAAAATGACCTTGAATTTACTTGTATACGGTTGTTTGTACCTTGTGCCAAAGTGACTTCATTTGATCTTAGAGATCGGACAGACTATACTAATTTGTTTACTATAGTATGATTATTTTTTATACACACATTTGACACATCACAGGACCCATAGAACGTAAATCTGCACGACTTATTGAATTTCATAAAAAAACAAGCAATGTCATAGTGGTATTTCTAGTTTTTTACTTTCTATTTCATACAATGAGTTCATATTATATTTTTTCATATTATCACGGTATTGAAGTATTTAACGATAACAAATCATTACATAAACAGTTACGTACTACGTCCTTTTTTTTTAAAAGCTTTGTACTTACATGAATCGAAATGCAAGATTTTGTCACAATCTTGCATTTCGATTCATGTACTATTTTGTAAATTGGTAGAAATCGATTAAATCGATAAATTTATAACCAGAATAAAAAACAATAAAACATATTACTATTTTACATAGAAAGCTCCAGTGAGTCTCGTAGCTCAAAAATATATCGATTTACACAAAATAAAAAAAAAATATGCAGGTTCGGAAAAAAGTTCGTCGATAAAATCGATTCGATCAACAATTCATAATCATTAGATTTGGCAAACAACATGCCTTTGCTACATCACTAAAAACATCAACAGAGAACTGTCAAATGTTTGTTAAAAATATAACCACACTCTACGTGCCATACTGATATAAATTAAGAATTACTATACTACTACCATTGAAATATTTTTGTCACAAATATAACGATAAGGTTTTTATGAAGTGCTTATATTTTATAACAATATGCTTGTTTTTTTTTTTTCTTTTTTTTTATAGACGATGGAGTTACTCCCATATACGAAATTCGATCTCCGTATCGTGCCGTCTCGCTCATTTAAATATTGTTTGACTCGAGATCGAGAGGTACACACGGTACAAACTTCTAATGTTGTCGATCTTCGGAGTAGCCCGTCTGACAAAAAGAAATTAATGAATAAAATGCTATTTATTTCAACTGTTCGTCGTTTTTATTTTAATCTTTTTAGTGCCGAGCTACAGTCCGACCAAAAAGAGTAGAAATTAAAAAGTGGCAATACTGTAGCGCCCCTTTCTAATCAATCTAAGAAAACGGCAAGGAGCTTATAAGTAAGACAACAGGAGTGCGAACTCAGAATAAGTGTTCACACAAAATTAAATCTTAGTATAAATACATAAAGTATATTTTACAGGTGAAGGGGTCACGGTCAGACAGAGACAGCTCGCACATAGGTAGTGTGTCCCTTTCTAATATTGCCAGTCACAAAAAATAGTAATAATTAGTAGTTTTCAAATAAAATGGTAGTTATTAGTAGTTTACATTTTTCTTTAAATTAACACTATTTACTTCAAATAATTAAATATTTTATTCGCTAAACTTTCTTACGCGTCACCAAAGAAACTAACGGAAAAAATTATGAACGTTATACAATCCGTTAGTATATAAATATAATTTTATGTTAGGGCAGGATAAAACCTTTAAATTTGAAATCTTATTAATATAATTGAAAACTGTCAGCATTTTTGACAGTGCTTAATGGTATCTTTCTGATAATTAAAAAAATTACATACTTATAATTGCATCATGGTAACTGGAATTAAAGGTTGCAAAAGGAAATATTTGGTGGCTGTAGTATATTTTTTCAGGTAATATATGGTATCGTATATTAATATGAAAGCATGTCAAACTTTGATAAAGTACTAATAGAGTGACAATGAATTTACAAATTACCGGAGAAATATTATTCGTACTAAAAACAATCTGAGCATTGCACTATTGCAGTAATGTCGTTTTTAATATACTACGATAATCTTTCGCTATCTAAGGGTGGTTAATAGGCTTCAAAATGTCAAAATGGTCGTAGCGAGCTGAAATTTGGTATGTACGGGGCTTTGGGCCCCCTGATTCCAAAAAACGTTGATGCTAGGGGGCTGAAACTCGGTATCGGGGGCCATTTGGGGCTCACAAATATGAATCTGGAATCGGTGTCCGAAAATACGTTCAAATTCGGAAAATATCGGAAAAACAAGATTTGTATAAAGAAAATTTCAAATTAATCCGAGGGGGCTCAAATTCGGTATCAGGCGGTTTTTGAAGCCCCCGAGTCGGAATCTGAAATCGAATTTAAAAAATTCGGTCAAATTCAGAAAATATCGGACAACAAACTTAAATATTTTAGTTCGACCGAGGGCCGCAGGCTTAAGGGCGAACGTCCCCCCACGAGGCCGCAGGCCGAGCTCCGTGTAGCACCAAAGGTGCGGAGCGTCCCAGAGACGGCGTAGCGCGTGAGCCCAAGGGCCCGCAGGGCGAGCCCACCTAGAACATTGCTACCCGCCTAAGTAATCGTAGTAGTAGTAGCAATCGTAGAACCGAAGTTAGGAGATAACTCAAACGAGATGTATGCCTTTAAGACCTCCTAGATCACCCCGCCATAAGTATTTTATATGAATCACTAAAAACAAAAAAATATACTTATATAATATAATAAATGAGTGGTTTGGCATCGTCTTCAAAACGTGATTCAAACGTAATCTGACCTTAAATGGGTTATTTTTAGCTTTTTAGTATTTTTTTTGAAGTCGGTTTTTTTTGCTTTTTATTTCGCCATATACTTGGTAACCGTTAGTACAGTAATAAAAAGTATTGCGTAGTCTTGCATTGGTAAAACAGAGTTATACAGGTAGTTTATAAAATAACGGTATACTTAGTTTTACCTCCCTAATTAATTTATGGTACCCTACAAATAACCACTTTTTTTTATATCCTCATAAATGTGTTCATGTCCACGTACATCAGAATATGTTCATCAGAATATGTTTTTTGTTTGTTTTGTTTTTAAGTATGACTTAACGAAGTTTGTCATTTATCAAATCAAATTAACAGTTACGGGATTGCTGCGTTCTGTTAAAATAACAGGAGCCAAAAGTGTGTTATTGCTGGCATAGTAGCTAACATTCACTATATTTATTTATGAGTTTCCATAGGTAATATATAAAATAAATTCTAGCTACAGTGCCAGCCAATATACATTTTTAGACTTTAATTTTTTTTATATAAATATCGGACAACCTCACACAAATCAATCTAGTCCCAAATTAAGCTCAAGAAGGCTTGTGTTATACTAGACGACGATATACGTACTTATATCCATACTATCCATACTTCCATACTCCATACTTAATATTATAAATGCGAAAGTGTGTCTGTCTGTCTGTTACCTCTTCACGCTTAAACCGCTCAACCGACTTAGATGAAATTTGGTATGGAGATAGTTTGAGACCCGGGAAAGGACATAGGATACTTTTCATCCCGAATAAATTTAGTGTTCCAGTGGGATGAGCGGGTAACACCGCGGGGCACAGCTAGTAGATAAATATATACTTAAATACATAGAACAACCATGACCCAAGCACAAATATTCGAGTTCATCATACAAATATTTGCCCCGGCCGGGATTCGAACCCGGGACCGCCGGCTCAGTAGGCAGGTGTCTACAAACCGAGCCAAACTTGTAATAAAATGGAATAAGGATGAGTCCCTCTTTATTGCTAAATATTTGGTTACCCCAGCAGAGTGGGACAAACTTGCCCCCTTGGCGGCTTTCTTACTTGGATCGTTCGAACGAAGCAATGAGCAGTCCAGGTATACTATAGTATTTACTAGGTCCATGGAAAACGGGGACGACACTACCACAGTATAATAAAGAGTACTAACGTACAGTATGGACACTCCCTGCCTCCCCCCGAAAGTGCCGCCCACCCGCGCTCGGTTACCTCGCAGTTACCGGCTGGCAGGGACGCGACGACGCGGTGCGCAGAGCGGAGGCCACGTATAATTTGTTTAATATTTGAATATTATACGGTATAATATTCAAATATTAAACAAATACTTTTGTAATGGGCGTGTGTTGTGCTGTGTACGGTTGTTTAAGCTCTATAAACAACAAAAATAAAAGAAAGTTCTACAGATTCCCATTGGATGAATCAAGGCATGTACATACCCAGTTATTTTCAAAGTGTTTTATGTTTTAGTAGAAAACCAACTTACAATAGGTACTTATGTTTAGTATTTTTTTGCCCTATCCGTTTTCGACCTAAACCTATCAGATCACACTGAAAACAACACAATATATATATGAACAAAAAAATCATGTTTTCAACTTACGTAATATTTTGGTGGCCTGAATTTCCTTACAAAAATTTAGTTACTTCGTTTATACTGATTCAAAATAGGAAACTATTTGTATAAATCGAGCTTAGATACCCACGTTACAGCGTAATATGATTCTTAATTCTTCCTAATTCGCGCAATGAGTTTTTAGTCATTGAGGTTATAGAATTTTAACGCGGGCGGAATAAGAAATCGTAGATTAACATTACTTTAATTATAAGCACACAAAATTAATTCGACGCCGCTATTACAAGGTCATCTCATATTGCTGCACATTGTGTTCCCGACTCGTGCGTTCAAAATGGCAGCAACCCTAGCATGTCTTATCTCACTCACACAAGCATGGTACGCGTTCACCTACACGAGCTTAGACTGTGTGCGTAGCAACGCGTTTCTTTCATACATTTGATCGCCATTGTCCGAGGTGTGACACTACAGTATTGCCACTTTTTAATTTCTACTATTTTTGGTCCCCTCAAGGGATGATTTTCGTAATAAAACTATTTGATATGGACTCGAACTATCCTTATACAAAATTTCGTCTGAATCGGTTCCGCGGTTATTGATATCTAATATAGTCTTTCATTTCAACCCCCTTTTCCCCCGTTTTAGAGATGATTTCCGGAATAAAAAGTATGTCCTTGCTCAATCTATCTTCATATCAAAATTTCATTTACCTAAATCAGTTCAGCAGCAGCAGTTGTTGATTTGATTGCCTATGTGTATAAACTTCCACCCCATTTTTCACACAGTTTGTAGGAAATAAAAAAAAACTCATTAAAATCATTAAACAGAACTCACTGGGAGATACTAAGATCACAATTAACCTGATAAGATGTACATTGAATGAAAGATTAGTTGGATTGAAGTTGCTTGTGGTTGAAACGACCTTGGCTAACTTCGCGAGTAGTGTAGGTCTAGGGTGGGGCCTTCGCCAATGTCAGTGTTGTGAGTAGTGTGTAGCCGGCATTAAATTAACTATCAATCAGTAGTGAAGTGTATTCAACTATTCACACAGACAGTGTCATAGAGTATATTGAATGTTTTGTTTTACAGTGTTATCTGTCATGGCCTCACCGCCCTTACCTAACCGAGACCTAACCTAAACCGATGGCAGACTAGGTTTTCGATTATATTTTCGTATTTTAAGGTCACTTAATGTGACCTGTTGCCATTTCTTAAAGAAGAGAATAGAATATTTTAATTTCGTCCATGCTCAGATGTTTCATTTAATTATGAAGCTAAGTCGAGTTTTATAGTCAGTCTATTTGCCTTTACTTGTGATTGTGAACAGTAACTATAATTGGAAGCTGTACATCGTTGAGCGGTATAAGTTATTGACTTCCTGATTCTTCCATTGTGAGACATGGAGGGAGCAGGAATAGCAGGATCCAGCGTCATGCCGCAGGAGACAGTGTTCGTGAAACAGGAGATCTATTGTGAAGGGGATGACAACGGCAGCGTGCGAGACCTAGTAGTAAAAATTGAACCTGAACAGGACGATCAGGTCACGGTGGAAGTGCTGGTAGAGCCGGACTGCCTGCTGTTACCTGAAGAGTTTGAGTCTCGTGGTAAGTTACTTTGTGTTTCCATTTGCCGACGAGGATTTTGACGATGCGTTGGCGCAGTGGTAAAGAAGCTGCCTACTGAGCCGGCGGTCCTGGGTTGGAATCCCGGCAAGGGCATTATGTGTGATGAACACGAATATCTGTGCCTGGGTCATGGATGTTATTTATATTTAAGTAAGTATGATTATTGTTGTCTAGTGTCCCTAACACAGCCTACTAGAGCTTACTGTGGGACTAGATTGATTTGTGTGAGGTTGTCAGTTACTTATTTATTTATTTGTGTCCATAAAATGGAACAAACTCCCTGAGGATGTAATCTCAGCACCTAACATCAATAATTTTAAGAATAAATTAGACAAGCATACCACTGAGTAATGATCTCAAGACACAGATCGCTGTAATAATAATAAGGCCCACCTAGTGAGGGGCGAGTCACCACCCGCCAGAGGTAACAGCCACATTGATGGTTATGGCGGGTGACATTTTTCTACTGCAATAGCCCAAACAAATAGTCCATCCAAACTCCATTTTAATAGCCTGGTTTCTTTTTCATATCAATGCAATAGGTCAATCACCTGCTAGGACTGGTTCATGTATGTATCATCTTATTGATAATGTCGACGCAAGCCTTCCAATAGTCCGGGACTGAGCCCGAGACTCGATAACATAAAATAATAATAAGGATACTAGCCGGCCCCGCGGTGTAACTTGCTAATCCCACGGGAATACTAAATTATTTGAAGATAAAACTCATAAGTTTATTTAATTCGCAATTTAAATTTTATAGTGAAGTCCACTGTTCACATCAGAAGAATATACAAGGACGTGATTTAATAATTACAAAAACGGTTTAAACTCACGTAAAAATTGTCAGGAACGGCTACGCGACTCGCGACCCACTAGCAGCACGCTACCCCTGATGAAGAGCTCCAAATGAGTACAAAACATATCGGGCCGTTCCTGACAATTTTTACGTGAGTTTAAACCGTTTTATAATTATTAAAGATGTCTCACGATAGTTTTAATAACATTAGGAAGTGATTTGTCTATGCATTGTTTTTTTTTTCGATATAACTTTTTATTTTTATAGCCTGTTTAGGTGTCCCCCTGCTGGGCAAAGGCATGAAATAGGTCTGCTGTTATTATAAAATTCGTAAATAACGACTATTTCCATGTTTTTTGGACTAATTGGGTTCTATTGATTATATTGGTTTATAAAATCGACAATTATTTTATTTTTACCGTTACCCATTCAGATTTTATTATGAAAGAAAGAAACAAAGAAAATACATTTATTGCCAGCAATAACACAACATGTACTATGGGCTGCAAAAATGCATGGCCCATTTATGAATGAATTCATTCATAAATGGGCCATGCAAGTCTGCAGCCCATTGTGCATAAAAAATACGAATAAGAAACACAAAGTAAAAAGATCAAATACCTAATGGAACAATGACAAAAGGACAAGCATGCTGGGATCCTAGACTGTGGCGCAGTACAGTTCCAGTGCTGTGCTTTTTAGCTTGCCCAGTGAGTGACTTTGGTGAATAACAGTAACACACTACTAGTTTTGACCATATTATACCTAACTAAACACAAAAAAGAAAGTTGTATAAAATACTGACTTCAAAAGGTGATACTAATGTAATTTGTACATGAACGGGTCATTATTTATTTATTATATATAGTTTTTTTTAGGAGGCCTTATTCCTTTTAAAATGCTGATTGTTTTAGACATTTTTCTCTATGATCAAACATGTTTCTTAACATATTATTAATGTTACTACCTAGAACAGGGCTATTAGGATTTAGTGGTATATATTTGAAACATACAGTTTGAATTTTTCATTGATAATTTTTGTTTCAAAAACTACTCGAAATTGACAAAATTCACGCGGATAATGGGTTTTTTCAACTTTTTTTTGACTGCACGCATTGAACGCATGAAATAGCTATGTTACTACCTAGAACTCGGGGAAAAGTATTATTCACTTAAAAAAGTTGGTTATCAATATATTAGTCATAATATGAAAAAAATATTTTTTAAAAGGAATAAGGCCTCTTAAGTTGGTTCTTGTTAAAAAAAAACAACGTTTTTTAGTGATTCAAATTAAAATATATATAGCGGGGTGATCGGAGAGTTTTTGTTTGCATGCATCTCGTTTGAATCATCCCCTAAACCGTTAAGGAGTTTATACTTTCCATTGATTCCATCATAAGCTCAGAAAAGGAAGATGATGACTATCAGACGCAAATTAAAAAGTTGTTCAAGATGCAAGATTATAAAGTTGTTCATGAACAACTTTTGAATCGCGGACAAACATACGTATATACGGGAGAAACTTGGAGAACCGCTCTTTTGAAGTCGGTTTAAATTGACCTTTAATTAAAGTTAACCTCTTAAGTGTAACAAGCTGGAAGCAGCAACTGGAAACTGGAAGGGATCCCTTAAAGGGATAAGGTCGCCTTTGTACATGTTTATTGTTTTAAAATGTATTTCTTATTTTTGTGTACAATAAAGTGTACATACATACATACATAATTTATAGTATTGGTATTTTCAAGAGATATTCTAAACAGGAATAGGAATGGGCTTATAACTGCTGCAATTACAAAAATTTTGTTGAATATTGCCGCCGAAAATCGTAGTTTTATAGAGTAACTTAGGACCACCCTGGCAACAAGCAACAGAAAAAAGTCGATTGACCCATAAACGAAGCACTTATTTGTTCCAGATCCATTGGCACACACGAGCACAAGCCGCCAGCAGACTACAACACACGCGGAACAACACACAAAGGCCCCGACGCTCGGGGCTGCTATCGCGCCACCATATGACCCAGCGAAGCCGTACCGATGCGATACGTGCAACAAAACATTTGCAAAGGAAAACTATTTACAAAACCACCAATTAATCCACAAGGGAATTCGGCCGTTTGCGTGCGATGTTTGCCCGAAGAAATTCACGCAGTTGAAACACTTATACTCCCACAAATTGAACCATTCGGGGAAAAGGTATACTTGTGAACTATGCAACAGAGAATTCAAGAAAGTGTCTGTCTTGAAGAGGCACCAACAATACGTTCATACAGGAGAGAAACCTTATTCTTGTGATGTTTGTGACAAGAAATTTACAAAGCAAGGCGATTTGAGCGCGCATCAGCGTATACACTTAAATATAAAGCCATTTTCTTGCCAGATATGCAACAGAAGCTTCGTTCAAGTGGGTACTCTAATTGGACACCAACGAACTCACACAGGAGAGAAACCTTTTCAATGTGACGTTTGTCTAAGAGGGTTTTCGCAATCTAGTGCTTTGAAATCTCACAAGCGTATACACACAGGATTAAAACCTTACCATTGTGATACGTGCGGTAAGCATTTTCGGCAGGCGACCGATCTGACGACTCACATGCGGTCTCACACAGGAGAGAAGCCACATGAATGTAATGTGTGCCCTAAAAGGTTCGTGACGAAAGCACATCTGACTAGACATAAGAAGACTCACACGAAGGACACAAAGAAAATGAAAAAATTGCAAACGAAAGATTCAAAGGGCAGCGATCAGAGTGGGGGTTGAAAAGTAATCGGTAATATCGGTATATCTGCGCGAGTAACTGAAACCCATTTGTGCGTCGAACTTGGGACTGGAACTGGGTTCCGTACCATTCAATATATAGGTTTTTTAAACAGTTTTTTTTAGTATGTGTTGTAATACATACTCTATGCAAATTACATGTGCCTACCCATCACCATTGTACTGTTAGGAAGTAAAATGCAGAAAACCATAAAAAAAAAATTGCATGCCATTATTTTATTATTATTTCTTCAGTATTTGTTGTTTTTTTGCGATAAGACCTACCGTTGTCTACCGTTATTTAAAAATTGTATTTGTTTTATTTAAAAAAAATAAACTTTTTCCCTTAAAAAAAAATGTTTTGTTTCCAACCAATAAACATTGGTATACAATAAAGTACTACTGTATTGTATCGTTGTTATTTTGAATTTCGAAAAAGAGGTCACTCGTCGAATCCAACTCGGATGGGCAGCGTTCAGGAAACTGCGGAATATCTTCTCGTAAATAGCGCAGTTTTAGACATTTTTCTTTATGATCAAACCTGTTTCTTAACATATTATCAATTTTACTACTTAGAAGGTTGCCGTTCCAATTTATTAGTATGTTTGTGAAACCTACAGTTTGAATTGTGCATTGATAATTATTGTTTCTCTACTCAAAATTCACGCAGAAAACTGGTTTTTATTTTCGACAGCACGCAATGAAAGCATAAAATAGCTATGTTACTATCTAGAATCAGGAAAAAGTATTATTTCGCTTCAAAAAGTTAGTGAGAAATTATCAATATATTTAAAAATTCATGAGGAATACGGCCTCTTAAAATGGCCATTGGAGCGAGCTATGGTCGAAGTTTCCTTACACATCGAATCCGAAATGATGAGTTAGGTGGCCTTATGCCTTTTCAAATGCTGATTTTTTTAGTCATTTTTTCTTTATGATCATAAATTTCAATTTATGATTATTTCGACTGCACGCAATGAAAGCATAAAATAGCTATGTTACTATCTAGAACTTAGGAAAAAGTATTATTTCACTTCAAAAAGTTGGTTGAAATTATCAATATATTTGTCATAATATGAAAAAAAAATATTAAAGAAATAAGGCCTCTTATTCGTAGCCAGCATATGGTCGTCCTTCTCTGACACTACGCTAGAGCAAGATGCAAATGGCCGGGCCACAAATTACAGCAAAACAAACTAATCTAGAATCGGACCACAATAACTTTTCCAAGCAAATGAACTGTCAAACACATAAAAACTAAGTATGGCATTACTAACCAAAGAGTAACCACTCTTGGTACTTGCATATCTACGACAAAAAGCGTAAACGCTTTAAACGCCAATGGATTCCCTTGGCGCTTACAGCGTTGCTTTTTGCCGTCGAATTTCTATTTTAAAATCCCACAATAATGTCAATAAACTGAAGTTACTGTTTTGAATTTCAGTATTTAAACCCACTAAATATAACGCAAAAATCCTCCGAAATATCTGTTATAAATCTTTTGTAAATACTTTAAATACTTCAAATTAATTCCAACGTCTCCGTTCAGACAATTCAACACTCGGCGCGGACTTGGATTCCACCCTTATGTTGTCGATATACCACTGATACGTACGAAACGCTTTGCGTCTACTTTCCATATGAGGACAGCTAAGGAATGGAACTCTCTTCCTGCGCACCTGTTCCCCGATAAATATAACTTGGATCTCTTCAAGTCGAGAGTGAATAGGCATCTTCTAGCCAAGCATGCTCCATCTTAGGCCTTATTGTCACTTAACATCAGGTGCAATCAAGGTTAAATGCATGGCTATTTAGAATAAAAAAAAAAAAAATATAAGTACAAATCAGATCAAAGCATACCTTACCAAGATGTTTTTTTATTTATATTAAATTTACTAGAATCTAATATTAGTTTAAAGATAAAGAATAATAGACAAGTAACAAGACTAATTAGTGCCCTATCTTCTTTGTTGTCTGATATATCGATTTACAGACAAAAACTAAAATTGCTGGGGCAAAGATATTTTAGCCAGACTATAAAACAAATGATTCTGTTTGTGTTATTTTTATTAAAATAGTATAGCTATCTACCCACTCACTTCTTATCGTCAGATACTTTTTCAACACTTTCTGCTACAGCAGTCGAGTCCTTCCTAGAATGTAGCAACTTATGTTTGCCCAAAGTGCTTTTCTGAGTGAAGCATTTCAAGCAAATATCACAAGAGAACTGTTTCACTTTCGTATGTACTAGCTGGTGCCGTTTTAAATGGCTCGATTGCTTGAACGCCTTTTTACATGTCGCGCATTCATAAGGTTTGTCCTTCGTGTGGATAAGCCTATGTCTCCTCAGCTCACCCATTCTTGTGAATTCTTTTTTACATACATCGCAACGGTATTCCTTAACACCGGAGTGCACGCGCACGTGTTCCTTCAAGTATACCAACTGAGCAAACTCCCTTTCACATATCTCACAAGTATACGGTTTTTCTCCTGTGTGAAGTCGCTTATGTGTCATCAAATGGCCGAACTGCGTGAATCCTTTCTGGCAAACATCACAAGTAAACGGCTTCACGTTACTATGAGTTATTCCATGGTGTTTCAGCTGCCGCGCGAACGGGAACTTTTTTCCGCACAAATCGCACGAGTACGGCATCTCCCCTGTGTGACTTCGATCGTGTTCCCTCAAATGGTGTGGTCGCGTAAACTTCTTATCACACTTTCCACATGCATATGGTTTTTCTCCCATGTGTGTTTTCTTATGTCTAGTTAGTTTTCCCATTTTTTTGAATTCCTTTTTGCATATGTCGCACGCGTAAGTGTCTCGTTTCGGTTTGTGTACGATTAGAAGGCTGTCCTGTTGTTCTGGAGTTGTGTCTGGTGTGGGAGCGAGAGGGATGTCTGATGTTCCACAGCTGGTAGCTGTTCTGTTCTCTCGCTCCACCTGGTCTCTCACCGTGGCCAGCTCTGGAGAACCTGCAAAGAGAGGTAGATAAGCATGGAGGTCGCCAAAATGTTCATCATTTTTAGAGCATTTCTCAAAAAGTTTGTACACGTTACCCAACTATAGTCCAGACCACACAACTACATATAAATTTAATCCGAAAATTAATCGTTAATATATGACAATTATAACGAATAAACTCTAAGGTGAACAACATAATTAAACAAAATTAAATAAAAACGTATAAAATCACTGATAGAATAAAGATTTTTATAAAAATGAACGAGTTTTGTTTTGGACCATACTTGGATGATTGGACTATAGTTGAGTAGTGTTACGGTACCAATTTTCTTTGTGATTTCCAATAGATTGATATCAGATTATATACACGATGATGATGGCGGTCACGTTGAAGTCGTAATTACATGAAAACGAACTTTTATTTTTCTATGATAATTTTTATTTTGAAACCTATTTTGGCTTAAATTCCTTGCAAGTATAAGACAGTCACTTCCGCCGACGACTTACCGTCCGGTTTTATAGCATGTAAACCTTCAGTGTGATAAAAATACTTACCGACCTAGGGCGTAACTTACGTCTTACCAACCGGTTTTCTAGCATGTAATAGTACATTACGTAACAAGGGTGGTAAACGAGGAATAACAAACGAGTGTCTATTAGAAGCCCGAAGCCGAAGGCGATATGCACCAGAGTCCCGTACGACGTTTTTCATCACACCTTGGAGGAAATAAAACAAAAGTAGTAGTAGTCAATACCAAAATTACTTAACGCCCTAGGGCGTTATGCACGACTTAACGCCCTAGGGCGGTATATACGATTTACCGCCCGGTTTTCCAGCATGTAAACACTTAGTGTGACAAAAATTACTTACCGCCCTAGGGCGTAATTTACGACTTACCGCCCACTTTTCTAGCATGTAAACCCTTGCTTACGAGAAAGTGTGATGAAAATTGATTTACTTGCAAGTGTGATGAAAAAAAATGTATCCAAAGAAGTTACCTCGAAGCGCGAAGGCTGCGTCAGACGGCTGCAGGCTCGCTGGACCCGCCACCATCTCGATCTTCACCTGATGGCCGGCGTATAGCTTGGCCCGCTCCTCCTCGCTCACACTCTCCCATCCTTCCACCTTCACCTTCAGTTCTCTGTTCAGGTCTGCTGTCTGGCCAACACTAGCGATCCATTCAAAATGAGACATTAGATACTATTATAAACATCTCGATTTGTATGGAAAATCATTTTTCTATGGAGGTCATGATATCAGGAAAAATCTTAAGGCCTTATTCCTTTTAAAATGTTGATTGTTTTAGACATTTTTCTCTATGATCAAACATTTTTCCTAACATATTATTGATGTTACTACCTCGAACAGGACTATTGGGATTATTTGGTATATATTTGAAACCTACAGTTTGAATATTTCATTAATAATTTTTGTTTCAAAAACTACTCAAAACTCGAAATTGACAAAATTCACATGGAAAATTAGTTTTTTCAACTGATTTTCGACTGCACGCAACGATGAAAAAGCTATGTTACTAGCTAGAACTCGAGGAAAAGTATTATTCACTTCAAAAAGTTGGTTGAAATTATAAATATATTGCTCATAATATGAAAAAAAATAAGGCCCATTAATAGCGTTATGCAGGATCGGCATTTGTTTTTTGGGAAGCACTTACAATCATAGTATAATAATTAATTAATCAGCCATATGCATCTTCAAAAAAAGTGTTGCAAAGGCAGAAAAATGAATAGTATATAAAATATAATACATAGAATACATATATAATAAACAATAAATACATACATCTAATTTCAGCCACAAGGTGATAGGATCAGTTGAATAAAATACGAATTATGAGAGGGATAGATACTTTGGAAGGATGGAGGGCGGGCTGACTGCGACACAGTTTATATAACTAATGCCAAGGTCATGCATTTGTTTAATATACTGTTTTGTTATTATGTTATGTCCTTACCTAGTACCGCTATAACCAGTTGCACCACATTTTCCCACTGCAGGCTTAACATAGTCGCTAGCTAGGTCTGTCTGGTGAGAGCCATCAATCCGCCCCACCTCCTTTTTAATTTCTTGGCTGCACAAGTCAGCCTCCAAGCCATTTGCACTCACACTGTCTTCAGGCTCTTTCTTAATATGACAGACTATGCTGTACGGGGCATCATTAATGCTTGTAGTTATGTTACTCTCTTTGTGACTTATTGGATTATCTTTGGATTTGTCACTCATCGAAAGAACTGTAAAGAAAGAAATCTGTTTTATTATGTAAATAACTCAAACAGAAGATATTGGACAAGGATGGTGCTTCCTTTATGAATTTTCATTATTTATACAAGAAATTGAAATTGTAGTTTCTGTCAACAAATTCATTTTTGTCACAAGCTTTTATAGACAACTGTACTTTTCTTTGAAAATCCATCAATTGCTCACTGAGATGAATTTAAAGACCTCAAACTCAGTATGATTACTTTATTTCTTACATTTTCTAGGTCTACCTTCCGGCTCCATAATCAGACCAGGTCTATGGTACCATATTATTGTATTGTCATCAAAGTTAAGTAGGTATGCAAAACGTCAGCTCAATCGGTTGAAGATATCTGCTACAAAATAGAGTTGCAAGATTCCACTCGAACAAACATAGTTACATTGTAATATAGTTACATACATACAGATTAAAGGACGGACGCTGGAGCGAGAGGGTCATACAATGGTATCCTAGAGATGGAAAGAGAGCAAGAGGCAGACCAAAAAAGCGTTGGAGCGATGACATTATCATAACCGCTGGTGGAGACTGGCAGAGGCATGCAAGGGATCGGCGCACGTGGCACAAGATGGAGGAGGCCTATGCCCAGCAATGGGCGCCCAAACAACTAGAAAACTTTCAGGACAGTGGCTTATGAAAGACTATTTTCATTTACTGTCTGAATTATATAGAAGTAATTTAATTGTAGCAATGTTTGGAATAAAGAGGCTTTATTATTATTATTATGTATGTCGCACCCTTTCACGGGACAATGGTGTCCCGGACCTTTGGGAGGCGTGCACGGAGCCGAAGCCAACGAGCAGAGGCCCTTTCGACAATTTAATGAAATGTAAGGGGTACACCATGCGGATGCTCCCTCTGCTTGTGTCATGGGACGCACACAGAGACAGCACCCGCAAGATGTAAGAACTATTGTGATTGTATGGAGTCTAAACATGGTACTAGGCTATTACATGAAATGCGATGGACTAACTACTGGGCTATTGTTTGAGACAGCCGGACGTCTACCAAGAAAAGTGTCTCATAGCAAAAAAAACTGGTAGACGATGACTCGCCTCCCGCTAGATGGGCCCCCATAAATAGCGACACATAGAGTGGCCTAAGGGCAACACCGGTGCGGAAGGCTAAGGGTGGAGAGGTGTAATACTGGGCTTTAAACCGAAGCCAACTAACCCCTTACGTTTCCACATCCGCCCCCGAGCCGCAACTCTCGCGACTCCACTCTGGCCGGCCGGTTAAGGCAAGACAGAGGCGGAGGCCCCGACCCAGCACCCCCCGTCAGGACCCCCAGGAGCACTCAGGTCCGTGGGGTCGCTACCCCCCAACAGCTCGCCATAAGCTGCCCTGCGGTGACTGACTGCGCTGGTAAAACCAGCGGGCGATGGGGTCGTCACATCCCTACGCCTTATTATTATTATTATTATTATTATTATAGTTACATACATACATTGTAAATTAGATGAAAGCTTGTAAAATTTATAACAAGCAGGAGAGGGGGTAACCAGCAAGTTACATTATGGGTAAAAGTTTCAGTTTTATACTCTAGTAGGAAGCGCCCTAAACTCACTTTCTTGCATGAAGCTGTTGGGTTAAAAGTTCCTCTTACCTTTTTCAGGGAACACTATTAATGGTGGCGTCTCACGTTTCACTTCATAACTGGTATAATTAACCACACAGCCCCCGCTATCCTCCCATAATGGTTCCGTCTTCACCCACACTTCATCCAACATTCTTCTATTGCTTCCGTCCATTTCCTTTTCAAAGATTAGGCAATGGCACTGATCAAATCAGCATAGTCTATTTTTTTATATTCGCCAATGGCACTAATGAAATCAGCCTAGTGCCATATTAAAATGTCTCCATAGGTTATAATTAAATGAGATAGTGTAATCAAATGGAGAATACAATTGTGATCAATGCTTGGTTATCAATCGAATCCAATGATTGGATAGCACGATAGGTATTCAATACAATTAGATCTGTATAACACTTTATCTTATAGTATTTTTTTTGTTCTATTCCTAAGTTTAATTAATGAAATAGTCTATAACACCAAGAAACATTTCTTGAATGGATTGTGTTACACACTTGCAGCTTCGTATAACTAAACACAGTTATTTAGATAACCGGCTATTGCAAAAAGTGTTGTAGTTGTAGATTGCCGATTTGTTATAATTCACCGTCTAAAAATAGGAAAATGTCGAAAGGTAGTGTTTTGGCATTTTTGTTTCGACACAACAGGCTTCATTAACTAATAGATCAAATAATTAGTAGACTACACCGGGTACAAAGCCCCTGCAAGCTGCAAGTGCAAAAATCAATAAATAAAATGAAATGAAATAATGCAGAATGAACTGAGTCAACTGAGTAGCTTCAACTGTCAGTGTCAATGTCAACCAATTTCTTATGCCTTCAGCTTCAGTCGATGAACGCATTGACATTTCCAATGGTACCAGCTCCAAGTAACGAAAGTTACTAAAGGCGTTCTCACATTATCCGATCAATATCGGTGCCGGAATTTATAGCCTATGGCATATAGCGTACATAAATATAACGCATATATAGACACACACTTCCTTCAGTCCTGCTTTTAGTCCAAAGCTTAGTTTAAAAATAGCTAGAAGTTGCCTGCGCGTTGTTTTCAAAAATATACAAGGAACATAATTTTCGCTTGTTTAAATATTACCAAGAAAGCAAATTAAAGTAGAACCATACAAGGCGGTAATGGAATATTACGTTTTTCTTTATTAAACGAAAAACAACAATGACCCCAAGATATCGGCCCTGCGGCAGAGTCCCCATAATGCCTGCTACATTCCCCTGCTGAAGCCAAGCTATCCTTTGACCAAGGAATGAGCCGGCTCTGAGGTCCGAAGAACAATCTGACAGTTCTTTTTATTAGCTATGATACTGTATGTAGGAGTCCGGGCGTAGTTATTAATGAGACCGTTTCTATGAACATAATGTTCAGCGTTTTGACGTTTCATAAAAAAATAAAAATTGGCCGATTTGATCAACCAGGAAGGTAGCCATGTAAAATAAAACAAGTAGCAATAATGAAATTTGATTTTATTAACAAGTTACACCTATCTTAAACGGTAGTTATTATTGGCTACGACAGACCCCCCAATACCGATATTTTACATATTTAACATAATACCACTTCCATTGGCCGAGCGAGCGAAGCGTCCCCGTTTCAGCTTGGTCCAAAAATAAATAAATGTATTTATTTATCAGCTCAGGGACGAACTTAAATTGTAATGTCACTGATTGCATTCTAGTAAATTCTTTCGTATGTCCGGCTATTTTCGCCTAGAGGTCGCATTTCTCAACAGAAGAATTCTAATTATTGAACCTGGCCACTAAATTTCACGAGAATAGAACTAACGCGGCCTGTAGGCGAGAACAGCCAGAAATCCGGATATTCTAAAGAATTTTAGGTCAAGCTGCAACGGAAACTCTTCGATCGCGCTGTCAATAAGACAGATGTCACTATTAAATTTACAGCAACACTGAGATAGTTTAAATACTATTTAACGTTTATTTCCAACTTGTCGAGTATTCAATATAAGTTTCCTGTATCCAAACATAAAATATCTGTATTGGCATGCGACGCGTTACAGTATGACATAAAATAGTAGAAATCAAAAAGTGACAATACTGTCAATCTAAGAAAAACGGGACGACACTACAGTGTTGCCACTTTAAAAATTTCATTACTTTTTTGTTGAATGTACTTTTGACTAAGGACAAAATTAATAGACGAATCACAAAAGTGAAGCATATCTGAGATACAGATTTCAACGCGGGTGATTGGTCGATACCACACGTCTCGGCTGCTGTGGACAGTCGGCCTTATGGAGATGTCTCCTCGCCACTGGTGTGAAGTGATTGAATTTTATAGTAGTTGGCGATTTAAGGGGATTCATTCCTGTTTTACTGGCACATCGAAATCATTATTTTATTTGAAACATGAAGACTATGCGAGAAAGCAATTACTTTATATTTTTGTATCCATCGATAAAAATAAGAAGTCGAGGTTGCGAAGTACGCTCCTCCCTCCGCGCCACCGGCTTTACGAAAACACTCTAGGGTGCTCTGTGTCGGCACGCGTCCTAACCGGCGAGAGCCCTAGATTGGGATTATCACAACGTCATATATCGTACACATAATATAACAGTCATTTGTCGAAAGTAGACGCGTCGCTAACAGAATTACTCCTAGATTAGGAGTTCGCATCATGCCGCCCCGTTCACTCTGATAATATACAATGCTTGAGCGAGCGAGACGGCATGATCGAAGAAGTTCAGAGTACAAGTTAGTCGCAACAAATGTATAGTGGAGGCGGACCAGAAAGGTTACTTCAAAATTCAAATCGTACTGTCTCGCTCACTCAAATACATTTTAACACGAGAGCGAGAGGATGGTTCGACAAATTTAGGAGTAACCTCAGGCTCGCTACCCCATTTGAACGAGTATTGAATACACGGTACAGAATCCAATAATAATATCTGTCAAGAAAGTACCTCAATATCTGAAATGTTCCTGAGTATTTTTTATTTATTTAATACTACGACGGTGGCAAACAAGCGTCCGGCCCGCCTGATTTTAAGCAGTTACCGCCTCCTATGGACGCTTGCGACGCCAAGAGCATCACACGCGCGTTGCCGACCCTTTAAGAACCTATTTACTCCCCTCTTGAAGAACCGCATACTGTAGCCCCCGGGGAAAAGAAATCGCATTTTCATCACTATCCCTTTATATGGAGGGCAAATTTTATAACCATTTCTTTATATCTCCAAAATTCGTCGTCTGCAAGGAGTTATTGGTGATGCTACTGTGACAGAAAGTAATTAGGTTACTTAGCGACAGTTTGTTTATACATCTATACTATTATCAAATTACATATTTATCAGGATGAAAATGATATTTAAAAATTATTTCTAATCTTATTCGAGGCTGATAACAAAAAAAAACGGATTTCGGCAAGATCATTTTGAAGATTCGGTTGCATTGTACGGAATAAAAAAAAAAACAAAGGACATACAATATAGTATATTTTCCTGTCAGATGATATTATTGGCGACTGTACAAATGACGTCACAGATAAGTAGTTATTTTCACCTCATAACGAAACAGTGAAATTGTGTACATATCCTTAACGGGCAGTTTTAGTAACTAGATACACGGATGGAACGCCCAAAAATTATACACCAGACTGAAACCCTTGCAAATCAATAACACAAATAACTGAAAAAATCACTGGTAAATACAGCCATTAATTTAACAGATATCTTCAAGTATTTCTTTCAGTTTCATAGCGTGACAAAACTGTAAACTCTAGACCGCGCGATCATTTTCCAAAATGGCTGAAGTATGACATTTATTAGCCCACACCTCCACCATTTTGAATAAATTTTAAAAATTATATTGACAAAAAAAATCTAAGTAATTATTGAAGCCGCTCACATTATTTCACGAGAATCGTTTGAGTAATGCGGCCGGTAGGCGAGAACGGCAGGAAAACCGCACATACGAAATAATTTTATTTAATCTATTTCATTGCAAGTAAGGAACACGACTATTTGTGCAGTTAGCTTTAAATCAGAGTGTAGATATTTTCGAGCTTTTCATGAGTGTAGACAAAGAGTATAAAGTTAAGACATTGTCTAAAAAATACCTCTGGAAAAGTGTGATTAAATGACATCAATATCACGCGGTCTATATTTGTATTCAAAATGATCAATGATATCAACGCCATCTATGGTACAATTTATACCTGAGACAATTCAGCGACACTTCAGTTGTCGTTAAGCGTTACATAGAAAATTCCTGCGAGTCTCAGACATATTAAAATACATAGAAAATGGGCTTACTAAGACGTATAAGTCGAATATTGATCGACATGTTTCGAATAAGTTCGCGATTCATAGGTTCATTCTTTAGGATAATTGGCGCGAGTTTAGTATTCAATTTAAATTAAAAAAAACTACAGATCGCACACTACGCGCAACTATGAAAGGCATTGGAAATGTAATTTAGAAAAAGCACACGATATTTCACTGTAAGGGATCCGCTACCGTCTATATTTGTGTCCGCCTGACTCCTACTATGGCTCAAACTGTAACTTAATTCAATCCCAAGATCATTATTCTATCCGTTTATTGAATAGCGAGCTCGAAAAAAAGTTATTGGGAAAATTTTCAAGACAGCGAAAAAAATATTGAAATTTGACAAATTTTAGAAAATCTCAAAAAGTTACGGACCGATTTTGGGAATTCAAATTGCACTTTGAAGCCCTCTGGTAGACGCACATTTTGACATATAACCCATCCGCGTACCTCTCATATCTGCGAAACTATACGCAAATGTCACAATACGGTATTTGATGACAGCTCAAATCAGCTACTCTTTATGAAATGTCAAAAACGATCTGTTAGTATGAAGCTTCTATGATGATACTGGCATGTGACGTCATAAAAAGCAGTAGCCAAAACACTTCTTCTTTTTAGTTATTGTACAATTAAAAATAGTATAATGTCCAAAAGTTAGTGATGGATAATTTGGTGCCGCGTATTTTTTAATGTGTGTTTAGTGGTTTCAATACCACAATTTATATTTCATAAAACGGGACTATTACTCGATCAAGAAAACAAACAATTTCAATGTTAAAATTTAATATATCTCAAATTCACGGGACTTTTTATGTAGACCATATTCTTGTTTTTGTGAAAGTTGCCGTATTACTTAGACACTGTCACTACTCTATACTCTCTGGTAGATGTATTTGTGTCTATTGTAGAACACGGATCGCGGCGGCGGCCGACGCACTCAGTATGGCATCTTAGTCAAGTCTTATCAACAGTCCATTTGTATATAAATTAATTAATAAAATTTGCCTTTTGAACGCCAAAACATTTAGCGAAAAAAAGAACGAAACCATTTTCGACTCTAGATAATTTTATAATAGCGTCGTATATCTTCGTTCAAAATAAAATTAAATAATATTGTCAGTGAATTAAAATTTTATTACCTTTATATGATTATTCACCTAGATTAGTATTATATGATCTGTGCCTAGATGAAAGCAAATTTATCAAAAACTTGCATCTAATTGTGATCTCTTAATCAATCTATTTCTTGGCGTTCAAAAAGTTGATTTAAAAAGTTAAATAATAATAAACATAGTATTTTTACATAGACTATGACATCTATAACATAACGTATTTTTGTTATTACATTTTTATTTCTATACACAAGTCTATACATTCTTAACTCAATATTTAACACAAACATATATATTTCCACAATTTCTGTGAAGCCAATGCCACTCTAAGGAATATAAGAAATGAAGCAACTAGTCGCATCGGTTCGGTGGTCTAGCAGGTAAGCCCGTGTTGACCGAAATGCCATTAGAAACCATTTTTTTTTCGCTTCATAGTAAGCATTTAGTAACTATATAAATGTATTTTAGGTCGACTCCAGAAAGCGTCTCCTTCAAACTCATATTTTAAATAAATAAATAAATAATAAAGGACAATCTTACACAAATCGACCTAGTCCCAAACTAAGCAATGCTTGTACTATGGATACTAGACGACGATATACATAATATATAAATACATGACCAAGGGACAAATATTCGAGTTCATCACAAAACTATTTGTTCATTTCCGTGATTCGAACCCAGGACCGTGGGCTCAGTAGGTGCGATACAAACTGTGCCAACCGCGTCGTCATTTGCAATAATATTTTGAGTCAGTAGTATGAATTCACGACGGTTTCAGTTCGATTAAGAATGTATAGACAAGTAATTATTTATTTCATATAAAAATTCATTAAAATCCAAATAAAAACCGACTAAAACTTTAGAGCTAATTAAATATCACAGAACAAGAACAACATGAAACCCGGTTTTTATCCACACGAAACCGGTTCTTTCATGCAAATAAAAACCGGTTTGCTTAAACAACAACCCCCTTGCCGCCGCGCCGCCGCCGAGTATATATTTATATTTATAATGTACATACACACTTAATCTAGTATTTACAATAATATATAGTGTTTAACATATTCGCCAGGTTCTTGCGCAGAACATATGTGGCGTCACAGAGCTGATATTGTAACTTAACTGACAAATATTATGCCAAATAAATAAAATTATGAATGTTTTAAAAGCATTACATAATAAAATACCTCTTAATTACCGGTCTAACGTCTCAGCCACTACACCACCCTAACGCCAGAATACCTCTCGAATTTTTCCTTATGCTTTGTGTTGTTGTTGATCTTTGAATTATTTATTTGAAAGGTTTTGCATCTTAGAGACCTCTATATGAACATGTTAAAACATGTACATTTTTGTCACAATCTCAGTTAAATAACGACACATCTGCTCCGCACCATACCTGTCTATAATACCGCCGCGACTTCGACGGCAAGCGACAGCGGGCAGCGGCGACCATACCAGTGTCTCGCTCACTCGAAGGGCCGCCACGCTCGGACCTTTCGCTCACACCTACGGCCGCCACTCACCGCGGCCGCTAGTCGTGGCCGTATGATACAATATTTACTGTTGCTTTACAATATTAATTATATACCTATTTTAGTTTCTTCTCATGTTATATACCTATTTTAGTTTAAATGCGTCCCGTATTCAACTTACATATACAAATGTCGAACCGATAATATAAAGACTCTAAATTTATTTTTACTAAAATAGGTTTAACTCGTTTGCGACAGAGATGGGCATTAATCGATACATTTTGTAATCAATTAATTAATCGATGAAACAATTAATCGTCACAAGATTACTCGCGATTAATTTAATCACGATGAAATTAATCTACAGTGGTCTCGATTAACAATTCAGTAATCGTTATTTTAATCGATTAAATTTCACGATTAATTCTTGATTAAAAGTTGGAACACGCTCATTTGTGCACGATAGAAAAATGCAATTTGTCTTGTCATGTATACAAACACTTGAAGAATCATTCTAGTGTGTTGTATGAAATAAACTTGTCTTATAGTGCAGTACTCTAGGTTCTTCTAGGTAAGGGCGCGACTTAGACTTACAAAAAATATCTTATTTCTTCCAAATATTAATCGAAAGAAAATTAATTAAATTTATTAAACGATAAAAAAATCACTGGATATTAATCTATGATTAATTTAATCGGGGTTGAATTAATCGAAGACGTACGATAGAGATTAATTAATCGTCATTTTTGATCGTTAATCGAGTACATTTTGCCCATCCCTGCTTGCGAATAACAGTAAACATTTACAACATATCGACAACGTCAGTTCAATCCAGTTAAAATGACATCTATACTATTATTCAATTATAGATTTTTATTAAAATTCAGTTTTCTATGGAGAGAGGTCATGATTTCAGGGAAAATAGATGCAGGATCGTCTTTTGTGCCAGTCTGGCGCCATCTGTTTGTCTTCTTTTGTCTTATACATTTCTTTTTAGGGTTCCGTACCGAAAGGGTAAAAACGGGACCCTATTAACAAGCCTCCGCTGTCCGTGCGTCTGTCCGTCTGTCACCAGGCTGTATCTCATGAACCGTGAAAGCTAGACAGATGAAATTTACGCAGATAATGTATTTCTGTTCCCGCTATAGCAACAAACACTATTCATGATAAAATAATAATAATTTAAGGCCCCATACAAAAATAGGAGGTTTTCCATGATAGTTCGTTCGACGAGCGACGCTGTACGGGTAGCAGTCCCTGATGAAGAACTCCATACGGGTTCGAAACATGTCGGCCGTTCCTGACAATTTCACGCGAGTGTAAACCACTTAATAATGCAATTTGACATAAGCCAGTAGTAAAATTGACAGCTACTAAATATTAACCGTACTAATGTCATTGTAACCGGATTGTAAGTCGTTACGTGACGCAGGCTTTCGGTCTAGCCCCGGGGGTAATATGTACAGCAAGCCCTCGGGGCAAACGCGCTGGGAACACTCGCTTTATACATCGCTCTTTATACACAATTTGAGACATTACTTAAATAAATATATGTAAGTTTGTATGTAACTTATACAGCCTAATATTTTCTTCGGTTTCCGCGACTGTCACACGTTTAAATAAAACAATTTAACCCTTTGAACGCCAAGAGCCACTAAAGTGGTCGTGTGTCGTGCCTACCACGCCAACGACACCTAAAGGGATAATGGCGGACGCTGTCAAAGCAATTTTCCCGCTGACAGATGAGGTATATTTTCGCTCTTTATTTTGTCAACTATTGGCGTATAAGCTATATTTTGAAAAGCGTTCTAAAGGTTAAAATGATTATATCGCGTATATTAATTGTTTGAGCCTCCCTGACGACTTCCTTTACAGATACCGTTGTCAAAGGTTGACTCAACAACGGTATCTGTAAAGCTACCGAAACGTCAGGGAGGCTCAAATAATTAATATACACGATATAATCAGTTTAAATTGTTTTATCTAAATACATACAGCGTGTCACTGACTATGAGGCCTTAGATGTAAAGTTCGATTCTACTCATTTAACTGATTTAATTTTCTTCCGTTTCTAGAACCTAAGTCCTTGGGGTCCCGCAACCTTCATAAGGACCACTGGGCACCGATGAGCTGGCAGCTTCCTCACAAGGAATCAGCATTACTGTTCAGCGAGGAAATGCTGCCAGCATGTTTGGTACCATGCAGCAGGGGAGCAATTAGCTGAATTTGTTTTAGTTTATTTAAATTTTAGCTTTTTTGTACATAGTTATATTTAGTTTAAGTTTTAATTTGTTTCTTTGTTTTTCCTTTTTTTGTGTTGAAATAATTAAACAGAAAACATTTTGTTTATAATTTAATAATTTATTAGTCCTCAAAGTTTAATTGTTAAGTCGATGTATGAGGCATTTGACGTCTCTTAAAGATTAACATTAAAATCAGTATGCTGTCAATTTAGCATTGGATTCCTTACATTGAAAATAACATAACTTGTATGAAGAAAACAAACTAAGACTGGAAAATGTTGCGGAACACAAGATACTCAGTTTGGAGAACAAAATTAAACTTGCATTTTAGCCCCATGGTCAGAGACACCCTGTGTATTTATGGGCCACAGTTGCCTGAGAATAAATAATTTCAATTTCAACTATACTCCGCCCCGTGACTTCATCCACGTGGATTGTCTATGATTAGGAGTTAATATTAGGTTTTTTTTTTAGTGCACCTCTGTATGACCTAAGGTTGTCAGATAATTGAAACGGAGGATGCATCTTTATGAATTTAAATCTAAGGAATATGATCAGTCCAATCTATCAAGATAAGCTAACGATTTTAAAAATGAAATACAGAAACCCAGAGTTAAATCTAGGAGAAACTTATATATATTTCAATGCATAGATTGCATAATTTCTGACCAGCCAAGTTACACATTACGAGCGGAAGTCTCTTTCTAATACAATAAGTTAAAAAGGGACCCAGACAGCTGAAACGTTCGTTTTGTATACGATATCGTCACTTATATACAAACAAATATATACAAATTGAACGTCCATGCCATATGGTCGTAAATGACGCCTTAAAAAAATGATCAAGTGACTAGAAAAGAAAATAAATTTCTCAACGCTTTTCCAAACGACGTTTGAACTAGTTTGGGCCGCTAAAATGTCAAAGAAAACCATTGAATACAGGAAGTACACAGTTTTGAGGTTTAGGTACACCGTCATTTACACCCTGTATATCGAAACAACAAAAACACTACACACTCAATTCGTTTTTGTATGGAGAATTGATTGCACTAATATTATAAAGGCGAAGGCGTTTGTGAGTGTGTTTGTCACTTCTTCACGCTGAAACGGCTAGATCAATTTGAATAAAATTAGATACCAAGGTTGCTGACATCCTGGATCAACACACAAGCTACTTTTCATCCCGCAAAAAATAGTTTTCCCGTGGGAAGGGCGAGTAACACCGGGGGCGTAGCTAGTTGCATATAAAACAGTAACTAACCACGTAAACAGGTAAAACTTATTATTTAGCAAGTGTTCCGAGCGTTCGGGATGCCGCGGCCCACTTAGGGTACTATGGTTACCTTGGATACGGTTACCATGGTTACCGTGGGTATATCGCAGTTACCGTGGGAACCACTGGGCAGTAGTGCGCGTGCGTCTAGCGAGCACGTGCCTGAGATCAGGGGTCACCGCTCCGACCTGGGAGGGTGTCTGGGGACGAAATTACAAATACATTATTTATACAATAATACAATACACTTTGATGCACATCGCAAATACACAGGGATATAAAACTCTAGAAATACGCAGTAAGAAAAAAAAATGTAATGTACTTTGGGACAGGTACACATCCAACCATGGAATTTTATCAGCCCTGATAAAATTCCATGATAGGCCAGTTAATCAATGAACGCATAATTTTATTTTATTAAAATAAATGCGCTCATTTATTTGTTGATAATGTGTAAAGAATTAAAATTTGATTACCTACATCAATGTTTAATAAGCAGTCACTTTATTTTAAATGAATGTGTGATTTGTTTGTCGTGTTACAATTTGGTGCCGTGACCAGGATTTGAAATCTTCATTGCCTTTTACTTGGAAATTATTATTTTCTAATCGGAGTATAAAGTAAACGCTTTGTATCGGATATTAGAGAGATAATAAGTAGTAGTACATAATATCAAAGAAAAGCAAAGGAAGGTAGAGTAAGCAACCTTAGGTGGATCAATACCGTAAACTAAGCAAGGCTTGTAGTATAGGTACTAGACAACGATATAGATAGAGAACATCCATGACCCACGAACAAATATTCGAGTTCATAACGTAAATGTTTGCACGTGCCAGGATTCGAACCCAGGACATCTTAGCTCAGTAGGCAGCTGCACTAAGCAGCCGACCGCGTCAAGAATGGTGTTCGCCGTGGTACCTGTGCGCGGAGTGGGCGCGGCCTCACGCGAAGCCGCCGGTGCTCGGCCCGCCCGATCGCCCGTAGCCTTCCCTGCAACCAGACGCGAAATAATTGCAAATAGAAACAGCTATTTTGGTACATTGATAAGTTTCTGTCAAAAATGACATTTTAGTGGCAAGCTTTTATAGCCGACTGTACTTTTCTTTGGATATCCATCAAATGCTCACTGAGACGATTCTAAAGAGCCCAAGCTCGGTAGGATTGCTTTTTTCTATTATAGAGTTCCTATGGCCACCTTCCGGCTCCATCATCAGATCAGCCCCATGGTACCATATTATTGTATTGTCATCAAAGTTAAGTAAGTATGCAAAATTTCAGCTCAATCGGTTGACGATATCTGCTTCAAAATTGAGTTGCAAGATTTCACCCGAACATACATACTTTAAACATACCATGCAAGTTAAATAAAAGCTTTAAACATTAGTCAAAGATCTAAGCATAGATAGGTACAGACAGACAGCAGGAAGCGACTTTGCTTTATACTATGTAGTGATAAGCGCTGTGTGTAATAAAAAAAACCAGTCTTAGCTGAATGTTTTTGTGAGTCTCGTCCTACCAGCTGCGCCATATTACCATTAGGATTACAATTTATTTATTCAAATTAGTTACACAGCATTACAGTATAAACCAAGGTACTGTGAACTACAAAATTACATTTTAAAAGAGCTTAAATCTAGTTTGATTTAGGCGACGTAACTGCGTGGCTCCGTTGCGACAATAACATGGCGCAGCCGGTAGGATATGAGCAGAGACCGGATTTCTCGTGGCACTTTTGGGCTGTCGTAGGGGCTGTCAAACGAGAAATCTCTAGGAATGATTTATATTTATTTCATGTAACCAAAGACACATATTTTATTAGTAGAACTCACAAACTAAGGGGGTTAGTAATTAACTTACATCTAAAACTATGACAGCTCAAAAGTGCCACGAGAAATCCGGTATCTAGATATGAGCCTACTCTGGCATTGTTTAAGGCCTACTGCACATCGTTGTACTCATCAAGTCTGTGGACCAGTTTTACGCAACGGGCTTACAATGCTCTCCGGGTCCGATATAATAACGCATTTAGGGTGCTGTTGCGAAGACCGAGGTTTTGTAGTGCATCGAAAATGTTCGTGGAGGCGCGCACAGACAGTTTCGATGCTGTCTGGCGCAAGAAAACTGCCTCGCTACTGGAAAGGGTACGGAGAAGTAGTAACAGCATCCTAAATATGATAGCGGCTAAGGTTAACTGTCCTATAATGTGGAATCTCAGCCAGAGGACTAAATCCTTGTTAATTATTAATTATTAAGTACTAATATAGTTTTCCTAAGTTTACTAACACAAAATGGACCGTTATAGTTGTCTGATTTAAATAAATAAAATAAAAATAAAAATAGAGACGACAACGTGTATTAGCATACCTGTAGTCATGCGGCTGCGGCGCGTGCGCGGCGTGCGGCGCGTGCGTGGCTGCGGGGGCGGGTGCGGGCGCGGGGGCGGGCGCGGGGCGGTAGAGCGCGCGCGCGCGGCGCGGGGACGGCGTGCGCGCGCCCAGCGGCGCGGAGTGCGCGCGGTGCGCTGCGGGGAACACTACCAATATAATACATTGTTGTAGAGGCTGTTACGGATAATTAATTTCTATATTTTTTATCGGAATGTTTGTTGCGATGAAATATAGACACTAGCGTGGTGTGCCCGCACGTACACTAGCGTGGTGTGCCCACACGTACACTAGCGTGGTGTGCCCACACGTACACACGTACACTAGCGTGGTGAGCCCACACGTACACTAGCGTGGTGTGCCCACACGTACACTAGCGTGGTGTGCCCACACGTACACTAGTGCGGTGCACTCACACTTACACTAGCGCGGTGCACTCACACTTACACTAGTTCGGTGCACTCACACTTACACTAGAGCGGTGCACTCACACTTACACTAGTGCGGTGCACTCACACTTACACTAGTGCGGTGCACTCACACTTACACTAGAGCGGTGCACTCACACTTACATTAGTGCGGTGCACTCACACTTACACTAGTGCGATGCACTCGCACTTACACTAGTGCGATGCACTCACACTTACACTAGAGCGGTGCACTCACACTTACACTAGAGCGGTGCACTCACAGTTACACTAGTGCGGTGCACTCACACTTACACTAGAGCGGTGCACTCACACTTACACTAGTGCGGTGCACTCACACTTACATTAGTGCGGTGCACTCACACTTACACTAGTGCGATGCACTCGCACTTACACTAGTGCGATGCACTCACACTTACACTAGAGCGGTGCACTCACACTTACACTAGATCGGTGCACTCACACTTACACTAGTGCGGTGCACTCACACTTACACTAGTGCGATGCACTCGCACTTACACTAGTGCGATGCACTCACACTTACACTAGAGCGGTGCACTCACACTTACACTAGATCGGTGCACTCACACTTACACTAGTGCGGTGCACTCACACTTACACTAGTGCGGTGCACTCACACGTACACTAGAGGGTGTACTCACGGTCGCGGTGCGTGTCGGGCAGGTCGGGGTCGCGGCGCGCGGCGGACAGGTGCGCGCTGTTGGACGGCGACGGCGAGCCGCGCGACCGGCAGCCTGTGCGGCACATAACACTCGTTATTTACACCGTAATAAAGCTTTAACATTGTATTGAAAATACTTAAAACGGGGAGGGTGACTCCATTTATCGGTGTAATTTTTTTTTTACTGTATATCTCTCATGTTTTGTATCCCTGTGTATTTGAGGTGTGCAATAAAGTGAAGTGAAATGGGCAGGCCACATAGCGCGCAGAGCAGATGGCCGATGGGGCCGAAAAGTGCTCGAGTGGAGACCTCGGACCAGCAAGCGCAGCGCGGGACGTCTACCTACAAGATGGACAGATGACCTTATAAAGGTCGCCGGAAAGCGCTGGATGCAGGTCGCTTCCAACCGGTATATATGGAAGTCCAAAGGGGAGGCCTATGTTCAGCAGTGGACGTCCTATGGCTGAGATGATGATGATGATCACAGACCATAAGAATACTATAGACTGGGTATTGGGCGGGGCACGCGTAACCGAGCTTATGCCCAAATTCCCAAAGATATGTCAACGTGATGTCAACAGTCACTTTAGTTACCGTACGAACGTGCTTGAGTAATTATGTGCCAAAAAATTAGAAATATGCCGAATTGTGCCATTATAATCGTCACAGGCGAGATCTGCATACTCAAAAAGATACCTGATACCGTTTAATTTCACTGGAAAGTTATAAAATTCGGTATTTTGTAATATTTCGTAAAATATTGCAGTGCATTATGACAATTATACATTACTAGCTTGACATGGCAACTATTCACGCAACATCTTTAGGAGCACGCAATGTATACGTCCGTCTGACAATTTAGTGCGGGGGAACAAGTCTAAACCATAAATTGTCGATATTCTGTATGGAGGCTTTAATGTGAGCCGCTCGTGTTTCATACTAACTTTTCCATTTTAATAATATAATTTACACTTTATCACCTTGTTTTTTAGGGTTCCATACCTCTATCGGAAAAAACGGAAATCTTATGGCATCACTTTGTTTTCCGTCCGTCCGTCCGTCTGTCTGTCTGTCTGTCAAGACCCTTTATCTCGAAAACGCGTGGAGGTATGGAGTTGAAATTAACACTATATGTATACATACTCAGGTCTAGGGTCCCTTAAAGCTGTGAAAAAAAATCAAGCTTCTACGTTAACGTGAAAAAAAGATACGGCCGTTTATGTCGCCAAAAACGCAAATTTCGTCACTCAAGGAAATCAAAGTGATAGAGTACTTCCCGATGACCTAGAACTATGAAATTTGGCAAGTACTACAAATACTTATAAAAATCTGAAATCACCATATACTTACTACAAATACTAATAAAAATCTTAAAAAATATAGTCCTTTTCAAACATCAAGTCCACCTTTTGTACCAACGTTTTCTTTTGAGCAATAAAAATTAATTAAGTAAATAAATAGGTAAATCATATTTAGAGAACTTGGTTGCGTTAGGTTTGATTCAAATTCAAATTAGTTTATTGCAAGAACATAGTAATAAATTAGGTGATAAAGGTATATACAGTGTTGCTTATGTTCTACCAAAAAGGCATGCAAACAAAATAAAACAATACTCAAATACTTAATTGTTACATATTTCAACTTGTTACTTATGTCAAAAATAATTACTAAAACTCAGAATTTGCTGATTAAATTACATTAATTATTACATTATTTTTATAAGTATTTGCACCTCGTTTGTATGCGGCGCCATACATTTCAGATGCAAACTTAACTCAACCAGGCCAATTAAGATGGGATAAGTGAAAGTTTGTACGGAACCCTCGGTGCGCGAGTCAGAATCGCACCTGGCCGGTTTTTTTTAAATTCAGACAAGTAATTTTATTACAGCGTAATCAATAGCAGTGGGTGACAAAATCATTAGATTAAAACAGTATTATTGTTTTGCTAATCCACACGTGCTAGTCAGTTGACGACGAGGTTGGCGCAGTTTTAATGCACCTGCCTACTGAGCCGGCGGTCATGGGTTCGAATCTCGGCAAGGGCAAATATTTGTGTGATGAACTCGAATATTTGTTCCTGGGTCATGGATGTTATCTATATATTATATTGTTTATATCGTCGTCTACTATTGGTTAGTATAAGGCCAGGTCGAGTTGTGTACGATTGTCCCTTAAATATTTTGTTTACATTTTATATGATGAAATAAATAAATCTACTCCGTTTATAATTTACCTACTACCTGTTCCAAATGTACGATAGAAAGATTGAGATGGACGCTTCCATTTGATTTCGTCGCCAGAAGTTAAAAGGTCTGATAATTTAATTTACGACGTTTACGACCATACAAAAGAAATAATTTCAACATGCATTATACATATTATAAGCCTATACATATTATTATTTTATCGATATCAACTATTTTGATTTGATCACGCCCTTAACCTTTAGAATCATTAGATGCATACCGCTGGCAGAGCTTATATTACATTTTCTGGGTCGTTAAAATTAGACCCCGTGTTACAAGGATAGGGTTCAATTTTAAATGTTTTAAAATTGTAACATAAAACCTTGCGATATTTAGCCAACGTTAATATCAAAAGTGACACTACTGAATTGACGGAAATAGAAATCAATTTCTTGTCAATTCGAGGCTTTGTCGTACTGAATCACAAAGTCTCATTTGCCTTTTATTTTATTTCTTTTTAAGTTATAATAAAAATAAAGACATTGTCTGATATGCATATAAGGACTAAAATTCTCGATACATTGATCGTAGTAGTGTATGACCACGTAATACGCACACATTAGCTCAGCCAATGTCAACTCACTTCTGTTTGTTTGAAAACCTTATTTTTATACGAATATAATTGTGTGCGTGTAAAAGTCGGCTACAGCCGTGCTAGAACAAACTGCGCTGAATGCCATCTCCATATACTCCGTGATGATGATGATGAATAAAGTGAATTTGTTGTTGTTGTTATTTACACCGTAATAAAGCTTTAGCGCCATTTATCGGTCGAAATATTTCGGATGTCCATAGAGATGGGCACCGCAGGGTACACATAGTCCTACATGTTTTCATTTTACAGTAAACATGAGTGTATGAGTACAGTCGCCATCAGATATATAGGAGCATATAAGGCGTTCATAAATATCGGAACACGACTCTTATTCACTGGGCGTTAGAGTACATGTTCACATATTTATGAACGCCTTATATGCTGCGATATATCTGATGGCGACTGTACCCTACGGTCTTCGGTATTTTGACACGGTTGATTAGGTATCACGTCGACAGTAGGCGTCGAATCGGTTGTACCTTGTTTTGCCTAACAACTTTTTGCATAATTTCGGTTTGCCAAATTTCAGTTAGACTAATATTATTTAGCATAATTACTCGTTTTGCCTAATTATTATTTGAGTGAAAATCGTTTCGTATAATACTCATTTCACATAATCTTATTTCGTCTAATTTTATTTTACATAATTTTTAATTCCTATAAACATATTTTGCTTAACATTTTTTTTGCCTTATTTATTTATTTAGCAAGCATTCTGACGCTCCGCTCGTTTCGCTATCCATGGTCATAAAACTAACCTAACCTACAGTATTCGGTCTTTAACCTAACCTACAATTTTCAAAATAAGAATCGACAAAGTGAGTTTTAGATAAAATAATATTCGACAAAACAAGAGTTATGAAAATGATCATTTAGGCAAAACGAATTTCGACAAAATAATAATTATGAAAAATGATATTATACATATTGACTTTAGATAAAATATTTGTATAGAATCTTTTTATCGATTCTATATTTTTTTATGTGGTAATACCACATTTTTTATTTTTATAAATAATGACACAAAGGTAAATTAAGAAAGAAAAATTTAATGCGATCTACTACAATCGAAGCGGGGTTTGAACCCGCGACCTCTGCGTTACCGGCGCATTGCTCTCCCAACTGAGCTATCCGACCGCTACGTCAGTCACACCAAATCTTTCATCCCTTAATCCTTTACGCTACTGGAGCGCCCTCTGTGTCATATGTTTTTTTGAAATGCTTATTGCGCATTAGCCATACCCTAGGATGTGCGTTTTACACGCACGATCCCCAATCCCCATTGCTTTACAGCAAGTGTGAAGACTGCGAGAGAGATGGCGCTGTTCTAAATATTTGTATAGAATCTTTTTATCGATTCTATATTTTTTTATGTGGTAATACCACATTTTTTATTTTTATAAATAATGACACAAAGGTAAATTAAGAAAGAAAAATTGAATGCGATCTACTACAATCGAAGCGGGGTTTGAACCCGCGACCTCTGCGTTACCGGCGCATTGCTCTCCCAACTGAGCTATCCGACCGCTACGTCAGTCACACCAAATCTTTCATCCCTTAATCCTTTACGCTACTGGAGCGCCCTCTGTGTCATATGTTTTTTTGAAATGCTTATTGCGCATTAGCCATACCCTAGGATGTGCGTTTTACACGCACGATCCCCAATCCCCATTGCTTTACAGCAAGTGTGAAGACTGCGAGAGAGATGGCGCTGTTCTAAATATTTGTATAGAATCTTTTTATCGATTCTATATTTTTTTATGTGGTAATACCACATTTTTTATTTTTATAAATAATGACACAAAGGTAAATTAAGAAAGAAAAATTGAATGCGATCTACTACAATCGAAGCGGGGTTTGAACCCGCGACCTCTGCGTTACCGGCGCATTGCTCTCCCAACTGAGCTATCCGACCGCTACGTCAGTCACACCAAATCTTTCATCCCTTAATCCTTTACGCTACTGGAGCGCCCTCTGTGTCATATGTTTTTTTGAAATGCTTATTGCGCATTAGCCATACCCTAGGATGTGCGTTTTACACGCACGATCCCCAATCCC
This sequence comes from Apotomis betuletana, assembly GCA_932273695.1. NCBI lineage: Eukaryota > Metazoa > Arthropoda > Insecta > Lepidoptera > Tortricidae > Apotomis > Apotomis betuletana. The sequence continues at coordinate 13,501,246 of OW026322.1, forward strand.
CATTGCTTTACAGCAAGTGTGAAGACTGCGTGTAAAACGCACATCCTAGGGTATGGCTAATGCGCAATAAGCATTTCAAAAAAACATATGACACAGAGGGCGCTCCAGTAGCGTAAAGGATTAAGGGATGAAAGATTTGGTGTGACTGACGTAGCGGTCGGATAGCTCAGTTGGGAGAGCAATGCGCCGGTAACGCAGAGGTCGCGGGTTCAAACCCCGCTTCGATTGTAGTAGATCGCATTCAATTTTTCTTTCTTAATTTACCTTTGTGTCATTATTTAGATAAAATGTTCATTATGGTAAAAGTTGTTAGACAAACTGAAATAAGACAAAAAAAATTAGATAAATCAAGGGAATACCCGTCGAATCATTAGTGCTCCAAAAACTCTGAGCATGGTAATGACGCATAAGTGTTTGTATTTGTGTGTGTCTGTCTCTCTGGGTGTCTGTCTGTCTATCTCTCTCTCTCTCTCTCTGTGTGTGTGTGTGTGTGTGTGTGTCTGTCCCACTGGGTGTCTGTCTGTCTATCTGTCTCTGTGTGTGTGTATGTGTGTGTGTGTCTGTGTCTGTCTCTCTGGGTGTCTGTGTGTCTATCTGTCTCTGTGTGTATGTCTGTCTATCTGTCTGTGTGTGTGTGTGTATGTGTATGTGTATGTGTGTGTGTGTCTGTGTCTGTCTCTCTGGGTGTATGTCTGTCTATCTGTCTGTGTGTGTGTGTATGTGTATGTGTGTCTGTGTCTGTGTCTGTCTCTCTGGGTGTCTGTTTGTCTATCCCTCTCTGTGTGTGTGTGTGTGTGTGTGTGTGTGTGTGTGTGTGTGTGTGTGTGTGTGTGTGTGTGTCTGTGTGTGTCTGTCTCTGTGTGTGTGTGTGTGTGTGTGTGTCTGTGTGTGTCTGTCTCTCTCTGTGTGTGTGTGTGTGTGTGTGTGTGTGTCTGTGTGTGTCTGTCTCTCTGTGTGTGTGTGTGTGTGTGTGTGTGTGTGTGTGTGTGTGTGTGTGTGTGTGTGTGTGTGTGCGTGTGTGTGTGTACCGGAGGGCGCGGGCGGCGGCGCGGAGGGCTGCACGGCGGCGGCGCGCGCGCGGCACCCGAACGAGGAGTACGCTGCAACGGATGAAACGTCACATTCGTGTACGAGTTTCATAATTTATTTATTTATTCAAACTAGTTACACAGTATTACAGTATAAACCAAGGCACTGTGAACTACAAAATTACATTTTAGAAAAGCTTAAATCTAGTTTGATGTAGGCGACGTAACTAACGTAATAATAGTAGTTTATGCATCTGAGTGAATCAACTTGTGTTGTTTACTCAGTCCCCGTTGTCCGAGTGACATCTTCATACTGTTTGTTGATAGAAAAATTCTTACGTTGTCCGAGGGACAAATATTGCGTAACGATAGCAACGGTGCACTTAAAAGTTTTTTCTTTTTAAGACATGAACTGTATCAGGGCTGGTTAGCCCTCACTACCAGTAGTCGGACTTTGTGGTATAACCCGCTAATGGGATTATCTCCGCGCCACAGGGGTAAAGTTGTTCTTAAAAGTTAATTCACCCAACTGCTATACAATGAGAGATCTTTAATATAAACATTTAATTTACCTCTCATGACGGAAAGCTCGATGGCAGCACGCAACTCATCCTCATCACTGCGCGTACGCAAGCCCGACTGATGAAAAAAAAACATGAAATACATCTAAGGCATTTTCTTTTTACAAGCTTTTATTTAACTTGCATTGTATGTATGTATGTAAGTATGTTTGTTCGGGTGGAATCTTGCAACTCAATTTTGATGCAGATATCGTCAACCGATTGAGCTGAAATTTTGCATACTTACATAACTTTGATGACAATACAAGAATATTGTACCATGAGGCTGATCTGATGATGGAGCCTGAAGGTGGCCATAGGAACTCTATAATAGAAAAAGCAATCCTACCGACTTTGGGCTCTTTAGAATCGTCTCAGTGAGCATTTGATGGATATCCAAAGAAAAGTACAGTCGGCAATAAAAGCTTGTCACTAAAATGAAATTTTTGACAGAAACGTATTCATTCAATTGTGTATAATACGGTATAGTGAAATTACGTGATTCGAATAAAGAAATCAATTATTTTATTCAAAGATACGAGAAACAACAGACTCTTAAGAGGCCTTATACATTTTTAAATGCATTTTTTTTTCATGTTATGACCAATATTTTGATAATTTCAACCAATTTTTTAAAGTGAATAATATTTTCCCTGAGTTCTAGATAATAACATAGCAATTTCATGCTTTCATTGCGTGCAGTCGAAAATAATCAAGAAAAAAAATACTAGTTTTCTGCTTGAATTTTGTCAGTTACGAGTAGTTTTTTAAACAAACATTATCAATGAAACATTCAAACTGTAAGTTTCAAATATACCGAGTGATCAATCCAAATGGGTCATTAGGGTGAAGTCAGAAACTATAAGAGATGGGGAAATCTGTCCTTAGGAACCATGGTGTCGATTGTACGATTTTTATTTTTATACATCCATGCTAATATTATAAATAGAGAGCGGATTTGAAGTAGCGATCTCAATATTAATATGGATATGACTGGTATAATTTATTATTTTTTCTACATACAAAAATAATGTAACTTATTAGAACAAAAAAGTAAAAATGATTTTGGAAGCTTTTGTAAATTATTGGGCAAAAATGATGATGATATTAAATAAAAACACCGTTTGTTAATTTTTGAAATAGTTTATTTCTTTCAGTTCTTCTTCTTTAATATTTCTTTGTGCACAATGCACAGTAAAAAAAAATATTAGGTTTTTTTTTAGGAAATGAAAAAATAAAATAATTCGCTTCTACAATGCGCACAAACAATTCATTAATTTCGAGTTAGTTTATTAGTGCTTCCTCACAAACGAAGTCTAAGCAATAATGATACTCATTTACTGTGCATTTTAAGCATACACCGTCGAAAAATACATTTTCATCCGTTATGTTTACTGTCCACGATGATAACGATTGCATAAAACAGTTTTATACTTAAATCTCTTGGCAATTCTAGTTCAAAAAAACATTGTTTGCAAATTGCCATCTAAAATAAGAAATCCATAGGTAATATTAATGACATTGTTGACATGAACTATCATGTAGGTACGTAATATATAGGAACTACTTCTACTATCTTTGAGTTGTATAAAAACTCCTTTATTTATAATAAAATATTTTTCTTTAAATGTAGTTTGTTGCAAAAATAACATTCATTTAATCTAATTATTTATTTGCTTGCGGTGTGCGGTGTAATAATAATAAACTGTTAAGAATATATAAACAACATGACATGTATTTAACAAATTGCACTAAGTAGTCATATCCATATTAATATTGAGATTGCTACTTGAAATCCGCTCTCTAATTATAAATGCGAAAGTGTGTCTGTCTGTCTGTCTGTCTGTCTGTTACCTCTTCACGCTTCAACCGCTGGACCGACTTAGATGAAATCTGGTATGGAGATAGTTTGAGACCCGGGAAAGGACATAGGATACTTTTCATCCCGAATAAATTTAGTGTTCCCGTGGGATGAGCGGGTAACACCGCGGGGCACAGCTAGTTGACAATAGTTAAAAGTTACTTTTGACTGTACTCCTATTATTGCTTTATTTGACTTTGTAATTTTCAGTTTTATTTTTACCGTGTTAATTTTTGTATTTTGACAATCCATTTAGGAGCTTCTCTGACATTTTTATCTCAAGTTTGTTTAAAATTTTGACATGTAATTATTTTATCTGTTTTATAATGATTATTATTATTATAATTTTAATAAATACTTAAATAAATAAATAAATATCGGACAACCTCACACAAATCGATCTAGTCCCAAATTAAGCTCAAGAAGGCATGTGTTATGGGCACTAGACGACAATATACATAGTTATAATGGATAAATATATACTTAAATACGTAGAACAACCATGACCCAAGCACAAGTATTCGAGTTCAACACACAAATATTTATAAATTTATGAAACATGTAATGTCTCATTTTTTTTAATGTGGGTACACCACAATTTTTATTTTTTTGTATTCATAGTTTACACAAATATTTGCCCTGGCCGGGATTCGAACCCAGGACCGCCGGCTCAGTAGGCAAGTGCTTACAAACTGAGCCAACCGTGTCGTTAATTGACTTAGTGTAATTTATATTAACATTTTATATTATGAAAAAAAAAAAGTCTAGATCTAAATGTAGGTTACCTGCGAGTGGTCTCTCGGCGGCGGGCGGCTGCCGCCGGCGCGCGCGGCGCGGGAGCCTGCACACGACAATCTTCATACAATACTACATACATGATTTATCCACAATAAAATTTATCTGCTTAGCCCAATGGTTGACTGGTAGACAACGCCCAATGGCATTAAGTCCGCCTTTTGTACGATAAGTTCTTTCTTTTGTGCAATAAATATAAAATAAATAAATAGTTCGGTGAAGAGACACTAAAAGACTGGGGGTGACCTTACAAACGAAACTGTGACCAAAGAAACGAAATTCAAAATATAAATGATTGAAAAATTCTTTTTCTACAACATTATGTAAGCTCTTTTCGAAGATATAAGCGAAAATCTGAAGACATTGTCGATTTTTTCAATATGGCGGCGGGCGCGGAGCGGGGAGAATTGTGCATTTTGTATTATATACACTCACTAACCATCCTAGAAACCGTTTGTAAGGTAAACCCCCTTTATTCACTGGATTAACAGTGAAACTTGGAACGTTCAATATGTATAGTCGTCTGGTTCGCATTGTGCACGATTTCATTGAAGAAAACAGTACTATTGTGTGGTTTTGTATCCCAATATCGGCCGTCATAATGAGATCGTACACAACGATAACCGACGGACTATACTAATAACTCGTAATAGCCTTGTTCTAAGAGGTAACATTGATAATAAATATTGACACAAAGGTAAATTTCGAAAGAAACATTTCATGTGCTCTACTACAATCTAAGCAGGACTCGAACCTGCTACCTCAACGTTTCCAGAGTATTGCTCTTCCAACTGAGCTATTAGATTCGAATCCTGCTTACATTATAGTAGACCACATTAAATTTTTCTTTCGTAATTTACCTTTGTGTCAATATTTGTAAAGATAAAAAAGCCGGCCAAGTGCGAGTCGAACTCGCGCACCGAGGGTTCCGTACAAACACTTTCCATCCCTAAGTGGTTAAGTTAAGTTTGCACCTGGTATGTATAGCGCCCCATATAAATTAGGTGCAAAATTAGGTATTAAAAAAAACTACTTACTAGATCTCGTTCAAAACAATTTTCGTTGGTAGTTTTTATAGTAATGTACATCATATGTTTTTTTTAGATTTTTCATTTTCTTATTTTAGAAGTTAGAGGGGGGGGACCAACTTTTTTCCACTTTGGAAGCGTCTATCACGCAAACTATTCGGTTTAGAAAAAAAATATCTTAGAAACTTCGATTTAATTTTTGAAGACCTATCCATAGATACCCCACACGTATGTGTTTGATGACAAAAAAAAAATTGAGTTTCAGTTCTAAGTATGGGGAGCCCCCAATATTTATTATATTTTTTTTATTTTTGCATCAAAATCTTAATGCGGTTCACAAAATACATCTACCTACCAAGTTTCAACAGTATAGCTCTTATAGTTTCGGAAAAAAATGGCTGTGACATACGGACGGACAGACAGACGGACAGACAGACATGACGAATCTATAAGGGTTCTGTTTTTTGCCATTTGGCAACGGAACCCTAAAAATGTGGTATTTCCACATAAAAGAATTGATAATATGTTAAAAATAATATTTGGTCTTAAAGAAAAACATCTAAAAGCGTCAGCATTTACAAACGGATAAGGATCTTCCATTTGTGAATGAAGTGCATTTCTCAGACATTAGAAAAAAATAATTAAATAGGTAATTTACCGGGCCGTGGCGTGTGCGTGGCCCCGTCGCCCAAGTCCAACTGAAGCACTCCATATTCTGCAACAAGAGAACAACAGTATGCATTAACCACAATATAATGAGGGGGGTTACTAATGTAGTATTTTTATATTTATATTCATGTCGGTAATTTAGGGGGCGCATAAAGCATAAAAGGTATTCTTATTGTTCATGTCGGTAATTTAGGTGGTGCATGAAGCATGACGGTGGTAGTGATCATGTCGGTCATTTCGGTGGCGCATGAGGGAGTATAATCCATGTTGATAATTTTGGTGGCGCATGTAGCATGAGGGGGGGCACTATTCATGTCGGTAATTTTGGTGACCCATGAAGTGTCAGGGGAGTACTATTTATGTCGGTAATCTTAGTGGCGCATTAAGCATCAGGGGGGTACTATTCATGTCGGTAAATTAGATGGTGTATGCAGCATGAAAGATAATTATTATTATTCATGTCAATAATTTTGGTGGCACATGAAACATGGGAGGTACTAGTTACGTCGGGGCATTTATTTGAGCGTTTTACCCGTCTCATTAATCTGCCCGCAATATTAGCCAACTCATAAAAGCTATCAACATCATTTTGATAGGAATTAGACTTCTACAAGACAACCAAAAATGGCGCCTCAGTTCATACACAGGTCGTCGATATTGCGGACAGATTAATGAGGCGGTTATAACGCTCAAATAAATGCCCGTCGGTAATTTTGGCGCATGAAGCATTTACTAATTACTAATTTATTTATTTAGGAGAACTAATCAAGTCGGTAATTTTGGTGGCCCATAAAGTATAAGGCTATTCAAGTCGGTAATTTTGGTGGCCCATGAGGGGACAGGTAAACAATTAGTTAACCTTTGTGCGGCAGGCGGGCGTAGTCCCTCGCCGTGAGCAGGTGCGTGTTCCCGTTGGGCGCCATCGCCACGTCGGGCACCGCCGCCGACAGCCCGTCGCCGCCCGCCGAGCTCTCCCAGCGTCTGCGCACACACATACTCATCAGCATACCTGGGATAACTCGGGGCATCTATACGAAAGCACAGACCACCCCCACTAGACGGAGCATGTAAGGCGACCCGCGCGCACCAACGATATGGTACGGCAGAACATTAAAGTATCAACACGGCGGCCACCGTTTAGTTGCGTCCTTGTTTATGATCCATGCGTACGTCAACGAAAAAAGAAATTAAATAAATAACATGGTGAATTGTAGTGTTAAGTGGTGTAGAGAGACCTCATAAACATGGACGCAACTAAACGGTGGCCGCCGTGTTGATACTTTAATGTTCTGCCGTACCATATCGTTGGTGCGCGCGGGTCGCCTTACATGCTCCGTCTAGTGGGGGTGGTCTGTGTACGAAAGTGACGTAGCAAAATATTTTATCGACAAAAAAATATATCGATGTTACTGTCAACATCTAAATGTCATCGACATAAATAAATATTACTTTATTACTCCACATTTTCAAATGAAAAAATAAACATATTAAAACGTGTATTTACATGTTTATTTTTAAATAATTTTCATAATGTACGTAAATTGACATTTTGATTCAAATGACATCCTCATACTTTTCTTATCTTAATTTAAGAGGCTCGATATCAGATCAGATATGACATCGAACCTCTTTATAGTAATCCAGAATGTTCATTGAGCACATATATTAATTTAATTATATCGTAATTTTTTTTATCGATATCCTATCCCTAGAACGTGCCCCGAGTTATCCTAGGTATGCTCATCAGGGTTTAGAAATGCATGCACAATTAATTGAAATGTTAGGGTTGTCACAGGTCACACGTCATTTTAGCCAAAGAACCGATAACCGGTGAGGTAAACGTGTTCTTGAGTGGAGACCGCGGATCGGCAAGCGTAATGTGGGACGCCCTCAGACTAGGTGGAGCGATGATCTGTGCAGGGTGGCTGGCAAGAGCTGGATGAGAGTAGCCGAGGATCGCTTACAATCATAGCTGGGCACCGTTAATCAAATAGTTAACTTCGTTAATCGTTAATCCGCTACAAAAAAAGTTAGCTTCGTTATACGTTAAAGCGTTACATTACCGAAGAATTAACGCAAGTTAACTTTAATCGTTAATCCGTTAATATGTATAAAATTGCATTTTTATATCGTTGCATTAGTGAACTTACGTACGACGCTTAATAATAAATATCAGACAACCTCACACAAATCGATCTAGTCCCAAATTAAGCTCAAGAAGGCTCGTGTTATGGGTACTAGACGACGATATACGTACTTATATAGATAAATATATACTTAAATACATAGAACAACCATGACCCAAGCAATAATATTCGAGTTCATCACACAAATATTTGCCCCGGCCGGGATTCGAACCCGGGACCGCCGGCGCAGTAGGCAGGTGTCTACAAACCGAGCCAAACGTGTCGTCAACAGAGAAAAGAAATGCATGCACAATTAATTGAAATGTTAGGGTTGTCACAGGTCACGCGTCATTTCAATAGATTTTGCATTATTAGCAGAGATCGGGCAAATGTTCGTCATATGCACGGTGTCCTGTATTGAATGGACAACCTACTAACCTGCAGTATTAATTTTAGTATAATGACCAGGCAACGGAAACTCGGATCGATATTTACCTAAAGTTGCCAAAATCCTATTGCTACCTCGCTCAGACCTCAATCAAAGCCGCCTATACCTACAACTAAACGACAAAGCCGCCGAAGTTTAGGTAAATATCTATCCGAATTTCCGAACCCTGCTAATGACGCCCATTTGTCCGATCTCCGATTATTACATTAAAAAAGGAAATGAAAGTAACATACCTATGAGCGCCATCCAATCGCGAGGGATCTCTACGACACGTTCCCGCGCGTTCTGTAAATAAATACCAATGTTACTACTCTATTCGTCCCTAGTCCTTGAGACTCGTGCAAAATGACATATAGCCTAACCAGAAATATATGAGAATGCGCCATTGAAAGAAAGAAAGAAAGAAAGAAAACACATTTATTGCAGCGAAGGAGACGCACCACCATTACAAAGAACTTAAAAACTAAATCCCTTAACATACAATATCATAAACTTAATTTAAACAGAAAATTATATAAATGTAGGTAGAGGTTAATGGTGCATGATTGCGGAATTTCACTGGAATTAATTTCTTACACTGGCAATGATTTTATGATGGTTTGTCAACAATGTCAATGTCATTCGTGGTGGTTTCTTTAAAAGACAAATATTTAAAAATATGAAAATGCCGAAAACTATTCACAGTCGTGAACGTCATATTATAAATAAAGTGTACACGTGTTTACTACACGAAAAACAGTCAGGAAAAGAGAGCATTCCGTTAAATGACATTACGAGGTTAACATACGAACTGACGGGTATTTTAAATAATGTCATTATAGTACGGTTGCCATTGGTAGCAAAATTGCTGCCATATAAATGTTACAAATGGCGCCCTCTTGACAATCCTCATATATTTTTATCGATTCTATTTTTTTTTAATGTGGAAATACCAAATTTTTTATCGTGCGGATCGTGCGTATAAAGCGCACACCCTATGGTATGGTTAATGCGCAGCATATGACGCAGAGGGCGCTACAGTAGCGTAAGAATTATGGAATGAAAGATTTGGTGTGATTGACGTAACGATCTAATAGCTCAGTTGAGAGAGCAATACGCCGGAAACGTAGAGGTCGCAGGTTCAAATCCTGCTTATATTGTAGTAGATCGCATTAAATTTTTCTTTCTTAACTTACCTTTGTGTCATTATTTATAAATCCTCCTATATTTCTGGTCAGGCTTTACGTTCCGCACTTGTATGGAAAGTTAATATTTTATCGCTGTGGAAACAGGGAGCCCTCTGTTTTCTAGAAACTTATTTCGTCGAATGTTTCATTTCGCCGAAAAATCGTTTCGCAGAATTTATATTCCTCTGGAGTCAGACATTTTTCATAATACTTGCAAATATTATCCTCTTGATTTGGTTGGGTTAGGTTAGGTTAGGTTTGTTTTATAACAATCTCGAATAGATTACGGTTCCAAAGAAAAAGGCTTTCTACGAAATATTTTTCGGCGAAATGACACATTCGACGAAAAAATATTTCTACGAATCAATATAGACCCTATACGTTTTTGTTTAAGTCTGTTTAATTATGTTGCTCACTTTTTGAGTTGAGTTTATTCGTTATAATTGTCATTTATTAACGAGTAATTTTCGGATTAAATTGGACCATTGTGTGGAGTGGACTATAGTTGGGTAGTTTTGCGGTAGTGTTAGGATTTTTTCATCACATTTGCTCGTAAAAGATGGTATTACATGCAGGTGTACTGAAGGACAAAGGCCTATATAGTTCCCGCGGGAGTTATAAATTGTTATAAAGTTATAACTCCCGAGGGAGTTATGGTTTTAGTTTTAAAAATATAGTACGCACTCGTACATTGCTTCAGACTAAGGAGGTTTCAACCCAGCCAAGGTTTTTTGTTGTATCAACAAAACTTGCCTACCAGCAAATTTTATTGTGTATTGAATTAATATGGTATATGAACTGCATTAATATTTATGTATTACAATTATTTAAGTGTATTTTGCAATTGTTTTATTAAATTTAATTTTGAATTATCGTTACAATCTGGCAGTATAGCCTGTCAAGTTTCTAAACTAAACGCAGTTCTTAGCATTATCTGTGGTAGACGACACAAAAAAAAAGAAAAAAAGTTAAATATTATTGGTTAGATACTATTTAGTTTTGTAACAAAAATACTGTTCGTATTTAAGTTTTATAATATTACGGTGTTAATTATTGATGCATAATATTGTTAATTGTTATTTGTTTAATGATAAATAGTAAGATTCTGTGTACATTTGTTTTCTTTTTTAAGCTGATGGCCGTTTTGCCAGTGCTTATAGTAAATTAAAAAAATATATAGGTACAGGAAAAAGTTAGTTGTCAATCGTTATCATATCGTTTAATGTTTATTTTTTACTTATTTATTTGTTATTTACTCCCAAATGTGATGAAAAATATTGTGTGTAAGGCGGGAAGTAAGGGGATTACAAACTCAGGACATTAAAAGCCCTCCGCCTTCGGCGTCGGGCTTCTAATAGTCCTTCGTTAGTAATTCCCTACTTACTACCCTTATGACACAATATACTATTTTTATCGCTATAGAAACAGTATACATACCCGTGGTGCCTGCGTGGTGCGCGGGCTGCGCGCGCAGGCTGCCGGCCGACGCGCAGCGCAGCGAGCCGCCGCCGGACCTGCGGGTCATACAGATGGTACATTACTGCCGCCGGGAAAGAACTCGCCGGGTGAGTACGTATATACCTGCCTATTAATAAATAACGCACGTTATTTATTATTTATTTATTTATTATTTATTAGGAGAACCAACAGCTACATACAATATAATGCTCTTAGAAATAGTTAATGGAAAGCCAATTACAGGTTCCCACCGGTAGTGACATTTTATACAAAAATAAAGTGCTCGCACAATGCACAACATCGCAACTACCTGTGACTACAAACTAAGTGTAATAGAACTAATTTAAATAAAAACAACTAACATAATCAATGCACCAGACAGCAGATTCGGTTAAAGCACGCTCACTTAAAAAAATCGTTCGTTATCTTACGCCTTACAGACGGGATATTACTGTTGAAGATGTCGATATCCAGCTCTTTTGCTACTTTATTAAGACTTTTACCAGCACGCAACAGAAAACTATTCTTCCTATATTTACGCGAGGAAAAGGGAACAGAGAGGGGAGGGTAGTGTCTTTTAAGCCTGGATGGAGTGGTTATGACGACATTCCGTTGCATATTATACTCTTCAAACATGCAACGCATTTATAACATGCTTTGAAGTATCACGTTTCCGAACTGTAAAGGAATTTCATACATAATTGAAGGCCTATGCCGGGACGTATTTTTTTTTAAACATGGCATCTTTGTTCGTGAAGAGGCTAAACAACTGAATCATATTTTTTTATATCATTGCATATGTTTGAGAAAAGCACTATACATGCCTTAGCCGTGAAAAGCTTGCCGGCTTCGTATCACTATCCGTCTATACCTACTCACCGGGCAAGCCCTTATTTCTCGGCGTCTGCAGTAATGTACTTTGTCAAACGAAACATGTGTTAAAACATAGATTGTACTTAACGTATAGAATATTTTACCAATTCTGTTTTAATGGGTTGCTCTGGGACTGTCTAGAACACAATTTGATTACATTTGATTTTTGACTAGACCTTAAAGTTTTGACGACGCGTTTGGCGCAGGTTGTAGACCACCTGCCTACCGAGCCGGCGGTCCCGGGTTCGAATCCCGGCCAGGGCAAATATTTGTGCGATGAACTCGAATATTTGTGCTTGGGTCATATATGTTCTATGTTTTTAAGTATATATTTATCTAGGTACGAGGGGCACACCGAAATGATCGGGAATAGAGTACTTTAAACTGAGTTACATTAAATCCTTTTTTGTCACATGCATACTGGCGACTTACAATCACGATGCCGTTTTTACAATTTAAAAAAAGAACGATATATTTTTTTAATTCCATTTTTAAATTGACAACTCGATGAACAAAATGGAGCTGACGCGTGAGAATTTTCGTGCAATTATTTACCATAACTTTCGTCGTGGCTTATCTCCAGATGAATGTCGCAATGAGCTTGTTACTATATACGACATTGAAGCACCTAGTCAGACGACAATATATCGGTGGTATGCTGAGTTTCGACGGGGTCGTGCCTCTCTTGGCACCGTACCTTCATCAGGTCGGCCGAAAACGGCGGTTTCGCCTGAAAACATCGCGGCTGTGGAAAAACTAATAAAAGAAGATAGACATGTGACATACGAGCAGATTCGGGCAACCATAGGCATTGGAATGACTGCAATTCACACTATTTTGCATGGTGAATTGGGTGTCAGAAAATTGATTTCCCGATGGGTACCCCATAATTTGTCTGAAGAGCAAAAGGCGGCTCGTGTTGATTGGTGCCGATCTATTCTGAAATGCTACAATGGAGGAAAGTCAAAAGCCGTTTATAATATGGTCTCGGGTGACGAATCCTGGATTTATTCTTATGAGCCTGAAAGAAAGCACCAGTCGGCAGTATGGGTCTTCGATGACGAGGTCAAACCAACGAAAGTTGTGCGTTCTCGAAGCGTGTCGAAGAAGATGGTGGCTTCGTTCGTCTCAAAAAAGGGGCATGTTGCCACAATTCCTCTAGAAGAACAAAGAACCGTTACCGCTGATTGGTATATCACAGTTTGTTTGCCGGAGGTGCTGGCCGAACTTCGCCAAGGGAACCCGAGACGCCGCGTCATCTTACACCACGACAATGCGAGCTCCCACACCGCCCACAAAACAACTAAATTTTTGAACGACGAAAACGTTGAGTTGATGTCCCATCCTCCATACAGCTCTGACCTGAGTCCAAATGATTTTTTTACGTTCCCTAGAATTAAAGATTTATTGCGTGGTCAGCGGTTTGAGAACCCAGAAGCCGCTGTGGAAGCCTATAAATCGGCCATTTTGGCAATGCCTACTTCAAACTGGAATTATTGTTTTAATGACTGGTTTAAAAGAATGCAAAAGTGCATTGAATGTAACGGAGAATACTTCGAAAAACAATAAAATATAATTTATGTATATAGTGCACATAGTTTTTTAAATTCCCGATCATTTCGGTTTGCCCCTCGTATATAAGTATGTATATCGTCGTCTAGTACCCACAACACAAGTCTTATTGAGCTTAATGTGGGACTAGATCGATTTGTGTGAGGTTGTCTGATATTTATTTATTTAAAAATTGTCCGGACATCCCATGTAGAGTTTATTTTCCATTTTTTTTAATTTACAAGTACTACTTATAAAATATAAACAATAAATATTAAAGGACCTTCTTACACAAACCGACCTAGTCCCAAACTAAGCAAAGCTTGTACTATGGGTACTAGACGACGATATACACAATATATATAAATACATATAAATAACAGCCATGACACAGGAACAAATATCCGAGTTCATCACACAAATAGTTGCCCTGGCCGGGATTCGAACCCAGGACCGCCGGCTTAGCAGGCAGGTACACTACAAACTGTGCCAACCGCGTCGCCAAGTATTGATAGTCAGTACCGTACCTGCAGCAGTCTGGGTCGGGCCAGGACTCCCGATCTGGTCGCGGGGACTCCCATCCGTTACGTTCCCTACACACATAAATATTCATATTAATAATCATTACCCACAGACAACCCCCACTAGACGGAGCATGTGAGGCGACCCGCGCGCACCAACGATATGGTACGGCAGAACATTAAAGTATCAACACGGCGGCCACCGTTTAGTTGCGTCCATGTTTATGATCCATGCGTACGTCAAAAGAAAAAGAAATTAAATAAATAACATGGTAAATTGTAGTGTTAAGTGGTGTAGAGACCTCATAAACATGGACGCAACTAAACGGTGGCCGCCGTGTTGGTACTTTAATGTTCTGCCGTACCATATCGTTGGTGCGCGCGGGTCGCCTTACATGTGCCTTACATGCTCCGTCTAGTGGGGGTTGTCTGTGTCATTACCTAAATACAGTGAAAGTTTCAAAAATCAACCAAGCACGAGTCGGACTCGCGCGCCGTGGGTTCCGTATTGACACTTATTCTATCTTAACTGGCCGGGTTAAGTTAAGTTTGCACCTGGTATGTATGGCCCTGGATACAAATGAGGTGCAAAGTTAATGCAACCGATCACGTTTGTTGTATGGGAGCCCCGCTTTAATATTGATTTAATTCTGTTTTTAGTATTTGTTGTTATAGCGGCAAAAGAAACGCACTATCAGTCTATCGCGGTTCAAGAGACACAGCCTGGTGAGGGACAGACAGGACGAACGGACGGACGGACGGTGGAGAGTTTGGGTACTGAACCCTAAAAAAGGGAACAAAAGGAAGGGATCCCTAATTTTATACATACACTAATAAATACGCCTAGAAACAGTAGAAACCTAGTTTGTTGGCGCCTGTATAAGTGTCTACACCCCAGGCCAAAAGTATGGAAACAAAGTTTATTATTTGAATATTTAAAGTTTCCAATAATTATTCCTTGTGCAAATGATAGTACAATTACGCCATCCCCAAAAGATAAAAAATAGAACATCCATTAAAAACATCTGTTATAATGTTAGCATATTGTTAAAATATATATGTACCTAACACCGGGACAAAATGCATGTCGTCGTTTTTTCATTGCCTTTCTACAAAATGATGCACAAGCAATTTAAATTAGCAGATTTTGCGTTATTGACTTTTAAAATGTTTATAATCATTTTTATATTGTATTTTGTAAATTATTCCGTAAGGAAATCACAGGTTTGTATAGTAATATAAGCTTGTTTCCATACTTTTGGCCTGGGGTCTTAGTGATCTTAGTAATAAGATTAGACGCTAGATGGCACTGATCCCTCCACGGCGAATCGGTCTTATGTATTTTTCATTTCCTCCCAAATGTGATGAAAAACATTGTGTGTATAACGGGCAGTGAGGGGATTACAAACTCAGACCATTAAGAGGACTTCTAATAGACCTTCGTTGGTAATCCCCTTTTTACCACCCTTATGACACAATGTAAAGCCTGACCAGAAATATACGAGGATGCGCCATATTGCGGAATTTGACTGGAACTAATTTCTTACACTGGCAATAATTTTATGATGGTTTCTCATTCGTGGTTGTTTCTTTAAAAGACAAATATTTATATCTAAAGAAAATACCGAACACCATTGAACGTAATACTATAAATAAAGTGTACACGTGTTTGCTACGCGAAAAACAGTTAGAAAAAAGAGTGCATTCCATTATATGATATTACGAGGTTAACTTACGAACTGACAGGCATTTTAACTAGTGGCATTATTATGCTGTTGCGATTGGTTTCAAAATTGTTGCCATATAAATCTTGTAAATAGCGCCGTCTTGACAATCCTCATATATTTCTGGTCAGGCTTTACTATATGCCACGATTTTCTGTATGAATAGGCTCGTAGGCAGTAAGAGTGGTAGTGTAGTGTCTGACCTGTCCGCGGCCTCCGTGTCGCTGTCCGGGTCGGCGAGCAGCAGCTCTGCGCACGAGTCCGGGAGAGACATCTCGCGCACCGCTCGCAACGCGATCTGAAATATATGATGCCGTTTCATTTGTGCCATGAAGATTCAATAAATAGATAATACCAGAAGGTGCCGGCAACTGTGTTAACGGTAAAAAGTATTCTATTAACATCTTTGGATACCCTTGTACCAAAATTGGTTAAAATTTATCCATCCGTTTCGGCTAATAAGAGACGTTACGCCCAATACACGGGGGCCAGGCTGGCAGGGCGCCGCGCGCCCGTACAAAACAAAAGACGATCCTACATCACACTGTTCATTTTTTTGTAATTGAAAATGAAATCATGACCTATCTCCATAGAAAACTGAGTTTCATTAAAAATCTAGAATTTTATAAGGCTATTTTATAATAGTATATAAATTTCTGTGATCGTCAAGTGCGAATAAAATACATTTATAGTATTAAACACAAAACAGCACAAAATATTTAATTACACATTTATTCAAATAGGAAAATAGCTTAGCACGGCTTATGTTTTTTAACATTCAAAAATTACTCCCATCGAACTGTCAAACGCGGTAGAGATGTGCCACTAGCGCGCGACAACTAGTGTTGTTCCACGAAGATCGGTTTCTTCATCTAACAGCTCGGCCATCCTGCAATCCTGCGGTCCCCGAAGGAGATTACTATCTGCTTGGCACGTCAGCACAGCTGCAGGCCTGTTGCAGGACTTCACCGATGATCTTCACCATTTTAGGCAAGTGATTTTAACGCTGTGAGGCCCCGAAGGCAAGCGTTAAATAGAGTTTATAAGGCCCCAAAGGCAAAGACTGGAGATCCGATAGAAAGGCCCCTTAGGCAACTTTTAGGTATTATGATTGGAATTTAGGCCCCGGAGGCAAACGTCTGGTGATTGGCGTATGTGTGCTGTAGGGCTCCGAAAGCAAGCACGGCTATAAACGCCATGTAGGCCCCAATAGGCAAGCGTTTTATGGTTGAAATTGTGCTATATGGCTCCACAAGCAAGCACAGGTGAACGCTGTGTAGGCCCCGTAGGCAAGCGTGACGATAGGCTCACAGATACAGGTGCTATAAGGCTCCGTAAGCAAGCACTTAACTAAACGCTGTGTAGGCCCCGTAGGCAAGCGTGATGTTAAGAGTTACAGATATGGACGCTATAAGGCTCCGTAAGCAAGCACTTAACTGAACGCTGTGTAGGCCCCTTAGGCAAGCGTGATGATTTAGTTACAGAGATGTGTGCTATGAGGCTCCGTAAGCAAGCACTTAAGTGAACGCTGTGTAGGCCCCGTAGGCAAGCGTTTTATTGATAGGTGTTGTTGATTAATCATTGAACGTGGGCCCCTGAAGCATACGTTCGTCACAATAGATGAAACATAATGAATAGGAGGGTAATCAATAGAAGAGCAAATCACGATTGCTCCGTCAGATCTTCATCAGATGAGGAGTCTCGGCGTCTGTTATGCCATATCTTAATTTTATCACGGGAAACTATATTCCGGTAGGCCCGTTTACCCTTCGTGTACGATGTGACCTCACAGCGATCGTTAGGTAGCAGAGCTGTAATCTTGTATGGCCCTGAATATCGCTGGACGAGTTTTCCGCTTGTTAGACCAGGTCGCAATATTTTTCGCTCTACCATAACTAACTGACCCATGAGTAGAGGTTCTACCACTCGCCGATCTTTATCGTAGCGTATTTTCATCTGAGCTGCTTTTTTTTCGATAGTTCGTGCAGCTTCATCTCGAGAAGTTGATACGTCTACATTGTAGACTGACCCTTGCAATTCATTTGGTAAACGAGGTCTTAAACCACACAGCAACTCTAAAGGTGACTTGCCTGTCCCTTGGCTTACAGTCGAATTTACACCTAATTGAACCTTTGGCAAGTAGGCATCCCATCCTTTTTGATTATCGCCCATGTGAGCTGACAGAGAACTTAAAATCGTTCGGTTCAAACGTTCGACCTGTCCATTCGCCCGTGGCGACGCCACTGCGTTTAAAACATGTTTGATTGTGTTATTGTCGCAAAATTGTTTGAACTCCTTGCCCGTGAATGCTGTGCCACGGTCACTAACAATACGCTCGGGATATCCAAACGTTTGACTCAGTTTATTTAACGCGGTAATTACTCCTTTGGCATTCGCTGTAGCAACGGCTTCTAACCACACGAATTTAGTAAATCCGTCGATGATCGCAAAGATATACGTCTTTCCATTGCTTTTGCAAAAAGGGCCCAGGTGGTCCACATGCAAAGTGTGAAATGGGACGGCCACCTTCGGGATAGGGTGTAGTAAGCCCGGTTGTTTCCCAGTTGGTTTTTTGGTAAATTGGCACCCAAGACAACTTGCCACATATTTTGACACAAATTTTCTCATCTTCGGAAACCAATATTTAGCTTGTATTGCTTCGAGGCACTTTTCAGTTCCCAGATGCCCATGTTCGTCGTGATAAATCTTCATGATGTGGAACCTTGCACTCTTGGGTAAAACCGGTCTCAACTCGTTTTGTACTACACGACACAACCGTCCGTCTACGACTCTATAGTCCTTTGATAGTCCTTCCTTCTTTTTCTTTTTGGACTCTTGCTCTAGTTTCAAATTCAAAATCAATGCTTGAATATCTTTGTCATCATCCTGTAACGCGTCAATTAGATCCTTTTCCTGTATGTGGTGCACTGTCAAAGGGTTTCTGCTCAGGGCGTCTACGTGTGCCATAGAAGCCCCGGGTCGGTGGTCAACTTCAAAGTTGTATTCTTGTAAATCGAGCCACCAACGGGCGATCCGTGGTGACAAATCTCTTTTTAACCAAGCCATCCTTAAGGCTGAGCAATCAGTCACTACTCGGAACTCAACACCGGAAAGGTACACTTTAAAACGGTTGACGGCAAATACCACAGCAAGAGCTTCCAATTCGAAACTGTGATACCTTTGTTCTGTTTCTGATGTTTGTCGGCTCGCGTACGCGACAACCTTCATTTCACCATTTGGTGGTCGTTGCAGGAGAACACCACCAAGTCCAGCCTTTGAAGCATCGGTATGCACTTGGGTTTCTCTATCTGGGTGATAAATTGCCAGCACTGGATCAGAGGTGAGGATATCCTTCAAAGTTTCAAAGGCTTGTTCTTGTTCAGGTCCAAAACGCCACTCCACAGCCTTTTTTGTGAGTAGAGTAAGTGGTCGTGCAATGCTCGCAAAATTCCTAATGAATTTCCGGAAGTAACTGGCAAGTCCGAGAAACTGCCGCATCTCATGGACATTTGTCGGTGTCTTGAAGTTGGAAACTGCCATGATTTTGTGAGGTGAAGGTCTTATCTCACCACAAGATATTTCATGACCCAAATATTCAACACTGTTCGTGAGAAATGAGCATTTGGTTTTCTTTAGTTTCACTCCTGCGTTTGAAATCAAGGTTAGCACCTTCTCTAAGTTAGCAAGACACTCCTCAGTATCCTTGCCCCATACAATGACGTCATCAATGTAGACCTCAGCACACACATGAATTACTGGCTCTAGTATGTCGTTCATGGCGCGTTGGAAAACTGCTGGAGCATTGCAGAGGCCAAAACTCATCATCCGATATTGGTATTGGCCATCTGGCGTAACAAATCCAGTAAAATGTCTTGAATCCTCCGCAATTTTGATTTGGTGGTATCCATTAGCCATATCTAAGCAGCAGAATACCGTTTGGCCCACTAATCTGTCTAATAAGTCTTGTATGACTGGTAAAGGGTACCGTTCCTTTTCGGTGATCTTATTGAGTGCTCTGTAATTGTTTGCCTTATTTTTTTTTATATATAATGTGTCCATTGATTGTCACTGTAGTTAGTCTTAATTTGCATTGTTATAACTTTACAACGTCCCTTTAAATAATACGAAGTAAAAATCACAGTCTATTATTAAAAAAAATAAGTATGGATGGATCTCACCAGCTTTGAAGCATATGAAGATTGCAAGCAGATAAAGTAGCATGCACCACACCCTGCTGGCCTCCGAAATTATAACCAAATCGTGCAGCCTTGGCTATCTCACCCAAAACCGCAAAATCCAAAAGACAAGCTGATGTATCTGGCGCGCAACTTTTCACAACTTGTTAAGAACGTAAATGTTTCACGTCACACAAAATGTTCAACAATATGTTAGATTTGCACTTAAAGTATTAGTTAAGCATATTTACAATAAAAAGCATCTATTTTGCAATCGACAGTCAACTGTTTTTTCCACTTTTACAAGCAAAATGTTACAGTTCACACAAAAGTAGTTTTTTAACAAAAATCACACCGATACCGTACGAATCACTTTAAGAGCGCAAGTTAATCTCACTTCTGAATACTATTAAACACAAAACAGCACAAACTATTTAATTACACATTTATTCAAATAGGAAAATAGCTTAGCACGGCTTATGTTTTTTAACATTCAAAAATTACTCCCAGCGAACTGTCAAACGCGGTAGAGATGTGCCACTAGCGCGCGACAACTAGTGTTGTTCCACGAAGATCGGTTTCTTCATCTAACAATAGTGTTCTTAATTCAGAAATTACAATATAATGTATGGGAAAATAACATCCCATCAACCCTACATCAGTCTACACCCCAATTGTAATTTAAAGACATAAGAAATAGTATAGGCCTCAGCAAGCTTCCCTGGGGAACGCCGTAACTCATATTTACGAAATCATCGAGATTTTTCTCAAAACGGGCACATTTGCTTGTATCTGGTGGGCAGTCATGTAACAAATCACAAGGGGCCTTCTATTACTAATAAATTCAAGCTTTCTTAGAAGGTGCGATAGTGAGATAGTGTCGATTGCTTTTGCTGGGTCTAGGTTTTTCTGGACATCACATCTCCCTCAGTATTACCTGAGTGCGCACAGCTCTCCTGTCGCTAGCCACGAGCGCGAGCGCGCGCGCGGCGGGCGGCGAGGCGCGCAGCTCCCTCACGCGCGCACGGAGGAGCGCGAGCACGCGCGGCGACACGCACGCGAGAGCGGCAGCGGACACTGTCGGTTGTGTGGAAGTCGCTGTCGGGTTGCGTTCCGCTGCCACCTGGAAATTAAATGGATTTCTATTGGATTTTTTTTGCGATCTAAGAAAGGCATTTGATTGTGTTAATTATGAGAAACTAATATGAAAGTTAAAACAATGGCAGCATGGACTTTGTTTTGTCGTTTCTTTTGTCGAACAGCAGAACGCAGCCGTCATACATCGGAACTCAATTAAGTAGGTCAACTGTTGCTGTCTATATCTATCGAGGGTACCTCAGGGCTCAATTTTAAGCCCCTTTCTTTTCCTAGAAATGAAATTAAATGAAACAATTTATTTAGTAAGTGGGCCACTTTGGCACTTTTGGGGCAAGTCAGATTGTGAATCTACCGGCATTTCGCAAGAGGAGACCGCTGTTGAAAAGAAAGCCGAAAGAAACGAAAAAAAACTACTAAGCCTTATTCAAGATAAACATGACATAGTTTTATTTGCACTTCTACTTCTCTTATTTTTGAAGTGGTTCGCTTTACTCAGCATCGAGCTACTTACCATATACAGAGTGTCAGGTATGCGGTGCAGGTATCGCGAGCGGCGGATACGAGCCACCTCCACCTCGGGCACCGCTTGGTCTTCCAATAACGCCTGGAAATATAAATAAGCTAGTTTAATAATTGATTGGATCTCCATTAATCATCACTAAGCACTTAATCCATAGGTGTTGGTCTTGCGACGTCCATCGAGTCACAGATTCCTAGACTTACGACATTCCTGAGTAGGACAGTCTTCAAGAACGTGTGACCGGTTAGAAATAGATTCGATAGCCATATGTACCTTGAGCTCGTCGAGATAGGGCAGGAAGTATCTGGGCGGGCGGTAGGCGCCGCGGCCGAGCCACGCGTCCGCCGCGCGCGCGCCGTCCGCCGCCGGCGCGGGGGGCGGCACGATGCCTGCGCACAAACACACAATTCAATGGTCGTGTCGCTACAACACTACGGCTGGCCGCAGACGTTTGGAATGCCGCATTTTTAAACGGATTCACGTCAGCAAGCGAGACATCTCCATACGAAAGACAGAGACCCTTTCTAACGTCATTCCGAACGTCTGCGGCCAGCCTTAATGAGATGGTCAAAGTTGCGAGACTAACGGCAGTAAGCGGGGCACATTGCTTGCATACTATCGAATAAGGCAACAGAAATAGCTATCACGGTTCACGAAATACAGCCTGGTGACTGACAGACGGACAGCAGAGACTTAGTAATGGGGTCCGTATTTCATTTGGGTACGGAACCCTAAAAACTGGAGAATATAAAGTAAATAATAATGGTGGCACCTCTCCGTATAGCTTGGTGTAGCGGCGGCACGACGGGCGCGGTGCCCAGGTGCTCGGTGCGCACGTGCGCCGCCAGCGAGCCCAGCGCGCCGCACAGCGCCGCGTCCGGCAGCGAGCGCCGGCGCCGCGAGCTGCCACCGCTCCACACCAGGTGCGGCTCTAAGGATACACAGACAAACTGTTCAATAATTGCACCAACATTTTCAAATCAACTATGTTGTTACAATTTGGTGCCGTGACCAGGATTTGCAACGGAGACGAAGAAAGTTCAGTTTTTGACTTCTTTTGACCAGTTTTTTTCTACCAGATTTATTTTAGAGGGATTGAGGGGTGGGGCGGAGTTAGTGAGCGTTCGGATTGCCACCACCGCGAATGAGCGGCTCTCCTGATGATGAAACGCGTGCCGATTCAAAACATATCGCGAGGTATTCGACTTCAACGTGAGTAAACCTGTTTATGTATTTTAATATGTGTGAGACTCACGGATTGCTGATCCAAAGATGGATGGATATAAGATACTTTTTACCCAACTACGCTAGAGAAAAACGATTTACACGAACGAGCGACAACTAGCAACTTCGTCCACGTCAAAAGAAGTCTTGCTCTAGCAAACTGAACTTTCCTTGTATCCGCTGCAAATCCTGGTCGCGGCACCAAATTGTAACAACCCCTACCCCGAAGTCAAGAACGACGCAAAAGAAGTGTTTCTGCGGCAAATTAAGCTTGACTTGGCTCTGTTGCAAATCCTAGTCACGGCACCAAATTGTAACAACCCATAGCAAGAGGTTTCAAGGAACTTACCGGCTTGTTTAGCCCGCTCCGCTAACCGCAACAACGCCCTCAGCGCTTGCGCCTCACTGCACTGCGTGAACGGCGACGCAAGTGCCGCAGCCAGCGCCGGTCTCGGTATCTTGGCCGCCGCCGCATGCGACATGATGGTGGGGAACTCGTCCCGGAGGTACCGCATGGCCTGCCGGTGCACCCACTGGGAGGCGACCGGCGTGGCGGTCCAGCGCAGCACGTGCGGGAGGCTCTCGGCGCAGAGGGCCGACAGGATCGCGTCCTCGCAGCCCTGCGCTACGATCGGCATCTCCAGGAACCTGGTGATTTAATATTTGATTATGACCAGCTGTTTTCGAGATGAGAAGCACATGTTTTAATGCAATCGCGTTTATTTTAGTTGGAAGAAATCACCGTTATCGTCTTTGGCGCTGAAAGGTTAAATACGTACATCACCCAGGCACAAATATTCGAGCTCATAACACAAGTTGTCAAGCAAGCGTGGTGTGTATGAATGTTTTCAGTTATGAACGTACCTGGCTATCTCGTACAGTTGGAATGCGTCGTCCAGCATGGCGGTGGAGGGTGCGCGGTTGCCGCTGCGACCGACGCCGGCCCACGCCTGCGCAGAATACATATTATCAACCGAGTAAGAACATCTTTACTATTATAAAATTCTAGATGGGTGCGCGGTGCCAATTTTAGCCAATGTTGGTACAGGGATAGCAGAACATTCAAAGATGGTTATAGTTTACTTTTTATCAGTCTACAGTAAATAAAAAAATACGCGGCCAACTGTATAAAATAATATAAGACCGTGTTGGCCGGAAAGCCGTTGGAAACGCGGGTTCGAATCATTACGTAGTACATTTTTCGCTTCTATATAAATATTTATATTTATTAATTAATGATATATAAATTTTATTATAATACAGAAATAGCATACGAATTGAAGCGCAAGATTTGGTCACAACACAGCTGTAATAAAAAAGACTTAGTACGTAACTGTTTATGTAATGATTTATTATCGTTAAATACTTCAACACCGTGATAAAAAAATTATAACATGAACTCAATTGTATCAAAGAGAAAGTAAAAACCGTTTATAGATACCTGAAAAACCACTATACATGGCTTGTTTTTTTTTTTTTAATGAAATTCAATAGGTCGTGCAGATTTACGTTATATGGGTCCTGTCATGTGTCAAATGTGTGTTTAAAAAAATCTTACTACAGTAATATGAACCCAGGAAGTATGATTTACAAGTAACTCACCGCTGCGCTGCTGATAGTGTTATTGGGCGAATTGGAGGCGCGTCCGATTAGTGTCAGGTCCACCTGAAACGAACATAAATATTCACACGTAGCGCTACGCGTGTAGCCGATAACATGGGGAAATGCGTATGTAGCGAAAACCCGGTGTTCAGTGTTAAACAGTATTATATTAAACCGTTCGTCATAAAAATAGTACATTGTTTGTAGATTGTAAGGGGCTAAAATAAGCCATAGAGACGCGGCTTTTAGCCACGTGTTAAACTCTGCTTTTCACTTCGACTGCGAGAAAATAATAAATAGATTCAAATCAGCTTAGCCATGGCGGCGCCCTGGGCTCGTCATTCTCGCTCGACCTGGTTAAGTAAATGCCCCCCGAGAGCCGAGAGCCTACTTTTTAAGCAGGAGATGTGAAATAGTAGATTGTACAACAAGTGCATAAGACGCGCCATTTAATACGAGACGTTTATCGTGCCGAGCGAGCTTGCGAGCGAGGATGAATATAAAGTCGAGTGTAAAATGCGTTTTATGGACAAGTTGCACACTCTACTTTTCACTTCGATTGCGAGAAAATTAAACTACATCATGTAAATATTATAGAAAACAAATTTAATTAAAATTTAAAAACATTTAGTTTTTTATATCTACGATAAACTATTGTTGTAGTTTAAATATATAGTATATTGATTTACTAAAATAAAAATAAATTTAAAAAGTAATAAATGATAGTAAGTAAAAATTACAAGTTTATTTCAAGAAGTTTTATTGTGTACTTTGGCTGTTGGTATTTTTGCCTTGGTCTTAGAATACTAACGAAACGAAAAAATAAATAAAGAGTTTATTCTATAAAGTTTTATGTTGTTCGTGTGGCTGTTGGACCGATCGCCTTGGTCTTCGACGACGATTTTACTTTATGCTCTAGAGCATAAAAAGCGACTTTATGTCGCCTACGCACAGCATAAAGTCGTACTTTTAGAGCATGAGAAGTGAAAATGGTTTTTTTTGACAGAAAGTAATAGAAAGTGACCTGGTCGGTGTAGGCGGCGTGCAGCAGCGCGCGCGCGAACCTGCGCGGGAGCACGCCCTCGTCCACGCACACCGCGCCCGCGCCGCCGCCCAGCCGCCGCGACAGCACGCTCCTGTCACAACACACGCTTTTTAGTACAAGGGTGGTAAACGAGGAATTACAAAGGAGTGTCTATTAGAAACCCGCAGGCGAAGGCTTTAATGACACGATATTGAAATTCCTTTACCACCCGAGTCACGTACGACGTTTTTCATCACACTTTGGAGGAAATTAAACAATAGAAATAAATAGTAATCAATACCAAGTTACTTACCGCCCGGCTTTCTAGCAAGTAAACCCTTTATTTACGAGCAAGTGTGATGAAATAGTACATTACATACCTAGGGCGGTAAATTCGTGAACGTCCCAGATCGCCGGTGTCTGTGACCCATACCTAAGGTGACGGCCGTAAATATGCAATCTGGGTCTTTACGAATTACTCCCCGTGGTTTGTCTAAAGTTTTAGGTTTTGCCTTAGCCAGTGACATTTTCTCCCCGTGTAGCGGGCAGAAAACCCCACTTTCGGTCTAGCTTGACGTAACATAGAGTGTTACCTGAAGAACCTGGAGCGCGCGGCGAGCACGACGCGGTGGCACGGCAGCTCGAGCGCGGCGCGGAACCCGAACGCGGCGCCGCCGCCCTCCGCCGCGAACACCAGCCGCGCGTCCGAGTACTCGCCTAAGACAAGAACATGGTATCATCACTACCACACCTCGAACAAATCATGCGGATGACGTAAAAATGACGTACCTAATTTTGCACACAGGATGATGTCTGTATTGCAACATCCGTATGACATATTGCACGAAGTAACAGATTAACCGCGTATAATTTCAAGAAATCTATACAGAATTATCTGAATGATAGGATGATGTACTTAGTGAATAAAATAAATGTAAATAATTAATTACGAAGTCACTTTATTGTTCAACTGAATGACAATGTCAGTCAAAGATGTTATGTAC
Source organism: Apotomis betuletana (assembly GCA_932273695.1). Classification (NCBI taxonomy): domain Eukaryota; kingdom Metazoa; phylum Arthropoda; class Insecta; order Lepidoptera; family Tortricidae; genus Apotomis; species Apotomis betuletana. Next base: position 13,527,701 of record OW026322.1, read on the forward strand.
CTACTCTGCTCATGTCAAGTGGCGATATCGTTTTATTAAAGAGGTTGATAATTGATAAGTAGTAATTGTTTATGAAAATACTTTTTGAAATCATCCTATGAGTGGTTTGACGTCATCCGCATGATTTGTTCGAGGTATGATCACTACATACTATAAGGGTCAATCAACTTTTTTCTGTTGCTTGTTGCCATGGTGATGTCCCTGGGTTACTCTTGAAAATTACGATTTTCGGCGGCAATATTCAACAAAAATGTTGTAATTGCAGCAGTTATAAGCCCACTCTTATTTAGAATATCTCTTGAAAATACCAATACTATAAATTATTAACACTTTTCTAAGAAGTCTCCTCAGTCAGCCTCAAGAGATTGTCTCCTGGGTGACGGAGCAGAATAACAGCAAGAAAAAGTTGATCCACCCATAAAACACATACACGGTATCATGGTACAGTCGAGTTCATTTACATCTATCTACACACGAGAACAAAAATATCTGAACACGATTTTATGCTCCTGACAATAGGGTCGTGTTCAGATATTTTTGTTCTCGTAAGTGTGTAGATGTAAATGAACTCGACTGTATAAGAAAATAAGTTATGACACTCCGGACTGACAGGCGCGCGCCGAGCCGCTCCGCCAGCGAGCACAAGCACGCTGGACACACACCAGACAGTTTGTAGTATACACAAGTGATCACACTCACCGGAGTCGAGTAGGTACCGCATGTCGCGATGCAGCTCGTCGAGGCGCGCGCCGAGCCGCTCCGCCAGCGAGCACGAGCACGCTGGACACACACCAGACAGTTGGTAGTATACACAAGTGATCACACTCACCGGAGTCGAGTAGGTACCGCATGTCGCGATGCAGCTCGTCGAGGCGCGCGCCGAGCCGCTCCGCCAGCGAGCACGAGCACGCTGGACACACACCAGACAGTTGGTAGTATACACAAGTGATCACACGCACCGGAGTCGAGTAGGTACCGCATGTCGCGATGCAGCTCGTCGAGGCGCGCGCCGAGCCGCTCCGCCAGCGAGCACGAGCACGCTGGACACACACCAGACAGTTGGTAGTATACACAAGTGATCACACTCACCGGAGTCGAGTAGGTACCGCATGTCGCGATGCAGCTCGTCGAGGCGCGCGCCGAGCCGCTCCGCCAGCGAGCACAAGCACGCTGGACACACACCAGACAGTTGGTAGTATACACAAGTGATCACACTCACCGGAGTCGAGTAGGTACCGCATGTCGCGATGCAGCTCGTCGAGGCGCGCGCCGAGCCGCTCCGCCAGCGAGCACAAGCACGCTGGACACACACCAGACAGTTTGTAGTATACACAAGTGATCACACTCACCGGAGTCGAGTAGGTACCGCATGTCGCGATGCAGCTCGTCGAGGCGCGCGCCGAGCCGCTCCGCCAGCGAGCACGAGCACGCTGGACACACACCAGACAGTTGGTAGTATACACAAGTGATCACACTCACCGGAGTCGAGTAGGTACCGCATGTCGCGATGCAGCTCGTCGAGGCGCGCGCCGAGCCGCTCCGCCAGCGAGCACGAGCACGCTGGACACACACCAGACAGTTGGTAGTATACACAAGTGATCACACTCACCGGAGTCGAGTAGGTACCGCATGTCGCGATGCAGCTCGTCGAGGCGCGCGCCGAGCCGCTCCGCCAGCGAGCACGAGCACGCTGGACACACACCAGACAGTTGGTAGTATACACAAGTGATCACACGCACCGGAGTCGAGTAGGTACCGCATGTCGCGATGCAGCTCGTCGAGGCGCGCGCCGAGCCGCTCCGCCAGCGAGCACGAGCACGCTGGACACACACCAGACAGTTGGTAGTATACACAAGTGATCACACTCACCGGAGTCGAGTAGGTACCGCATGTCGCGATGCAGCTCGTCGAGGCGCGCGCCGAGCCGCTCCGCCAGCGAGCACAAGCACGCTGGACACACACCAGACAGTTGGTAGTATACACAAGTGATCACACTCACCGGAGTCGAGTAGGTACCGCATGTCGCGATGCAGCTCGTCGAGGCGCGCGCCGAGCCGCTCCGCCAGCGAGCACGAGCACGCTGGACACACACCAGACAGTTGGTAGTATACACAAGTGATCACACGCACCGGAGTCGAGTAGGTACCGCATGTCGCGATGCAGCTCGTCGAGGCGCGCGCCGAGCCGCTCCGCCAGCGAGCACGAGCACGCTGGACACACACCAGACAGTTGGTAGTATACACAAGTGATCACACGCACCGGAGTCGAGTAGGTACCGCATGTCGCGATGCAGCTCGTCGAGGCGCGCGCCGAGCCGCTCCGCCAGCGAGCACGAGCACGCTGGACACACACCAGACAGTTGGTAGTATACACAAGTGATCACACGCACCGGAGTCGAGTAGGTACCGCATGTCGCGATGCAGCTCGTCGAGGCGCGCGCCGAGCCGCTCCGCCAGCCGCCGCACGCTGCCCGCCGAGCCCAGCGAGCACGAGCACGCTGGACACGCCAGACAGTTTATAGTATACACAACTAAGTTACTGTATAACTGTAACCGTTACCGGTCCGGTACAACCAAGTTGCATAATGCCAGGTTACATATTTTGACTCAATCTCACATTGGCTTAGTTCCAAAATACCTGAAAACTCAAAAAGATTTGTTTCCAATATAATAAAATATCATAATGATGTCTACATGTTTCAGCCGATATCCATAATGTATAGTTGGTAAAAAGGACAATTTGTTCAAATGCCTAATTATCATTAAGACTGAAGGTTAAAACGCAACAGTTTCATAATTACCAAAATTCAAAAATACCTTTAATTGTTAGGCCCAATGATGAAAATGACTTTGACCCATAATACCTAAAATTTTAACTTTTAAAATAAGGAATTGACTAGTTTTTTCCAGGAAACAAAATAAAACCTATTCTTATTTCCGGAACGGGTATTCTGTACTACCTAACGAAATATTTTATTTATAAACAATTCACTTTATACATGGTGTCCGGTTATTATTAGCAAACCTTCTAACCGATAGGGCACCTCAGGTCGGTAGAAAAAGAAAAAGACTATTTAGCTATAGTAGTTTTACTATAGTATTGGAGACAATCGGAATTTAAGTTTATTTTTGGTTAGAGACCTTGCTTCACTCTTCTAGATTGTTAATTTGTGGCCTGGGCAGGCAGATGTTTTCGTTCTGTTTATCGTTAAAATTCCTTGAAAGTGAGGCTACCTAGCGTGTATCTGCACTTTAATCCAGGCTCTAGGACTATTTTCAAGACAACATTTTCTATTTATAACAATCACATAAAACATTAATTCCGAAAATTAGACATTTTTCCATAGGAATTGAACTTTAGGTATTTTGAGCATTTGATGTTTTAACCTTGTGACAGTTTGATATCAATGTAATATAAGCTTAAGATATTTTAGGATATGGTTGAATTGAAAATTAGTAAATTTACAATAAAGTTAATTTGAATTATAGTTCTATCAAAAGTATGGCATTTTAAGAAATAGGTGTAAGTCATTTCAACATTTAGACATTTTGAAACTAGTCTGTTTTGACAATGCGACGTAATATTAACATGGTAATATGGTACTTGGTTGTAAGGGACCGGTAACCTGTAACCGACAACGCCATGATGTATGATGACTAGGCATCGGATTTCTGATACGGTAAGACTTTAGAAAGCTATGGAGCCGATATTAACATTAAAATAGAATTCATACTCATACTCATTCATTTAATTCAATCTAAACTGCCTTTATGGTTATTGTGGTTAATATTCCCAAGCATTCATTAAAAATAATTACTCAAATAATACATTAAATTTGTACAATATTACAAACTCCTAGATTTAACTCTGTTAATTATAACTATCGTGCATTTTCTAGTCATTACTGGATATTTGATTAATATGGAACCGAATTTACTCCAGAAAAAAATGCCTATACAAATCAGGTTTTTGTATATTGTTCTGCCGTTCTTGCACATTTATGCTGAGTATCAACATCCTAATTGTGACACTTTTTGACTTATGATTTTTTAACAATATTTATTTTTCTGGATCTATTCGAGCGATTCCTTCTAAACTTTGAAATTATTTCTTTATCCGAGTCCGATGCCTAATCATAATATAGAAAACTTACATCCAGCTCCCTCCACGTTGATGATGTCCAGGTTCCCGTCTGAGCTGAAGCCTCGCTCGCAGTCTGCGGACAAACGCAGGGTTAAGACGATCATCACATTGAACGAAGATCAGTGTTTCTTTTATATATTCTGGCATATTTTTTATATTCAGTGTTTCTTCTTTCCGGGTCATGGATGTTATTTGTATTTAAGTATGTATTTATCTATATAAGTATGTTTATCGTCGTCTAGTGTCCATAACACAAGCCTACTACTAGAGCATACTGCGGGACTAGATTGATTTGTGTGAGGTTATCCGATATTTATATATTTATTATTATTTATATATTGGCAAAAGATAGTGCACTTCGCCTCGATAAAACAAAGATATAATCACTACATAGTATAAAACAAAGTCGCTTCCTGATGTCTGTCTGTCCCTATGTATGCTTAAATCTTTTAAACTATGCAACGAATTTTGATGTGGTTTTTTATAATAGATAGAATGATTCAAGAGGACGGTTTATATGTATAACATGGATAATTTATCAGTATTGCACCCGTGGGAAGCCGGGGCGGGTCGCTAGTAAGATAATAAAAACGGAAGGTACTATTTTACAATCTTTAATACGCGGCTAAAAGACACTCAGATATATTTGACCTCGCTCACTGCGCTCGCTCGTTAACAACGGCTTTTATGAGCCCTTTGTCAAACAATGTACTATTTTTAGCCCCCGACAGAAAAGGAGGAGTGAGAAGAGTTTTTTTATCGAAACACGTCTTCGTCGAGATGGTTCTTAGCTATGTTTGGTGGGAATAGGACCAGTAGTTCCAAGATATTCAGTTTTAATCCATACTATAGTATATACTTATACTATACTATATACTATAATATTATAAATGCGAAAGTGTGTCTGTCTGTCTGTCTGTCTGTTACCTCTTCACGCTTAAACCGCTGAACCGATTTAGACGAAATTTGGTATATAGATAGTTTCAGTCCCGGGGAAGGACATAGGATACTTTTCATCCCGAATAAATGTAGTGTTCCCGTGGGATGAGCGGGTAACACCGCGGGGCACAGCTAGTTAGGAATAGGTGACAAGATATGACACTGCAGGCTCCACTGTATACTCACGTGAGTCGTGTGAGTCGCAGTGCGGCGCGCGCGGGCCGGCGTACAGCGCGGCCACCAGCGCTTCTACATCGCTGCGCGGGAGCTCCGCAATCGCGCCCTCTAGCGGCACTCTGCAGGCTCCACTGTATACTCACGTGAGTCGTGTGAGTCGCAGTGCGGCGCGCGCGGGCCGGCGTACAGCGCCGCCACCAGCGCTTCTACATCGCTGCGCGGGAGCTCCGCAATCGCGCCCTCTAGCGGCACTCTGCAGGCTCCACTGTATACTCACGTGAGTCGTGTGAGTCGCAGTGCGGCGCGCGCGGGCCGGCGTACAGCGCCGCCACCAGCGCTTCTACATCGCTGCGCGGGAGCTCCGCCATCGCGCCCTCTAGCGGCACTCTGCAGGTTCCACTGTATACTCACGTGAGTCGTGTGAGTCGCAGTGCGGCGCGCGCGGGCCGGCGTACAGCGCCGCCACCAGCGCTTCTACATCGCTGCGCGGGAGCTCCGCAATCGCGCCCTCTAGCGGCACTCTGCAGGCTCCACTGTATACTCACGTGAGTCGTGTGAGTCGCAGTGCGGCGCGCGCGGGCCGGCGTACAGCGCCGCCACCAGCGCTTCTACATCGCTGCGCGGGAGCTCCGCCATCGCGCCCTCTAGCGGCACTCTGCAGGCTCCACTGTATACTCACGTGAGTCGTGTGAGTCGCAGTGCGGCGCGCGCGGGCCGGCGTACAGCGCCGCCACCAGCGCTTCTACATCGCTGCGCGGGAGCTCCGCAATCGCGCCCTCTAGCGGCACTCTGCAGGTTCCACTGTATACTCACGTGAGTCGTGTGAGTCGCAGTGCGGCGCGCGCGGGCCGGCGTACAGCGCCGCCACCAGCGCTTCTACATCGCTGCGCGGGAGCTCCGCAATCGCGCCCTCTAGCGGCACTCTGCAGGTTCCACTGTATACTCACGTGAGTCGTGTGAGTCGCAGTGCGGCGCGCGCGGGCCGGCGTACAGCGCGGCCACCAGCGCTTCTACATCGCTGCGCGGGAGCTCCGCCATCGCGCCCTCTAGCGGCACTCTGCAGGTTCCACTGTATACTCACGTGAGTCGTGTGAGTCGCAGTGCGGCGCGCGCGGGCCGGCGTACAGCGCCGCCACCAGCGCTTCTACATCGCTGCGCGGGAGCTCCGCAATCGCGCCCTCTAGCGGCACTCTGCAGGTTCCACTGTATACTCACGTGAGTCGTGTGAGTCGCAGTGCGGCGCGCGCGGGCCGGCGTACAGCGCGGCCACCAGCGCTTCTACATCGCTGCGCGGGAGCTCCGCCATCGCGCCCTCTAGCGGCACTCTGCAGGTTCCACTGTATACTCACGTGAGTCGTGTGAGTCGCAGTGCGGCGCGCGCGGGCCGGCGTACAGCGCGGCCACCAGCGCTTCTACATCGCTGCGCGGGAGCTCCGCCATCGCGCCCTCTAGCGGCACTCTGCATGGACCACTGCAATTAAACAATAGCACATTACTGCAGACGCCGGGAAATAAGAGCTTGTCGGGTGAGTGATAGACGGATAGTGGTACGAAGTCGCTATTGATGTTTGCGTTTTGTGGTAGAGGGGGGTCAGTGACCGCTATTGGCATACTAATTGGCGCAGAGTATACGGGGTGTAGATTCTAAAGCCTGACCAGAAATATATGAGGATTGTCAAGAGGGCGCTATTTATAAGATTTAAATGGCAACAATTTTGCAACCAATCGCAACCCACTATAATGACATTAGTTTTAAATACCTGTCAGTTCCACCATGTTAACCTCGTAATATCATTTAATAGAATGCACATTTTTCCTGACTGTTTTTTGTGTAGTAAAGACATGTACACTTTATTTATAATCTTACGTTCACGACTTTGAATGGTTTTCGGTATTTTCTTTGGATAATTTTAAATATTTGTCTTTTAAACAAACCACCACGAATGACATTGACATTGTTGACAAACCATCCTAAAATCATTGCCAGTGTAAGAAATTAGTTCCAGTGAAATTCCGCAACATGGCGCATCCTCATATATCTCTGGTCAGGCTTTACCTAGGATAATGGTGTAACACAGTAGCGACAATGTACACCGTCACACACCTTGCCTGGTAGAGGGTCAATGACCCCTATGGACATGCTAACTGACTCAAAGTATACAGGGTGCAGACGGTACCTGGGATAATGGTGTAACAGCTCCCTGAAGTAGCTACAGCGCGCGGCGAGCAATGCCCTGTGTGCGGGCAACACCCAGCCGTTGCCTGCGAGCTCCACGTCGCACCAACGTCTAGAATACATAGGAATAAATGAAATATTGTTTAGGTAAACTCTATGTAAAGGCAAACGGTGATCTCTGCGCGACAGCCAGGGCCGGCCTTAACCATAGATGCGCCCTGGGCGAGTTATCCATTATTTGGCGATGTGGTGTCCTAGTCCTAGTTAAAGTAAGGCCCTTTAGGAGCCAGCGCCCCGGGCAGCCGCCCCAGTCACCAGGTCCCGGAGCGCGGCGCCCGCCTCCAACTCCTCGCACAGCAGGAGCCCCTCCACCAGGAGACCGCGGAGCGGATGTCCTCACCTGTCCTGCATGGCCTGGTGCAGCGCCGCGTGCAGCGCGGGCGCCGGCTCGCGCGCCAGCTCGGCCTGCGTCACCAGGTCCCGGAGCGCGGCGCCCGCCTCCAACTCCTCGCACAGCAGGAGCCCCTCCACCAGGAGACCGCGGAGCGGATGTCCTCACCTGTCCTGCATGGCCTGGTGCAGCGCCGCGTGCAGCGCGGGCGCCGGCTCGCGCGCCAGCTCGGCCTGCGTCACCAGGTCCCGGAGCGCGGCGCCCGCCTCCAACTCCTCGCACAGCAGGAGCCCCTCCACCAGGAGACCGCGGAGCGGATGTCCTCACCTGTCCTGCATGGCCTGGTGCAGCGCCGCGTGCAGCGCGGGCGCCGGCTCGCGCGCCAGCTCGGCCTGCGTCACCAGGTCCCGGAGCGCGGCGCCCGCCTCCAACTCCTCGCACAGCAGGAGCCCCTCCACCAGGAGACCGCGGAGCGGATGTCCTCACCTGTCCTGCATGGCCTGGTGCAGCGCCGCGTGCAGCGCGGGCGCCGGCTCGCGCGCCAGCTCGGCCTGCGTCACCAGGTCCCGGAGCGCGGCGCCCGCCTCCAACTCCTCGCACAGCAGGAACACCTCCGCGAGCCGCCAGGAGGAGACCACGGAGCGGATGAAGCGCGCGTGCTCGCACCCTGTGGAACACACCAGTTTTCATATCATCATCATCATCAGCCTATTCTTGTCCACTGCTGGACATAGGCCTCTCCAACGCCCGCCATTGTAAGCGATCCTCGGCTACTCTCATCCAGCTCTTGCCAGCCACCCTGCACAGATCATCGTTCCACCTATGCGCGTTTTCATATGTGAGATTACAAAACATCGCAAGTCTAAACCTCATATGCATCGTAATTAATAAAAAAAATACCCCAGGGAAAGTGTAAAAAACCGGCCCTATGGTTAAGTCAGTCTTGAATTTCCGAGGCGCAACGAATCTCTGTAGTCTCTGTCTAATTTTGTTGTGTGATGAAAACCGTGTGTGTCACGAGCGATACAAGAATTACAAACTCGTATCATTAAAGCCCTCAGTCTTTGGCTACGGGCCTCTACGCGCTTGTAATTCCTTCTGTACCTAAAGTAGCAGCCCTGTTCTTTCCGTCTTTACAAAGGCGCATCCTGATTGGTTAATTTTTTGCTCCGCATCAGTGCACAGGCCTCTCAGTTTACGTACCTCGGTCGGGCCTGGAGTCCCGCGGGCGGCGAGCGGCGGCGGCGAGGCGGCGTCGCAGCGTGCCCAGTCCCGCGCCCCCCGCCTTCTTCTTCCTCTCTCTGCAACAACACAAACGTGTCAGCTGTTATAGCATAGCAAGCGTCGGTCCGGCCCAGGGATAGTGGTGGAAATCGCCTGCGCACAGGCCACGGTCGATGTGGTCAATATAAACATCGCTGCGGATGGGTAGACTCCCCTCGATGTACCTGTGGTGCTGAGGTGCAATCAGTAAAACACATCATCACATAGTGCCCTCTAACAAGATACACTGGACCCATGGAGGACCTGATCGCCCTGAGCGACGAGGCTAGAAAATGGCTGACGTCACTGAAATTGGATTTGTAATTACTTATAGTTAAATGAATTGTTTCTTTTGCTATCTGAAATAACATGCCATACGAATAAATAATAAGGGATAGTGGCGCTACAAACAGCTTTCATATGGCAATAATGTGCATACGTCATATTTGCATTATTAAACGTCAGTTAAGGATTTATCATTATCGAAATTTAAAACAACACACAAATCCTTCGTTCTTCTTGCGGAATAAATACTGAAACCTATTGAAAATCTTGACTTTCATCATTATGGATAGTTTTGGCTTTATTATGCAAAAATACTTGAAATTTGCGGAATATTTAGTCCTGTTTCCTCTTTGTTTACATCAGTGACATTCACCGACTTTAAACGTCAGTTACCAAAAATTTGTCGTTGCCAGTAAAATAATGGAGTACCACTGAAAATCCGCAATTTGGCGTGGGTTGTAAAACCCCCTTGCAGGGCTATACCATGGTATAAGAAAACAAGGTATGGCATTCCGGAATGACAGGCCAGACTTGTGACGTCATCACGGCATGATTGGATGGTTCTGACAATCCGTTTCTGTGTTGCCAGCAGTATATCATAATGCTCCCCGATTCCCTTCGCACCTGTCTTCTCTTCTTCTTCGTTACACTCTTTACAGAGTGGTCGTGGCCATTATGCATTTGTGGAGTTCTGAGTGGCCTGGTCTGACTGGCGCACCTGTATGAATGTCTTAAATTCAAGAGAGTTTAAAATCAATTATTACGACAAAAAAAACATTTACTCAAAGGACATGACAATTATAATGCGATTTTTTTTTTCTTTGTATGACTGGCATCGAACATTTTTTCCTTATAATTATTTCGTTACCATAAAGCAGCAACTAATTAATCAGTGACGTAGAAAGACTGGTTTGCAGGAATGCCATACCTCGTTTTCTTATACCATATTTGTTACTATAGAATCAGATAAAGACACTCTCAAATGCACTTTGGTGGAAAGTGACATTTAATCCAGGAATGTAAAGCCTGACCACAAATATATGACGATGCATGCGCCATATTGCGGAATTTCACTGGAGCAAATTTCTTACACTGGCTATGATATTATGATTGTTTGTCAACAATGTCAATGTCATTCGTGGTGGTTTCTTTACGTTTCTTTAAGCCAAATATTTAAAAATATCCAAACAAAATGCCGAAAACTATTCACAGTCGTGAGCGCAATATTATAAATAAAGTGTACACGTGTTTACTACACAAAAAACGGTCAGGAAAAGAGAGCATTCTATTCAATTAGGTATATTAAATTACGAAGTTAATATCAGAACTAACTAATAGGTATTTAAACTAATGTCATTATAGTGCGGTTACGATAGATTGGTTGTTGTAATAATGATACGTGACTCTCAATTTATTTTATGACTGGATAAGACTATAGAGATCTCTGAATAGTGAAATTTCTTATTTGTCTTTTCATCAAGTAATATATTTAGTAAATAATTAGTAAAAATTTGGATGGGGTATTAGACCGGGAGATAGTGACAGAATTTTCTTGGTCATTTGTAACAGTATGGCGGTTCTTCAGGGGTCTAAGTACGCAATGACAAAAAGAAAAATGATGGTCATAGCGCTGGTACCGGCGGCCCAATCGCGTGGGCGTTAGTCGAACTCGTCGGATAAATAACGAGTGTCAAACGATTTGTACCACAAAAAATTTAGTATTTTCCGATAGCCCATAAAAAACATGTAGGCGGTAGTGTCATGCCATACTTCTCCGGTGTGACTTACAGCCCGCCATACCGACGCGAATGCGTTAATTAAAAATAAAAAAATTCAACCATTTGTACCAGGCTAATTTTTGCACAGTTAATTATCGTCGTGCAGCCATTTACGAAAATCACCATGCCATACTTTTCCGACGGTTCTAAATGGCCGCCATACCACCGAAAATCAGCAAATTTTTTTTTTTCGCCAAACGATTTGTACCACCCTAAAAAATTTTTTCAACAGCTCCTGAATGATGATAAATAGAAGTGTGATAATGCCATACCTGTGGGAGGTGGCGAATGTGTATAATATATTTTTTTTAATTGTAAGATTTTATTCGTATTTTGAACGATTTGTAACAGTATGGCACTAATTTTTCCTGTAAGTTTGAGGTTCAACGAATATAAATACAAAATTTCAAAGATCTAGGTGGCGGCAATCTTGAATTATAATCAGATGTTTATATTGTATAATATTGAACGGCTACCACTACCGCTCGAACGATTCTCGAGAGATCTCGGCTCATCGTTTTGTGAGACACAATGTCTGGCAACGCAGGTATACGGCAGCTACTTGTCAGACGACCCACAACTACATAGCAATAATTGGAGTTCTATGTATTAGAATAAGTCGACCGTTATAGTGTGCCCATGTTGCATGCAAGATGAAGAGGAAAAAGATGAAGAAGAGAAAGATGAAGGCGGCGAAGGTAAATATTTAAGAAATTAATTTTATGTTAACGATTTGCGATTGTGTAGGTATTGCGCTTGTGTGAAAAAATTAAATGATTTGTAGATACTGATGCAGTAAGCAGCGATGAGGACGACGAAAACGAGTTGGAGCATGCCGGGGATTTCGGCTTAGATGACCTCGAAAGTCTGTAAATCTTTCGGAATAAACTGCATTAATATTGATATTGCATATAAATTTTTTTCACATGTACGGTGTAATTTTCCCAAACCATACTTTATTTTCAAGTTTCGAAAATTTGAAATGCCATACTGTAACAATTTGGTCCAATTTTTTTATTAATTTATATCTTGCTCGAGTGTGACAATCTTCCGCCCCATGGCTACAGTGTGGGATAATTATTTTTAGGTAGAATTTCATCCAAACGAACCGAATACAATGATGCCATACTGTAACAAATGATTTTATGTCTTGCACCTTGAAAACCCGTTGTAAAATCAAGTTTTTCAAGTATGTTGCCCCTTTTTCCCTCTATTAGAAGTATGGCAAATGGTCCCATTGCATCATATAATTTCCAAAAATCCAAATGCCATACTGGTACAAATCGTCAAATTTCTTTTTTGATTTTTACGTCTTGGCTCAAGTCTCACAGACGTCCGCCCCATGGTTACAATCCGGAATATTTTTTTGTAGGTAGAATTGTATCCAAACAAACAGAATATAATGATCCCATGCTGTAAAAAATATTTTACGTATTGTACAGTCGTATTTTTGAAACGTGTCGAATAAATAAGTTTTTCAAGTATGGCAGCACTTTTTCCCCCTACTAGAAGTATGGCAAATATAATAACGGTCACATTTTACCAAATACTTTCCAAAAATCCAAATGCAATACTGTTACAAATCGTTTGGCGAAAAAAAAAATTTGCTGATTTTCGGCGGTATGGCGGCCATTTAGAACCGTCGGAAAAGTATGGCATGGTGATTTTCGTAAATGTCTGCACGACGATAATTAACTGTGCAAAAATTAGCCTGGTACAAATGGTTGAATATTTTTATTTTTAATCAACGCATTCGCGTCGGTATGGCGGGCTGTAAGTCACACCGGAGAAGTATGGCATGACATTACCGCCTACATGTTTTTTATGGGCTATCGGAAAATACTAAATTTTTTGTGGTACAAATCGTTTGACACTCGTTATTTATCCGACGAGTTCGACTAACGCCCACGCGATTGGGCCGCCGGTACCAGCGCTATGACCATCATTTTTCTTTTTGTCATTGCGTACTAAGACCCCTGAAGAACCGCCATACTGTTACAAATGACCAAGAAAATTCTGTCACTATCTTCCGGTCTATATTCCTTTTATGACCCCCTTTTTATTATTGTATTTTAGGTTATTAGAGTAAGGTTTTATAAATAATTATAGTTGGCAATATATTTTTGGTATATACTGACAGCCGCAAAATTGTTGCCATATAAATCTTACAAACAGTGACTATTGACAATCCTCATATCGCCTGACATCCAAAACTCATGAAAATTTCTATCACAGCTCATCAAAACCTCGTCTCTAGTAAACCATGACCAGAAATATATGAGGATGCGCCATATTGCGGAATTTCACTGGAACTCATTTCTTACACTGGCAATGATTTTATAATATGATGGTTTGTCAACAATGTCAGTGTCATTCGAGGTGGTTTCTTTAGAAGAGAAATATATAAAGAAAATGTCGAAAACCATTCACAGTAATACGTAACGTAGAAAGTAATATTATAAATAAAGTATACACGTGTTAACTACACGAAAAACAGTCAGGAAAAGAGTGCATTCCATTAAATGAAATTTCGAAGTTACCAGGAACTGACAGGTATTTAAAACTAATGTCAGTGTAGTGCGGCTACGATTGGTTGCAAAATTGTTGCCATATAAATCTTATAAATAGCGCCCTCTTGACAATCCTCATATATTTCTGGTCAGGCTTTAAATACATTGACACCGAGATAAGAGCTCTGTTTTAAGTAGGTATTTTGTTACTTAGTGCGTTTTGGATGAAAACAGACGATATATCAGTGGACTGTAATTGTGTGTTAGTAGTGTATAAAGCTAATAAATAAATAAATAAAAATTGTGTGTTAGGAGACCTGACAACTCTAATGTGATGGATGAAAGTGAAAGTAAAAAACCAGACGAGCCCGAGTCGGACTCGCGCGCCGAGGGTTCCGTAAGGACTATGAAAGCACTGCATATTACCCTAAAATTAACAGACTGACAGACAGGCGGACAACAAAGTGATCCTATAAGGGTTTCCCCTGGAAACGTGTTTCACTAACCGTATGACGTCAGCCATGGTGGGCGGCGCGGCCGACGCGCCGGCGCCGTCGCAACCCTCGCCCTCCTGTGTAAGAAACAAACAAATATTATCCTTTATTTAATTATATCCGAAAAAAGCCAGATTAAAAAAAATGTTTGCAAATTTGTTTGACATCTGCAACCCGGAAAAAACAATGCGCGTGACATTTTCCAAATCGTTTTATTTTCAAAGTCGGTCATCTTGAAATCCATGATGGATTCCATTTTTTAAATCTGCAACCCCAAAAATCAATCAAACAACCAATGATGATATATTTTAAGAGTCTGCATTTTTACAGTAACTACTGCTGTGTAACGCGCAGTGGCGGCAGTAGAGCAGGCTCATGGGCCCGTCACCGCTGTGTACCGACCCACGCCGCCTCTGTACATAGAGTAACCCACCTGGGGGTGCAGCGAGAGCGCGGCGCCCATGTGCCGGCGCGCGCGGTGGCGGCAGCAGAGCAGGCTCATGGACCCGTCACTGCTGTGTACCCTACGGAGCCTCTGTACATACAGTAACCCACCTGGGGGTGCAGCGAGAGCGCGGCGCCCATGTCGCGGCGCGCGCGGTGGCGGCAGCAGAGCAGGCTCATGGACCCGGCATCACCGCTGTGTACCGCCCCACGCCGCCTCAGTACATACAGTAACCCACCTGGGGGTGCAGCGAGAGCGCGGCGCCCATGTCGCGGCGCGCGCGGTGGCGGCAGCAGAGCAGGCTCATGGACCCGGCATCACCGCTGTGTACCGCCCCACGCCGCCTCAGTACATACAGTAACCCACCTGGGGGTGCAGCGAGAGCGCGGCGCCCATGTCGCGGCGCGCGCGGTGGCGGCAGCAGAGCAGGCTCATGAGCCCGGCATCACCGCTGTGTACCGCCCCACGCCGCCTCTGGAATGTAAAAACAAACACTTAATATGAAACTAGAACAGTCAGAATCTTTACGGTAGATGGCACTAGCAAATGAAGCAAAAAAATTCAATGGTTCAGACATAGGTTCGGTACCATAAAAGGTAAGTTGAGAGCCTTTGGAGACAGTGTAAGTTCTGAGGAAATATTTTTATTATTTTGCAATAAGGTTTTAATTAAAATAAATTAATAAACATTTCTCTTCCTCTTCTCTTCCTTGAATGGCTCGCAGTACATATAGATAAAAGGTTTTGCGGATATCCATATCAATCAAAACAATAACAAATTACTAACAATATAATTGTTTCGAAGTGTTTTTGCATTTTTTGTATTAGAAAATGATGAAGACGTGGGTAAAATTTTATTGAATGAATAATAAAGACTGAAAATAACAAAATCATTCACAAGTGATGATTTTCAAATGATTATTCTTATTCTACTTATGGCAAGAGAAATATCCCCTAATCTCTTGCGGCTATTTAATGGATTTGAATAAATTAATCAAATCAGTGGGTCGCGAGTCGCATAGCAGCACGGATAGCTACCCCTGATGAAGGGCTCCATATGAGTTCGAAACATGTCGGGCCATTCCTGACAATTTCTACATGAGTTTAAACCGTTTTTATAATTATTATATTAATTTTATAATGATTAATTTATACAAATATACAGCTTTGTTGTATATTTTATCAAATTTATGCGCCAAATTAGAGATACCAGAGAAAAGTCTTCAGTTGTTTTTTTTTAGGGTTCCGTACCCAAAGGGTAAAAACGGGACCCTATTACTAAGCCTCTGCTGTCCGTTTGTCTGTCACCAGGCTCATGTCTCATGAACCGTGACAGCTACACAGTTGAAATTTCCACAGATGATCTGTTTCTGTTGCTGCTATAAAAACAAATACTAAATATTTAAGTGGGGCTCCCATACAACAAAAGTGACTTTTTTGCTCAATCATCAAGCTGTATCTCATGAACTCTGATGGCTAGACAGTTGAAATTTTCCCAGATGATGTATTTCTGTTACCAATTTAACCTATTGACCGCCAAGCGGTCTAACAATTTACCGTGCCACTGACGCCAGAGTAAAAAAAAAAGATGTGCCCCAAAATCAACAGGGATTGAAAAATACTTGTAGCGGTTAGAATTACAAAGTTTTTGATCATTGAAATTTGGACGGCTGTGGCCGACGTGGCGTCAGGGGCACGATTTTTTGTTGACGGCCACAGCCGACTGTGGCGGTCAAAAGGTTAACAACAAATAAACACATCACTAAAAATAAATTTAAAATTATATAGATCTATGGAACCCGCGACATGCAAGTCCGACTCGCACTTGACTGGTTTTTTTTATCTGTTGTCATTTAGATTTATATTAAGTTTGAGACTCATTAGCAATTTGATGGCATCGTCTGAATATATACCTCTGCTGTATTTGATATATAACCCTGCCATATGATGAAGTAAATAAATTTAGATTTATTTTCGGATTCAAAATTCTGGGTAATATAAATTTATGAAACATGTAATGTCTCATTTTGTTTAATGTGGGTACACCACAATTCTGGGTAAGTTTCATTCAGAAGAAAATATTCTTATATTAATTTAATCAGGTTTTATAAATGTAGCAAATTAACTATGTAATTTGATTTTTTTTTTCAAAGGTACCATTACTTTATAAAACCTTTTTTTATTGTTATCTACATACAAAAAACATACATACAGATGAACATATAACCTCTTTTTTTAATTTTGGTTAATGGAAATTGAAATAATGTTTCAAACTTGATAGTTAACTTTTAGCTCTCCAGTGCCTGTCCCACTGCCCTAGCCTCAGATAGGACCTAGTAGGGAGTATAGCTACTTACTAAAGGGGACAATATAAATAGACCTAGGTACACTAACTGACCTAGGTTTTAGGCGTCCCAAATTCAGATATGGGTCATGTCATGCTCGAAAGTGATAGTTCGTCCCCAACCCCTCCCCCCCTCCCGGTGACGTTTGTGCGCGCGCCTCTGACCCAAGCAAGTGACCTACTTACGACTTACGACATAATGCTAGCAGCTCGCTAAATGTCAACAGCCCTGGCCTCCAGCTATAAGCCAGCCTATTGACCAATGCCGTCCCAGAAACTGGAAATATAAAATTTACGAGATCTAACAACGTTTTGTTTATAGCATTTTTTATGCTTCCGTTTTGTTGATACAGTACAGAAACGTCAGGGAGGCGCTTGAATATGTTAGATTTTAGCTTTTTGTATAGCTTACCGTTTAACAGAGTCATTACGGACGAATATGTGATGGATTTATAATCCTAAACAAACATTTCTTTCCAACACACCGCCATTACATACGGGCACGTCAACTTGTAAACTGATTTCACTCACTACGACACTCGCGCGGCGCGGAAACCGCGACGCTAAACACTTATTACTATTTACTGATTACGTTTTTACACAAACAGATCACGATAATAAGCTCGTCGAGTTGTAAATTGATAAAAAAAGCAGGACGAACGGGACCCGTTATGTTTCTCCGTCCTCTGCTATTTCGGCACTGCTGCCAACTGCACAAAAATATAAATAAATACCATAGACAACCGCTAGTTGACGTTTGATCGATTAGGAAAGTCTATTGAAATGTTTTACTCGGATATAAAATATTAATCTAAATTATTTCATACAAAGTATCAAAGTAAATTTACTTTATTTGCCGTTTCGTTTCGTTGAATATATGAAAGGTGTTATTTCTAATTTTTTATAATGTTTCTTTTAAAACTACCAAACCTCGCAACACGAATGGTCGTCGATTATGACATATCTCTATTATTGGTCAAATACAACTTGTTGTGTTTTCTGAACCAATAGCGAAGCAGCATTAAAATTGTGTTGTGAATCGAACTTCAACAGCTGCAACTGCTGTCAAACTCATGTACGCGCTTTCACTGTTTTATGATTGTCAAATAGTTTTCGAGTAATTTTATTAATTTTGTGAGATTTTGAACCACTTATTGAGTGAAAACCTGAATAAGTGACGCTGATATGAATCTTGTTGTGAATAAAGTGAGTGGATGACTTCTATTTGGAAGGAATCCGACGTCCGGAAGCTTCGAACGTTACGGCATTTGATTTTTCTGTTTCACGTGTTTAAACAGCAATAACGAGTAAGTTATAATGTAAAACCGCTTTTAAACGGTACTCCGTAGTCTTCCAGTGCTATTGGACTTCAACTTTAACAAAACGGTCATTAGACAAATTAAAAAGAAAACCTACTTAATTTGTGTTTTTTTTTTAACGGAACTGGTTTTCGTGCATTGTTTTCTCATATGCTCAACTATATTATACAAAATATTAATCGAAATGCACTCCTATTGTATGTAGGTTTCGTACGCCTCCACCTTTTCTTTTCATTCAGTCAAGCCAAAATTGATTTTAGAATTTAAATTAAAAAACAAAGAAAAATTGTTTTTGTTGCATGTACCTAAAAAAAAACAAGATTTAAATAAATACGACTAACTGATGTCTATAATTTTTACATGATTTAATTTAAGTTACAATGCTTGTATTTATGTTTCTTTAATTAGGTCAAATCTTTCTAGTCAAATTTAAATTGATATCAGATCTTGTTGTTAGCAATTCAGGGTAGATGTACAGTATATGGGCTGATTGCATGTGATTCGTGTTTTATACCTGTCTCTCTTATTGTTATGAGATCAAGATAAGAACCTCTGATTTCACCCAGAACAATATCCCTAAGCTTACGAACTGTTTGTGGAAATGCAGAACAGAAACATCACAATCCTATGGTTTTATTTATTTCACTTTTATAATTTTTATACATATATAAAAAAAAAATAGTCCTCCAGGTTTGTTCTATTCTAGCTGGTTCCCTCCCAGCCATCTTATGGTTTAAACTCATATAACTTACACTTATATGTGTAACATATAGTTTAAGTCCCTGGGAAGGACATAGGATACTTTTCATCCTGGAAATCATCTTTTGAAGGCAATGGGGGATAAAAGTTAAACACCATAAACTGATAAAACACTCAGTAAAGCACCTTATGTACTACATAGATGGCTTTGAGTAATGGTAGCAAAATGACTCGTTCCATGTAGACAATGTGGTTGGCGGCCCTGGGTTTGAATCCTGGCTGGGGCAAATATTTATGTGATGAACTCGAATATTTGTTCCTGGGTCATGGATGTTGTCTATATATGTATATCATTGTCTAGTACCCATAGTACAAGTTTTGCTTCGTTTGGGACTAGGTTGATTTGTGTTAGATTGTACCTTAAAATAAAAGTTGCAGGCAAAAGCTAGTGACAAATCAATAATCAAATCCACTTTATTGCACACCCAATACAAAACATGACAGATATATAATAAAATGTGATCTCAGTGTGAAGCAACTTCTCCTGTACAACTATCAACTTTGAAAATACACATAGGTAAATATTTGTTGAAAATACACATAGGTACACACATGTTGGAATACGCCTGCCATACCTGGAATCCTTACTTTGTTAATGTCATTGAAGTGCTGGAGAAAGTTCAGCATAGTTTCACCAAAATACCATGAGAATTAAAAAATAAATCATATGTATACAGACTGTAGGCGCTCAAGCTTACAAGTCAGAAGAATATACGAATACCTGATTTGTGTAGGCACTGTTTTTTCCGTCATCATAAAATACGTAAATATTCTGACATAGTATACAAACACCAGATCAATCATCAAGTAGCTTGTTTGTTTAATATTGTATGTATAAAATATATTTGTTTTTTTTTTTTTTAATATAACCAACACAAGTCTTTTCTTTCCAGGTCCCTATGAGTGAGGATGGGTTCTTCGCCGCCGTACTTCCCGGCACGGGACAGCCCCAGCATCCTCGAGGCGCCCGCCTCCCCCCGCTCGCCCCCGCGCTCCCCCAGCCCGGTCCTCCGCGCCCCCTCGCCCATGCGCCTCCAGGACTCCGACACTTTCACGAATCCCAACGAGAACAGCGCCAGCAGCTTCCCCACCGGCGATGACAACAGTAATTCCATCGACGGGGTCTTCCCCTCGCCCTCCACTTATACCTTCGACCCTGAAGCCAGTAACAGCAGCATGACGATACAGTGGCCGCGGCCAGCGCATACAGACGAGTCCAACACTCAACCGCCCAGCCCTTTCGTCTCCAATGAGAATAGCATGTTCAGCACAGCCATGTCTGAAGACTCTAACCCCTCTCTCCCTGAAGTTACTATTCGCGAGCCAGACGCCGAACCAGAATCAGATGTTAGGAGTGAGATAGATGCCAGGAGTGCGACAGATGCCAGGAGCGAGACAGATGCCAGGGGCGAGACAGAGGAACCTCCAGCTAAAATCAGAAAGGTAAATACCCAAGAAGAGGACGGAGACGGCGAGACTTGTCCAATCTGCTTGGATTCATGGGGCACGTCAGGAGATCACAGACTGGTAGCTTTAAAATGCGGACACTTATTCGGGTCGCGTTGCGTCGAGCGATGGCTTAAAGCGCAGGCGCAGAAAGACCGCTCCTGTCCCACTTGCAAGACCAAAGCGACCACCAGAGACCTGAGGCACATTTACGCGAAACGGTTAGTCGCTGTTGATACTTCGGAACTCACAAACATGCAGAAAAAAGTTGATAAACTGCAGGCAGCTAAGAGTAGATTAGAACTGGACTTGCAGAAGTCCAAGATAGCACATCGCGCGTGTCTTCAACAGTTGGAAACCCTCAAGAAGGCTCAGGTCAAACCGCAAGTTAGGAGATCCTGGCGTTTCGCGCTAGAGAAGAACCTAGAGATATGTAAAGACGGTGGCTGCAGAGTCATGACTTACAATTGCAGGACTTACGAGCTGTACGTGTCACAGAAAAGCACGAATAATCTGTTCCCCGGGTACGGTATCCGGAAAGTGAGTTGTGTGGACTACAAGCAGGGACAGTTCGTGCATTTGCACCCGAAACCTATCAGGGACATATCCTATTCCCAGCCCAGGGACTTGCTTCTCAGTGTAGGTCTTGACAGCAGCGCTCGCATCGTCGAACGAGGGATTCCTAGTACTACTATCCAAGCAGGAGTTCAGCTCTGGTCTTGTTCCTGGGATCACCTCCGGACCCACGAATTCTACGTAGGTGGGGTCGGAGGATTCATCCAGCAATACGACGTGAGGAACCCAAGCTCGTACATCCAAAGACTTTCTGCCCCGGGGGATATGTCGCCAGTTGTTTCTCTACAGTCCACTGAACACGGCCTCCTTTCGTGCCACTTAAACTCCTGCTGGTTATGGGTGCCTGGTAGCTCAGGCTGGGAGCCTCGGAGTATCCCTGTTGAAGGTCCTTTCATGTCGTTGAGTTACGACAATGAATCCCATCGGGCGCTTGTGTCGTGCCGTCCGGCGAACGCAGAGAGAGCTAGACTGGCTTTATGCCAATTCAGGAGCGATGCCTCTGAGGTGACGTGTCAGGTGGAACAGATGTTCCAAGGTTCGGCGCGCAGCTCGCTATTGTCTCGTGCTTCGTGGGTTAGAGCGGGCGAGTCCGCCTGGATAGCGTCTCACTCTGAATCCGCTGGGGCCCTGGTACTGCACGGCCTAGAAGGAGCGAGGACCATATCTCTGCCGGCTGCCGAACCCGCCCTCGATGTTTGTGCCGTGCAATTGAATGGAGATACTCTTTTGGCTGCACTTTCCGAAGCGAGACTACGCATTTACAAGGCTGTGCCAACTAGTTCCTAAGCGTTAAGTTTGCCTTGGAAGAAGGTAGATTAGATACGCACTTTGATGACGTAGTCAGGAAACAAAGGATCAACAATATTAGGGATAGCTCATGGTATAAGAAAACAAGGTAGGACACTCCAGAATGACAGGTGGACTTTCGAAGTCATCACGCTATGATTGGTTGGTTCTGTAATTTGTTTTAAATTTAATTCCTGACTATCTCATAAAATCGTGAGTGTTTTAAATCAATTATTACGACAAAATGAAATTTAGTCAAAGAACTTGACAAATGTAATGCATAATTTATTTGTACGACTGGCGGCAAACATTTATTTCTCATAAAAAAATATATATCAAGTATAGGACAATGGATACACAAATCGACCTAGTCCCAAACTAAGCAAAGCTTGTACTATGGGTACTAGGCGACGATATACATAATATATAAATACATATATAGATAACATCCATGACCCAAGAACAAATATTCGAGTTCATCACACAAATATTTGCCCCGGCCGGGATTCGAACCCGGGACCGCCGGCTCAGATAGGCAGGTCGTCATAACTATTTTGTTACCATAAAGCCGCAACTAGTCAGTAACGTAGAAAGTGTCATACCTCGTTTTCTTATACCATGGGATAGCTGGCTAGGCCACTGAAAATGGGAACCGTGAGCCTTTATGAGCCAACGTTTTAGACGCTTTACATCAAATAAAGAAGTGTCAAGAGAGTGTAATAAAACCTTGTTTGAAAGGAATTACTTTGGTTTTATATTATACTTGTTAACGCGTATGTTTGTGGCGTGGTAGGCACGACAGCACACGAACAGCACACATGTGTTTTTGGCGTTGAAAAGGTGAAACGTCTAGACGCAAGTCTCTTTTTATTACAATTGACATCACAAAAAACTGGCATGTTATTAAGTCTCTGATAGACTATATAGGGTAAGTCCGGATAAGCGCCACCTGGGGTAAGTGCTACCATGAAACCATCAAGGAGTACAGCTGTTATGCTATTACTATGAATACAAGTAACTTAGTTGAGTGTTCGTAAAATGGCGTTAATTTACCGAGCGAACAAAGGGAGCGAGTCGTCGCGGTTTGAACTTGACCGTACAGTAAGCTGTAGAGTAATCTCAATATCCGGATTTCTGTGTGTTCTCGATCGTCTCAGTGAGCAATTGGTGGATGGATCAATGGTACAATTGATGGATGTTCAAAGAAAAGTACAGTCGGCTATAAAAGCTAATCACAAAAATTAAATCTTTGACAGAAAGTTATTATTGCGCGCGCTTATTCCGTGTGGCGCACTTGTCCCAACCAACCTTTATATTTGATGAATGTTAAGTACTGTTTCAACTTAGGACGCATCTAAAAGCAACTTAACAATTAAGACCAATTCCTGCTAATTTATGTTGAACTGTGCAAGGAAATTAAACTTCAAAATGAATATGTTAAAAAGGGTTCCTTGTTTACTACGGAGCCCTAAAAATGGGGAGTAACTTAGAAATAACACAATCGAGCCCCTATTTGTTGTAATAGTGTTATAAAAATATTTTAATTTTAAACAAATGTATGAGGACTATAGGTAGCGCCACATAAAAAGAGCGCTGTTAAACTTATTACACAGTAGAAATATGTACTGCGCAGGAAGATCGCCAGCACTCTATTTATGTGGCGCGACCTATATGTTGATATAATACATCCACTATTACGAGTAGGTAATTACGGTCTATTTTTTAATTCGGAATACTAAACTGGCAGGTCCAAAGATTTCCAAATATGTATTGTTCGTTTAATCTGTAAAATACATTAAATAAGTGCCTACAAATTCTAAATAAATAAAATGCCAATTACGAAAAATAAATCAAAAGGAACAAATACAAATCTACAAAAGTCATTTTCTTGAGATTTCGAATAGGAGGAGGCTTTCAATTCAGCTGTATTGTTACTTCAGCTTCACCTTCATGTTGATCCCATACATTTTTGGTGTAAATCTGATGAAATTCATGCGGAATAGAGGGAACTCCTCGAATATTATAGGTAGGTACATACATGAAGATGGGCCCTTTTTTAAGCCTTAAGTTGTACACCCCACTTTTTTTTAATTTTCGATATTTTGGGTATTTTTTACTCAGAATCACGAGCTCTTTCGATCTAATTAGGAGAAAAAAACTGCCCTCACCTTCGGTTCGGGACAAACACCTGCGATCCGAGACATTCACGAATTCACCGCACTAGGTATCTATGTAATGCACTATGTTTTATGTTGAGTTAGTATTTTTATTTTATATTTTAAAATGGCGAAGAAAACATAAGTATTGTGTCAACCATTTCGAAAAACAATGGCGATATCTGTAGCTCACAGAGTGTAGTTGTGTATAAGATGTATTCCGAATTAACCATAGGCTAAGTATAGACTAGGGCTACTTATACCGGGATTTTTTGTATAGACAAATCCGGTATTACCCCTACAAAAATTTACGTTATTTGAAGCTCTAGTATAGACATCTTAAATAACTGTGGATAATCTGCCTAGCTTAATAAAGTTAGATAAGTGACAAAGTCTGAGTAAATTAATACTGTTGTTTTATAATTTCTGACGTAATTTTAATTTTGTTTGTTTTTAATCTGATAAGATATTTGTTAGGCATTGTGGTGACCGAGGCAATTGCGTCTATAGAGGCAAATGCGTCTTTAAATGATATAGAAGCGCAACATTTCAAGACATGATAGCCCTGCTGCCTTGAAATATGGCATTATACAAGTACTTATATAAAAAAAAGTGTGGATATTTATCACAACTAGTTGTTTCACATGAAACATACACTTAAGGACGCGCACTTGCCGCAAATATATGTAAAAAGTATGAACATTCATTGAACTTATTAAACTTAAATTGATAGTTTATATGATATAATCAAAAGATGCACTTTCCTCTCTAGACGCAATTACCTCGTGTGACCTTATACCAATATTACTGCAATAATTATGTTAAATTAACATTGTGTTGTGGTGGTGCCTAAAATAGAAATTAATTGGTGCCAAACTTTTCGATTAATTGTCCTAGTACTCTTAGGGTAAAGCCTCGGATAGACACCCATTCGAATGAATATTATTAGATTTCGTTAAAAAATAAGGACTCTTTTTAAATTTGTATCTTCATTAATCCGAAAAACATGAAATAATCAATAGTACGACCGAAATTAAATATGTAATACACCCCCGGCGCAACTAGCTGGACATCATGAGACCCTCATTCAATGAGTGATATAGAAAATGTTACTAAAACTGAACATAACTACAAAATTTGGAACTCTTAGCTTAAATATTGGCTGAGATCTTGTCACTTGTTCCAATTAAAGCTGAATATCTTGGAGACTACTGGTCATATTTCCACCAAACATAGCTAAGAACCATTTTGACAGAGAAGGCCTTCGATTAAAAACCGCGCTCAAATTGTTCGATCTGTTTGGGAGCTACGAAGCTACAGACAGACAGATACCAACACGGACACACATGTTAAACTTAAAACACCCGTTTTTTTTTCATCGGGGTTAAAAAATTTAGGAAATAAGGGGAATAGATAATACTATTAGCAATTATTTAAAATAATTTAATTAATTATTATTTAAAATTAATTAATTATTTAAAAAGCCTTATGACTCGTAGTATATTTACATGTAACTCAAGTTTTGTGCGAGAGTGTGTTATTTGATATTAATTATTATTTTAGAATCTCAATGTATTATGTTTGTAAATCTGTTACCTCATTTAGTTTATTTGTGTATGAATGTGACATGTAATTAAATGATTTAAATGCGTAATTAATTGTTTCTTTTGCTATGAATTGCGGATAAACGGTATCGTAAATATACTTGAATATCTAGTCATAAGAACTCGAATGAAGACCACGAGCCGGAAAACCCAACGAAGCTGAACAGTCCGTGAACACTCAAATTCGGGGTGTAAACTGAGAGGTCCTCATCTGGATCGCGTAAGAGTGAGCGAGACTGGTATAAACGCTCTGTACGTCATATTCAAAACTTTAAAATGTGTCCGATTAGTACGGAGGAGTTTTTTTTACTATGTTGAATTTACTGAAAAGATTTTTGGTAAAGTTTATACGGGCTACAGCAATATTAAACCATAGATAAGAATGTAATAATCGGAATGTATTAAACTACTAAATCTTCTAAAAGTTTTTACTAGTCACCCTAAAAAACGTTAAAAGGTATTGTCTCTGAACGATATTGACAGATGTCATCGTCAGTTTGTCACGAAACGAAACTCATTGAACTGTTGAAAAAACAAATTGTACCGTATAGTTTTGTTTCTTCCGGGTTTTTAAATGGTTAACCATTTGAAAAGTTTGATAACGACGTGCAAAAACGTTGATTTTTCATACGATCACTTGGTTGTAATAAGAATTTTCCGCTTGAAAAGGTTAGTTTTAGTGATATTTGTAAATAAAGCACCATGCGCGGTTGGTATGAGGTCATCGTCTTTAGGAATTCCATTTTGGGTATATTAATGAAAGTAGTGCTTTTGTATTATGTTTCGGTGTAATCTAAGAGTGCAATAAATTCATTTTGTACGATACAACACATGATTTGCTTTTTTACCAAATTACGTCGTAGTTTTTTTCAATGACTTATTTAATGATATATTCCAAAATTTACTAGTAACCAATCAAGTAAGCTTTTCAAATCAATTCTGTTGAATTAAGTATGAATTAATAAGAAGAGTTGCTTATTTAACTGTAGAGAATTGTTAAGGATAACTTTACTGTACAATACACATGGTACAACTGTGCAAAAAAATTGTAAACATACAATTAATGACCATAGAAATGTTGCAATTTATTTATAACTTGCTGAGCCCTGCAGTGTTGCCCCCTCAGCCCACAGGAAAACTAATTTTTGGGGGATAAAAAGTAGCCTATATCTTAATTCAGGGTGTACGCTACCTCCATGCTAAATTTTATCAAAATCTGCCCAGCCGTTTGAGCATGAAGAAGTTACAAACAACCACTTTCGTCTTAAGAGCTTAATTTGGGACTAGATCGATTTGTGTGAGGTTGTCTGATATTTATTTATTATTTTTCTTTATCATTGAGACAAATTTCAATTGACTTCCATTAGGTTAAGGTTTAAAATACAGAAGTCAATCGCAAAATTACAAATGACTAGAATTATTATGAATAAGTGTTGTGAGATCATATGATTGTATTTAAAAAAATGCCTATTTATAATACAAAACAATACAAGAACTAGTATACCACACCTCACAAAAACAAAAAGGAAATATATAATTTAAGAAATTACAATAAGAGGTAAGCAACAGGCTGTCTTATTGCTAAAAGAATATCACCTATATTATAAAATTTATTCTAACATTTATGGTCATGGCCATACATCGGGGTTTTCGGAGCACGAATGATTTAACACTACGCCGTCAGTAGGTGTCAAACCATTTGTGCTCCGAAAACCCCGATGTATGGTCATGGCCCACCCGACCACCCCTAAATATGCCCATGTTCACCTTTATAATACTGGTGTGATTTCACCGTCTATTTCCAGGTAACGTTCCCCATTGAAGATGGAACAGGTGCTGTACAATGTGGCGCAGACGGTGGAGAAGCAGTTGGACAGCGAGCTAGAAAGGTACAACATAAATGAATATTCAGATTATTGCCAATCCTTATGCTCGGCCCTATTAAAGCAAATAGCTGTCTGTCACCAGGCTGTATGTCATCAACCGTGATAGCTAGACAGTTGAAATATTCACAGATGATGTATTTCTGTTGCACTATAACAACAAATACTAAAAACAGAATAAAATAAAATAAACATTGTGTAATAATAACTTTGCACCTCATTTGTATGCAGTGCCATACATTTCAGGTGCAAACTTAACTTAACCCGGCCAGTCAAGATGTGGAAGTGTTTGTATGGAAGTAGTGTGCAAGTCCGACGTGCACTTGTTATTTTTTTGTTTGGTCGTAAAATTGATTTGTTTCTTGACATATGGAGGAAGTTTTCTTCATATAGCTACAGTATGTTGTATAAACTGGTACGTGTGCAGGTTGGATCAGCTGGACAACAGCGACCTGGAGGCGATCCGGCAGCAGCGGCTGACCGAGATGAAGCAGCGGGCGCAGAAGAAGCAGGAGTGGCTCGCCAACGTGAGCACTTTCGTTTTTTAAAGCTTTTATTTAACTTGCATGGTATGTTTAAAGTATGTTTGTTCGGGTGAAATCTTGCAACTCAATTTTGAAGCAGATATCGTCAACCGATTGAGCTGAAATTTTGCATACTTACTTAACTTTGATGACAATACAATAATATGGTACCATGGGGCTGATCTGATGATGGAGCCGGAAGGTGGCCATAGGAACTCTATAATAGAAAAAGCAATCCTACCGAGCTTGGGCTCTTTAGAATCGTCTCAGTGAGCATTTGATGGATATCCAAAGAAAAGTAAAGTCGGCTATAAAAGCTTGCCACTAAAATGTCATTTTTGACAGAAACTTATTTTAATACATCTGTCAAAAATACAAGTTAGGAAAAGATACATACATACATACATAAAATCACGCCTTTTTCCCAACGGGCTAGGCAGAGCATCTTTCCACTTGCTACGGTCCTGATATACATCTTTCGCTTCATCAACATTCATTAATCTCCTCATGCATGCTCGTCGGTTTTAGAAAAGAAAGGAAAAGATTTTTTTACTAAAAAGGCACAATTTTGCCTATAATCTATATACATATCATCATATATATCATCTTCTTTTGAACTGACTTCAATAAAAGCGGGAGGGTTCTCAATTCGACTGTATTTTTTTTTACGTTTGTTACCTCGGAACTTTCGACTGGGTGAACCGATATTGATGATTATTTTTTATTTGAAAGCTGGTGCTTCCCGTGTGGTCCCATTTAAACTTGGTCCAGTTCTGACAAAGACATTATGAGAAAATCATTTAAGTGTTATTGTATGTTCCATTTCGCTTATTGAAGTCGGTAGTTTTTTTTGTAAAAAAGTGATTATTTTCAAGAGAATAAAGGTTGTACAGATCATTGTGAGCGTGTTATAACGCTTAGCTACTTCTGAATTTCAACCAGGTTCAATTCCCGGTTATGTATTAGACTTATAAAAAAAAATTGAATGCAGTTTCTATTAAATCTAAAGTCGACGCCATGGTTCTTAAGAACAGACTTCCCTATCTCTTATAGTTTCTGTTTCCTCCCTACTGACCCATTTGGATTGCCTTGTGGGTGAATATTCAGCGTTTCTACGGCGTTTTTTTTCGTCATTCCCATTTCTGCAAATATTGGTAAAATAGATGATTGTTGGAGTCGATTTTTCATGTACCCCGAAGCCACTCCCGAGTGCGATCCTATTTAGATCATAATTAAAACCACTGGCGGCACTTCCGTTGTGGTAATAATCGTGAATAAGGAATGACGCTAGAACCGCGCGGTTGGAACGCTTTTTGATTCACGTTGACGCCTAGAGACCTTATACATCT
This sequence comes from Apotomis betuletana, assembly GCA_932273695.1. Lineage (NCBI taxonomy): Eukaryota > Metazoa > Arthropoda > Insecta > Lepidoptera > Tortricidae > Apotomis > Apotomis betuletana. The sequence goes on from OW026322.1 coordinate 13,557,047, forward strand.
CTGTCGAATTACATTAATTAAGTAATGGAATTTTATTGCATGTTGTGACGCCTAGAGACTTTATACATCTTTGGGTATATTTAATATTCTAAATTGATCGTTAATATTTTATTTTAATGTTCCTACCTAACATTGATTTGGAGTATCTATATCACACATCTCTCTCATATATACATACATCTCTTTTACGTGTACCCATGTAATTAGTTATAACACTAATGTAACTAATGTAATTGTTTTTAGCATTATTTTCGAAAAATGACTTACTGTTGAGTTTCTCTCGGCTTTCTTCTCAACAGCGGTCTCCTCTTGGAAAATGCCGGTAGATTCAAAATCTGACTTGTAAAAGTGCCCTTGAGGCCTACTTACTGAATAAATTATTTCATTTCATTTCATTTACCCCTGTGTGTATTCGAATACAAGTTCAAACGTAAATTTTCAACTCCGCTAGCTAAAGGTTGTCTGGAAGAGATCGCTATTTAGCGATAAATTCAAATTTTTTTCATGAACACAATAAGACCGTCTGTTGTTTACCTCTGCCTGTTATTTTAATGTATCTCATGTTGTGTTGTGTTTACCTTGATGTTTGAGGTGTGCTATAATAGTACATTACTGCAGACGCCGGGAAATAAGGGCTTGCCGGCTGAGTAGGTATAGACGGCCGACCGTAAGGGAGGCCGTCTAGTGATACGAAGCCGGCAAGCCCTTTTCACGGCTAAGGCATGTATAGTGCTTTTCTCAAACATATGCAATGAAATAAAAAAATACACCACTCAAAAAAACATAATTCAGCTGTTCAGCCAGTTCATGAACACAGACGCCATGTTTAAAAAAAATATTTTTAATTTTCCCTCCAATCCCTCTATATATTTTTTCTTTAATAAGTCCACGTGTGTAGTGTGCGAATATTAGGGCCATTATACACAACCTGATAATAAGAATCTTAGTTTCTATAATAAGTAAAATAAAGGCAGAGGATTTTTAATATTGTCTATGGTCTCTGGTGACTTACGTATAGACGGTATTTTCAGTTCGTGTGTACTAGACATTAACACGGATATTGTTGCTCCGATGGCTGAATGGGTAGCTACTAGAAAAAAAAAAATATCAGCTGTTCATACACACAGACGCCATGTTTACATTAAAATTAAAAACAAATTACTTCCCGGCTTAGGCCTTCAATTTTGTATGAAATTCCTTTACAGTTCTCTCGAATTGTTCCGCCCGAAACTTGACACTTCGAAGCCTGTTCTAACGCACGTTACGGCGATATTTCATTGCATGTTTGAGAAAAGAGTATTTGTATGTGTAGGGTCACGGCGAGTACTCAGAGCTGGACGGAGAGAAGGAGTTCTTCACCGTGTGCAACAAGTCCGAGAACGTGGTGTGCCATTTCTACAAGAACGACTCCCCGCGCTCCAAGATCCTGGACATGCACCTCAAGATCCTCGCCAAGAAACACGTCGAGACGCGTTTCGTGAAACTGGACGCTGAACGGGCCCCGTTCCTCGCTGGTAAGTAACTCTCTGGCAAATATTAACCTTTTGAGCGCCACAGTCGGCTGTGGCCGTCAACAAAATCGTGCCCCTGACGCCACGTCGGCCACAGCCGTCCAAATTTCAATGATCAAAAACTTTGTAATTCTTACCGCTACAAGTATTTTTCAATCCCTGTTGATTTTGGGGCACATCGTTTTTTTTTTACTCTGGCGTCAGTGGCACGGTAAATTGCTAGACCGCTTGGCGGTCAATAGGTTAAGCCTGACCAGAAATATATGAGGATTGTTAAGAGGGCGCTATTTATAAGGTTTATATGGCAACAATCTTGCAACCAATCGCAATCTCACTATAATGGCATTAGTTTAAATACCTGTCAGTTCCTATGGTAACCTTGTAATATCATTTAATGGAATTCACTCTTTTCTGACTGTTTTTCGTGTAGTAAACACGTGTACACTTTATTTATAATCTTACGTTCACTACTGTGAATGGTTTTCGCCATTTTCTTTGGATATTTTTATATACATATTTGTCTTTTAAAGAAACCACCACGTATGACATTGACATTGTTGACAAACCATCATAAAATCATTGCCAGTGTTTCTTACATTAGTTCCAGTGAAATGCAATATGGCGCATCCTCATATATTTCTGGCCAGGCTTTAAACAACAAAAACAAGAATGTACCATCGATACAAAGATCATCAACGTGGTGTGTCAAGATCCTCGCCAAGAAACATGTCGAGACACGTTTCGTGAAACTGGACGCTGAACGGGTCCCGTTCCTCGCTGGTAACTAACTTTTCAACAAATATAAGGTGAAAATCATATTAGTCGATAGACTACTGCTGGGCAAAGGCCTCCCCCAAAGTGCTCCACAACGAACGATCTTGCTCCGACCTCATATGTGAATATGATATACTTTTCTCAAACATGCAATTAAAGGTCGTCATAACCTGCGTTATCGAAGTATCGGCCGACGTTTCGGGCGGAACAACTCGAACTGTAAAGGAATTTCATACCAAATTAAATGCCTAGGCCGTGAAGTACTTTTTCTCCAACTTGCTTGGAAATGTTCCCATTAATGTAGTAAAACTGGACCGCGAAATCGTTCGTTATTTTAAGAAGGGCGTTAATACAAATTAAAAAATATATATATTATTGGCCTTAGCCGGGAAATCAATATTATTTAAATAAGACGATTAAGTAAAAAACACACCTTCCGTTTATGACGTCTCATACAAATGAGGGCAATCTTAATTTGGCCGGTTACTGCATTTTTACTTTTAATTTTTTCAAAGACTTTGATAATTCACCATACAGCCAATTGTCCACTAAATTTAAAAAATAAACACTATTATAAACTTTTTAATTGTTTTCTGCGTTTAGTTCTTGCACTGAACATTTTTCTGCTCTGCTACTGTCAATGTTTTTTAAATGACGACAAATTTCGAATAACGAACAAACAATATAAATAATAATCTTATATGCGGTTAATTTATTTTCATGATTCTTAGTTATTTATTAGAGATTTCTCACGAAAGTTTTAATTTTAATAATATGATGGTATTTAATGAGTGAGTTTAAAATTACTAAGTGTACCAAACGTAAACAAATAAAACATAAAACAGAAATGATTGTGTCCAAATCAATCTAAAAGTTATTTTGAACTTATGATCTTCTCCGAATGATAAATATGGTATGGTTTCTAAAAAAAAACAGTGTGCTTAGAAGTTGTTAATTCAACTAAAATTAATAATTACCTATGTGCATATTTTTTGTTATTGTGTTTTCATATATATTTAATTCTTATTAATATATTTTGTTTTAAATCAAACATATGATTCGGACCCGAATTTTTATTCCTATTCCTAAAAAAAATAAGTACCAAATGAACTTCATGGTACTGATATATTAAATTAAAATGTAGATTGGTGATTATTTCCAAGCATATTTGGAGAAAAGCACTATACAAGCCTCGGCGGGAATGTCAGTTCGCAGATTCGTATTATTGAAGGACTCGGCTACGCCTCGTCCTTCAAAATCATACTCATCCACGAACCGACTTTTCCCTGCCTCGGCAGTAATATACTATTATTTTGAACATGGCTGTGTTAATGAACAGGCTAACCAGGTGTTTTTTTTTGTGAGTATTTTTTTTTATTTCGTTGCATGTTTGAGAAAAGAACTACATATATATATGCCTTAGCCGTGGAAAGGGCTTCCGGTTTCGTATCACTATCCGGCCTCGCTACGGTCGGCCGTCCACCCGGCAAGACCTTCTTTCCCGGCGCCTGCAGTAATGTATATTCAACCAATTTGATTCCCAGGCCATTTCGTACCTTGTCACACTGAACGTCAATATGAAAGCCGCTTGAAATCTCATTTTTTTTTTTATTTATTCAAAATAGCCATGCATTTAACCTCGATTGCACCTGATGTTAAGTGACAATAAGGCCTAAGATGGAGCATGCTTGGCTAGAAGATGCCTATTCACTCTCGACTTGAAGAGATCCAAGTTATATTTTTCAGGAAACAGGTGCGCAGGAAGAGAGTTCCATTCCTTAGCTGTCCTAATAAGGAAAGATATCATTGTCATTGTGACAAGGTTCCATAGCGGCCTAGAAATCAAATTGGTTGACTGTACTATATTTATTAATGAGTGATTGTGTTGGTGTGTCGCAGGCAGACTGAAGGTGCGCGTGATCCCGACCCTCGCGCTGGTAAAAGAGAACAAGACTAAGGACTTCGTGGTCGGGTTCACTGACCTCGGCAACCGGGACGACTTCTCCACGGAGACGCTCGAGTGGAGGATCGCCAGGTGAGGCCTACGTACACTCTCAGATTCGGGTTCGGCTGACACTTTTTAAGTGGGGAAACACCATATAGAATTTAGTATTTACCGGCATTATTGTGTACAAAGTAGGTAAAAACTGTATAGTACATTACGTAACAAGGGTGGTAAATGAGGAAACGAGTGTTTATTAGAAGCTCGAAGGCGAACGCTTTGATGATACTAGTTTGGATTTCCTTTACCACCAGAGTCACGTACGACGTTTTTCATCACACTTTGGAGGAAATAAAACTAAAGGAATAAATAGTAGTCAATACCAAAATTACTTACGCCCTAGGGCGTAATATACGACTTACGGCCCTGGGGCGTAATATACGATTAACCGCCCGGGTTTCTAGCATGTAATCCCTTAAAGTGTGATAGAAATTACTTACCACCCTAGGGCGTAATTTACGACTTACCGCCCGCTTTTCTAGCATGTAAACCTTTGTTTACTAGAAAGTGTGATGAAAACCCTTGATTGATTTATGAGCATGTGTGATGGAAAGAGTGTTTTATTGTATCTCCAGGGCGCAAGTGATCGAGTACTCCGGCGACTTGATGGTGCCTCCCGAAGAGGCGCGTGCGCAGCGCAAGCTGCACATACAGAGCAAGAAAACCGTGCGCGGGCGACAAGACGAGGACAGCTCCGACGGACTCAGCGACTGACGGAATGTTGCCAGCACTAATATTTACTACATTTTTTTTTCTTTATTTAAGAGCTTTGTCACTGTGTCGCTCTACTCAATTTTATATTTAAATTGATTTTAAATGCTTGTATGTATGATAAAACGACTGACGGAATGTTGTCTGCGCAATTTACTAAACTTTCTATTTAATTTGATGCTTGTATGTATGATAAAACGACTGACACAATGTTGTCAGCGCAAATATTTACTACATTTTATATTTAATTTGATTTTAAATGCTTGTATGTATGATAAAACGAGTGACGGAATGTTGTCAGCGTAAATATTCACTACATTTTCTATTTGATTTGATTTTAAATACTTGTATTTATAAAACTTACTAGTGTTATATAATTTGTATCTTCGAATATAAATTTTGTCGCATTATAGTGATGGCCAAAACAGACTAAAAATTTTGTCGGGCAAATCCACGGTGACTCACGTTACTATGTAGTCACTATTCCTAACAATCTTGTCGTATATTTGAGATCTAGTGCTGTCTACATCGAAAACTTCATAATAATATCTCATTTGCGAATCATTTCAATCTCCTGGGTTCCTATCACTATCGCTAACCTAAAACATTACATACATATTAAATTTTCATAATTAAACGAATCTCCATAGATCTACGCAATATAATTAAAGATAACTTATTTAATCTAATATAAATTGACTATGATGATGATGACACCCGTAATGACAAATCGTTGACATGATCGAAAAATATGAAAAATCGCATTCCTTCGCATTCGCATTCCTTTTCATCAATTCATCGCATAGAAAGCCACCAATAAATTCAACTCGTCGCCTCAGCTAGCACGCCGATTTCCTCGTACGCACATATATTATAGCACTATATCGTGCTCGACATAAACGCATTATTAACGCATACGAACACCAAACGCAGCTTTGAACGTTGTGGTGTGGAAGCTGGGGATACAGATGTCCGCAAATCTTCTCAGCACCCTCGTCTCGGTCGTCGTCATCAACTCGCATCTCGAACCTGCTCCATGCTGTCTCCTCCTCGTGAGACTCCTCGTCCCACGCACGTCGCTCACCATACAAATATTCTTCTTACACTCGTTTGCAATACGAGAGGCATTCTCTCGCCATAAAACAAGGGACATCGTCGCACCTCCGCCATATGTGGGGTGGAGGCTCAGGGAAACACTACTTGTTAATTTAGAATATACATATTTTGGATCGAAATACAATAATTAATATGGTTGTTCAATCCTGTCCTGTCCTGTCATTGATAACTTCAAAAATGGGTGCTTGAACGTGTTTACTGTTCTTATATCTTACAAATTTTATTAGTTAATTTAATTTTGAGTCGATTTTTTTAATATACCATGGATATTGATGAAGATGTGCATTTAATAGACTACCGAACAGCGCTTAAAGGTACCACCAACAAAACAGAGGTAATTGAAGCAATTGATGCCACAACCTACGAAAATGCTCCAAAAAGCTCAAAAAAACTAAAATCTTCTAATGTCTATGATAAAAACCTCTGCAAAGACAATAAAAGTCTTACACACTTTATAAATAAGTGTATATTTCTGGAACAAACATCGGGAATGGAAACTATAATAAACAAAGTTCTCTTGCCAGCTTATGTCAAAGCAGATATGGAATATAAGCTTTCCGGTGGCGAATGCACTAGTCTCGAAACGCACTATTAGTCAATACACTCTAATTTTGAAAGCCCCTCTTCTCATAAGAAACTAGGCCCAAAATACCATATTTCCAAAAAGGCTCATTCTCGATTTACACGAGAACCATTGAGAACTAGTCCCAATATACACCTTTCCCAAAATACCCCAAATTGTGTTCACCTGTGCGTGGCGTAATACTTTATTCTCATAATGCATAGGTCTCAAAACACTCTAGTTCCAAAATACCCTATTTTTTTGGAATGTCTCTTTGTGATTGCTTTCAGCCGTAACCATTACCCGTTTGATGCCAAAAATATTTTTTGCAAAAATAGGATTTATTTAATTATTATTTTGAGCTATACAGGGTGTAATCGTTAAGTGTTGCTCGGCGATAGTTCCGTAATATTTATTTATTACTTTTTTTATTTGTTTATTTATTTATTCCTTACTTACATTTGAGTATACTGTATCTGTAAAGTATAAATAATTTTTGCAAAAATAGGATTTATTTAATTATTATTTTGAGCTATACAGGGTGTAATCGTTAAGTGTTGCTCGGCGATAGTTCCGTAATATTTATTTATTACTTTTTTTATTTGTTTATTTATTTATTCCTTACTTACATTTGAGTATACTGTATCTGTAAAGTATAAATAATGGTCTGTAAAAGAGTAAGGTCAGGAATCCTCCGTACTAGTAAAAACTGTATGACGGCAGGATGCACTACCTCTCTCCGGCAACATACTAACATAAACCTTAATACATATGTATAATTAACACTAATGCATTTCTTAAGTATAACAGGCAATTTAGTGGGATAAATTTTCGGCTGTAGAAGTATAAGCCGGCTACATACGTGAGTTGACAAAATAAAGTTAACAAACAAATGGAAATAACAAAAAGAAACTTATACAATAAAGTGAGTTGAGTACATGACTGTGTGTGTATGTGTGTTTGTGTATGTGCGTGTGTCATAAGTGAGAGTGAGCATTTCCTCCAACATCTTAACCGTTCAAGGTCCGAACAAACTGCTTCTACGCCCGAGCGATAGATCTACCCCCAGGATACGACAATAATGAAAACACGGTAGGTCAGGTAAATATAGCAGATATCAGAAAATTTCAAATTGATATCGAAAGTGCATAAAGTGAAAGTGAAGGGCAATATACATACGAGTGTTTTAATACCTAATTATGATAGTTTCATACACTGCTTTATCCACACAGGCATTAAAACAATCGTGTGATGTTATTATGAAACGAGGCGTCAGCTGAGTTTCATAAACCCACGCTCGACTTTTAATGCATTTCATCATATACAGACACATAATAGAAGTTTATGCAACAGTGATATAATAAGGGTTCTTAAAACTCAAGGGTAGCCGTTACAAAACGAGACGTAGTCGAGTAATAGACCCGAGAGTTTAGATATCAATTTGAAATTTTCTGATATCTGCTATATTTACGGAACTATCACCAAGCAACACTTAACGATTACACCCTGTATAGCTCAAAATAATATTTAAATAAATCCTATTTTTGCAAAAAATATTTTTGGCATCAAACGGGTAATGGTTACGGCTGAAAGCAATCACAAAGAGACATTCTAAAAAAATAGGGTATTTTGGAACTAGAGTGTTTTGAGACCTATGCATTATGAGAATAAAGTATTACGCCACGCACAGGTGAACACAATTTGGGGTATTTTGGGAAAGGTGTATTTTGGGACTAGTTCTCAATGGTTCTCGTGTAAATCGAGAATGAGCCTTTTTGGAAATATGGTATTTTGGGCCTAGTTTCTTATGAGAAGAGGGGCTTTCGAAATTAGAGTGTATTGACTAATAGTGCTTTTTGAGACTAGTGCATTCGCCACCGGAAAGAATATAAGCAATCAGAGAAATTTAAGAGAGCTGTCACAAAGGCATTTCAAAGACTGCTTAACGATCCGGGCAGGAAATATACTCACATAAGTGACATTGTTGATACTCTAAAGATGAATGTTGCAAAGGCACCTGATAAAAAGAAGAGGGTTAATTTAGTTACTTTGTCTACTAAAGTGACAGTGAAACCCAATGAAATCAATAGGAAAAGACCTAGCATTGAAATTAGTAGTAGAGTTAGTCCGAAGAAAAGTAAACCTGAGGTTATTGCTCTCGATGATGATGATGATGATGATGTATTCCGCTGTGATTAGGATGACGAAGTCTTCCCAATTAATGACAATGTTAAGGAAGAAATGCTTTATAATCAAGAAACAAGCCACAAGAATAACAATACAAAAGATGATCTAGTCAATGATGAAACCATTGAAATTCAAGATAGTCAAGAGGTGAAAATAATAGAGGAATCACTGCCTAATCAAAAAGAAAGGAATAGTTCAATTAGTAATTGCAATGTTATTAAACCTATTGATGATAATCAGGAGACAGAACTGCTGAATGATAATCCTACAGTCAATGAAATCAACCACGAGAAAGAAAATATAGGATCAAGTGAACATTCAAATGATGGGAACATGTTGCTAGTACTCAAAAAGAAAAGATTGTGAAATTAGAGAAATGAAAGCCAAAAAAAAGGGGCCAGCGGAAATGACAGAAGAAGAGAAAGCTAAGAGGATAAAAGTAATTGAGGCTACCATACAAAAGCATAACAATACTATTGCTAAACTTGATTTAGAAGAAGTCACAGATGATGACGCAAATTCCCCCTATTACAAGTGCGATAGGCCTTGATCGTGAAATTGTACAAAGAGTTATGCACTTTAGTGGGCGAAGAGCCGCCCGAACGTCGAACAATACGTCTTCAAATCTCTGAGGGGTTGCCCCAGGGTCCTATCAAGAGGCTCGAGAAGTTTCTCAACAAGCAAGCCAATGAGGAAGGCGATACGCCCTTTCCAGACTTTAGCGATGTCGTGCGATCCGTGGAGAAAGCCAACAAGAAGGACGACTTAGGATGGAGTAAAGCTAAAGTCTTAAAAGAAGCTCAAGCGATATTCAGCTATTGCGATCGTGCCCTCCAACGTCAGCAGCGTGAATGAAAGCATCTCCAAGCTCAAGTGAGACAAGAAGAGTTTGACGATGACCCTGCTGGGAGAGACCAGGCCTTGCTGGTGAGGCTTGAAGCTAACAGACAGCTCGCTAAGAAACGGGAGGCCGAAGTCTTTAACAAGTACACACACATGGAGACCCACCCAACTGCGACAGCCTCCACGAGTCTCCAAATAGAAGAGGACCCTTCAGAACCTGATGAAGACAGTTCCGGCGATGAAGAACCGAATACTACAGCAGAGACTACGATCTTGAAGAGTCCAAATGTTTACAGCTTTGAAGAAATCTAAAAAAAAAAAATTGGGCAAGTGCGAGCCCGACTCGCGCATGAAGGGTTCCGTACCTATACATATATATAATCTATAACAAGTTTGTTGTATGGGAGCCCCCCTTAAATATTTATTTTATTTTATTTTTAGTATTTGTTGTCATAGCGGCAATAGAAATACATCATCTGTGAAAATTTCAACTGTCTAGCTATCACCGTTGTGGAGATACAGCCTGGTGACGGACGGACGGACGGACGGACGGACGGACGGACGGACGGACGGACGGACAGCGAAGTCTCAGTAATAGGGTCCCGTTTTTACCCTTTGGGTACGGAACCCTAAAAATGACAACTTGGCTGAGACAGTCCATCCTTCGATTGTGAAAGAAGAACCAGCAGAAATACAATAATTAATGGTTGTTTGGTGGAGTCTCGTAGAGGAATCATCATTTTTTTTAATATGTCGTTCACTTGACAGTGACGGAATCTTTATTTAAACCAAATACTTCTTTCTTACCGGCCTACATCCCTACAATATTTCAATAATATATAAAACCTGACGAACTCACGTTACGGCGATTTCGTGATTAACGTTACTTGCGACTACCTAAAATATTTTGATATTTTTTTATCATTTCTAGCAAACTAATAGCACTTTTTTTACTTATTATTCTGAGAATTAGATATAATAAATTGTATAAAGGTTATAAATTATATTGTTTTATTCAGCTAGGTCTGATAGACCAGGAGACTGGCGGCTGATGTAATCTGATAAAACTTCTCTATTTTCAAAACGGATCACGAAGTAGGATCCAATCGTGTCCCACCACCATCACGTGTTTTGGACATACCGGTTGATTCAGACGTCTGGGAAACCAGTACCACAGTCCAGTATCACACTCGTCTAACAGTTATTGTATTGCTACTTGCTCTTTTAATACGGTGTTTGACTATAGCGAATATAAATTGTGGCATTGAAACCACTAAACACACATTAAAAAATACGCGGCACCAAATAAACTATCACTAACTTTTGGACATTATACTATTCTTAATTGTACAATAACTAAAAAGAAGACGTGTTACTACAACTGCTTTTTATGACGTCACATGCCTGTATCGTCATAGAAGCTTCATACTAACAGATCGTCTTTGACATTTCATAAAGAGTAGCTGATTTGAGCGTCATGTCAAGGCGGGGCTTCCGGTCCGTGACTCAAGATGGCCGCATGCGTTTAAGTTTCGTTGTTCGTTATTTATAAATTTTTGTTGTTCAATGTGTAGTATTGATAGCGTATTGTGCAGTGATCTAACGTATGAGTGAATAGCTAATGAAGAATTCAACATGAAGCGTTCATCGCCCTTCCTGGGTCAAGGCCCGATTGTCCGTGTGGTTTTTTGTAAATCGCTATCACTTTACAAAAAGCACGATTTTCTTAACTCACCGTACAACGTGGTATCAACCCTCTATCAAGTCGCCGAGTGCGATTGGCAACGAGACATTGGCAGTAACGACTGTGACCTGTTGCCATTTTTAAAAAAATAGAATAGAAAGACAAAGGCGACAAGATGGGAATTTTCGCGAAAAGATGCAATTAACTCAGACGCCTGAAAATTTGGAAGTCACAAAATTGCCTTTTTTTATTTAGTAAAGTTTTAGGGGGGTATTAGAGAGCGGTTAAGCTAGTTATGAAGTCTTAAGTCTTAAGATATGTACATTTATTATGTAGCTTTGTATTGAACTATTTAAATTGCTTTGGGCGGAATTTGAACCCGCGTCCTTCACTGAACAATCGATAATTATCTTAATAATTATTTATATTTAAAGCAAAACGTGCTCCCAGATGCTTTATGATAATATACATTGTATTTTATTTTTGTTTCACGCAAAACATTAAAAGTTATCACTATCTTAAATGTAACTACAACATAATTAATAATGTATGTTAATTCCAGTATTTTTTCGTTGCAATAGTAACGAATTTGCCATAAAAATATACGTTATATGTTCAAATCAAAATGATAAACACACTGAAAATTGTACATTACATACTAAGGGCTGGGAGTTCGTGAACGTCCCAAATCGCAGGTGTTTGTGGCCCGAGACAAGGTGAGGGCCATAATTATGCGATCTGGGGCTTTTCGAATTACCGCCCGTGGTTTGTGTAAAGTTTTTCATCACACTTGCTCGTATATCAAGGGTTTACATGCTAGAAAGCCGGGCGGTACGTCGAATATTACGCCCTAGGGCGGTAAGTAATTTTGGTATTGACTTTTGGTACTATCTATTACTTTTGTTTAATTTCCTCCAAAGTGTGATGAAAAACGTCGTACGTGACTATGGTGGTAAAGGAATTCCAAACTCGTGTCAATAAAGCCCTCGCCTTCGGCTTCGGGCTTCCAATAGACCACCCTTGTTACGTTATGTACTATTACGTCTTGCCTTGGGCTGGAAGTGAGATTGCCCGCATGGCGGGCAGTAAATCCCACTTACGGCCTAGCCTAAAGTAATGTCATATACATAAGAATGATAATTTGATGTTTTACATAGAAAAGTACCGTGAGTCGCAGACATATTAAAATAGATAATCGAGACATAAGAAAACTGGAAGCCGATCAGTCGCGGCGGCGGCCAACTGAACACTGACACTGACTTGATGTATGATTTACTGAGTGTTCGGTTGTCTGCCGCCGCGACTGATCGGCTCTCCTGATGATGAATCGCGTACCGATTCGAAACGTGTCGAGCGTTATTCGACTTCTACGACGTGAGTAAACCCGTTTAAGTATTTTGATCATTTGATGGTTTACGCAAACCATCAAATTATAGTAATACGGATCGAATTGAGATATTGTAGTATGTATTTTATAAATACGTTTGTTTGCTTACTTTGCCAGCGGTAGAGACAGCGAGCTCGGACCTCCCGCTCCCACCTTCGGTGCGTTATACGAGGTTATTGAATTGAAATTTATATTTTGTTAGTCTGTCCGATCTCTAAGATCAAATGAAGTCACTTTGGCACAAGGTACAAACATCCGTATTCATGTAAATTTAAAGTCGTTTTTCACTTGTGCCAGTTTGACATAATTTTATCTTAGAATTCCGGATAGACTTTACATTGATACATTTTTTACTTGCATTTATGTATTGTCCAATTTTCCTGTTTGGATACAGTGTGACAATCTGTTATAGGTTACATATGCTAATATTACATAACGATAGACATAGGTACACGTTTTTTAAATTAGTATTATTATCACATTCTCAGTGTAACTTGTGGAATAAACATTTTTTACGTTTTACTGGGGTTTCCTTAATTATAATCATTAATGCATTATACCTACACGAGACAGCTATTGGAACAACCGGTCTGACGCAATGAAAGGTACTTTTTACTGTGTTCCTAATATTGACGACCATCTTTCTGTTGCTTTGGAGAAGTCGCGACTTTTTAACTGAATACCAAAAAAAAATTCTCAAACCACTCAATTGTTATATTTATATATTATAGTTTACGCACCGACTTCAAAGGGTGAGTCAAATGTAATCTGTACTTGAACGGGTTATTTTTGGCTTTTTAGTTTTATTGAAGTCGGTTCTCTTGTTAAAAATGTTTTTTTTTTTTTGCTTTTTAGTGATTCATTTAAATTATTATGGCGGGATGATCGGGGAGGTCTTGAATGCATGAATCTCGTTTAAATTATCTCCTAACTCCTAACCGTTAAGGAGTTGTACCTTCCATCATCAGCTCAGCATTGAATAATGATGACTACCATATGCAAATACTTAAATAGTTTTAGAAAATATCATCATCATTAGCCTTTTACATCTATAACAGATGAGTTAAGCAGCGTCTAATAAACTGCGGCACTTTCGAAGATGGCTGGAAAGCCCGATACGAGAGCGACAGCCGCGGCCGCATAATTGACAAATAAATGTTGCACCTATCGATGAAGGGGGAAAAGCTGCACGCTGGTGTCTCATGTCGCGCTTGTGAGAAAGAGAAGCAAACCATACTTCATCATGCGCAACCACACCAAGAAAATATATGAAAAACATTATAAGTGCCTATAAAATTTCAGGAATTCCTTCGATTCCTCATGGATCTCGTCATCAGATCTTCACCAAAATTTTATGGGACCAACCTTGAGATGTCTATTCATGAACCTAAAAAGAATTTTCCAAATCGACTCATAAATGACGGAGTTCTGTTTCTGTGGTATCAAACATTGAAAAAAAAAATACAACCGAATTGAGAACCCCCTCCTTTTTTGAAGTCGGTTAAAAAAGGAGGGCTTATGTTCGACTGTATGCATTTTTTTTACAATTATTATCAAAACCATGATGATTGCTGTCATGAATTGGCTAATATAGCGGACATACATGGGACATACAGTATCTAATAATACGGTTGAATTGAAAAGCTCAAAATTTGATAATGATCCAAGAGACGAGACATTAATTCACTTTTGGTTTAAAATCACCCAAGGTCTCAAGGTTGTAAGTCTTGGCAGTTTTGGCCAGTTTCATTAGGGTTTTTACAAAATTCTCAAGGGTCTCCATACAATTTATTGTTTTGTTGAATCATGAGGATTATGGTCTTAAAATAAGTTTCTGTCAAAAATGACATTTTAGTGGCAAGCTTTTATAGCCGACTGTACTTTTCTTTGGATATCCATCAAATGCTCACTGAGACGATTCTAAAGAACCCAAGCTCGGTAGGATTGCTTTTTTCTATTATAGAGTTCCTATGGCCACCTTCCGGCTCCATCATCAGATCAGCCCCATGGTACCATATTATTGTATTGTCATCAAAGTTAAGTAAGTATGCAAAATTTCAGCTCAATCGGTTGACGATATCTGCTTCAAAATTGAGTTGCAAGATTTCACCCGAACATACATACTTTAAACATACCATGCAAGCTAAATAAAAGCTTTAAAAAAGCTTTAAAAATACTTTCAAATGAATATGGAATAAAATAGTGATTTGGCTGTTTGGCGCTGTGGTTTGGCAGCAGTAGTGGGCTGGCAACATTGTTCACCAGCTCAGCTGTCACTGACGTGAGACGTCACTGTCAGAGTGTCAGTGTCAGTAACTCTTCGCGAGTGACACCGCTAAGTCGAAATTACGTGATAAGTTTTTCTTAATTTTCTCTTTACAGAAAACTTGTATAAACAAACCGAATAATCAAAAAAAACTAGACGACCACGATTTGCGTTATTGATTTGATACTAACAGTCAAAAGTGGACTTTTCTGTGATTTTTCGAAGTACACAGTGCGTGTTGTCTATTTTCCCACCTGTGTAGTTATTACTGGAATTCTGTGTGAGTACAAATACCTATTTTATTCATAACCTACTCGCCTACGTTCTTTAAATAGTATTTGTGTTTTTACTGATCAATGAAGCCCTGAATACCTTAGTTCAAGGTTGAAATTTAGACTTTGAACTTTTTACGTACGATTATGTGTTTTTAGGTCGCACACGTTTTTTTACAACCGTGTCTTAACTGTGCTTTCATTAAAAAATATTTAAGCGTATATCGCCCTCACGGGGAATTCAATATAATACAAATACATTAAGGTTATAGTGTAAAATAGTTTTTTTTGTATTTTCGCAACCTGCAGTATGCCTTTGATCATTGCGATTAGATAACGTTGTTAGGGCGTCGTTGGAGATACAGTTTATTTGTTTATTAAAACTACATCAGTTACTTGCTGATAAATGTCTTATGGCTATAAATAATATATGATATTATTAGTGTTTTTTGTTGCCCAGGTCTCTATCTGTTTTTACTTAAAATATTAGGAGCTTGAAATAGAGAAGAAACAAATGAAACAAAGTAGCTCCTGTAAAAATATTTCAAATTTCAATAGGTCAATATCTGGTATAGTTAAAAGGATAAATATTATGAAAGAGTGGTGCCATTATATTTATTTTGTATGAAATAATATATGCATATGCACATGTATTCACTTCATTGTAACCAAATATTTAAAATACACTCAATCTGTAAGAAAAGGGTCCTTATGTCACCGTCATAAGGACCACATATTTATTTATTTATTTATTTATTTATTTATTTAAACTTTATTGCACAAAATACATAAGTAAAAGTACAAATGGCGGACTTAATGCCATGAGGCATTCTCTTAAAGGGTAACATATTCTTAAAGGGTTGGCAAGGCGCGTGTGACGCTCCTGCCATCGCAAGCATCCGTAGGCGGCAGTAACTGCTAAACATCAGGCGGGCCGCATGCTTGATTGCCACCGTCATAGTATATAAAAAAATTATTTCTAGAATTTGTTTTGATTTTACTTCATTTTAGAAAAATTGTTGTAGAAAGCATTTTTCTTTGCAACCATAAACTGTTTGAGATTGCTATCAAACCTGACCTAACCTTATCAATATGGTGATAGTTACAAGAATTACGGAAAATGTATGACTACAGTACAGTTGAGTTCACTTACATCTACACACTTACGAGAACAAAAATATCTGAACACAACCCTATTGATTTGGTGTAGGGACGCCCGGCCGGAAACAGGCGGGCTGTTGATCGCTTGGATGCGTTCATTCAGCCCATACACACAACCCTATTGTCAAGAGCATAAAATCGTGTTCAGATATTTTTGTTCTCGTAAATTGTTGCTGTCCTAAGGCACCCCGGAGGTGCAGAGGGCCTTCATCAGCTCGCGCCACGCCTTTCTATCCTCAGCAACTTTTTTGGCCTCGCTAAAATGTGTTCTCGTAAATGTGTAGATGTAAATGAACTCAACTGTACAAAGGAATAAAAATCTGCGAAATGATTTTTCGGCGGATTGAAACATTGTACAAAAAACATATGACAAAATAAGTTTCTACAAGTAGGGCTTCCTTATAGGATAAGTTTTAACCGACTACAAAGAAGCAAAATAATGGTTATAAATATATTTTTTGCTTCCACGCTGACGAAGGTCACGGACACCTAGTACCTATTAAAAATGATACATTTTGATAACACGTTTGGCGCAGTTTCTAGAGCACTGAGCCGGCGGTCCCGGGTTTGAATCCCGGCCAGGGAGTTTGTGTGATAAACTCGAATGTGTGTGCTTAGGTCATGGTTGTTCTATGTATTTAAGTATATATTCATTCGGTAAATTGTATCTTAGTGCTAGTATATTACTAACATAGTCCTAAGCTCAAATTGTTACTAATAAGAATATGGATCAATTTGGTCTATTATTTGGTATATTTTTTATTTTTATTGTTTTTATATAAGTATGTATGTCGTCATCTAGTACCCAGGATACCACGAGCCTTCTTGAGCTTAATTTGGGACTAGACCGACTTGTATGAGGTTGTCCGATATAAAAATAAACGGTTTGTTGCAGGTGTGTTCCGTGCCTGTCACAGCCGTGTCGTGACGCACCGTCACGCCGGTGTGTCGTGACATGTGAGGCGCGATGGCTGCAGCGGGCGGCGCAAGCATCCCAGTGCTGACCGACCCTCGACATGGTGAGTCCTCCCATTTCCAAAGACCCGAGAAGGGGAAGAGATCTGTCGATCGCGAGTGATTCAATTGAAGTCTGCCCGTCTAGCACAAACTATGGTTCGCGACTCTTGTCGCGAGATAGCGCTACCCGTCACTCTCTCACAATAGACATGTTGACTGATGTTGAATTCTACAGCGTACTGTAGTTATATGAACAAAATTAGCTAAATATATCACGAAACAAAGAAAAAATCCAGAAAAAAAAATCTTTTTTGGAAATATGTGACTTCAAAGGTACGCAAATTGTATGATATTTTTTTTTAATCCAAAAGAAGTTTTTAAAATGTTTTCAGAATCCTCATAATTTTATAAAACAATAATTGTATGGCAAGTATGAACTTAAACGCACTTTTTCACGGTGAAAATTGCAAATTTCTTAATTTCTATTTCTCCATACAATTATTGGTACCTATACCGGCCTGTGACGTCACTAGCCTGGACGCTTTTTGTATGGAGCGTTTTTAGCGCTACGTAGGAATGTTGAACTTTGACGGTCATTTCTGACTTTTAGAGCAGTTTAAGTGTAGTCAGTCCCATATAGACATTTGATCACAATAAAAAATAGAATCGATTGACATCCTCAAAAAAATTAGTCAACATGTCTATTGCACAGAAAGAGACGGGTAATTCTCGCGCGAGAAATAGTCGCGGATGACAGTTATGATTACACCTAGATATTTTTCTAGCAGGAACCACCGGTCGTTAGTGCTTACATAATAATGATATCGACTAACCTGTTATCGATAACCACCACGTCAACGTTGTAAAGAAATACGCACTATATAAACAAACAAACTGAAAGTTGTTTCATTTAAGACTGCTCTATAATAACAACCTTATACCGCAAGTTAGAAAAAAAAATAGCAGGACCAAAAATTTACGAATTATGTCTATTTGAACATAATCGCTGGCACGCGAAGTGGATGTGTTTGCGGCGTCTACCAATTTAGGTCTGTGATTTTCCTCTATAACGTTGAAGTGGTGTTATCGATAACAGGATTGTCGATGTTTTTATTTTGTCAAGCACTAACAACACGTCGTTCGTGCTAGGAAAATCTCTAGGTGTAGTTATGATAGACGTCGACACACCGTCACACCGGTGTGACGTGAAGTGAGTTCCAGTGCTAATCGACTCTCGACATGGTGAGCCCATTTGCAAAGACCAAAGGCAAAATTGTGTCGTTTTGCAAAACAAAAAATAATTGGCATTTGGCAAAACATGACGCAATACTTAATATAATGAACTTTTATGTAAATGCAAACAAACCCTCATATTTTCATATTTTTGTATTAAACTTGGTTAACGAAAAATACCATTCAAAAACCTATTTAATGCAGATTCTAAAAACATTTACAATAAGTATAAATTTGACTATTTTCAAAGTAAATTAAAATGTTGAAAGTACTGCGACGTTCGTCAGCGCAGCATAGAGGGCGGGAAAGACCCGAAAAACAAGTACTACAACTTAAAAAACTAGCCATGTCGAGTCTGACTCGCGCACCGAGCGTTCTGTACCAATTTTTACTCATCCGCTCGGTCGAGCTAGTGGCACTGTTTATACGTACCGAGTACTCGGCCGAGAGCACTGTCTTGCTCGGCACGTGTGATCAAGGCATTGACCTCTGATCTGACAACATTTCTCATAGGTATCTAAATCATTTATCAGTAGGTATTCCTGTTAAATTGCCCACAATCGCTGATAAGGACAATTGAATGATAAGTTCAAGTACTTTTATCAGTAAATCCTTATAAACATATCGTAATTCGTTGCAAATGTGTACGATTTTAAACCTTGTTTATTAGATATTAGTACATTACATACCTAGAGCGGTGAATTCGTGAATGTCCTAGATCGCGCGATGTTTGATGTGACCCGAATCGAAGGTGAGGTGAAATATGCGATCTGGGGCTTTAAGAATTACCGCCCGTGGTTTGTCTAAAGGTTCACGTCTTGCTTTGGCTAAAACCTAGGGGTCGTATAAATATTATAGATTAGAATAGAATACAATATTATTTATTGCACACGCGACATAAATACAAGCAAACACAGATTACACGTAGGTAAACAACAGGCGGTCTTATTGCTAAATAGAGATGTCTTACAGGCAACCTTTAGTGCGTAATGATTAGGCGATGCAAAAGTAATCATGGAATCTATGAAAAACTGCTAAAATATGTTATTAATAGTACATTACTGCAGACGCCAAGACAGAAGGGCTTGCCGGGGGAGTAGGTATAGATGGCCGACCGCAGTGAGGCTAGTAGTGATACGAAGCCGGCAAGCCATTTTCAGGGCAGGCATCTACCTATATTGCTTTTCTCAAACATAAGTATGCAAAGAAATAAAAAATACACCGCACAAGAAATATATAATTCAGCTGTTTAGCCTGTTCATGAACACAGACGCCATATTTAAAAAATGTAGCTTCCCGGCTTAGGCCTTTAATTTTGTACGAAATTCCTTTACAGTTCTCTCTAGTTGTTCCGCCCGAAACGTGATACATTGAATCATGGTATAACACACGATATGACGACATTTCATTGTATTTTTGAGAAAAATGTATTATATTTCAGCTATTCCTAAAAATACGTCAGGTCTACAGATCACAGAGCCAGTTGTAAAATAACCGCTTTGAAAATTGACATCAATATTTAGGGTTCCGTACCCTAAGGGTAAAAACGGGACCCTATTACTGAGACTTCGTTGTCCGTCCGTCCGTCCGTCCGTCTGTCACCAGGTTGTATCTCAAGAACGGTGATAGCTAGACAGTTGGAGTTTTCACAGATGATGTATTTCTATTGCCGCTATAACAACAAATACTAAAAATAAAATAAAATAAATATTTAAGGGGAGCTCCCATACAACAAACATACAGATAATGAAAAAAAAAAAAACAAATATTTATTTGGCAAATACTTAATTGGTACATAATATTGTGGCCGGTCCCTCCCGGTAAGTATGATAATACTTGTGTTAGGAGGTTCCGCTCCTCCCATCCGGAGTTGTAATACATTTAAGTAGATACAATAAAATAGAATGTTACTTTGCTATGATTTAGGTACATTTATACATTTTAGAAGATAATGGTACGGAACCCTTTGTGCGTGAGTCCCACTCGCATGGTGTATTTTTCTTATTCACTGCTGCATCTTGCAGAGGCCCCAGCGAGCCGTCGCCGCGTGGAGCCCGGGGCGCCGGCGCCGGCCGGGCCCGCCGCGCCGGCGCTGTCCGCCAGCGCCGCCGTGCTGACGTCACTCGCGGCCGGCGCGTGCGCCGGCGCGCTCGCCAAGACCACCATCGCGCCGCTCGACCGAGCGAAGATCAACTTCCAAGCTTCGTAAGTACTCTCTTGCTAAGGTTCGCCCAGGCATCTCTTATACGTATACACCACACTCCATTGCTCCACAGTCCCATTGTATAAGCTAAGAAGGTTTGACTGAAAGTGAGACTTTCTACGTCACTGATTAGATGCCGCTTTTGTTCACGGAAGCAATGGCAAATTAGTGACGGGAATGACGTCAGACTGTAGGTGGCCATTTGTATGGAGCGTTTTTCGCGTTGAACTTTGACGATCATTTCTGACTTTCAGAGCAGTCTAAGTGTATTATTTTTTTATTAGCCTATTTGAGTGTCCCAATGCTGGGCAAACCCCTCTCTTGATTTCCACGACTCCCGATCAGATGCCTCCTCCGGCCAGCCGTTGAGGAACGTGTCCAGGTCGTCCCGCCATCTCCAAGTAGGCCTGCCCCGCCTGCGCTGTCCATCTTGTGGCACCCACTCAGCCACGGATTTTGATGCGCTTTTTTAATAGATAAAGCAATTCTAGAGGAAAGGTTATATATTGCACCCGTGCGAAGCCAGGGCGGGTCGCTAGTAAGTTTTACAAGTGATTATATGTTTGTTTACAGTGAAACTCCCTATTCATTCCGGGCGGCGCTAGACTTCCTAATCAAGAGCGTACGCGCAGAAGGCGTGACGTCACTATGGCGGGGGAACTCCGCGACCATGGCGCGCATCATACCGTACGCCGCCATACAGTTTACTGCGCATGAGCAGTGGAAGAGAGTGCTAGGTGTGGACAACCCTGCAGAAGCGAAGTGAGTACCCCTAGAGTATAGTAACCATGGCATTTTTCTGCTCATGAGCCGTGGAAGACAGTATTAGGTGTGGATACTCCTACAGAAGCGAAGTGAGTACCCCTAGAGTATAGTGACCATGGCAGTTTACTGCGCATGAGCAGTGGAAGAGAGTAATCGGTGTGGACACCCCTGCAGAAGCGAAGTGAGTACCCCTAGAGTATAGTAACCATGGCAGTTTTCTGCTCATGAGCCGTGGAAGAGAGTACTAGGTGTGGACACCCCTGCAGAAGCGAAGTGAATACCCCTAGAGTATAGTAATCATGGCAGTTTTCTGCTCATGAGCCGTGGAAGACAGTATTAGGTGTGGATACTCCTGCAGAGGCGAAGTGAGTACCCCTAGAGTATAGTGACCATGGCAGTTTACTGCGCATGAGCAGTGGAAGAGAGTAATCGGTGTGGACACCCCTGCAGAAGCGAAGTGAGTACCCCTAGAGTATAGTAACCATGGCAGTTTTCTGCTCATGAGCCGTGGAAGAGAGTACTAGGTGTGGACACCCCTGCAGAAGCGAAGTGAGTACCCCTAGAGTATAGTAACCATGGCATTTTTCTGCTCATGAGCCGTGGAAGACAGTATTAGGTGTGGATACTCCTGCAGAAGCGAAGTGAGTACCCCTAGAGTATAGTGACCATGGCAGTTTACTGCGCATGAGCAGTGGAAGAGAGTAATCGGTGTGGACACCCCTGCAGAAGCGAAGTGAGTACCCCTAGAGTATAGTAACCATGGCAGTTTTCTGCTCATGAGCCGTGGAAGAGAGTACTAGGTGTGGACACCCCTGCAGAAGCGAAGTGAGTACCCCTAGAGTATAGTAACCATGGCAGTTTTCTGCTCATGAGCAGTGGAAGAGAGTGCTAGGTGTGGATACTCCCGCTGAAGCGAAGTAAGTACCTATCCCTAGAGTGTCATCATCATTGTTGGTGGCTCTTTTGTTGATCTTGTCTTACTTAGTTTGTTCGTGTGTTTGATTGACAGTACATTTGCTTGGAAAATTAATTGTGAATTTATGAAACATGTAATGTCTTTTTTTTATTTGGGTACACCACAATTTTTATTTCAACCATTAATACAAAGATCAAAGAGACTGGGAATCGAACCCGGTACCTCTGAATTACCGGTCCAGCGCGTGAACCACTTCGCTACCCTAGCTCCAGGTAGACCTGACGAATTTTTCCTTATGCTTTGTGTGTCGATCTTTGCATTGTTTATTTGAAATGTTTAGACACACACAGAAAGACCTCTATGTGTCTTTCTGTGTGTGTCTTTCAATTTTTCTTTAAGCTTTGATCTTTGTATTAATGGTTGTTTATTGTGATCCGACTCTACTGTAATGTGACGTTTTTATTACAGGAAGCACAAAGTGCGTCACCTGGTGGCGGGCTCGCTGGCGGGCGTGACGTCACAGAGCGCGACCTACCCCCTGGACCTGGCGCGCGCGCGCATGGCGGTCACCAGCTCGCACACCTACCCCACCATCGGGGCCGTGTTCAGGCTGGTGGCGAGGGAGGAGGGGCTGCGCACGCTGTATAGGTGAGCGACAGTGCAGGGCTAGTGACGTCACAGCGCGACCTACCCCCTGGACCTGGCGCGCGCGC
This sequence comes from Apotomis betuletana, assembly GCA_932273695.1. Taxonomy (NCBI): domain Eukaryota; kingdom Metazoa; phylum Arthropoda; class Insecta; order Lepidoptera; family Tortricidae; genus Apotomis; species Apotomis betuletana. The sequence continues at coordinate 13,580,310 of OW026322.1, forward strand.
GCATGGCGGTCACCAGCTCGCACACCTACCCCACCATCGGGGCCGTGTTCAGGCTGGTGGCGAGGGAGGAGGGGCTGCGCACGCTGTATAGGTGAGCGACAGTGCAGGGCTAGTGACGTCACAGCGCGACCTACCCCCTGGACCTGGCGCGCGCGCGCATGGCGGTCACCAGCTCGCACACCTACCCCACCATCGGGGCCGTGTTCAGGCTGGTGGCGAGGGAGGAGGGGCTGCGCACGCTGTATAGGTGAGCGACAGTGCAGGGCTAGTGACGTCACAGCGCGACCTACCCCCTGGACCTGGCGCGCGCGCGCATGGCGGTCACCAGCTCGCACACCTACCCCACCATCGGGGCCGTGTTCAGGCTGGTGGCGAGGGAGGAGGGGCTGCGCACGCTGTATAGGTGAGCGACAGTGCAGGGCTAGTGACGTCACAGCGCGACCTACCCCCTGGACCTGGCGCGCGCGCGCATGGCGGTCACCAGCTCGCACACCTACCCCACCATCGGGGCCGTGTTCAGGCTGGTGGCGAGGGAGGAGGGGCTGCGCACGCTGTATAGGTGAGCGACAGTGCAGGGCTAGTGACGTCACAGCGCGACCTACCCCCTGGACCTGGCGCGCGCGCGCATGGCGGTCACCAGCTCGCACACCTACCCCACCATCGGGGCCGTGTTCAGGCTGGTGGCGAGGGAGGAGGGGCTGCGCACGCTGTATAGGTGAGCGACAGTGCAGGGCTAGTGACGTCACAGCGCGACCTACCCCCTGGACCTGGCGCGCGCGCGCATGGCGGTCACCAGCTCGCACACCTACCCCACCATCGGGGCCGTGTTCAGGCTGGTGGCGAGGGAGGAGGGGCTGCGCACGCTGTATAGGTGAGCGACAGTGCAGGGCTAGTGACGTCACAGCGCGACCTACCCCCTGGACCTGGCGCGCGCGCGCATGGCGGTCACCAGCTCGCACACCTACCCCACCATCGGGGCCGTGTTCAGGCTGGTGGCGAGGGAGGAGGGGCTGCGCACGCTGTATAGGTGAGCGACAGTGCAGGGCTAGTGACGTCACAGCGCGACCTACCCCCTGGACCTGGCGCGCGCGCGCATGGCGGTCACCAGCTCGCACACCTACCCCACCATCGGGGCCGTGTTCAGGCTGGTGGCGAGGGAGGAGGGGCTGCGCACGCTGTATAGGTGAGCGACAGTGCAGGGCTAGTGACGTCACAGCGCGACCTACCCCCTGGACCTGGCGCGCGCGCGCATGGCGGTCACCAGCTCGCACACCTACCCCACCATCGGGGCCGTGTTCAGGCTGGTGGCGAGGGAGGAGGGGCTGCGCACGCTGTATAGGTGAGCAACAGTGCAGGGCTAGTGACGTCACAGCGCGACCTACCCCCTGGACCTGGCGCGCGCGCGCATGGCGGTCACCAGCTCGCACACCTACCCCACCATCGGGGCCGTGTTCAGGCTGGTGGCGAGGGAGGAGGGGCTGCGCACGCTGTATAGGTGAGCGACAGTGCAGGGCTAGTGACGTCACAGAGCGCGACCTACCCCCTGGACCTGGCGCGCGCGCGCATGGCGGTCACCAGCTCGCACACCTACCCCACCATCGGGGCCGTGTTCAGGCTGGTGGCGAGGGAGGAGGGGCTGCGCACGCTGTATAGGTGAGCGACAGTGCAGGGCTAGTGACGTCACAGCGCGACCTACCCCCTGGACCTGGCGCGCGCGCGCATGGCGGTCACCAGCTCGCACACCTACCCCACCATCGGGGCCGTGTTCAGGCTGGTGGCGAGGGAGGAGGGGCTGCGCACGCTGTATAGGTGAGCTACAGTGCAGGGCTAGTGACGTCACAGCGCGACCTACCCCCTGGACCTGGCGCGCGCGCGCATGGCGGTCACCAGCTCGCACACCTACCCCACCATCGGGGCCGTGTTCAGGCTGGTGGCGAGGGAGGAGGGGCTGCGCACGCTGTATAGGTGAGCGACAGTGCAGGGCTAGTGACGTCACAGCGCGACCTACCCCCTGGACCTGGCGCGCGCGCGCATGGCGGTCACCAGCTCGCACACCTACCCCACCATCGGGGCCGTGTTCAGGCTGGTGGCGAGGGAGGAGGGGCTGCGCACGCTGTATAGGTGAGCGACAGTGCAGGGCTAGTGACGTCACAGCGCGACCTACCCCCTGGACCTGGCGCGCGCGCGCATGGCGGTCACCAGCTCGCACACCTACCCCACCATCGGGGCCGTGTTCAGGCTGGTGGCGAGGGAGGAGGGGCTGCGCACGCTGTATAGGTGAGCGACAGTGCAGGGCTAGTGACGTCACAGCGCGACCTACCCCCTGGACCTGGCGCGCGCGCGCATGGCGGTCACCAGCTCGCACACCTACCCCACCATCGGGGCCGTGTTCAGGCTGGTGGCGAGGGAGGAGGGGCTGCGCACGCTGTATAGGTGAGCGACAGTGCAGGGCTAGTGACGTCACAGCGCGACCTACCCCCTGGACCTGGCGCGCGCGCGCATGGCGGTCACCAGCTCGCACACCTACCCCACCATCGGGGCCGTGTTCAGGCTGGTGGCGAGGGAGGAGGGGCTGCGCACGCTGTATAGGTGAGCGACAGTGCAGGGCTAGTGACGTCACAGCGCGACCTACCCCCTGGACCTGGCGCGCGCGCGCATGGCGGTCACCAGCTCGCACACCTACCCCACCATCGGGGCCGTGTTCAGGCTGGTGGCGAGGGAGGAGGGGCTGCGCACGCTGTATAGGTGAGCGACAGTGCAGGGCTAGTGACGTCACAGCGCGACCTACCCCCTGGACCTGGCGCGCGCGCGCATGGCGGTCACCAGCTCGCACACCTACCCCACCATCGGGGCCGTGTTCAGGCTGGTGGCGAGGGAGGAGGGGCTGCGCACGCTGTATAGGTGAGCAACAGTGCAGGGCTAGTGACGTCACAGCGCGACCTACCCCCTGGACCTGGCGCGCGCGCGCATGGCGGTCACCAGCTCGCACACCTACCCCACCATCGGGGCCGTGTTCAGGCTGGTGGCGAGGGAGGAGGGGCTGCGCACGCTGTATAGGTGAGCGACAGTGCAGGGCTAGTGACGTCACAGAGCGCGACCTACCCCCTGGACCTGGCGCGCGCGCGCATGGCGGTCACCAGCTCGCACACCTACCCCACCATCGGGGCCGTGTTCAGGCTGGTGGCGAGGGAGGAGGGGCTGCGCACGCTGTATAGGTGAGCGACAGTGCAGGGCTAGTGACGTCACAGCGCGACCTACCCCCTGGACCTGGCGCGCGCGCGCATGGCGGTCACCAGCTCGCACACCTACCCCACCATCGGGGCCGTGTTCAGGCTGGTGGCGAGGGAGGAGGGGCTGCGCACGCTGTATAGGTGAGCTACAGTGCAGGGCTAGTGACGTCACAGCGCGACCTACCCCCTGGACCTGGCGCGCGCGCGCATGGCGGTCACCAGCTCGCACACCTACCCCACCATCGGGGCCGTGTTCAGGCTGGTGGCGAGGGAGGAGGGGCTGCGCACGCTGTATAGGTGAGCGACAGTGCAGGGCTAGTGACGTCACAGCGCGACCTACCCCCTGGACCTGGCGCGCGCGCGCATGGCGGTCACCAGCTCGCACACCTACCCCACCATCGGGGCCGTGTTCAGGCTGGTGGCGAGGGAGGAGGGGCTGCGCACGCTGTATAGGTGAGCGACAGTGCAGGGCTAGTGACGTCACAGCGCGACCTACCCCCTGGACCTGGCGCGCGCGCGCATGGCGGTCACCAGCTCGCACACCTACCCCACCATCGGGGCCGTGTTCAGGCTGGTGGCGAGGGAGGAGGGGCTGCGCACGCTGTATAGGTGAGCAACAGTGCAGGGCTAGTGACGTCACAGCGCGACCTACCCCCTGGACCTGGCGCGCGCGCGCATGGCGGTCACCAGCTCGCACACCTACCCCACCATCGGGGCCGTGTTCAGGCTGGTGGCGAGGGAGGAGGGGCTGCGCACGCTGTATAGGTGAGCAACAGTGCAGGGCTAGTGACGTCACAGAGCGCGACCTACCCCCTGGACCCCCACGCTCTATAGATGAGAAATCAAATAAAACAGTGCTTATCAAAATTTTTGACTCAAAATTCCTCGGCGAACCCCTAAACCTAGTTTGTACGATTAAACTTAGAAGCTCTACTTTTATTTAAGTGGGGAAGTGGGGGTGATTTTTTTTTTCTTTCCAACTCTAGTGTGTGAGGTGTCGTTGAATAGCTCTTTTAAAAATAATAGGGGTCTTCAAACATTATTTTTTGATAAAGTCAGCAGTTTTGTAAATATTCGCTCCGGAAATCCGAAAAATAGCGTCTCCCCACTCTAACTTTTCAACCACGGGTCAAAAAATTATGGGAAAATTCAGGAAAATGAGGCCTTATAAGTACTTTCAATGAAAACTATATTGAATAATTTTCTTTACAAAGACGTAAGTGCCGCGCGGTGTCCTTATACTTCGAACGTTACACATATTAGTTAATACATTCCGCTCAATCTGGCGCGTATAATCGATAACTTTCAGAAGGTAATAAGCAATTACAGTTACTTTGGCGTTTACAACCTTTTTATAGTGAAGGATTGGCAACTACGGAACGCTACACTGAGCGTGGCCCGACATGATCTTCGCCGGTATTTTTTATTTTTTTTATCGTCTAGTTAAGTTTAACTGTGATGATTGTTGCAGGGGCTATGGCGCGACGGTTCTCGGCGTGGTTCCATACGCAGGCGTCTCCTTCTTCATGTATGACACTCTGAAGCGCAAATATCTCGGTGAGTCTCACCCTAACACTAGGGCCGGCTTTCGGAGAGACTTTTCCGTCGAGCGGGCCCGCTTAGTGGGCCACTAGGCATTTGGCATTCTCGAAACGGTTTTCAGCGAATTATATAATAGGTAGTAGTCATATAAGCGATAAATGAGAGGCCTTATTCCATAAAACAATTATTTTTTACGCATAAGGCCCCTTATTTATAATTTCAACAGATTTTTTGAAGTAAATAATACTTTGCCCTGAGTTTTGGATAGTAACATCTAGATATTTCATGCTTTTATTGCGTACAGTCGAAAATAAGTCGAAAAAAAAAAACAGTTTTCTGAGTGCATTTTGGCCATTTCGAGTAGTTTTTGAAACAAAAATTATCAATGAAAAACTCAAACTGTAGGTTTCAAATATAAAGCAATAAATCGCAATAGCCTTGTTCCAACTAATAACATTGATAATAAATTAAGGAACATGTTTGATCATAGAGAAAAATGTCTAAAACAGTCAGCATTTTTGAACGGATAAGGAGCCTAAGAAATTCTACTTGGCAAAAAGTGACATGCGCCTGAACTAGGATTCCCTGTGTTTCAGGCATAAAGAGGACGTTATTAATGAAGGTTGTGTTTTCATTTTAGAGCACTTCGGCAAGCAGCAAAGCAGCATCCTGAACGTGGTGTTCGGGGGCGCGGCCGGCGCGCTCGGGCAGACCGCCTCCTACCCGCTCGACATCGTGCGCCGGCGCATGCAGACCGCGCGCCGGCGCAGCGACGGCTCCTACCCGTACGCGAACATTATGGTCGCGCTGCGAGACGTGTACAGGTGAGTGTGTAGTCCCCTCTCTCTCTCTATCTGTCTCTACCTCCGCTCGTACCCGCTCGACATCGTGCGCCGGCGCATGCAGACCGCGCGCCGGCGCAGCGACGGCTCCTACCCGTACGCGAACATTATGGTCGCGCTGCGAGACGTGTACAGGTGAGTGTGTAGTCCCCTCTCTCACTCTATCTGTCTCTACCTCCGCTCGTACCCGCTCGACATCGTGCGCCGGCGCATGCAGACCGCGCGCCGGCGCAGCGACGGCTCCTACCCGTACGCGAACATTATGGTCGCGCTGCGAGACGTGTACAGGTGAGTGTGTAGTCCCCTCTCTCACTCTATCTGTCTCTACCTCCGCTCGTACCCGCTCGACATCGTGCGCCGGCGCATGCAGACCGCGCGCCGGCGCAGCGACGGCTCCTACCCGTATGCGAACATTATGGTCGCGCTGCGAGACGTGTACAGGTGAGTGTGTAGTCCCCTCTCTCTCTCTATCTGTCTCTACCTCCGCTCGTACCCGCTCGACATCGTGCGCCGGCGCATGCAGACCGCGCGCCGGCGCAGCGACGGCTCCTACCCGTATGCGAACATTATGGTCGCGCTGCGAGACGTGTACAGGTGAGTGTGTAGTCCCCTCTCTCTCTCTATCTGTCTCTACCTCCGCTCGTACCCGCTCGACATCGTGCGCCGGCGCATGCAGATTATGGTCGCGCTGCGAGACGTGTACAGGTGAGTGTGTAGTCCCCTCTCTCTCTCTATCTGTCTCTACCTCCGCTCGTACCCGCTCGACATCGTGCGCCGGCGCATGCAGACCGCGCGCCGGCGCAGCGACGGCTCCTACCCGTACGCGAACATTATGGTCGCGCTGCGAGACGTGTACAGGTGAGTGTGTAGTTCCCCCCCCCCCTCTCTCTCTCTCTCTCTCTCTCTCTCTCTCTCTCTCTCTCTCTATCTCTCTATCTCTCTCTCTCGCTCTCTCTCTCCCTCTCTCTCCCTCTCTCTCTCTCTCTCTGTCTCTACCTCCGCTCGTACCCGCTCGACATCGTGCGCCGGCGCAGCGACGGCTCCTACCCGTACGCGAACATTATGGTCGCGCTGCGAGACGTGTACAGGTGAGTGTGTAGTCCCCTCTCTCACTCTATCTGTCTCTACCTCCGCTCGTACCCGCTCGACATCGTGCGCCGGCGCATGCAGACCGCGCGCCGGCGCAGAGACGGCTCCTACCCGTACGCGAACATTATGGTCGCGCTGCGAGACGTGTACAGGTGAGTGTGTAGTCCCCTCTCTCTCTCTATCTGTCTCTACCTCCGCTCGTACCCGCTCGACATCGTGCGCCGGCGCATGCAGACCGCGCGCCGGCGCAGCGACGGCTCCTACCCGTATGCGAACATTATGGTCGCGCTGCGAGACGTGTACAGGTGAGTGTGTAGTCCCCTCTCTCTCTCTATCTGTCTCTACCTCCGCTCGTACCCGCTCGACATCGTGCGCCGGCGCATGCAGACCGCGCGCCGGCGCAGCGACGGCTCCTACCCGTATGCGAACATTATGGTCGCGCTGCGAGACGTGTACAGGTGAGTGTGTAGTCCCCTCTCTCTCTCTATCTGTCTCTACCTCCGCTCGTACCCGCTCGACATCGTGCGCCGGCGCATGCAGACCGCGCGCCGGCGCAGCGACGGCTCCTACCCGTATGCGAACATTATGGTCGCGCTGCGAGACGTGTACAGGTGAGTGTGTAGTCCCCTCTCTCACTCTATCTGTCTCTACCTCCGCTCGTACCCGCTCGACATCGTGCGCCGGCGCATGCAGACCGCGCGCCGGCGCAGCGACGGCTCCTACCCGTATGCGAACATTATGGTCGCGCTGCGAGACGTGTACAGGTGAGTGTGTAGTCCCCTCTCTCTCTCTATCTGTCTCTACCTCCGCTCGTACCCGCTCGACATCGTGCGCCGGCGCATGCAGACCGCGCGCCGGCGCAGCGACGGCTCCTACCCGTACGCGAACATTATGGTCGCGCTGCGAGACGTGTACAGGTGAGTGTGTAGTCCCCTCTCTCTCTCTATCTGTCTCTACCTCCGCTCGTACCCGCTCGACATCGTGCGCCGGCGCATGCAGACCGCGCGCCGGCGCAGCGACGGCTCCTACCCGTACGCGAACATTATGGTCGCGCTGCGAGACGTGTACAGGTGAGTGTGTAGTCCCCTCTCTCTCTCTATCTGTCTCTACCTCCGCTCGTACCCGCTCGACATCGTGCGCCGGCGCATGCAGACCGCGCGCCGGCGCAGCGACGGCTCCTACCCGTACGCGAACATTATGGTCGCGCTGCGAGACGTGTACAGGTGAGTGTGTAGTCCCCTCTCTCTCTCTATCTCTCCCTCCCTCTCTCTCTCTCTCTATCTGTCTCTACCTCCGCTCGTACCCGCTCGACATCGTGCGCCGGCGCATGCAGACTGCGCGCCGGCGCAGCGACGGCTCCTACCCGTATGCGAACATTATGGTCGCGCTGCGAGACGTGTACAGGTGAGTGTGTAGTCCCCTCTCTCTCTCTATCTCTCCCTCCCTCTCTCTCTCTCTCTATCTGTCTCTACCTCCGCTCGTACCCGCTCGACATCGTGCGCCGGCGCATGCAGACCGCGCGCCGGCGCAGAGACGGCTCCTACCCGTACGCGAACATTATGGTCGCGCTGCGAGACGTGTACAGGTGAGTGTGTAGTCCCCTCTCTCTCTCTATCTCTCCCTCCCTCTCTCTCTCTCTCTATCTGTCTCTACCTCCGCTCGTACCCGCTCGACATCGTGCGCCGGCGCATGCAGACCGCGCGCCGGCGCAGCGACGGCTCCTACCCGTACGCGAACATTATGGTCGCGCTGCGAGACGTGTACAGGTGAGTGTGTAGTCCCCTCTCTCTCTCTATCTCTCCCTCCCTCTCTCTCTCTCTCTATCTGTCTCTACCTCCGCTCGTACCCGCTCGACATCGTGCGCCGGCGCATGCAGACCGCGCGCCGGCGCAGCGACGGCTCCTACCCGTACGCGAACATTATGGTCGCGCTGCGAGACGTGTACAGGTGAGTGTGTAGTCCCCTCTCTCTCTCTATCTCTCCCTCCCTCTCTCTCTCTCTCTATCTGTCTCTACCTCCGCTCGTACCCGCTCGACATCGTGCGCCGGCGCATGCAGACTGCGCGCCGGCGCAGCGACGGCTCCTACCCGTATGCGAACATTATGGTCGCGCTGCGAGACGTGTACAGGTGAGTGTGTAGTCCCCTCTCTCTCTCTATCTCTCCCTCCCTCTCTCTCTCTCTCTATCTGTCTCTACCTCCGCTCGTACCCGCTCGACATCGTGCGCCGGCGCATGCAGACCGCGCGCCGGCGCAGCGACGGCTCCTACCCGTATGCGAACATTATGGTCGCGCTGCGAGACGTGTACAGGTGAGTGTGTAGTCCCCTCTCTCACTCTATCTGTCTCTACCTCCGCTCGTACCCGCTCGACATCGTGCGCCGGCGCATGCAGACCGCGCGCCGGCGCAGCGACGGCTCCTACCCGTATGCGAACATTATGGTCGCGCTGCGAGACGTGTACAGGTGAGTGTGTAGTCCCCTCTCTCTCTCTATCTGTCTCTACCTCCGCTCGTACCCGCTCGACATCGTGCGCCGGCGCATGCAGACCGCGCGCCGGCGCAGCGACGGCTCCTACCCGTATGCGAACATTATGGTCGCGCTGCGAGACGTGTACAGGTGAGTGTGTAGTCCCCTCTCTCACTCTATCTGTCTCTACCTCCGCTCGTACCCGCTCGACATCGTGCGCCGGCGCATGCAGACCGCGCGCCGGCGCAGCGACGGCTCCTACCCGTACGCGAACATTATGGTCGCGCTGCGAGACGTGTACAGGTGAGTGTGTAGTCCCCTCTCTCACTCTATCTGTCTCTACCTCCGCTCGTACCCGCTCGACATCGTGCGCCGGCGCATGCAGACCGCGCGCCGGCGCAGCGACGGCTCCTACCCGTATGCGAACATTATGGTCGCGCTGCGAGACGTGTACAGGTGAGTGTGTAGTCCCCTCTCTCTCTCTATCTGTCTCTACCTCCGCTCGTACCCGCTCGACATCGTGCGCCGGCGCATGCAGACCGCGCGCCGGCGCAGCGACGGCTCCTACCCGTATGCGAACATTATGGTCGCGCTGCGAGACGTGTACAGGTGAGTGTGTAGTCCCCTCTCTCACTCTATCTGTCTCTACCTCCGCTCGTACCCGCTCGACATCGTGCGCCGGCGCATGCAGACCGCGCGCCGGCGCAGCGACGGCTCCTACCCGTACGCGAACATTATGGTCGCGCTGCGAGACGTGTACAGGTGAGTTTGCCTCCCCTCTCTCTCGTCTCTCCCCTCTCTCTCTCTCTCTCTCTCTCTCTCCCTGTCTCTCTCTCTTTCTCTCTCTCTCTTTCTCTTTCTCTCTCTTTCTCTCTATCTGCCTCTTACTGTCTGTCTTATTCACTGTCAAACTATCTTTATATATCTGTAAATTCTCGTTCGCTGTCACCCCCACTTAAATATTTATTTTATTCTGTTTTAAGTATTTATCAATAAAAAAATGCACCACTCGAAAAAAAAAAAAGGTAATTTACCTGTTCATTAACACAGAGGCCATAGCCGGCCAAGCCTTTTTCACGGCTAAGGCATGTATAGTGCTTTCTCAAACATATGCGATGAAATAAAAACATACACCACTCAAAAAAATATAATTCAGCTGTTTAGTCTGTTCATGAACACAGACGCCATGTTTAAAAAAAATACTTCCCGGCTTAGGCCTTAAATTTTACAGTTCTCTCGAGTTTTTCTGCCCGAAACGTGACACTTCGAAGCCTGTTATAACGCACGTTATGACGACATTTCATTGCATGTTTAAGAAATAGTAGATTGTACGACAAGTGCATAAAACGCATCATTTTACACGAGACGTTTATCCATATAAATGAAACTGTATCATGTAATTAATAATATTATGTATACCTACTTAAAAACAAATTTAATTAAAATTTAAAGTAATAGTTTAAAAAGTAATAAATGATAGTACATAAAAGTTACAAGTTTATTTCAAGAAGTTTTATTGTGTACTTTGGCTGTTGGTATATTTGCCTTGGTCTTAGTATACTAAACAAAACGAAATAAAATAAAGAGTTAAAACCCGTTCCAGACCTTCCGATCCGATCCGATTTATCGGAAGAAATCGGATAATGTGTAGTGCAATTGTTAGGATCTTATACACTACACATTATCCGATTTCTCCCGATAAATCGGATCGGATCGGAAGGTCTGGAACGGGTTTTGTTGTATGAAGTTTCATGTTTTTTTTTAACTGTTTATTAAGAACCTTTTTCGTGTGGCTGTTGGACCGATCGCCTTGGTCTTCGACGACGATTTTACTTTATGCTCTAGAGCATAAAAAGCGACTTTATGTTGCCTACGCACAGCATAAAGTCGAACTTTTAGAGCGAGAGAAGTGAAAAAACTTTTTTATATCATTGCATATGTTTGAGAAAAGCACTATACATGCCTTAGCCGTGAAAAGGGCTTGCCGGCTTCGTATCACTATCCGGCTTCCCTACGGACGGCCGTCTATACCTACTCACCCGGCAACCCCTTCTTTCCCGGCGTCTGCAGTAATGCACTACTAATTTGACGACGCGTTTGGCTCGGTTTGTAGACACCTGCCTACTGAGTCGGCGGTCCCGGGTTCGAATCCCGGCCGGGGCAAATATTTGTGCAAAATATTTGTTCTTGGGTCATGGATGTTATCTATATATGTATTTATATATTATGTATATCGTCGTCTAGTACCCATAGTACAAGCTTTGCTTAGTTTGGGACTAGGTCGATTTGTGTATGATTGTCCCTTAATTTTTTTTTTTTTTTTTATTTAATGTTGTGTACAGGGCGGAGGGCTGGCGGGGCTTCTTCAAGGGCCTCAGCATGAACTGGGTGAAGGGGCCCGTCGCCGTCGGCATCTCATTCGCCACCTACGACAAGATCAAGACAACCCTCCGCGAGATGGCGCTCACTCTGCAATAGCGATAAGCAGCACTGGCTACTAAGGTGGATCAACTTTCTCTTGTTATTCTCTCCCGTCACCCAGGGGAGAATCGTGATTAAACTTCTTAGAATAGTTAAACTATTGATACAAAGATATCAAAGAAAAATTGAAATGACTTACCTGGGGGACGAAACCGGGAATCGAACCCGGTACCTCTGGATTGCCGGTCCAGTGCGTTAACCACTTCGCTACCCGAACTCCAACCAACCTTTCGAATTTTTCCTTATGCTTCGTGTGTCGATCTTTGCATTGTTTATTTGAAAGGTTTTTACACCTTAGCAATATAACTGATAATGTCAGGAGATAGTCTGCAAAAGAATGGGCTTATAATTGTTGGAATTACAAACATTTTGTTAAATATAACCGCCAATAATCTTAATTTAAAAGAGTGACCCAGGGGACATCACCATGGCAACAAGCAACAGAAAAAAGGTGGTCATTCACCTTTTTTCTGTTGCTTGTTGCCATGGTGATGTCCCCTGGGTCTGGAACAGACAAAAACGCCATCCGCCATTATTGCTTTTTGCTTGTCTGTGGCGTGACGTAGAATACCGAGTAAATAAACAGGGCTACACCGATGTTCTAAATTCGACCGTCGTTTTATTTTTTGAGTAGGTACCTAGTGTATACAAACAGTTTTACAGAAATAACAATAACTTTTTGTATTTTTAGAATTATAATATGCATCACTATACAGCGTGTATATTTGGTATAACCGCAAACTTTACGGGGTCTTAGTGTAGGCATTTATAAATATATAGCAACGTAAATTATAAAAAAAATCGAACTATTTTTTCCATATAAAGTAATTCAGCACGCAATGTATTTGTTTGTTTTTGTTTGTTGACATTCCGTTGACATCCTGGCAAGGTCGCCATGAAGTGTGGTAGGTACGGAGATAATAATACGACCAAGCTCGGTGTTAGAATGAATATTTTATTAGGAAAATCAGGTTCTTATATACTAATCAACATATGATAATTTCCTTTGTCTACACGTGTTGTAGCAGCAAATGGCCTTGTTGGTCAAGGTTCTATTTGTTCCCTTGAACCGACACGTGTTTATCTATTATGATTCATGTCAGCTGTGGGCTATACCGCATAACATCGCGATGTGACAACTGTCACTAGTAATAATTACGCCATACATTGCTCCTCAGAAAATTTTCAAAAATTAATTACGCTATGGCAGTTAACGCTAAATTAATAATTGTTATAAATATCAGATTATAGCACTAAAATCTCCGTCTGGCTTCAATTTGCGGTTATATCAAATATACACGCTGTATCCCTTGAAAAAAATAGTAGATAGTTATAAGAACTGAATTGACGTGACAATAATGTATGCACAACATATTTTAGTGATATATGGTGACAACCAATACTCTCTAAATCTTCTGTCGCTGCTCCTCAAAACCTCGTATCTAGTAAGTTATATCGATGTTATATAGAATACTCTAAATATCGCTCGAATTAACGAGAAATGCATCCTGTATTAGGGCCTTTTTTTATTTTGTAGTCGATGTATTTTTTTCTCAGTATTCAATCTAAGTTCGTAAAGTATTCTGACCATGTAAGCCCAATTTCACGCTATGTCCTACAATTCTTTCCATTGAGTTTCACAACATGTATGATGATTTCATAACTAAATTTCGTATGTTGTACTAAAACATGGTACAAAATCAGATGAAATAATGAAAAAAAAAAGAATCGACAACATAATAATTGGCCCTAAAACATGTATAAGTAATGTTTATATCGGATTTGTGTAAGTTCCATACGGTTATTTAATCTAATGATGATATGCATGTCAATTTTCACAATTAGTAACGAATCTATATTGTAATTAGTAATTGTTTAACTCAAGTGTCATTTCGTTAGGCAGGGGACGTCAAAATATCACATAAGCTCTAAATTAGTAAAAGTTTGCGTACGTCATATTTGAACGGTCCCGAAGGCCTGACAACTTTGCCCGGTACCGTTATTTTAGCTGAAAGATAATTGAATAACGTTTTAATAGAGATGTATGTACTTTTTTCCATCTAAAAAATGGGCAAAGTTGCAAGCCTTATTAAAAGAAACGGCATTTGAGTTGAAATATTGGATGATATTTTTGAGGGTGGTGCAATATTGATATTATGGAATTATGCAATATCGTATCCGATTTATTTTATTTTTGAGAGTTTACCTGCGTTTATGAACTTTTTGTATGCGATTTTTACTCTATGTTTTCAACTCATTTCTTTGTGCACCAAGTGTAGGTAATTGTTATTTTATTAATTAGGCTACATTATGATATGTCAAGCTTTATAAAAATGGTGGAATATTGTATTTAGTTATGTAGATTTAAAGTTGTACAGACGCAAAACTTCATTTCGTCCATAAATTAATTATAATTAAATAGAAATATCTAGGGTAATCTGAATCTGTCGTTTTTGTGCCTCCGTTATTGGCTGTAAAGTCCGTATTAACTAGTCTGTCTCGAAATAGCCAAACATATCTACACATCAATGAAAACGCTATAGTAAGAAATATATGTGTTGCGATATAGCTGGCACTTTAAATAGTGCTGTCTATTTTTGACTTACTGTACATGTACACTAAACTGTACGAATTATATTAATAAAAATAAACGTCTAAATATGACAGTAACTTACCCTCACCTATTAATTTGTCATTTAAAACAGCACATCATCAATGCGTTTGTTATGTCAGTATAATCTGTTTTAAAGTAGGTCAAAATATGTTTGATTGTCTTATGCTTGCTCGCTGAACGTGTTGTGTAAATAATGATCGTGAAGAGAAGACGATACTCTGCCCGTCTAGTATAACTGCTTCGCGACTCTTGCGGCGCGACATTGCGCTACCCGTTACTCTCTCACATTACTGCCCAGAAAGAGACGGGTAATTATCTCGCGCGAGAAATAGTCGCTTATGACAGTTACGCTAGAGGTGCTGATCTTGAGGATCGCGACTTGTGGCCTTAACTGGCGACCGTGTCCGTAATACTTGACTGCACGCCAATAACAGTTTACAAAAGGAATAAAATACAAATATAAATTTTCAGACAACAGGTTTTATCGCTAAAAAGCGATCTCTTCCAGACCAGAAAAAAAAGAGTAGTGGGTCGCGTCGCGGTCACCAAAATCGGCATGCCATGCGCGCACGCTTATAGTATTACTGTTACCTAAGCTAGATTCAACAGATCTTTACCTTACGAGTTCTTGACCTTGAATACAACTTTGCCCACTGGTTTATCTTTGCCACGGTTCCCAAACTTTGATTTAAGGTACGAGGGAACTTTGCCCGGTAGTTATCCTTTTGTTTTTATAGCTGTTAACTTTGCCCACGAAATATATTTTTTATGAATTACTAAAAAGTAAATTTTGAAAGCGAATACTTCACTCAGATAAAGGTGCTGTTGTTTTGAAATGTTTTGTATACTCAATGCTAAGTCGGTTTGCCGCGACGACACCTAAGACAGTGAATTTGTTACACTCCGATGTTTTAATCGTGTCATCCCTTCTGCTCTCTTACCTACATATATTTGAGTGAGCGGGATGGCATACGATGGCCTCTGAAGCCTACACATTGAGGGCAATGTATTTTTTTTTATAAATGGATTTGTATAAGTATCTACACTGTATTGTCTGAGACATTGTCCTTTTTTCCAAACACTGCGTATATTTTGAGAACGGATAGAGAAAGAAAAAGATATTGTCTATCGACTTCTGTAACGCGGTGCGTCGCGGCGTCTTATGAGTTTATGTAATATAAATATATTGTTGTGTTTATAATGTGTTTCATTTCACCCAATTACGACGCGTTTATAGTGGCCGGTGTTCGGTTATAGTAGTTTATGCAACTGATACATAATGAGGGGCCTTAAAACACGAGTGTGGTTTTATGAAACGAGCGTCAGCGAGTTTCATAATAGGATCACACGAGTGTTTTAAGGCCTAATTATGTACAGTTGTATACACTACTTTATCTACACACATATCATAAGTACTCTAAGATGGGTTCAGAAGCCATAAGGAAATGACCGGCACCACTAGTGCTACCTGTAAAATATCTAAAAACGACATATGTATACTAATGCAGTAAGAAATAAATCTGAACAAATACATAAACAGATTATTTATTGTAATAGTTGTAATTTACATTTACATTGAAACAATATTTTCAACTAAAATGTGAATTACAATAAACTTATCACAATTATTATACTTTCGTAACAGCAAAGAACCAACAAATAAATGACAACAATAATGGCGGCAATTCGAACCTCCGTCAAGACGAATGTTTTTTTTTTCTAAATCATATACAAACGAATGTATCCATATTCTCATGTCACTCGAGATCAAAATGTCGTGCGGTTTTTATAAAAAAACATACTGAATTGACGTTTCGTATCGATAACAATATTAATATCTATGGATACTAGAATAGAGACCTACTTTAGTTTTGACAGCTGTTCCAAATTTAAACTCATAACCTTACAAAAATTGATACTGTTATAACATTACAGTACAGATTTTACCTACTGCCACAGATAAGAAAGTTCTCATAGTAAAATTGGTTGTAGTAATGCTGGCCATTTCCTACGGTTTCTGAACGCATTTTAGAGCACTAATGATATGTGCGTAGATAAAATATATTTATGGCGTTTGATAATTGAAAGGTCTATTTTGGCAGGTAGTGATCCTTCTGAAGGATAGATTCGGGAATCCCGTACTTTCAATGAGTTGATTAACTTAAAGGGAGGTGTTTAATATAAACGAGCATTGAGTGTAATGTTGTTTATTGACAAGATTGCTTCAGTTCCTTATTCTAACCGGACCCTTATAAAAAAATCACATAACTTTAACCTTTAAAACGTCAAACGATGCTCCAAACTCAACACATTTAAAAAAAATGAACATCGGTCCACAATTGGCGGAGAGATCAGCGAACATGCCGAAAAGAGTGACACTGAATTTCCTCCTTTTTTTGGAAGTCAGTTAAAAACACTTGTGAATTTGATTGATTATTGAAAATTTGTCGTCACTAGACGACGTTGGCGTCAGTGGTACTATTTTCCAATTCATGGTTATGAGGACTGGGGCGTCCAAAAGGGGTTAACGTTAAGGTTAATGCAATAGGTACTTTCTTATTTGTTATATCTATGGAACTATGGCGACACGATGATGAAGCTTTAAATTTTATTAGTTACAATTTTTCAACACGTTTAGAATCCAAAATTCTGTTTATTTTTACTTAAAATATTTTATTTTGCTTTGCCAATAGTTTCATCATATTTTGCTGTTTTTGGTAAAACTCGTTAAAAATAATCTAGTTATACTAATATATTAACGTTATATGTGTCAAATACGTGTAAAAAAAACAATTATAATGATTTCAGGGTCCGGTGGCGAAAACTTACATTAACGATGACTCTTCTATATGTGCCGATGACACTATCCATTCTTACTTGTCGTTTTAGGTAAATAAACAATAAACACTTGACGACGTGGTTGGTGCAGTACTGAGCCGGTGGTCCTGGGTTCGAATCCCGGCAAGGATTGAAATCAATTATTTGTGCGTTGAAATCACTTATTTGTGCCAGGGTCATGGATCGTACCTATGTAGTTATATACGTCGGCACCAGCGGTACATACACTAAATACGTCAAGTAAGGACGAACGAACTGTTCAAAATACCAGCTACTACAATGTACAATAACTTACGCTACTTATAGCTGAGCTTACCAGATATTGAGATCGATATTATTCCTATTTATTAACTAAACTACTTATTTTATACATGCAACGTCTTCAAGACGTAATTACAAGATGTCTTTATTTTAATAAAACGCTAGCAGATAATATTGTACGAATATGAAACAAATAACTTCATCAACCATAATTTCATTTCTCACATTTGACGGTAATTTCTCAGCAATCTCGAAAATATAAACTTCAGATTCGAAAAAGCAACAATTACTTACTGCCGAAATTTGCAATTAACTTTAAAAAGCTGAAGTTTCTCAATATGGCTGTATTTTTTTCTCCATTACCTCAGAACCTCGTCATTTTGGTATAATAGGTATAGGCATATTAGTGGAGATTTCGGTGTTTTCTTATTGTTAGTTGTTCAGTTGTTTCTGGAAATAAATACGATTTCTTGTTGTCGAATTTCATTTTTTTTAATTAAATTTATTTATTACGTGTCATGTTGTAGCAATTTATCCACCAACGTTTCTCAATTGCGATTAACAAAAGAGTACTATATATATCTACTTAACCTATTTTTTGGATTAATTACAACAGTCCTTGACTAGAGATCAGTTTTCATAACTTTACAACCATTTATTGCAAACACGTATCTTAAAATACACAATATACAGTTGTTTCCGTGAAACCGTCCAACTTTGCCCATGCCCTTCAAATCAATGGAATGATTACTTTAGTCTGGAGCCTAATTAAAAACACAAATGACGTTGAGCTTGACGTTATTGACAGGTTATTTTTATTTCGCGGATAGGTTGAGACTACATCACATACCATTACTCAGAGCACGTGTATGAAAAAGGCGTGACGCAATTATTTCTCATACATTTGATTGAGCAAAAGCGTCGTCTGCGTATTTTGAACAGCGGTGTGAGAGCATTGCGTTTCTTTATTCAATGTTTATTTTTTGTTTAATTTTATTAAGCCTGCGGCCAAATTTTACCGCAAGGGCAAAGTTGGACAGCACAAAGCGAAGTGAAATCGGCCTCAAAATAATTCTTACTATACTTTATAGCTGATGCGTATAGTCACGATTCAGCCCTAACCACCAGACCACCGATCAAGTAATTGACTAATGTTTACCGACATTATTTGCCCGCCCCGAATGACTCGACACACGGGCTCAGCGGACCATTGTCGGCGCTCGCTGGCTTGACACGAGAAATAGGGTTGCTAGGTTTCGTAATTAAAAAAGAAATAAAAAGTAATTTGATAAAAACGGATGGAATAGGTGAATCTCATGTTATTTTTTAGAGGAGTTTTTTTTATTTCTTCCTAAATTATACCGGGGAATCTCATTTTATTTTTAGAGGACAGTTTTTATTTCTTCCTAAATTATACCGGGTGTGTTAACAGTCCAGTTAATTGTGTAAAAATGCATATTTTATTTAAAAAATAACTGTTCTTCAGATTTTTAGGGTGAAGCAATACGAGCGTAATTTTTTGAGTTGTGACTCGCGTAATTTCGGATGCGCCATACTTCGTCGTCGGTAGTGTGAAGTGACATAAAGTATGGCGCGGCCGAAATTATGCGGCTCACAATTGAAAAAAATTGGGCAAGTACGAGTCCGACTCGCGCATGAAGGGTTCCGTACCTATATATATATATATATATATATATATATATATATATATAATCTACAACAAGTTTGTTGTATGGGAGCCCCCCTTAAATATTTATTTTATTTTATTTTTAGTATTTGTTGTTATAGCGGCAATAGAAATACATCATCTGTGAAAATTTCAACTGTCTAGCTATCACCGTTCTTGAGATACAGCCTGGTGACAGACGGACGGACGGACGGACGGACAGCGAAGTCTCAGTAATAGGGTCCCGTTTTTACCCTTTGGGTACGGAACCCTAAAAATACGCTCGTCTGGCTTCACCCTTATATGTTTAACTAACCGAGCGAGCGAGGCGTCTCAGTTTCAGCTTGGCTCAAAATTCTTCCGTATGTCCCGATGTACGGATGTTAGGATGTTTGCGGGTATTTCACAACCGATTCTTGTGAAAATTTGTGAGCAGGTTCAATAATTACATGTTTTTTTTCGTTAGAGTCAGTTTGTCAGGTGAAATGGCAATCTAAAACGTAAACAATACAAATTTCAGCAATTTCTAATGCTCACAGAGCCACTAAGTGTACATGTATGGTATGTCCATACTGAAGGCTTAAAGTGCCAAAAAATTGATTTTAATGGTAAGTCCAACTATTAATCTAATATTGGTTTGTGACAGCCCTAGCAGTAATATCAGTGTCCAAGGCAATCGCGTAATAGCGGGCGGTAATATCGTTACGATTAGCTTAGTGGGTTAGGTTAGGCCGCGACACACTGAATGCAGATCTCTGCCATAGTTATAAACTGATTTATACCTCTCTAGTTTTATTCAACTCCATCTCCGTCATTGTGGAATAACTGCATCGACAAAAAGAAAACTATATACTTACTCATCGAACCTACTTACCAAATTTCATGAGGAATGCGACCTCAAGGCGAGAAAAGCCCGAAAGCGTTTGGACATCCAAACATCTGGACATATTAAAAAATTTTGGTATTACCTAAGCTAAAACGGAGACGACGACTGTTTCATGCGAAGGAAGGTTCATAAATTTAAAACTGACGTTTAAGTGTGTCCGATCTCTAAGATCTTAAATCTTAGAATTCCGGATAGGCTTACTTTACTCGTACAAATTAAAAATTCAACGAATTTTACAGAGACAATAAAATAATCATGTCTTCGTAAACAAGTCCCTGAGGTCTATTCTCCGCGTATTCTGGCCGAGGACAGTGCGTAACGACGACCTGTGGAGGATATGCCACCAGTCACCCATAAGTGTGGACATCGCGACGCGAAAATGGAGATGGATAGGCCACACCTCTCGGCGTGGAGGAGCGAACAACGCAAGCATTGCTTTCGAGTGGAAGCCGCCGGACGGAAGGCGGAGACGCGGACGGCCGGTACACTCATGGCGGCGCACCGTGGAGAGCGAACTGCGAGCCGTTGGAATGAGCTGGAGCGAGGCCAAAAAAGTTGCTGAGGATAGAAAGGCGTGGCGCGAGCTGATGAAGGCCCTCTGCACCTCCGGGGTGCCTTAGGACAACAACAACAATAAAATAATCGGTAAAGTGACGTTGTATATTGGTGGGATGCCCAGAAATAGGACTGTGCCGTTTTGACAGTTCATTTTCAAGAGTTAGAGTGGTCTGACTATATCGCATGCGGTGTGCTAACGCCATTATTGGGTTCAATCTATTCAAATATTGAGTTCAACTTTGTGTACGCACCTCAATCGCGGTGTCAATATACTTGATATAATACTATTCAACGTGTTTAACAAATTGAATTCAATTATAGTGATTAGTAGGAAGGAGTAGGAAGTTATTAGTGGTAACACGAAAGTTTGGTGTAGTAAATAAATTTGCCAAACTGATTAATTTTCCATTTCCGAAGTAGGTAGTCACGTTGTAGCTCCTGACGATGAATCGCGTACCGATTCGAAACATGTCGAGTGATATTCGACTTATACGACGTGAGTAAACCTGTTTTGTATATTTTTTATATCCCTATGATATACATTTTGTATTTTTAATGAAATCATGTTGTGCCGACCCTACATAAGTGGGATAAGGGTAGGGAGATGATGATGATGATGATTTTTTAATGAAAAAAACGTCGATTTTGGAAAATTTATCAGTTTGGTAAATTTAGGGGTCCACAGGCCGTAGGAGCATTGTTTATGCAGACAATGACGACGGTAGTCTAGCGGTGCGGGTGCGTAACAATAGCAGTAACACTTATGATGTAATTTTGGCCAATGTAACGATCAAGGGATATAATAAACATTTGGTATAAGCTAATATGGCATAATTCATATGGTATAATGACAAGATGTGATTCGTTTAAAGGCTCGTACACACTCAAACTGCTAAATCAAAAAAGTATAACTGTAATAAAAACATGGTTAGGTACGACGATAAGCGAAGCGAGGAGGAGTGTTTGGTTATCTTGCGAATATAAACGTTATATCAAATGTCTTTTGTACTAATTGAAATTACGCTTATCGTTGTTATATCAAATGAAACAGTATATCAATTGTTGTTATATCTAGTGAAATTATATGAAGCGTTATTGTATCCACCATTACACACCCCTAGCGAGGTATACCTACCTTCGCTTGCCAGAATTTCATTTAAAGCAATTTATTTTTTATTTGCCATAATAGTCATTGTCCATAACGATCAACATAAAATGAAATGCCAGAATTTTTGTGAATCATAATAATCATTGACTAGACTGATCGATATTCATAATATTTTGTGCCATAATATCAAATTCCATATACCTAGTTTACTTTCCAGAATCATCTGATTCTATAATATTTAGTGACATAATATTCATGTAGTAGATAAAAATGCCTAGGTGCCAGAACCGGACTGCTACCAGTAAAGTAGGTTAATGGGTTAGGTTAGGTTAGAACGGCGACCACAACGGCGCGCGAGGCGAGCGAGCGAAGCGAGCGTATCGCGGCAGCGGTCGGTGAAGCGCCCAGGACCAGGACTGGACTGCTACCAGTAAAGTAGGTTAATGGGTTAGGTTAGAACTGCGACCAGCATGCAAAAATTCATGAAAAATTCGGGCAAACGAAATACTGGCATATGAAATTATTTTAAATAAAATTCTGTCAAACATTAGACAACCCCCTAGCGGTGCATTAGGTAATCGGTTAGTCTGTCAAATATATGTCTAAGTATATTTTGGCTTCAACCTTCGAGGAGTTCGAAGACAGGTCACTGGTCGTAGGAGCATGGCTCATGCGGGCAGTACCGACGATAATCAGGCGGCGCGTGTGTCGTGTGCGGGACGTGCGTGGTGTGCGGCGCGTGCGTCGGCGTCGACCATTGAGGGTACACGCCGTACAGCTGTGTTAGCACGTCGTAAGTGCCTGCGAAGAATACTAATGGATAAAATAAGGGACAGGCATTGAAAAACCACAATAATTTATGTCGAATCGATAATAAATTATGTTTTTAATTTAAATTTGTTACGTGATAACGTACAGCTAACAACATAATCGACCTTTGCCCATCGTAACGTAAAATCATAGTTTAAATCTCATTCCATGTCTATGCGCCACTGTCAACAGAACATAAGGGTTTGACTGGTGTGTTGCTTGGTAGATGGGTCGTTTGATTGCTGGGTTTGATAGATGTGCTGCTTGGTAGATGAGTTGTTTGGCTGTTAGGAGGTTTGATAGGAGGGTTGCTTGGTTGCTGGGTGGACCACTAAGTTCGAGAGATGTTTTGCTTGTGTAGATGAGTGGTTTGACTGTTAGGGGGTTGAATTGGTTCTTGGAACATGGATTGGTAGCTAGGAGGTTCGATTGGTGTAATACCTGGTTGAGCGGGAGGCGGGGGCGGGCTGCGCGCGCGCGGCGCCGCCATACTGAACAGAGCCTCTGGGTCGCATACGAACTTGTACACGTATCGCTCTCCTGCACACACAGACATACATTCAAGTACTCCGATATAAGTAGCTACATTAAGTATAGCATATATGATAGCCAACCCGTTAAGTCAGAGACTGGAGTGATTGTCCGGATGTTTGGAATTCTGATTGTTCTCGCCTACAGGCCACGTTTCTAAACCGGTCCTTATTAAATTTTGTGAGTAGGTTCTATAAGTATATAGAAATTTTTCATGATGGCGGAGATTTGGGGGTTAAAAAGGTTTTAATTTATTTACAGTTCAATAAACATGGGTTTGATTTGATGCCACGAGTCTGTGGCGTACCTGCGACCTTCTGCATAATGCCCTTCTCGTAGTAATACCGCAGGGAGCGGGACAGCTTGTCGTAATTCATCGCGGGACGGTTCTTCTGGGCACCCCAGCGCCGTGCCACCTGTGCCAGTAACACGCAATCAACGTTATGGAGTTTTTTTTTTATAATGGTACAACATACATAATTGGCATAATTGCTCCACTTCTCCTAATGGTAAGCAAAAAGGGAAGCCCAAATCGCAATGGCGACTGACAAGAAACCAACGGTGCCCTGTCAGTTGACACTGCCATGCTGGCCCGAGAGATTATGCTTCTTCACGCTTCGTTTGAAGGGTGCCATATTAGGTATAAGGAGACACATGACCCGGCGAAGAGTTCCATTTTTTAATAGTTCGGCAGATTAAGGAATTGTGAGCGAAGGAGGTCCGAGCGCAGTCATACGAGTGAGCGAGACACGTACCGTGCACCGCAGCTGCTGTCGCGCAAAATCGTGTTTGTTAAGCAATGTCTGTTACTGTTTGTTGTCCTAAAAAAATGCTGTGCGAGAAAGATAGGTGACGTTGAGTCGCACGACAAGCATAGTCGCGGCAAGATATGCTAGCCCTACAGTTGCTCCTCATTTACCTCTTCAGGCTCATGCAACTTGAACTCCAGCCCCCTGCCAGTCCAGGACACGCAGCGAGCTCCCTCTGCCAACAGTGCCACTAGGAACTGCCACAGCTGCAGTGCGCCGCGTCTACCGCCGCTCGAGGCGCCTCCTGTATAGAGATCATCCCACTAATTTTGTAAGAGCGAAATACCTAAAAAGCAAAAGAATGGAACCCTTATAATATATGTAGGATTATTTTTTGTCCGTCTGTCTGTCAAGACCCTTTTTCTCAGGAATCCGGGGAGGTATCGAGCTGAAATTCATATCAAATCAGGTCTCACTCCTTTGGAGGTCTACTGTCCTTTGGAGCTGTGAAAAAAAAAATTGGGCAAGTGCGAGTCCGACTCGCGCATGAAGGGTTCCGTACCTATATATATATATATATATAATCTATAACAAGTTTGTTGTATGGGAGCCCCCCTGAAATATTTGTTTTATTTTATTTTTAGTATTTGTTGTTATAGCGGCAATAGAAATACATCATCTGTGAAAATTTCAACTGTCTAGCTATCACCGTTCTTGAGATACAGCCTGGTGACAGACGGACGGACGGACGGACGGACGGACGGACGGATGGACGGACGGACGGACGGACGGACAGCGAAGTCTCAGTAATAGGGTCCCGTTTTTACCCTTTGGGTACGGAACCCTAAAAAATCAAACTTCTAAGCCAACGCAAACAAAAGATACAGCCGTTTATGCTGCAAATTTTCGACACTCGCAAGGGAATCAAAACCTACGGGGTACTTCCCGTGAATCTTGAATTTTGGTACGAAGCAAAAATTGCGAAAAGCATAAATGTATACTTTTACTTATAGGTTTGTACGGAACCCTCGGTGCGCGAGTCCGACTCGCACTTGGCCGGGTTTTTTATGTATAGTGACAACCCTACTAATTTTGTAAGAGCGAAAGTTTTAGTGTATAGTGACAACCCTACTAATTTTGTAAGAGCGAAAGTTTTTGTGTATAGTGACAACCCCAATAATTTTGTAAGAGCGAAAGTTTTTGTGTATAGTGACTACCCTACTAATTTAGTAAAAGCGATTGTTTTTTGTGTATAGTGTCAACCCTACTAATTTTGTAAGAGCGAAAGTTTTAGTGTATAGTGACAACCCCAATAATTTTGTAAGAGTGAAAGTTTTTGTGTATAGTGACAACCCTACTAATTTTGTAAGAGCAAAAGTTTTTGTGTATAGTGACAACCCTACTAATTTTATAAGAGCGAAAGTTTTAGTGTAAATTGACCACCGCACTAATTTTGTAGGAGTGAGAGATTGTGTGGGTGTGTTTGTTGTTTCTTGAAAATTTAAAACAGAGATGGGTCATAGTCATTTCAAAAAACAATTCGTCCCTCTGGTGGATAAAAAACATTTTTACTAACATACGCTACTTATAAACCCGAAATAAGCATGGTTCCCGTAGATTAATGTAAAACAAACCTTGTGTTACTACTCTCAAGTTCCATAGTAATTTTATACGTTTTTACTTAAGTTTGATTAGCTTGTTCATCTTAGATTTTATCCATAATGCGTTATAACGCGTTAAATAAAGTTATTTTCGAGTTAATTTGGACCTTAGTTGCGTAGTTTTACGAGAACCCTAATTGTATGTGAACTTTTCAAGCGCAGAAGCAAGATATATACCGGCATGTGTGGTGGAAACAAGTTGGTGTGGTGACGCAGCCTCTGCGCGAGCGCACGGCGCGCCCGTCGACGGACCTGCAACAAGACTACACGTTCAGGGATCCAGTGGAGGTTTTGAGGGGGGGAAAGGTTGACCTGGGGCGCTGGCTTCTAAGGGGCGCGTTTTGATTAAAAATGTGGTTGACTAAGGCCAGGGAGATGCTTTTTCACGCTTCGTTTGATGGTCCCAAGTAATAAGAAGGAGGAAACACGTGAGCCGGCAAAGAGTTCCACTTTTTAATAGTTTGACATGAGTAGGTAATTCCTACCTCCAGCTCAACGCAATGATAGTGTTCCAAGGTGTAAAGGGGCTCCTAAACGGGTCATGTTTTGCTGCACTTTGTGGCCGGCCATCATTTGCATATTGCTCTAGCGTAGGGAGGCCGAGGAGGACGGCCATAGTTGCCGGTAGTGGCTGTGAAATATGGACCGTTTAGCAGCCCCATAATGCTCACCCATCTTGTCCCAGTGCGTGTGTGGTGGTTGAGACGACGACACGGCTTCTTCATCGTTCGCGCGCGGCCCTGTGTCCACGCACTTATACTGCGACCTGAGGATCACATATTGAAAATGAATATTAATATGGCAGGTTTTGGTGGGCAACTCGAGTTTTTCCTAGATTTAAGACACCTCGTAACGGGCACCACACAACAAGAAGTCCATGAACATCTCAGAGGGTGCGTCTCGCCGTAAGGGTGCGTTCTGCATTGATGCGGAGTGGAACGGAGACGAACGGAATAGAAATGAAATGATTTATTTGCATAAACATGGTTGTAACATTGTGTGTTTATCTTAACATAATTAGTATGAGTATCACATGTTTAGCCAACATGGCATGCAAAAATTAACAGTTAAATAGTATGAATGACGAATTTATATATATCCAGGAAAATCATCTCTAAATTATGTCTATTCCTTAAAATTAAAAAAATCTGTCAACGTATAGAAACATTTGTCTACCTATTAACCATTTTCTTAATTTAGTTACAAATACTTTGTCAGGCAGCAATCTTATTTCGTAAGGTATCTTATTGTAACCACCTGAGTTGAAATCTGTATCTCAGCTCCGCTTTGCTTTTATGATCGGTTGATTCCTCACATCTCCGCTCCACTTCCGTGAATACGCTCCCTAACGGACAAGAGCAGGCTCAGCAGGAACGCGAAGTGCTTTTTAGGGTTACATACCCAAAGGGTAAAATATGGGGCCCTATTACTAAGACTCCGCTGTCCGTGTTCGTCTGTCACCAGGCTGTATCTTATAAACCGTGATCGTTTGACAGTTGAAATTTTCAGTTTATGTATTTATGTTGTTCCCATACAACAATCAACAATTAAGGGTGCAACAATCCCGTACAACAATCGTGATCAGTTGTGTTAACTTTGATCATCATTTGTAAATCTGGCGCCATCCATCATCATCATCATCATCATCATCAGCCCGTATTTATCCACTGCTGGACTAGGGCCTCCTCGTGCATTTTCCATTCACTGCGATTCCGGGCCGCGTGCATCCACTTTCTTCCTGCGACGCCAACTATGTCGTCTCTCCATCTAGAGGGGGGTCTGCCCACACTTCTTTTCCCCATTCGTGGTTGCCACTCCAGTATCTTTGGAGACCAGCGTCCGTCTTCTCGCCTACATACATGCCCCGCCCATCTCCATTTTAGAGTAGCGGCTTTCCTAGCGATGTCGGTTACTTGGGTTCTCCGTCTGATCTCTTTGTTTGGAATGCGGTCTCTGAGTGTTATCCCCAGCATCGCTCTCTCCATCGCTCTCTGGGCAACTTGGAGTTGATGCACGGTTTGGCGGGTGAAGGTCCAAGTTTCTGCTCCATAGGTCATAGTAGGGAGTACGCACTGATCGTAGACCATGCGCCATCCATACCAGCTGCAAACTTATTTTAACCCAGCCAGTTAACATGGGATAACTGTTTGTACGGAACAATCGGTGCACGAGTCAGACTCACACATGGCCGTTTTTTTCATTTCTTGCTATCTTGTAAGGTATCAGAAATTAAAAATGCATTGAAAAACCATCCACCCAACAGCCACAACCTTAGGTAACTTTTGTTATTCGTACATATGCCAACAAAGGACAATTGGAGGTGAGGCAACTAGTTTACTAATGTTTCGTAGAAAATTATTTTCCCTTACCTAGGGTAGGGTAGGTTAGGTTAGGTTTATTTTACAAATTTTCGGAGAAGTCAATGGTGTCCGTGGAATAACAATTATGGGAAATGATCATTATGCAGAACATAACCATTGGTTAGACAATTTTCTGCCTTCTGAGGTTTGACAGAAGCTGAACTGTGGGCCTAGTACGCGGGTCTTCGAATAATTACGCCTAGAAAAAGAGTCTTCAACTCTTCATACGATAGATTTGCGGAAGATAAAGCCACTTTTGATTTGTGTGCGTATCTACGAACTAATCAAGACGTTTCACTTGATATTGACGTTGTGATGCATACACGGACGTTTAGCCCGTGGCTAACCAGAACTGGCTTCACTTTTACTGACTATAGGTCTCTAGGCGTATTTATTCTACAATGTGTCTAGAATACGTACTTACTCATGTCGCGTGTGCTCGGGTAGCAACGTAGGCGCAGGCAGGTGTGAACCGCTCACTCCTGCGCCTACCGAAGTGTACCCAAACCGCTCTTCTACCTCCCCCTTGCATCTGCAAAAGCCATTACTTACAATACTGATCCCATTTCCAAACGATTGTTTTCGAAACTCGTTATCAGCTCGTTATTTCGTTTCTCTCAGATCCTACTAACTGCGCCAATGACAAAGTTAAGATACCCGTCATTACAGTTACTCAATCAGGTGAAACCTAACGTAGGTATTTCTTTAATATTTAACTTGCACTTGATACTTAAGTATAATATTTTAGGTATGGATAAATTTAATAAAAAAATGTTTTTATGTGACTGGTAATCAAGACCATGTCGTATAGTAACCAACACACTGTGGGAGACATTATTTTAAAAACATCTCCAATATAATACATTATGTATGTTTAGCGATTTATCACTATAAATGCGAAATGATAGTTGCGTTTATCATGTGATAAATAAATGATACAGCATTTGTCACTCATTATATTTTTGCCGCTCACCGCCGCGGCTGGCGCTGGTCGCACAATCTTGGCTGGGCCGTGAGCGTGTATAGTGGCCGGCAAACTTTTAGAACAAAAATGACGGATCTGCGCATGTACGTTTGTACGTAAATCGGCTACTGCGCAGAGTGCGCAGTCAAGGTTATGCTCTAAAAATTTGCCGGCAGCTGTAACCGCTGTGATACTCACGAGTGCGCGTCGATCAACGCCTGCGTGTCCCGCGCATGCGCGTACGGCGGCGGTGCGCGGCGTGCGCTCGCCTCCCTGCGCACACACCAATAGAGAACGCATTTTTTTTTGTTCATAGGTAGGAATAACTCGGAGAATCACGGCCTTTGGGGCAGTAAAGTCCTGAAGTGGTGACCACGTATAGGAAAGCGCAGCGTGGGTCGGCCCCCGACTAGATGGACGGATGACCTCGTGAGGGTAGCGGGGAATCAATGGATGCGGTCTGCATGGGATCGCACTTTGTGGCGAGTCATGGGGGAGGTCTATGATCAGCAGTGGCTGATAGATAGTAGGAATAACCCCCTCATTCCTAGAAAAAAAATACAGATTTCTCTGTAGCTTAAAAAGATGAAAATGTTTTTGCCTGCCTTGTACGGGCAACGGCACCCGGGGAAACCTAACCGAGGTGATAATATTTTGACTTGGCGGGGTGCTGTCGTCGACCTTCTAGGATTGCCCACATTCCTACAAACAACTAGGGGTTATTAGTAGGTAGTAGGGTTATTCCTACCTATAAACAAAAATCGAAGACCTTTTGAAAATTTCATCCATATCCAATTACTTCAAAACAGTTACACAATAAAATCGAATATTTTTATATAAGCAGTTATTAAATGAAATGAAATTAAATATTAATTACATGAAGACTAAAATAGAAGGGAAAAGGAAGAGGGGAAGACCGTGAAGGACATAATATGGAGCAAATAAAAGAAAAAATAAATGTTTCATTGTCTAAAGACGTAAAAAAGAAGGCGGAATGTAGAATAAGCTGGAAATTACTCCACCGACAAGAGCTTAGCTCTTAAATATATGATGATGATGTGGAATATGGGTGGTGGGTTACATAGGTATCACAATGTTTACTATAAGCGCTGTTCTCCATATTCTACTTATTCAGCATGCAAACTTTGGTGTCTAAATTTTGTTGTAGTTTCTCTAAATCAACAAAATAAAGAAGTCAGACAAGTTAAAAAGTAGTTTGGTCTCACCGGTGGTGATAGTGCAGCCCCCAGGGCAGGGGGAACCCTTGCTGCGCCATGCCGGTAGTGCCGGCAGTGCCGGTCCACCTACTTTAGCTGCGGCCTCCCTGCAGCAGGCTGCTCTCTACCCTCCGCTGTCCGTCATCGCTATCTGTTAACAATAATTAATTATTAGGGTTAAGTTAGCAGAAGTGAATAAATAGTAAATTAACCATTACATAACATTAAATAATTACGATATCACACATTGCGTAATCGTTGTAGCACTATATGTCGAGATGCTCAAAGGCGACATATTCATCAGTCTGTAGAAAACGGTGACCCTGCTAAGGTGTGGAAGTTTCTTAAGTCACTTGGAGTTGGGAAAACTCAGCAAAACTCCTGTTCTAAAGACGTCGATACTGATCAGTTGAATCAGCATTTCTCTTCTTCTTCCATTTTTAGCGGCCCTGCTAAGGCCAGGACCCTTAATTATCTTTCATCTCTCCCAACTCCAGACTGTTGTCCTTTTTCTCTTACTCAATTTTCCGACAGTGATGTTAAGAAGAACGTACTATCTATTAATTCCAACGCCGTTGGTGTCGATGACGTGAGCCGAAATATGATCCTTCCCATCCTTGACCTCCTAGTACCTATCATTACCGGCATTCTAAATTCCTCAATTTCGTGTAGTGTATTCCCGACTATCTGGAAAGATGCGGATGTAATTCCTTTACCTAAAAAATCGAATCCTTCTTCTTTTTCAGATTATCGCCCTATTTCCATTCTTCCTTTCCTGTCCAAAGTCCTTGAACGCTTGATATTCCAGCAACTCACTTCTTTTCTTAACTGCAATGATCTTTTTAATCCTTACCAGTCTGGTTTCAGAACTGGTCATAGCACTGCTACTGCTCTTGTAAAAATTACAGACGATATTCGGTCAGGTATGAGTGACCGGAAACTGACGGTACTAACGCTGCTCGATTTTAGTAACGCGTTTAACACTGTAGATTTTGATATTTTACTGGCGATATTACGTTCTCTTAACATATCTCCTGCGGTTATTGATTGGTTTCATAGTTATCTAACCGGTCGTCGGCAGCGTATAAAGGTGGACACTTCCCGTTCTTCTTGGTGCAGCACGTTGGCCGGCGTTCCGCAGGGTGGCGTGTTGTCTCCATTGTTATTTTCTATTTTCATTAATTCCATTACTCGTAACCTATCTTCTTTTTATCATCTTTATGCCGACGATCTTCAAATATATTCTCAGGGTGTGCTTGGTGATCTGCCATCGGTCATATGCTCAACGAATTGTGATTTAGAGCGCATTTTGGAATGGAGTAGATGCTATGGTTTGAAAGTAAATCCTGCTAAGTCGCAAGTTATCATCATTGGCAGCTCTAAGATGATCGCCAAAGTTGACTTTGCTAACTTGCCACCTATTCAGTTCGATGGTGTTGTGATTCCTTTCTCTTTGCAAGTTAAAAACTTAGGTATTATCATGGATCGCACTCTTTCTTGGGTGCCTCAGCTCGGCCAGGTTAGTAGGAAGGTGTTTGCCTCCATGGGTTCACTGCGGAGACTTCGTAATTTTCTTCCCATCCCTACTAAAATTGCGCTTGCTCAGAGTTTGCTCCTCTCTATTTTGGATTACGCCGATGTTTCCTATGTTGACCTTTCTGAGGAGCAACTTAACAAACTTGAGCGTATTCAAAATGTCTGCATTAGGTTCATATTTGGGCTACGCAAGTATGACCATGTCTCTAGTTTCCGTTCACAACTCAAGTGGCTGCCTATCCGCCTTCGTCGTAACTTTCATATTCTTTCCCTTCTCTATAGTATTCTCTTTAACCCTGCCACTCCCCGCTACCTTAAAGAACGTTTTAGCTACCTATTATCAGCTAGATCCGCTCAAAATTTTTTACTCTCTGTTCCGGCAGCAAAATCAAAATTTTATACGAATTCCTTTACAGTTAAAGCCATTCTATTGTGGAATTCCCTTCCGTTAGATCTGAGGAAGGCTAAGTCACTTTCTATTTTTAAAGTTAAATTAAAAGATCACTATTTGTCGCTCCCGTAGCTTATTGTGTGCTATTGGTATTTTTTTCCCTGCTAAGTCTGATATCAGCTGTGTTGTATCTATTATTTTTTCCTGTTTTATATGTGTATGTGCCTATATTATGTATGAATATTATATAATATATTTATGTATATATATTTATGTATATATGTATGTTTATCTTTAATTATATTTATTTAAGTTTGTGTCTTTTATATGTTATTTATGTTGCTGAATTTTTATTTTTTATCTCACCACCTACTCTTTTATTGTTTATTTTTGCCTAATCCTCTACCCAAAGGTTGTCTGGAAGAGATCGCTCTTTAGCGATAAGACCGCCTATTGTCTACCATTTATAATTTAAGGTTTTGATTGTAATATTTTTCTTGTTGGTGTGCAATAAAGAATTGTTGTATTGTTGTATTGTATTGTATAATAAAATGCAAAAAGCTGGTCAAAAAATATGACAGCATATCAAGTAGCTGGTCATCATTATACCCTCATGCAATGAGTGATATAGAAAATGCTACTAAAAATGAACATAACTACAAAATTTGAAGTTCTTAGCTTCAATATTGGCTGAGATCTTGTCACTTGTTCCAATTAAAGCTGAATATTTCGGAAACTACTACTGGTCTTATTCCCACCAAACATAGCTAAGAACCATCTAGACGGGCATGTAATTCTATTAAAAAAAACGCACTTAAATTGGTCCATCCGTTTGGGAGCTATGATGCTACAGACAGACATACAGATACACATCTTAAGCTTATAACGGCTACTTTGCATGTCACCCTCTCTTACCTAGATTTAAGTCAATAATGTTTTTTTTCTCAGTAAGTGATTTTGTAAAATCTTATGAGAAATAAATATCGTAAACCATAAACCATATTACTCCCCTCTATTTTCGTCGAGAGTTGAAAATAATCGACACGAACGAGAAGAAATTGTATTCACCGAGAATTATCCCCGAACTCCTAACCATTAAGGAGTTGTACCTTCCATCATCACCGTAAGACCAAATATTACTGTTACGCGTTCTTGCAAATAAATATTTCTATTTCTATTTCTATTTCTATTTCTATTTCTATTTCTATTTCTATTTCTATTTCTATTTCTATTTCTATTTCTATTTCGATTTCTATTGCTATTTCTATTTCTGTTTCTATTTCTATGTCTATTTCTATTTCTACTTCTATTTTACTTCTATTTATATTTCTATTTCATCAGCTAAGCATAATGAGATGCAAATTATACCTGAATAACATAGGTACAGTCGTATTCAGAGCCTCCTGCATTTTTTTGAAGTCGGTGGAAAAATGCCCATCAAGTGCGAGTCGGACTCAACTCCCATAGACAACCGCGTTAGACGCCGGAAACCAATCCTGCGCCGGAAGCGCCATTTGCAAGGTTAAGACACCCGAGACTTCATCAAATGGAATTTCCTGAGATCCTGACAGTTCGACTCTTCGCGAGACTTTAGTTGAAAGCGAAGATATCGAAGTTATAATAAATATAACGGGACAATCATACACAAATCGACCTAGTCCCTAACTAAGCAACACTTGTACTATGGGTACTAGACGACGATATACATAATATATAAATACATATACATATGTATAGATAGCATCCATGACCAAGGAACAAATATTCGAGTTCGTCTCACAAATATTTACCCCCGCCGGGATTCGAACCCAGGACCGCCGGCTCAGCAGGCAGGTGTCTACAAACTGAGCCAACCGCGTCATCAAAGTTAGCATCATTCTTTCTTTTTGACGCAGTGCTAGAACAGCTGCCTACTGAGCCGGCGGCCCCGGGTTTGAATCCTGGCCAGGGCAAATATTTGTGCGATGAACTCGAATATTTGTGCTTGGGTCATGGTTGTTCTATGTATTTAAGTATATATTTATTTATATAAGTATGTATATCGTCGTCTAGTAGGTACCCATAACACAAGCCTTCTTGAGCTTAATTTGGGACTAGATCGATTTGTGTGAGGCTGTCTGATATTTATTTATTTATTTGTGCCTGGGTCATGGATGTTCTATGTATATATTTATCTGTATAAGTATGTATATCGTCGTCTAGTACCCATAACACAAGCCTTATTGAGCTTAATTTGGGACCAACTATTAATTTGATTAAATACGTGTAATTAAAAATATAATTACATGCATTAAATTATAGATATAGTATTACCTGTAGAATGACAAGCAGGTAAATTCCCGTCGCCTTTCGTTCCGGAAGTCGCAAAAATCCACTTTGTGCGCGCGACAACCGGATATTGCGGGATCGATCGTGCGCTGATTCCCAACGAGCTACAAATGCCACAATCAAGCTATCAGATATTCAGAGGCTTCACTTTTCAGCATTCGATAAGCCAACCAATACTAGCCATCAATATTGATGCTGTTGCTGTGAGCTGTGGACCTAGCGAGTTTTTTTCAAAATTTGTCATTTTAGGATTCCGTACCCAAAGGGTAAAACGGTACCCTATAGGTACTAAGACTCCGCTGTCCGTCTGTCTGTCTGTCACCACACTGTATCTCATGAACCGTGAACCGTCATGAACCTTGGCCGGTATTATTACGTTTTTTTTTATCTCCATATGATCCTTCATTATGAAAAAATCAAAACACTGAATTGATAAAAAATCTATATACTTATCAATCCTACTCACAAAACGAGAATCGGTTGAGAAATGCGACTTCTGGGCGAGAACAGCCTGTAAACTATATTTTTAATGATTTTATTAAAAATGTATAGTTTTCAGATTATTAAAAGTATTTGTAGTATGTGACGATGTTACTTGCCAAATTTCATAGTTCTATGTCATCGGGAAGTACCCTTATCATTTTGATTCCCTTGAGAGTGTCGAAAGGTACGTTTTTTGCGACATAAACGGCCGTATCTTTTTTTCACGTTAACGTAGAAGTTTGATTTTTTCACCGCTTCAAGGGACCGTAGACCTGAGTATATGGTGTTAATTTCAACTCGAAACCTTGCGTTCTCGAGATAAAGGGTCTTGACAGACAGACAGACCGACGGACAACAAAGTGAGTTTTTCGATTGAGGTACGGAACCTTAAAAATTAAGAAGCGAAAATCTTTTTCAATATTTTTTTGACTGGCGTCAAACAAGATGCAGGTTTTCATTTGGAATCTTATGAATTATGAATCTCATTGACTGACCCCGCGAATAGTCTTATAGGTACAGCGTGTATTTTTGATACAACCTCAAACTTTACCAGTTCTTAGCATAGGCCATAATACCTATGTTTTTCTATAAATTAATGACAGTTTAGCATAGCGATGTCATAAGCGTCTTGACAATTCATAAATAGGAGCTAATTAACTGGAGTATCTGCTTTTAATTGAACAAGAAACAATTTACAATAGATAAAGCAACACATAAACCTACAGAAATTAATTAAAATGTACGATATTTTTTCCCCTTATAAAATAATTCAGCCCGCAATGCTGCCGTGCTAAGTTAAAAGCCAACCTTTTCGTATGGAGCTCCATAGCAAAAGGTCGCCTTTTACCTTAGCACGGCAGAATGTAAATCGTTTTTATTCTGACTTAGTTAGTCATCTACTGTCACTAAAAGTCAGTGTGTCAAATAAGTGTACGCAACACAATGCTGCTCAAAAAAAAAACAAAAATTTATGAATTTTGAACACTAATTCATCACATTAACGATTTGTTTAAATATCCGTTCATAGCACTAAAGGGTCGATTGCAAAAAAATTGTACATAGTTAAGGGCTTTAATTAAAGCAACATTAATTGATTCCTTTGTGTGACGAAAGTTACCCATCCCATACATTTTGTATGACTAACTTTCGTCACACAACGGAAGCGATCGTATTTTATGTTAACTAAGCTTTTAAGCTTTTCGACCCTAAAATCTACGTCTGGTTACAGTTTGTGGCTATATCAACTATACAAACCGCTTTGTTTACTGGTAGAGAATGCCATTTGGCGATAATTTCGCCATTTGTACTGACTTTTATTTTGTGCAATACCTAAGTAATATTATTAAAACTATCGTGAGACATCTTTGATAATTATAAAAACTGTTTAAACTCACGTACAGTCGAGCTAATTTACATCTACACACTTACGAGAACAAAAATATCTGAACACGACCCTAATGTCAGGAGCATAAAATCGTGTTCAGATATTTTTGTTCTCGTAAGTGTGTAGATGTAAATGATCTGGACTGTACAAATTGTCAGGAACGGCCCGACATGTTTCGAACTTTTATGGAGCTCTTCATCAGGGGCAGATGTCCATAAATGTGCAATAAAGTTTGAATAAATTAAAACAAATACCTAAATATATCATCATCACATCAGCCGACAGACGTCTACTGCTGGACAAATGCCTCCCCCATAGTTCTCCACAACGATTGATTTTGCGCTGCCCTCATCCAAATTCTGGCCGCGATCCTAAACAGATCGTCGGTCCACCTTGTTGGGGGCTTTCCCACGCTGCGTCTTCCGGTCCGCGGAATAAATATCTATCTAGTACGAAATACATTTTTGGCCAAGCTGAAGAAACGCTTCGCTCGCTCGGTTTACTATTTAAACGAAGCCAGTCATAGTTATGCGCCCCAGCGCCGCGGGGTGGCACGCACTTATAATCAGATTGTAAAAATTGTATATTTGCAATCGCGTTGTGGCGGCTCAACGAAGACGCGGGGACTGAATATTGACTCGCAGTATACAGGATTTTCAAATTGGTAATACAAAACACTTGATTTGTGGCTCAGTTACTGATTAATTAAATTCCTCTTTTAGGTAAGAGGCCTTATTCCTTTTAAGTAACATAGCTATTTCATGCTTTCATTGTGTGCAGTCGAAAATAAGTAAAAAAAACGAATTTCCCGCGTGAATTTTGTCAATTTCGAGTGGTTTTTGGATCAAAAATTATCAATGAAAAATTCAAACTGTAGGTTTCAAAACATACCTACCAATAAATCCATCCCAATAGCCCTGTTCTAAGTAGTAACATGTGGTGGTTTATATGATATGTTACGAAACATGTTTGATCATAGAGAAAAATGTCTAAAACAATCAGCAGCTTAATCGTAAATTTTCTAACAAAACAAATACACTCTGACCAAAAAGAGTAGAAATTAAAAGTGGCAATACTGTAGTGTCGTCCCCTTTTTCTTAGATTGATTAGGAGCCTAATTACATCCGTAAAGACGAGATTTCTCCCCAGAACTCGACTTACGGGCTAGGGCACGTAAAATACTATATTACCTATTTACCTTTCATTTGCTTTTTTGGTTAAAAAGTAAGGATTCCCAAGCAAATAAACTATCATCACAGTGTTCACACTGAATACATTTTCATCGCACCTCCACAGCGACGTGCGGCGAATACATTACTTAACATAATCGTACACAAATTGTGAAAAACTCCATATTTTTACAGAAAAACGAGAC
This sequence comes from Apotomis betuletana, assembly GCA_932273695.1. NCBI lineage: Eukaryota > Metazoa > Arthropoda > Insecta > Lepidoptera > Tortricidae > Apotomis > Apotomis betuletana. The sequence continues at coordinate 13,617,679 of OW026322.1, forward strand.
TTTAGAAGCTTATAAATAAAGTCGACGGGCTACAATAGCTCTGTTGAGAAATGACTCGACAATAGGTTGATCGCGAGGGTTGATTATTGAATGAAAACAGCCCCCGGCAGGTGCCGGTAATTCTTGATTCGGTTTTATTAACATCCATTTTTATTATGAATTTGTTACACTGTTTTTAGGGTTCGTAAAAACGGGACCCTATTAGTAAGCCTCCGATATCCGTCTGTCTGTCCGTCTGTCACCAGGCTGTACCTATCACATGAACCGTATAATAGCTAGACATCATTTACGCACTCATATTCTGTTTTAAATAAGTATTTGTTGTTATAGCGGCAACAGAAATACATAATCTGTGAAAATGTCAACTGTGTAGCTGTCACAGTTCATGCGATACAGCCTGGTGAGGTGACAGACAAAGAGTGGATTCTTAGTAATATAGGGCCCCGTTTTAATCCTTTGGGCACGGAACCCTAAAAAAACGGCCAAGTGAGAGTCGGAGTCGCGCACCGAGGGCTCCGTACAATCACATATCCCATTTTAACTAACCGGGTTAAGTTCAGTTTGCACTTGGTTTGTATCGCGCCGCATACAAATGCAGTGCAAAGTTAACGCAACCGATCACGCTTGTTATATGGGAGACCCGCGTAAACATAGATTTTATTCTGGTTTTAGTATTTTATGTTATAGCGGCAACATAAATACATCATCTGTGAAAATTTCAACTTTCCACTCAGACTCATGAGATACAACCTGGTGATAGACAGACAGTTTGGGTACTCTAAAAAAGGATAGCTCATGGTACGAAATCTCGACGCAAATTTGAAACGACCACAGCGTTATCTTTCTAAATCGCTTAATTCTAATTCTACAACAAACATCGCGAAACCAACCCCGATACACCCCGTCGGAATTAATCACCGCTCCATTTCAATAGCGCATAATGCCAAATGTTTGCACGAGGCATTAAAGTTTAAACACGGAAGGGTGCAGGGGGCGTGGCCTCGCCCCGCCCACCGCTCGTGCTCGCTGCCACACGGTACGTATGAGATGTTATTAAAGCTATCCTATCATCCTGTGACTGTAGAGATAAAACGCAAATCAGTTTTGTTCCCATCCATAATGCAGCTGCATAAATGCATTGAGGCGAAAAAATAAACGAAAATTTGAATCGGCAAAAAAACTATATAGGTACTTATCGAACCCACTCACGAGATTTAATAAAAAATGTGGTCTGTAAGAAATGTGAAAGAAATTATTGTCGAAGCTGAAGCTGAGACGCTTCGCTCGCTCGGTCTCAAAGACCACAGACTTCGAACCCAGGACCGCCAGCTCAGTAGGCAGTTGCACTACAAACTGAGCCAACCGCGCCGTCGTATGTATTTTGTTTGTGATTTTAAATAGTACATTGTAGTAAGGTCTGTCTTTTATTCATAGTTTAGGGAACTGACTGGAACGGGCTGCTAATGGGTCGTTCCGGTCCCATGAGATGGCTAATGCGTCGGCCCTGGGGACCAAGCCCCTCGCGCTACAGGTGGGGCCACTCATGGGGCACTCTAGTACGGAACCCGCGGTGCGCGAGTTAAACTCTCAGTTAACCTGCTATAGAGATACAAAGATCAACACGCAAAGACGTTGGACCGGTATTCTAAAGATACCGGGTTCGAGTCCCGGTGTGGACCGCGTATGAGCGCATTAAATTCTTTCTTTGCGTGTCTTCTGTGTCGTAAGCAATTAAAAATGTCTGTTGTGTTAATTTACCCATATTAAATTTGGAAAAACATAATTGTGTTTAATGAAGTAAGGTGAGTGTGAGGTTATGTGGCCATTTGTATGGAGCGATTTTAGCGCTCCGTGGGAATGTTGAACTTTGATGGTTATTTCTGACTTATAGAGCTGTCCAAGTGTAGTTAGTCCCATATAGACATATGATCCGAATAGAAAAGTAGGTAGAGTTATCGCATCGAGTAGCATCATTGACATCTTAAAGGAAAGTTTTCTAATGCCTAATATTATCACACTAATATTATATGCAAAGGCGAATGTTTGTGAGTGTGTGTATGTGTATGTTTGTTACTTCTTCACGCTCAAACGGCTGGACCAATTTTGATACATTTTGGTATGAAGGTAGCTGACACCCGGGATTAACACAGGCTACTTTTTATCCCGAAAAATGTAGTGTTCTCGTGGGATAAGCGGGAAGCACCGTGTGGCGTAGCTTGTCACTAACATAGAATAAAACAAAGTCGCTTTCTGCTCGTCTGTCTGTCTGTCTCTATGTGTGCTTAGATCTTTAAATCTACGCAACGGATTTTTTTATAGATAGAGTGTTTCAAGAGGAAGGTTTTTATGTATTTGCACCCGTGCGAATCCGGGGCGGGTCGCTAGTATTAATATAAAGCAAGAATTTTTCAGCGACACAAGATTAGCTATATGAACAACCTCACACAAATCGATCTAGTCCCAAATTAAGCTCAAGAAGTATTGTGTTATGGGTACTAGACGACGATATACGTACGTATAAACATATACTTAAATACATAGAACAACCACGACCCAAGCACAAATATTCGAGTTCATCATACAAATATGTGCCCTGGCCGGGATTCGAACCCGGGACCGCCGGCTCAGTAGGCAGGTGTCTACAAACCGAGCCAAACGCGTCGTCTATGAATAAGAAACGTGTTATGATTTGATTTCATTCCGCGGTCTGAGCGAACACTCACGAGGCGGAAATAGCGAATCTTATGCCATCCCACTCGCGCAGAATTCTAAAATGATTCACGAAACTCGATATACAAAAAACGTGATGAAATAATAAATTAGTGATTGTTGACACACGCTTTTATTGAAAACTATCTTTACCAAATCTTTACCCAAATGAGCCCAAGGCCGATGGATTTATCTAATATTGCCGATTTTCCGTATGTTCGGATATCTGGATTTCCGACTTTTATCACTTAGAGGTAGCGTTTTTCAACCGATTTTCGTGAAATTCTGTGAGTAGGATAAATTAGTATAATTGTATAGCTTCAAGCGTCAGTCCGGCCCAGGGGTAGTGGCGCTACACACAGCTTTCATATGACATCAATGTGCATACGTCATATATTTGCATTATGAAACGTCAATATCGCCATCTGTCATTAACCAAACCCAAAACATTTTGTTTACCGGAATGCTGCTCAATCCTTCGTTCTTCTTGCTAAATAAATACTGAATCCTATTGAAAAAACTTGACTTTCATCACTGTGGATAGTTTTGGCTTTATTATGCAAAAATTACTTGGCGGAATATTTAGTCCTTTTAGTTAGTTTCCTCTTTGTTTACATCAATGACATTCACTAACTATCAACGTCAGTTACAAAAATTGCCATTAAAATAAATTTTGTTAGCTCAGGCACGGCTTTTTCTGAATGTTTTTGATTTCGTTTGCACTTAATGCTTTTTTCGTGTGTGTGCAAATAAATATTCTCTCTTCTTTTCCCTCATGTTAGTGTCTCTCGCGTTACGAGCCTGAAACTTCCGTCAAGAGCCTGCAGCCTTCGATTATAGACGCTCTCCAATTCATTTTCACTATTACTACATAGTATAAAACAAAGTCGCTGCTGTCTGTCTGTCCCTATGTCTGCTTAGATAAGATCTTTAAAACTACGCAACGGATTTTGATGCGTTTTTTTTTAATAGAGGGAATGCATAATTTATCAACATTGCACCCGTGCGAAGCCGGGGCGGGTCGCTAGTTTATCATAAAAACAACCTTCTAGTTGGATAATAGGATTGTAACCAGTCGTGGCGCGTTTCCGTCGAAGTTAATTTAGTTGCGCGGCGGGGGCGCAATCTATTACCGAGCATCCGTCGAGGGCATAAGACGAGACTACTATAGTAGTCTAGTACTGCTACTAGATGGCAATTGGGAAGAGACGTGAAAAAATAACTATATCTAGAGACCACTGGGGACCGAAGACCTGGCAGCTTCCTCGCAACGTATCAGCCTAGCTGTTCAGCGAGGAAATGCTGCCAGCATTTTCGGTACCTTGCCGCAGGGGAGATTTCTTTTTAATTTGTTTGTTTATTTTAATTTTAGCTCTTTTGTACATAGTTTTTTAGTTTTTATATCCTGTTTCTTTGTCTTTCCTTTTTTCTTGGAATAAATATTACTATCTTGGCTAGATCCTTAACGAGTTAACTCTAGCTCTGAGCAAGGCCGTCTTATGACGAAATACGACTGCTCATTTTTTCATAAACACAAATCGTGGTTTCGTTCCCCGTCTGATTTCCTCCAAAACTTGACCACTCCATACGAAATATTAGGAACTGAATGAGCAGGAAATCTTCCGTGTCGGACTGTTTCGATTTTTGAGTTTTTTAGTACCTATGAAATTTATGCACTAGCGCAAACGGCCGCCTAGTACCTACTCAAATTTTAAAAGCTTCGAAAAGCGAACGTACTATCAAACCTACTCACAAACATGAGAATCGATTGAGAAATGCAACCTCTACGCGAGAACAGCCTGGAAGCAAAGGAAATACGAAAGAATCTTAGGCCAAGCTGAAACAAAGGCTTCGCTCAAAAATGCTGGTTTAAAATAAAACTTAGTACTTACAGTAGTTTAGTCTTAGATTTAGTTTAATAATAGGTATATTTAGATGGCCTTATTTTTATGAGTAATTGTTAATCTGCTGTGTTGTGTTATAAATAAATAGTCAATGTTCCGCCATTCTAACTAACTTACTCGCCCCAAACCAACTAACAAAAAGTCAGAAAATTTGTCGAACACAATGCGCCCTCGCGCGGACTCATTAGCTAATTGTCGCATTGTCACATTGTCGGGGTGACAGGGACACGCTTTGTTACGTGGAGGACACAAACAAGGGCAAAGGGAAACAAATAGCCAGCTCGCGCGCTGAGGAATCAGTGCCAGCCCTCAAAATAAAGTTTAATTATTTTCAATTGATTGCGTAGATAAAATAGTGTATGCAACTGTACATAATTAGGTTTTAAAACACTCGTGCGTTTCTATTATGAAACTCGCCTTCGACTCGTTTCATAATACTACGCGTGTCTTCTGGCCTATCATGATAGGTATGTAACAGTTGCATAAACTACTATTTTTAAATTGATACTTAATAAGCTGTGAAAATTTATTTAGGGGAATGAGGATATCAGGAATTCGCACCCTTGGTAAAATAATGCAACATGTGACTTTGCGTCAAAAGTGGTTTTATTACGGAAATATCCTTAGAATTATGCGTTCTACACGGTAGATTTTTTTTATAATTTTAACTTTTGTTGTTTCTGATATATTTTAAGCGGAAAACGACGCAAGTGAAGAGGCGACGTAAAATAATGCTACAAATGCGTATGCGTCCTTTTTTGACGTCGTTCCTGTGAGCGCATATCGGTGCGCGCGTTGTCGTAAAGTCAAATGCGTCGGTGTTACCGGACTGTGATCATGCGTTGCGTTTTGGATCTAAATTGGCGAGAATGGATGCGGAAAACGAAACCGGTAATGATAAGTACTTTTTAAAGGTCAAGAAAATTATCTTGTAATAAACAATCATATGTGCACATACGACTGTTTGAGTTCTAATTGTTGAGATTAAATAGCCAGTCGCATGATCACATTCGACGTTATTTATCGATTTTTAACTAATTAATATTTTTTTTAACAAACATGATAGGCAATATTGCCATAATGTTATAAGAAGAGTTTAAGGTAATTTAATTGTTTTTTTTTAATTATGGTCGTATATTCATTTGCGTCGTTGTTGTACAAACTATTCATAGTCGCATCGTAACATGTTGCGTTATTTTAGGTCGTAGTTTAAGATGCGTCGTTATCAAAAAGTTTGAAGGTATAAAAAAGCATGTTATTGTAAAAAAATCTAACGTTTTATTAATATGTAATAACTAAATGCCTCACCTGTAATTCTAACCATTTTAAACCATTAAATTTATCGTATTTTTATTTTTATTACCATGTATTGTTTATGTTTTTATTTTTGTTTTCCATGTCCATTAATGCTAAGAAGCGGTGGTAGCCTAGTGGTTAGGGCATGCGACTTTCAATCCGGAGGTCGCGGGTTCGAACCCGGCCCGTACCAATGAGTTTTTCGGAACTTATGTACGGAATGTCATCTGATATTTACCACTCGCTTTTCGGTGAAGGAAAACATCGTGAGGAAACCACCTAAGCCCAATAAGGCCTAGTTTCCCCTCTGGGTTGGAAGGTCAGATGGCAGTCGCTTGCGTAAAAACTAGTACCTACGCCACATCTTGGGATTTAGGTAGCCGACCCCGATTGAGAATTCATTCTCAAAAAATGGGACAAAGGCTAGGAGGATGATGATGTCCATTAATGCTAAGAAGACAGTTGTTCATGGCGCAAGGTTTTCACCAGATACCAACTATTTTGTTGGATAGTGTCGTGTCCCTTGATGTTGTTGATCAGTTCCCTTATCTAGCAATCCCACTTGTCAAGCAATCTGTCACTGAATGTGGATATCGGGAGCCGGCTTGGTAAAGCGGTTACAATGTTTGGGAAGCTCAGTGCAGGAGTCTAGACTAGTCACTATCTGACAATCAAGACCAAAGTGTTTGTGTATCAAACTTGTGTTCTGAGTATAGTTTTGTGTGGAACTGAAACCAGTACGTCGTATGCCAAGCAAGAAATAAAGCTGAATATTTTCCGCTTGCGGTGCCTTCGTAGCAGTCTCGAATGAGTGTTGTAAGTCGCGCAGTTTTCCAGGATTTCTGCAATGCTTAAACAGCGTAGATTGTGGTGGCTGATGGGGAAGCATGTGCGCCGTATGGATGCCACTCGCTTACTGTGTACCCTGAAATGTTGGGAGGCCCATGTTGCGTTTCAAGGACTGCACTAAGCGAGCAATGCCGGCATTTGGCATAAGCCCAGCAGACTGGGAAACTCTAGCCGACGAGCATAGCAAGTGGAGAAAGTCTTTAGCCGAAGACTATTAGACTGAGAAATCAAAGCTTGTTTCAGGTTTTAGGCGCGAGAGGAGACGCCATTATGAGAGGAGGGTTGTTTCACCAGCTCGATCATCTAACGACCCTTTATTGAAATGTCAATCTTCATCACTGTCACTCCCGCATCGGACTTTATAGTCATTCTTAATCTTAACACTGCCACAAAAACGCTGCATAGTAAAATAATCATCTGATACAAATTTTAAGGCCTATGATGAAAACAGTTTATGACTTATATAATGATTAGGTCTTAATACTGTAGTGTATGCCTCAGTTACAGTTTTACAGTAACTTAGTTGTTTACAACAACATAAACATATATTGCTTGAGTGGACAAATCTTAATAATAAAAACCCATGTAACACTAATTTTAAGGTTCTTTACTTAACAATCTTTGATAAGACAATATATCATAACTGAATAAATGGACTTGGAGACGTTTTTAAACCCATTGGACATCTCTTCATCTGATACATTTTATCAGTAGTGAAACTTGTATATTTCCTGGAGGATTTATCTAAACTCATTTGATAATATGATTGTGACAAGTCTAATTTTGAAAAATAAATATTTCCAGATAGCGAGTCTAAAATTTCTGAAATGTTGGGCAAAGGAAATTTATCGTCCTGTATTTTGTTATTTAATTGACGATAATCAATTAAAAGTCTCCATTTCTTAGTTCCTGATTTGTCTGATTTTTTGGGTACTAGTAATACTGGACTGGACCATTCGGAAGTACTTACTAGTATTCTTCAATAATGTCGTTATCTAACATATCCTGAACTTGTTTTTGAACTTCCCCTTTTAATGAGTTTGGTATCCTATAAGGTTTAACGTATACTGGGTTTATATCTTGTTTCAATTTAATGGAATGTTTCAACAAATTTGTTGTAGTTAGTTTGTCACTTGGCATGTGGAAAATATCTGCATATTTTGCACAAATATTTTCTATACTAATTTGTTCCTCTAGGTTTAGGTAAGAATGCAAATCAAGTAATTGAAAAAGTTTTTTGATTCTTTCGGGAGAAATTTTTTGTTCATCAAATGTACAAACTTCAAAATTATTCAAACTTAATATCTCTAATTCGGAAAAATTTACGCTTATCGTAGTGTCTGTTGTATTTAATATTCTTACTGGTATCTGACCGTTTTTTGGTGTTGAAATAACACCTGCGACATAAACACCTTTTTTAATTTCACTTGCTAAAATTACGCAATCCTCATTATGTGCCGTTGGGATATTTTTGACGACTTCGCATCGTGGCTGAATGTCATACGAGTAATTGTTAGGTTCATTGACTCTAACTTGTATTCTCCGATTATTATTTTCTAGGGTAAGGGTTCCGTGTTTGTAATCAAGTATAGCACTATAACGTTTAAAAAAATTCTGACCGATAATACCTTCGGCAGCACAGCATAGGTTCTTAAAGACATAAAACTTCTCGTTGAATACTACATTATTAATCGTTAGATTTATGTAAATATACCCTTCCGATTCTAAATTACCGCTTATACCCTTAATCACTAATCTATCTTCGATTAACTGAGAAAGCAAATTTGGATTATTTTGTATATATTCGTATTTTATAACGCATATGCTAGCGCCACTGTCAATGAGTAAGTCTAGTTGTCTGTTTCCCTCGATAAAGCATTTTATTATGCAAAAATTGTTATAACTGAATATCGAGTTATTAATTACTTTAGGGACGAAAAAACTGGGTTTCCGTATCATTACTACGCATCCCTAATTCGCTTGTTGTTTGTTCAGTACTAGTGGCGTGCTGAATGTGCTGATTCGGCGCGTGCGGCGTGCGCCCGCGTGGTCCGGTCGATGACCGTGAATAGGTATTACGATTCTTTGAATACGCATTTTTGTGACCTGAATTTACAAAGGAAGTGCTCGGATTCCGATTGTAATTATTAGGAAATTGGTTTTGAAATGAACCATTATTTTTGTACTGTCTGTGAGAATTTCGTTTGTAATAATTATTTTGCCTATAAGAGGGTCTATAATGCATAACATGGTCACTGCTGGACATAGTATGCTCGTCGACTGCAGCTCTAATAGCTTCGGGCAGTGATGAGAATTGGCGTGATGCTATAATGGTGCTGAGACGCTGGTCCATCAATCCGTCAGCAAAGCGTTTGATCGCCGTTTTCTCGTTGAGAGGACGTAAAACTTCAAACTTTTGGCTATCGTTATCGGACTGTGCTATAGTCAAATTTACAAAAAGTTCCTCCAATTCGGTTCCAAAAGATTCTATGGATCTATGTCCCTGTTTAGCTCTAAACAATTGCGATTGAATTGCATCTGCCGATTTTTTCGGTAACAGATACTTCTGTATATCATTAACTAAGTCTTGAGCTGAGCTATAAGTGGATTTTAACCTTAATTTGGCATTGGCTGAAAGTCTCGTTTTCAGGACAAATTCGATTAACTGAGGCTTGGTATCATCAGATATCATAGAATTGTATAACACGATTCCGTCTATTAGCTGCTTAGTAACTTGTTCTTGCCCTGTCATGACAGGCAATAAGGCTATGGCGGTCCTAATATCAAAGGCGGCCATCTTTTTAGAATTATTATTTTCTAGACTGGTTTGGCAACTACTATCTACGTAAGTAACTAAGGCTTGAATTTTCTTAAATACGCACTCTATATCCTTAATTATTTTTTGCAATGAATCTACCGTTTTACTATCTAATTTAAGTGTATCTATCTCATTATTCACTTGAGGCACAATATAGTCCAATTGCTTATATAACAAATTCGCTTCTTCTAATTTCTTAGATGCGATTTCCTTTTGACGCCTCTGAGGGCCAAGTTTAACTAAATATTCTCTTATATATTCCAACTTAGTATATAAATCTTGCAATTCAGTAGACATAATCAAATTAAATCGTGCGTAAATGTAAAATAATTTTAACCGAAAACATAAGTTATACAATAAATAAAATATTCACTTACTTAATTCAACGCTTACGTAGGAGTAATGCCTAACGATATTGAGGTCATCATCATCACGTGTCGTCACGTTGCGCGATGCATGGCGGGACGTTGATGCGCTGGCGGCTGGCAGGCACGTGGCGCTCGATGCCGTTGCTGATGCGCGATGCGATGACGGGCCGGGCTAACCCTGGACACCCTCGAGCATGGGCCGGGATTTCCCTGGACACCTCTTGAGATGGGCCGGGATAACCCTGGACACCTCTTGATTTGCGAGCCGGGATAACCCTGGACAACGCTCTTCTTTTCTTGAGACTTGTTTCTTCTTATGGGCTTCTTTCATAATTGTCTTCTTTATTTTCAAGTTACTTCATATCTTCATTCTTGATTTATATTTGATTTGTCTTGTTATGTATATAAATTTTATTCTTCTTTCCTGACAAAAAAAATTCAATCTTCTTTCTTGATCATCTTCATTATCATTCTTATCTTCTTTTCCGCTCTAGCTCCATAAATTCGTAGTTTTGGTATGCAGGTTCTTGAAAAGGCAGGGTCGCCATGAAGTATGATGATTGCTGGAGATAGGGTTCTTCATGAAAAGTCCATTTATTCAGTTATGATATATTGTCTTATCAAAGATTGTTAAGTAAAGAACCTTAAAATTAGTGTTACATGGGTTTTTATTATTAAGATTTGTCCACTCAAGCAATATATGTTTATGTTGTTGTAAACAACTAAGTTACTGTAAAACTGTAACTGAGGCATACACTACAGAGATAATTATTTATTATTACATTAACACCCTACGGGATCGATTACCTATCCAGCTGCGTGGCCGCAGCAGGCCGCCCTTCACCTGGCCCATCACCTATGATGGAGAGCCACACATCCCGCCTAATGACCGGGCGATAGAACCGGTCACGTCGAAGATCTGACGCTCGAACTGCTTTTCGCCCTCTGGACGCGCCGTCGCCGTTTCGTCCACATTCGCGCTCCAGGGACGTGGGGTATTCCGGAAGCTGCTCGGCGACATTCTTGTACACTGACCTTTTAGCTAGGCCGAACTCATTTGCCTGAGATCGTTAGGACTATTTAGCTACGTTAAATACTAAACTAAAACTTAAACTAAATTCTATAGAATCTTAAAACTAAACTTAAATTAACTTAACTAAATTCTATTTAATAAGAATCTTAAAACTAAACTTAAATTAACTTAACTAAATACTAAATAATATAATTAATTGGACTCAACTTATCTTAATCATTAGATCTAAATCCTGCCTTGCTTTTAGTTTTAATAAAGTCGAAAATAGTGAGTAGAATAATATTTATGTAAGAAAATATTTAGTTGAATAAAGTTGTAATTGTTATTTTTTTAATCTTGTTTTTTTATCGTTCCGTATTAGGTCCTTAAGCTAAAGAGCCTTTTATTTACGTGACAGATTGCCCGTAGGGTGTTTATTATTATGTAGAGATAGGCATACTGTAGAGGATAATTCACCTAATGTAAGGATTTTAAAAGATAACAAAGAATATGTAACCCATAAGAATAATACTAGATTATTTAACACATAAATTTATTATAGTAATATTTTCAAATGTTAAAAACTTAACTGTTTTTAAAATGTGAACCCTCAAGTAATATGTGTTATTATTTCTTATTTTCTTTTTTCTCTCCTTTCCTCTTTGTTACCGGGGGGGTGAAGGATACTTAGGAAGGAGGTGTAGTGTATGCCTCAGTTACAGTTTTACAGTAACTTAGTTGTTTACAACAACATAAACATATATTGCTTGAGTGGACAAATCTTAATAATAAAAACCCATGTAACACTAATTTTAAGGTTCTTTACTTAACAATCTTTGATAAGACAATATATCATAACTGAATAAATGGACTTTTCATGAAGAACCCTATCTCCAGCAATCATCATACTTCAATACACTCGTGTGTTTCGCAAAACCAAGCTCAGGTCAATGCTCATGTTTTAAGGCTTATTATTAAGTAACAGTTGTATAAACTACTATCAAAATGTTTAATATTCTTATCTATTCGTTTATTAAGTTTTATAATACAAGTACGGGTATTTTATAAATAAAATTTATATAGTGTTTACTTGTTTAGTATGAACGAGTTGTTACTTACTAGTTTCAGTTTTTAACGCTTATTTTTTTTTGTGGAGTACATATTTAATGGAAAATATTATGTAAGTGATGATACCTTATCATGTCGATAAAAAGTTAATATGTATTAAAATTAATAACATTGTTTTATCTTCTAGCACTTACTGTGTTCTAGTAGCAAACCACAGTATTTTTACTCATTGCTGCCTAGTTATTTAAGTAAATAATTCGGTAAAATAAGTTCACTTGAAATAATATTCTTTTACAGATACCTAAATCTTTCAGACTCTATAGAAATATAATATTTTACACATATACGACCTCATACTTTCAAGGGTTATTCATAAAACAAAGACGTATGTGCACATGCGTCACGTAGATTTTTGTAAAATAATGACGGATTTGCTGATACGTCGGCTGATGCTTGGTAATAAATAGCCGTATGTGCACATCCGTTACATTATTTTGAAAAATAATGCGTTAAATTAAATGGGACATAACACATTTAATTGATTATATTAATATAAACCTATATGCAAAAGTATATGACAATTCGACGAAACGCAAAAATGTTATCAGCAAAAATCACCTGCCGAATTTTTAAACTGCTCTCCTGTAAAGTACACATTTTGCAGATGTGGCTTTGTTTTACCAAGGGTGCGAATTCTTGACAAATCGCTACTGACGTTTAATAATGCAAATATATGACGTACGCACATTATTGCAATATGAAAGTTTGTAGCGCCACTATCCCTGGGCCGGACCGACGCTTGTTAGGCTATAATAAAAAAAGATTATTTAAACATTAAACTTACTAAACGCTGCTCATGATATTCCCTAGTTAACCCTTCCCTGCCGGACCCCGGTAATACCGGGTTAACCCTCCTGCAATATTGATGCACCCATTACCGGCAGCGCGGATTACTGCAGCATCCATTACAAACAATAACTGGGGGCTTATTGCGAATTCAACAAGGTGGACCGACGATCTGGGGGCCTATGATGGTTGCCACGCGATAAATAATAAGCGACAAAGCATCCCTCACGTTTAGGTTTAGGTTTTAATGTAGCGTTACGTTAGGGTGGCGGCGCTAGACGCAAACAGAGGTGCCGGGTTCGATTCCAGCACGTCTAGCATTAACTTTGACACGCGACTCATGTCGCGACGATCTGGGGGCCTATGATGGTTGCTTTTATCATCCGTCACTATCTCATAGTACTGTACAGATAGAGACAGGTAGTATAGGTATCTCGCGCGAGAAAGAGTCGCGTGTCAAAGTTATGCTAGCCGTGCTAGTCTCTTCCATCAGGTGACGCATTTAATTTTTTCTTTGAGCTTTGATCTTTCTTAATGGTTTAACAGATACACATGTTAAACTTATAACACCCCTCTTTCGTTGGGGGTTAAAAAGTCACTCAAACATCGCCAGTCAGTCATTTTAAACCCTCTGCAAACAATCCCGGCTAATACATACAGACAGATTATCTGTTTAATTAATAACAACCATTGCCCGGGACCCGGAGGATGCGCTTTTCAAACATCCCGCGGGACCGGGACTCCCGGAACGCAGGGTCGCTTTGTTTGTGTTGGGAGTTATGAGATCAGTCAATCAAATTGATTTTTAACCTTCTAAAACGGGGTTCTCAATACGGTTGCATTTTTTCTAGAAACAACAAGAAAAGAAGAAATTGAAAACAACTCCTATACAAGTAGCCGGTAGAAAATGCTACTAAAACTGAATACATATATCACATGGAATTCGTAACTTCAATATTGGCCGAGTTCTTGTAACTCGTTCCAATTAATATTTTGGAAACTACAGTCCTATTTCAACCAGATATAGAACTAAGAACCATCTCTACGGACAAATATTAAACAGCTAGACACACCGAACTCCGGAACACCACGCTGCGCTCACAAACCAGGATAGTTGATGTAGCTTGGAAGGCGGCCAAGTTGAAGTGGGACTGGGCTGGTCATGTCTGTCGCATGCCCGACGACTTGTGGGCCAAAAAAACCACAGAGTGGAAGCCCCACAACTCGAAACGGAGACGTGGCAGACCCCGTAGGCGATGGCGGGATGACTTGCACTCATTTTCGAAAGACTGGCCAGATACAGCTCAAAACCGCGACAGATGGAAGAAGAGGGGGGAGGCCTTTGCCCAGCAGTGGGACATAACAGGCTCATAATATAATATAGACACACCGATACACAGATACTCAAATACATACACATATACACATGTAAAACTTATAACACCCCTCTTTTTCGTCAGAGGTTAATAAAGAGGTGGTTCTTAATTCGATTGTATTTTTATATTTGTTACAAAACTCCGTCATTTATAAGGCGATTTTGTGTTTTTTTTTTATTAATTTTATAATGTTGGTTTTATATTGTCGGTTTTATAAGATTTGATGATGACGTCCACGAGTAATCAAAGGTACTCCTCAAATATTTAAAGCACATCTGTAGTGATTTCGGCGTTTTTTATAGTAATTCGTTCAGATCAGTTCATTTATTCAGTCACAATGTACATTGTATGATATTATCAATAGTCAATAGTCAATAGTCATTTATTCAATAAACAATATAAATTGTGTTTGAAATAGTGGTATATATACAAATTAATTTACATCTTAACAATAGAACAATAAATTAACAATTTGGCACTGTACATGAAAATCAAACTACATCACAAAGAAGAAGATTAAATTAATAATTATGTCACAAAATAGGTATAGCACAAAAAGGAAAAATACAAATTATGTCGCAAATTAGATATATAAGTGTAATATAATCAATTTCCGATATCAATTAATAAATTAAATTTCAAATTAATAATTAATTAAAACAAATAATAAAAAAATAATTACCATCATTCATAAAATAATATCATAATTGTTAACCGAATTCATCAATCGAGTAGAAACAATTCTTTAGCAAAAAAGCGTTAAGCTTGTGTTTAAACATGTTTGCGTTTGTCAGTGACTTAAATTCAACAGGCAGTTTGTTGAAAAGAACTATAGCCTGATAACCAGCGGAATGCTTAACAACTTTAAGTTTGGTTTGTATCCTCTGTGGCAAGTCTTTCCTTCTCGTAGCCAGACGCGTTTCCCTTTCTTCAAGCGTCTCTATATCTGTTAAATGCTTTATTAGGTCAGTGAGAACTACATATAAGTATGTAAAGGCATGGCACAGTGAGAATTCCGAAAGCAGTAAAAAACTCTTTACAAGAAGTTCTTTGGGGTACTCTAGCCATGATTCTAATTGCTCTTTTTTGAGCTGTGAACGCTGTTTGAATATTGTACTTAAAATTATTTCCCCAGAATTTTATACTGTACCTGATCTTTGACTCTACCAGTGCATAATATACCATCTTGAGCTGGGACAATTTTATTTCATCTCGGAGACTACGCAGTGCATAGCAGGCAGAACTCACGGAGTTTGCAATTGCCTGCAGTTCATTCTTCCATTTCAGGCATGAGTCAATATGGACACCGAGAAATTTTACCGTTTCCATTTTGTCAATTATTAGGTTATTAGAGAAAATATGCAACACGTCTTTATTACTTGAAGTTGTTTTAAATAGCAAGGCATTGGTTTTAGCACAGTTAAGTTTCAAAGAGTTAACCGAAAACCAGGTGTGAAATGCCTCCATGGCATTATTGACTCTGATATTTAACTCTACCATGTTTTCCGCTGAAATAATTGCGTTCGTATCATCTGCATAAACCACAAGTTGAGTATCCGCGAGAGTGTTACTAATATACCACTGAAAAAAATTAAATGAAATTGCACGTGAGAGGATTGCGCAGAATCAAAAACGGCGGCGTTGTTATCAGCACCGACTCCAAGGAGGACATCGCGAAACTGAAGCAGTTGCAGCAGCTAACGACGTCAGGCCTCACTGTGGATGAAACACAAAAACGAAAGCCCAGAGTAGTAATTGTCGGAGTGCCCGCGGATATGCAAGAAGCGGAAGTCTTCAAGTGTATCTTTCAACAAAACCTAGCCGACAAACTACAAGACCTGACCCTAGAAAAGTTTTTGTCCTCGTCAAGATTGAGCCATAAATCGGGAAGGAAGGAAGCCGAGACCTGCAATTATATTATTGAAGTTCCAGCTCTAATTCGCAAGGTACTAGTCACAAATGACAGAGTTTTCGTGAACTGGTCGTCTTGCCCTGTAAGAGATTTTACTCTGGTCACAAGGTGCTATAAATGCCAGCAGTACGGGCATGCGGCGAAGACATGTAAGATGGAAGTTAACATCTGTGGGCATTGCGGAGAGGTAGGGCACGCAATAAAGGACTGCACCAAGAAGACCGAACCACCAAAGTGCGCGACATGCATGCACTATAAGAAACCTTGTAATCACGAAACTGGCACTGCCGAATGCCCAGCAAGAAAACTAGCCGAAAAAAGGTTCCAAAACTCTATAGACTACGAAGGCGCCTAAGAGCGCCTTTTTAGATTATAAGAAGTCCATTTTCAGTTTTAGTACCTATTACTCAAAACATTCTCGACTCATTATTTCCTATATTTCATAACCGCGTAACTTCTTATTATTAAATATTGTTCTGATTTGTAATATACCTAAACAAATTAAACAAGCTGACGATTCATGCAATTCCGACTGTCCTAGTTTCAATTTGTGCTAACGGTGACAATGCAATGTCCTACATAGTTGAACATATCTTAATTAAGCAATATCAAAAAAAAAATATTATATAGTTTTATAGTATTATTATATTATGAATTCAATAAGTAGTATTGTATTAATTGTAAATGATTATTATTTTTGTACTTAGAGTATATTTTGAACTCTCAAAGCCTGAGATACAGGATTCTCCTAGTTCAGGCACCAGTATTAAGAATGCTCTGTATAGATCTAAGACCTTTTATGCCATTTGTTATTACTATGATTTCATGAATAAAGATTTTATTATTATTATATATTATTATTATTAATATACGATATCAAGTCATTCGTGAAGATAATGAAAAATACCGGTCCCAATATGGAACCCTGGGGAACTCCTCTCTCTAATGTGGCCATTCTAGATTTGCACACTATTTCGCTGTTATCTTGTATCCATTTTATTTCAATAAATTGCTTCCTGTTAGTTAGATAAGAGCGAAAAAGGGTCAGCACTTTGCCTCTTATCCCATAGTGTTCCAACTTCGCAAGTAAGATGTCGTGATCTACAGTATCAAACGCGGAGCTCAAGTCTAAGAAAAGTCCCGCTACTTTTTTCTTGCAGTTCATTTGATGGACTACGTCTCCTATCAAAGCCGTAATTGCCTCGTTTGTACCCCTGCTCCTCTGGTAGCCATACTGCCTGGAACTTAAAATATTGTGCAGATGTAGATGTCTCATCAATCTATCCTTCATTAGTCTCTCAAGGAGCTTTGAGATTGTTGGGAGGAGAGAAATAGGTCTATAGTTATTAGGGTCTAGTTTTGAGCCTTTTTTGTGAATTGGTAGGATCTTCGCCACCTTAAACTGGTCTGGAAAAGTACCTTCTTCAAAGCATTCGTTGAAGAAGCAAGCTAGTGGTTCAGCGAGTACATCGATGTTGTCTTTAATAATAGTAATGGGAATCTCATCGTATCCACTTGAGCTTTTAGATTTAAAGTTTTTTACAATGAGCTTTACTTCAACTGCAGTTACTGGCTCAAACGTCATATCCTTTTCTATTCTTGAGACATGTGCCTGGAGCAGTGGGATAGCATTATTTGAAATATGAAGATCACTATGCGTATGAGTAAATTTTTCCAAAAGGACAGTACACACGTCTTCAGGAGAATCTATTATTTTGCTAGCCCCACTTTCTTGTTCTATTTTTAGGACTAAATTATTCCTCGACCTTTCAGTAATTTTGTTACGGTGTTTATGGACGATTTTCCAAATCTCCTTTGACGAATCCTTCGCTTTTTCAATTTGGGACTGAATCGCAAGCCTTTTGGCATGTCTAATTACACGTTTATAAATGTTAATGTATTTTTTTTTATATCTAGATATAGAGTCATCAATTGCGCTATTTTCGCTTTTGTGGCGTATCAAACATAAAAATAATAATAAAACCTAATAAATAACTTAACACTAAATTACTGCACAATTGGTTTGTAAATAAATTAAAATAGTTAAATACATGTCAGCTTCATAGTCTAAATAATCATAATACCTACCATCGATAGAGGCATAATAAATATTCAATTAATTATTACACTTGTACTCAAAAATAAAATTTCTTTTCGTTGGCTTATTTTTAGTGTAAAAGTTATTATTAATGACCATTCATACTGCCTACCACCACGCAGTCCCTTTATTGTGAAATTGGCCACCCTTCACTTTACGAGGTCAGTGTCAACACTTGTCCAGTAATGTGATAATGGCGACAGGACAGGGGACGGCAGGGGACAGGGGACAGACCACCTGTAGCGAGGGAGGGGACAGATTGCTGTTAAGAAGCTCTTTCGTAAGTTAAAAAAAAAATAGAAGAATATCGCATAAATATCTTTCCACATTAATACATTATATGTCAAAATTATTATAGTAGGTTTATCATAGTTATACTTTTACATCTATTATAAAATTCTGTATTTGTATTGAAATCACTTTTCTATGGAGAGGGGTCATGATTTCAGGAAAAATCTTAATAGCGTGATGCAGGATCGTCATTTGTTTTGTATGGGCGCGCAGCGACATGCCAGCCTGGCGCCATCTGTTTTCATAATTTCCTTTGTCCTCGCATCGCGCCGAAACGGTTGGACAGATTGTAACCAATTTCGGTACAGGGATAGCTGGACATCCAAAGATGGTTATAGGATATTTTTTTACCCGACTACGCTATAAAAAAAATACGCGTACGAAGTTGCGCATCTTCTAGTTATTAATATATTTACTATCACATTTGACATAAAATAAACAGATTTTTTATCATAATGGGATAAAAATATAAACTAAGTATTTCCTATTAAAGTAAAATTACTTCATAGAAGGCTCAACGCAATAAGTTCCCCTCAAGATCACAGCGGGAGGTTTTACAACCTTTGATCGTTTTTCAATCGCTACTCCTGTCACCTGGTTCCATTTAGTACTATTTAAATCGTTCACCTTGGGCTAGATTCGATATTTGTAAAGGCATATGGTCCAGATATCGCCGCTATTGGTCTACTTTAGTTAAGTGGTTTATTCGAAACCGTTGTGACATTTTCTTTCCAATTAGAGTACGTACGTAAGTATAGTGTATTTTAATAGACGTAAATTAAATAGACGAGTCCTTAAATGAATAACATAAATCACTTTTTCAAAAAAAGTTACCGATTTCAATGAGGAACAGTCGTGTTCCCGTGAACAACAGAACGAGTTACTATAAAAAAATATGATCCCAATGTCATAAGGCATCAACATATCGGCCAATTGAATTTCCGAGGGAACTTGTTTGACGCTCAGGTCTCCATTACTAACACATTCTCGAACAAAGAAGTGTTTCAGTTTTAATTGTTTGGTGCGCTTATGACATTCGTATTTAGGGTTATGTGCAAGATAGACAGCAGACTCATTGTCCAGGTGTAACACCGGTTTCTCAGTTAGGGTCAGGTCACTGAAGAGTCTGTTCAACCATAAAATTTCTTGTGCAGACTCGCTCGCTGCTATGATCTCCGCTTCTGTTGAAGAGATAGATACAGTTGTCTGCTTTTGGCTTCTCCAGAATTATTTATATTTATTTATTTATTTGTGTATGTATAACGCCGACAGAACGGTAAAATAAAAATTAAAAAAAATATATTTTTCGGGTACCTCTCGAACACCTAAAGTGGGGGTGTTTTTTTTTTTCTTTTCAACACTAGTGTGTGGGGTGTCGTTGAATAGGTCTTGTAAAAATAATAGGGGTCTCTTAACATTATTTTTTGATAAAGTCAGCAGTTTTGTAAATATTAGCTCCGAAAACAAAAAAAATAGTGTCCCCCCCCTCTAACTTTTCAACCACGGGTCAAAAAAAATCATGTAAATGAGGCCTTATAAGTACTTTCAATGAAAACTATATTGAACAAAATCGGTCGAGCCGTTTTTGAGTTATCGCCAAATTTCATATTTTTCCTTTTAAAGGACGTAAGTTGACTTCCAGAAGGTAATAAGTGATTACAGTTTCTAGGGCATTTACGACCTTTTTAAAGAGCTTAAAATCTTTCTTAACTTAAAACTCGGGCTTAAAACAGCAGTTCATTGTGAAGGAGAGCAACTGCGGAACCCTACACTGAGCGTGGCCCGACATGCTCTTGGCCGGTTTTTTTTCTGTCTAAGTTACATTTACCGAAACGTCAGGGAGGCTCAAATAATTAATATACGCGATATAATCCGTTTAAATTGTTTTATTTAAATGTGTGACAATCGCGGAAACCGAAGAAAATATTAAAAAATAAATACCTACCTATACGTACAAGTGAAAATAATTAACACTAGAAATATTCGGGCCCAGACTCTCTGACCTAAGCTCAAGAATGGGACTGAAGAATATATCCCAAAATTCTTAAAATCTACCGAGGATGTGAAGTATGCACTGGCCACCAATATGTCAATGATTGGAAGCCCAGCGACGAACTTGAATATTGAATGAGAAGACGTTTTAATGTGTTGTCAAAAACATATCAAATTCTGTCTAGCGTATTTTCTATATAATTAAATAAAACGATTAGCATAGTTTTTCACCATCTATATTTCTTGACAAGAAAAAATAACGCTAGTTACTGATACTGTTAGTTCATTTATGAATCAATTTTACTATTTGATCGTAATTCAAGCATAAGATTGAGTTTACTGACTTAACTTCACATCATAAATAAATTACGACATTCGGTTTAGTAGTTCCGTAAAAGAAACATGAACGACTGAAGGACTGATCTGATACGAAATACGAAGTAGAAATTGATAGATGGATCTGTTGAGCTACTGAACTAAATTGAACTAGTGAACTAAATGAGTGATATACTTCACAGTGAACGAAAGATGCATATCAATCTTTTCTTTTTGATGACACATTTTGCGCATGACTCCTTATTTAGACTTACTTCCGTTCAGGAAGTACAAGAAAACTTCCTGAACGGACACACACACAAAAACTTAACATTATTTTTCAGAAGGGTAGATGGTTTCTTCGATTTTGAAGCGTTTGGGCCCAGCCCCGAGCATAAGCGCGCATCTAATAAAGTTTGCTTTTCTGCCCAGGATGCGATGAACCCACTGCAAGATAAGATATAATGTATAGAATTCTCGAACCTTAAGTATATTCTACGACGAACAAACGATACCGCGATGTAGAAGTAGAGTCCTATTAAAAAGTGCCATCTAGCGGCAAGTTAGGTAGTAAAAGGTACAAATTGACACAAACATACCGCCCCCCAAGAACCACTGTTCTTAAATCAATTAAAAAATTCAACATTAAAGCATCCTAAACATAACTACCATTTACCTTTGCCCCCAAATGAATACACATTAACACAGCGTAACCCACAAAATATAAAAGATAAATAATACAGAATAAGTAAACAAAATGTAAAAAAACCTATAAAACTTACAAAACCTGACGTTTAATTTACAACCAGAGTTGCCCCGTTGATGTGATAGTGATTTCGACTGTTGATTTGGCAAGGATAGTTTCCTTGCCCCCTAACCCGGATATCAGACCCTTGACTGATGTTTTCTTCAACCCGAGCAATTCAACAGCCGCCGAAGTGATGAAGGAAGCCTGTGATCCCTGGTCAGTTAAGGCCCTCAGCAAATGACGCTTTTCCCTATTGAATGTATTTGCCTCAACGACCGCTGTAGCCAGTAAGCACCCACCGAGAGGGTAG
The DNA here is from genome assembly GCA_932273695.1 of Apotomis betuletana. Taxonomy (NCBI): domain Eukaryota; kingdom Metazoa; phylum Arthropoda; class Insecta; order Lepidoptera; family Tortricidae; genus Apotomis; species Apotomis betuletana. The sequence goes on from OW026322.1 coordinate 13,639,591, forward strand.
ATGGCGATTTAGCCATGTAAACATTAGCTCCAAGGAGATATTCTGATTAAATTAATAAAGTGCAGTAAATTTACGTGTATTAGTGCAAATTCTATTGACTATTGACCAAAGTATATGTGTTATCGTTATTTATGTGATATGTGACTTTATTATTAATACAACGAGTGACTTTACACAACGTACACAGTGAACAATATTTGTGCATCATAATAACATTTCTGAATTACCCTGGACAGTGAAAAACAGTGGCTACAACATTAATAAATGTGAAAATCAATACAACGACAAATTAAAAAGTAATATAGAATAAATAGAATTCAGTGTCGGTTACATTTTATACAAAAACTGGACTTCGACCCCGGTCACTTAACTAGTTACCACTAGCGCCATCTATTATATCTATGACAAGCGTCAGTACTCGGACGTCACTATAGATCGTGCGTGATCACTTAGCTCTATTAATAGCCGGGCCGTGCGCGCGACCTATGCTTGCAAGAAATTGCCGAGTAAACTCACAAGATGGAGCTACCAATACAAATACCAACACCGTGTTATAAATGCAAGAAAGTTATCAGGTCCAAACAACATCTTAAATGTTCTGATTGTAATCATTCATTCCATATTTCATGCACTACAGTTACGCAAATCAGATTTAATTCTTTTTATGCTGGAAATAAAGAACAAATGGAAAAATGGGTTTGTAACTCATGTATTGACAAAAAAAACAAAGGTAAAAGGGAATGTACCACCGGAATTGTCACGCCAAAACAACCCACGAGTGAACCCGATACCTCGAGGACACCCCAGGATTATGTAACACATAGGAATCGTAAAAAACTACCTTTGAAATTTGCTTCCTGTGAGAATTTGTCACAAACATTAAATGAAGAAGACATAGTTAACTCCACATTGAGAGATAGTACATTCAATAGTCCTAGTAGCCTTCCTAATATGTCAACTGTGGATACATCTTCAGTTGCAACATTAAAGGTACAAGTAGAAGAACTCCACGCCGAGCTGTCTTCCGCTCACGATGAAGTAGCAAGGTTAAACAGCGAAAATGCAACACAACAGAAAGAGATAGATAACTTGAAAAAAAAACTGAATGTATTTATACAATTACTGAACAATGACTCCACAAGACAAGCTTCACCAATTAAAATTTCAAAGCACTGTGCGACAACAACAAACAACAGCAGTGCGGACAATGCGATTTTGGTCTATGAAAGTAAAATTAAACACTTAGAAAATGAAATTACATCTTTGAGACTAACAATAAAAAACCTCCAAATCAAATTGAGTAGGGCACTTACATCTAATAATGAATTGAAAAGAAAATCTGATACGGTGGTGAAAAGCGAGGCTGCTCTCTCTCGAATTCATTTAACTACTAAGTCATTACAAAAAACTGTGAAGCAATTAGAGAAGCATGTTAACTCAACTTTTATTGATAAGAGTCTAAAGTCCACCATACCCGCCGAGAAAACTACAACCTCAACGCCACTAAACAGCCTATCCGAAAATAATTTAATTAAGAAGAAGCCAAAACTGTTGCTTTTATCCGACTTTCATGGACCGGACATGTTAAAACCTTTATCGAAAATGCGCAAGAACGACTATGACTTCATGGCAGACATTATTTAATCAAGGAACCACGGAACGTGTACTTCGCGATGTAGAGATGAAAATCGTAAATTTCGGCAAAAGTGACTGCTTGGTCATCATGTGTGGAGGGAGCGACTATAACGTCACTCCGCTAAAAAAACTTATGAGTAACTTAGAAAACATTGTTAACAAATGTGCTCACACCAATGTAATTATATGTGACATTCCTAATAGCTTAAATAAATATGCAGAAGATTACAACAATTATGTCAATAGGTTTAATTCAGCGTTGCATGCGAAATATGTAAATCACTCTTATGTGTGGCTTCAAAAACCTAATAGTGTTTATTTTGGAATAGAAGATTACTACTTAAATGGCTTTAAGCTGAACTATAGGGGGAAATACAAATTAGCATGCTGTTTAAATGACGCTTTAATTAATGTAAATAAGGCATTTTATAATAGGTTACATTTTTTATCCATAAGAAATCTCAACAATCATGTAATAATTCGATAAAATTAATGGTGGAAGAGCCCGTTGTATATAACCATATTCATATACTACATCAGAATATAAATGGCATTATAAATAAATCAGATCTTCTTAGTGTTCACTTACAGGAGTTAATGGAAATGGGCAAAAATATAGATATTATTTGTGCCACAGAGCATAATATGCAATTGGGTGATGAATATCATTTAGCCATCCCTAATTTTAAGCTTGTATCATTTTACTCCAGAAACAACCGAAACGGTGGATCATGTATTTTGGTTAGGAACATACACAAATATAGTAAGTTAGACGTATTTGAAAATATATCCATACCAAATGTTGTGGAATGTGCAGCTATCGAATTAATTGATCATAAGATTATTATTGTAAGTATATATAGAGTCCCTGAAAATAGTAAACAGTGTATTGATGTTTTCTTTAGTATATTAAATATAATTTGCAATAAAATATGCTATAAGAATAAAAAAATTGTAATATGCGGGGATTTTAATATAAATATTTTAAAAAGGACCCAACAATCAATAAAATTTAAAAACTTAGTCACAAGTTATAACTTAAAGTTATCAATATTGGAACCGACCAGATTATCCAGTAATACTTGCATAGACAACATCATACATAACGTGCGCGGCAGCTCAGCCGAGGTGATCGACTTAGCCCTCTCTGATCACACAGCTCAGCTTTTGAAATGTCCGGTAAAAAAAACAAGTATCTTCACACATTGGTTTAAAATGCAAAGAGATTTGAGTGAAGAAAACATTATGAGATTCGTAGAGTACTTACAATGTCTTAGCTTTAATAACGTATATATGGCAAACACCTCTAATGAGGCCTTTAATAATTTTGCTGATCAATTTGAATTGTTTTATAAATTGTGTTTTCCTATGAAAAAGAAAAAAATTACTCAAGTGGTAAAACCGAAATGGATCAGTAAAGGAATAAAAACATGTTGTCAGCAAAAGCGTCGTCTTCTTTGGAAATACAGGCTTTCTAAAAATAATAAAGGAGAAAATAAATTAAAATTTATAAATTACTCCAAGAAACTTAAAAGGATTATTAAACTCACGCAAAAAGCTCAAAATGATTACTATATAAAAATATCGAGTAATAAAACAAGCATCATGGAACATTATTAATAAGCATAAAATCAAACAGCCAAATGATATTATATCACGAATACAATCAAATGGCAAATGCGTAACATCCCCCAATGAGATAGCCCACGAATTTAATCACTATTTTATTGAACAGACATCTAGTAACATCAATAATAATCATAATCAACAGACCAATAATAATCAATTTAATTTTACAAATACAATGACATCCAATTTATTTCAATCTATATTTATGAAACCATCCACTTCTCATGACATTTTATTAATAATTAAATCGTTAAAAAATAGTAATAGTACTGGCTATGATGGCATCAGCACGAATGTTGTGAAAGCTGCATCACTTATAATTTCTCCAATAATGAGCTATATCATAAATTTATGTATTGAATATGGTGAGTTTCCGGAAAGACTAAAGATAGCTATCATAAAGCCTCTCTTTAAAAAAGGAAATAGGGAAGACTTGGGTAGCTACCGACCGGTGGCTCTACTATCAATTTTTTCAAAAATCATAGAAAAATACATTCATAACTGTATTTATAACTACTTCGAAGGCAACTGTTTATTTGCAAAAGAACAAAAGGGCTTTCGCAAAGGAAAATCTATAGATATGGCCATTTATGATTTTATGCATTTAGTTTTAACAAATCTTGATCGAAAAATCCCAGTAGCGGCTCTGTATATGGACATGTCTCGTGCGTTTGATTTTGTTGACCATAAAATACTTTTGGACAAATTATATACATATGGAATACGGGGAAACATACATAACCTGATCAAATCTTATTTAAGTGACCGTAGGCAAGTAACTCAAATCAATAGACTAAATAGTAAAACTAAAATCGAACTTGTCTATTCATCGAAATTGCGACACATTCGGTGTGGTGTCCCACAGGGGAGTGTTTTAGGTCCATTATTGTTCATTATATATATAAATGATTTACCAAGAGTAACCGAGTCTCCCATGGTTCTCTTTGCAGATGACAGTACAATAATATTCACCGGCAAAGACTTGAACACTTTCGAAACTGACATATGCAAAACTCTAGGAAATATTATAGATTGGCTTACTAATAATAATTTGAAAGTAAATTTGGACAAAACTAAAATAATGACATTTCAACAAAGAGTTAATAATATTACAAATTTAAATATAAATTATAAGGGCCGGAAAATTGAACAAACTGACATTACAAAATTTTTAGGGATAAGTGTTGATAATAAGCTATCGTGGAGAAACCAAATCGACATAGTATGTAAAAAGTTAAATCAATTCTCCTTCGCACTATATCAATTAAGGAAAGTTGTTAACGAAAATGTAGTTCTAAATGCCTATCAAGCATATGTAACGTCAACTTTAAGGTATGGAGTTATATTCTGGGCAAACTCAGTTGATAGAGAAATTGCATTCAAAGCGCAAAAAAGGTGCATTCGATCTTTGTGTGGTCTACACCATCGTGATTCTTGTAAATCATACTTTATAAAATTAGGAATTTTAACTCTACCTTGCCTGTACATTTACGAAGTCATATTGTTTGTAAAACGTAACTTGCATTTGTTCCAGACCTTTAATAGTACACGTCTAAGGAATAAATTAGTCGCAATGTCCTGTAAAACCGCTCTGTGTCGTAAAAGTGTACTTGGTACAGCCCCTGCAATGTACAACAAGGTTCCAAAAGAAATTATTAATATAGAAAGCACAGCTGATTTTAAAAAAGCATTGTTTAAATTTCTTGTTAGTAAAGCCTATTATAAAGTGACAGATTTCTTAACAGACACCATGTAGTTAGTGGAGATGTGTACCACACGGCTCATACCAAATTACACATAAATTTTGTATGCCTGAGGGCCCAACATAGTGATACTGTATTTCATTTTTAAGACCCTAATGTATTTTAGCACCTACCTATGTTGAACAAATAAACGATTATTATTATTATTATTATTATTATTATTACTGAACTTGCTTGATTTGCTATACTAGTACTTGCTATGTTTTCTTCCTTTCCCTTATGTGTGTGAACTTGAGCAACTTGATTATCCGCCGACCCGTAATGGACGGCCGATTTGATTTCGTCCTGATCATGTAACAGAGTATGATGTCTCTTATGACAAATTTTACAAGAACCAGGATTCTTAATTCCCGAAACAGTTGAAACACAGCCCGTTATTCTGAATAAAATCACGCTTCGCGTTGACGTTCAGCCTAATGAAATCCTTACAATTCATAATTCTGTGTTCCCCTTTACAAAAACTGCAAAAGACATTTGTGATATAAAAGACTATTATACTTTGGAACAGTGGTATATTTTACATTGTCATTTCTCTTATAATCATTACCTGACACATTGTACTTCGGTTTATTATTACAATTTGGTTTTGAATCCAGAAACTCCAAAGAATGATACCTGGTTTGTAAGAAATCTTTGAATTGTGTAATTGAAGGTAAATTTGACGAAAGAGTTGCATTTTCGCTGACCTTACATTGCCAAAGTTTGCGGCTTTCCGGATCTAATTTTTGACAAACAGTGTAAATGATTATGATATCCCACGAACCAGTATCTATTCCGAGGTTTGACAGAGCGTTTAAAGTTTCTGATGTCGTATCCAACAGGATTTTTATGTCAGTGGCAGACTCAGTTAGAAGTGTCTTCAGCGCAAAGAATCGTTTTAAGATGCAATTTCCCAAATATTGCTTATTATTGTAACGACACTCTAACAATTTCCAACACCGAGCATAGCTATCGTTGGTAATAGGGATATGACGCAACAGCTGCTCCGCTTCTCCTGTCAAATGCGCTTTCAGATAGTGAAGCTTCTGCACATCGTCTATCTCCTTGTTCGTATGAATGAGCGATACGAAAAGATCCCGGAAGCTTATCCACTTTGTATAGGATCCCGAAAAACTCGGTATAGATATCTTCGGTAGTTTGATATGACTAGATTTTGAATTGGAAATCTTATTGTTGCATGAATTTGACTGCACTGGAGTGACCGATGTTTGTAATTGTTAGAAATTGGATTATGTATTACCACCCTTATAATACCAACTTGGTTATGTAGAATTGTGTGCATGCTCTTTATCTTTTTGACGTGTATTATCTACTTGGTCTGTGTCGCTCTCTTTGTCTATGGTAGCCTTAGGAGATAAACCTGTTCCAGACCTTCCGATCCTACCCGATCCGATCCTACTTATCGGATAATGTGTAGCGTAATTGTTAGGAAATCGGATAATGTGTAGTGCAATAGTTAGGACCTAAAACACTACACATTATCCGATTTCTTCCGATAAATCGGATCGGATCGGAAGGTCTGGAGCGGGTTATAGACGAATTCTGTTAAGCTGCTCTTTTCTCGTTAATATAAAGTATTGTTATATACAATTTAATGCTTCGGATTCTGTGTGTAAGTAACAGTCACAATAAACGTGAAGGCCGAACACTGCGTTTTTACTTCCACTGCCCCAATGACCATTAGGTTTTATCAGGTTAAGGGCACAGTCGACGATTGCACTGTTCTGGCTATTTCCGTTAATCTCTTCACAAATCGTATCCTGAGGATCTTCGTGTAAGAACGAGCACATCGCTGACTTGTTGGCGTCAGCGCACAGAACTTGGTCACCCGGCTCACCGTGTTCGCCATATTGTGGTATATACCGCCACGTGTTTCCAGTTCGCCGGTAAGCTTGGATTTTCTCTTATGGCCAACGAAAACCAGCCGACCTCTGCGAACTACTCTAGCCAATCAGTCGAGAAACTTCGAGGCGTGGAAAATTACCCTACATGGAAATACCAAATAAAAATGTTGCTGACACTCGATGGCGTATGGGAGGATGTAGAAGGAACAGACATGGATCCCTCGCGCGTCAGTCGAGCGCTCGCTACCGCAAAATGTATAGGTACCTACTCATAAGCTTCATTAACATTATGTTCAGTTAGTCAAGTTACTGTTACTGCTACTGTACAAACTACTTCTATACTTTGTGATGGAGACTTTAAATATTTTTTTTATTTTTCGGAAAAGAACGCTGAAATCGTTTTTGATATCTCTATCGCCATATATCCTTTATATAGTCAACCTATTCGTATAAATGCTGCATAACGTAGCTCGAATACCATGACACTAATGGCTCTGTGAGCAGCAGACCTCGCGAGATTGTTTGGAAATGAAAAATTGACATTTTTTACCTTTTCTACCCCCATATCTCCGCCACTTTGAAAAGTTTAGAAAAAAATACTTGAAAATAAAATTATGTTTACCTACATATCGAACCTATTCACAAAATTTCATGAGCATTGGTCGAGAAATGTGGCCTGTACGCCAGAAGAGTCGGAAATCCGGACACCAAACATCCGGACAAATGAAAGAAATTTTGGCGAAGCTGTAACAGAGGCGCTTCGCTCGTTCGGTCAATAATATGCCCGTTATTTGTCCGTGATAAAGAGATACTGCTCAGCTGGATATATATACACGATGATTTTAAATCGGTGATCAGGTTCAGGTACCAATTTTTCTAACTCAGTAATTAATGGCGGTCACGTTGAAGTCGTAATTACATGAAGTGTCGTTTTATGAGAGGTGAGACGGATTGCTCTGATTTGGTCACGAGGATGTGTATGCTATTTGTTCCCAACAACTATCTCAGAGGCCGTAGCCACCGCCTCCTGGCGGAGGAAGGGGCTCGCACGGTAGCTCGCAAGCACTCGCCAATTGTCTGTGGACGGACAATGCTGAACAATTTTATTTCCTCCGAACCAGGTTGCGATTTGTTTACGGATAAATGGAGCGAACTTCACTTTGCAGTGATGCGTTATTGTGAATGGAATGTATAATTCATGCCCAAACTTTATAATTATAATTAGGTATTATGTTTTTACTTTGTTTAAGGGATTTTGTGTTAAAGAAGTTTCCTGTTCTAATTGTAATTATTATTGTATGTATTATATTGTCTGCGTTATGTAAGGTCTGTTACTGTTTTTGAACCTTTATAAAGTCTCTTAGGTCGATATTTTGTTAGTTAAGTTTAGAACTTAAGTTTGCCAGTGCCTTGGCGTATTGCTGTAATGCTGGTAGATTCATTAATGTAAATAAATAAATAAATAAAATATATATATAAATATAAATGAAAACAAACTTTTATTTTGATATTATAATTTTTATTTTGAAACCAATTATGTCTTAAATTCCTTGTCACCCTACTAATCTGTATTTGTGAACTTAGAACCTCCTTAATAATTTAATAGCAATGACAATTTATGAGTAATACCTTGTCATTGTCATTACATAAACAAAGTCGTAGAAAATTTCGTGATATTTCCCGCCAAAGCGATGGCACTTGACGTAGGTATCGTACTTCAATAATTTATGTAGGATGTGACCATGTATCTCTGGTTATTAGTTTTAATTATGTTTTGACTTTTAATTCATTAAACAGTGATGTACCTAATTACGTGAGACCTCGCCTATTAAGTCTAATTTTAGCTGGATATTAATATTGTTCTACTCCTGATCACCGATTAAGAATCATCGTGTATATATCACGCTGCCTCTTCGAATCTGGCCCCTTGCCTTCGACAGGTTATTCCTGTGACCTGTCACCTGTCCCGGCCACAAAGCAGCCACATTTGACATCCGTATCTTAAACGACAAATTCATTTTGCGGTTCTCTCTCCCCTCTGTATAATGTGTACCTACCTTATAGTTTATGAACTTAGGTCGCGTTTTGAGTGTTGTTGTTATGTCCTCGTAATATTGTGGTGAATATTGCAACATTGATTTTTGCTGTTATCAAATTTATTGGGAGCTTTTATTATGAGGATAAGGGCATTTTCGCTTAAGATATAGTTTCATGGCAGTGGACAGTGGTGTAAAAGTTGTTTGTAATAGTTAACTGGGAATAAACGCTTATAAACGATTTCTCTAAAAATACTTAGTGCATTTGTGATTTTTTTTATGATGTTGTATAGCCCTACAGGGGTTTTACAACCCACGCCACATTCCGGATTTTCGGTGGTACTAATTTATTTTACTGGCAACGACACATTTTGGTAACTGACGTTGAAAGACGGTGAATGTCACTGATGTAAACAAAGAGGAAACAGGACTATATACTCCGCAAATTTCAAGTTATTTTTGCATAAAAAAACTATTCACAGTGATGAAAATCAACTTTTTTTTTAATAGGATTCAGTATTTATTTCGCAAGAAGAACGAAGGATTGAGCAGCATTCCGGTAAACAATGTTTTGAATTTGGTTAATGATAAATCATTGACAAATCGCTACTGGCGTTTAATAATGCAAATATGATATGACGTATGCACATTATTAACTGCCCCACTATCCCTGGGTAGGACCGACACTTGTTAGGCTATAAAAATGATTAGCTTAAATATACATGTACATGAATGGGCCTGCATGATATTGCGTGTGTCACTTATAAAAAAGTTTTAGTGTACAGTCAGCACCAAAATTAACTTTAGCAGCACGAATGCTATGCTGTGGATGCTGTGGTACCTAACAAAAATGTTGTCTTTTATCGATTCTGCCGGGGCCAAAGGTAGTTGATAATTTTAGTACGCAATTTGATACAAGCCCATAGTGAATATTTGTCCACTTTTATTTTGTTATTTTTTTTTCAACCACAGTCGGGTAAAATTCATCCTATAACCATCTTTGGATGTCCATCAGCTATCCCTGTACAAAAATTGGTTAAAACTCGGACAGCCGTTTCGGAGTGATGAGGGGCCATATGACCAACAGATGGCACCAGTCTGCCCGCCCATACAAAACAAAAGACGATACTGCATCGCACTATTAAGATGTTTCCTGAAATCATGACCCCTCTCCATTGAAAACAGTTTTTAAATATAAATCTAGAATTATAGAGAGCGTTAGCGCGCAGTTTTCGATTGGCCGCCGCCACCTCTGATGATGAATCGCGTACCGATTCGAAACATGTCGAGTGATATTCGACCTACGACGTGAGTAAACCCGTTTCGAATACCTATTTTAATGTCTGAGACCCATCACGGGTGTTTTCTAATATTCACTACATAGTATAAAACAAAGTAGCTTCCTGCTGTCTAACTCACATATGTATGCTTAGATCTTTAAAAATACGCAACGAATTTTGATGCGTTTTTTTATAGATAGAGTGATTCAAGAGGAAGGTTTATATGTTACACATGCATAATTTATCAGCATTGCACCCGTGCGAAGACGGAGCGGGTCGCTAGTACTACGAGTATATTAAATTCTTCGAGAAAAACTTACCGTTTCTTCGACACTGCAACTACACTTCACTTTACTTTTCACTTCACTACACTTCACTTGAACACGTCCGCTCTGCTCGGGAGGCGGGGGCGATCTGCGCTCGGAGGCGTGGCCGGCGGGCGTGGGCGGGGCGAGGGTGGGCGTAGCCGGGGGGCGTGGCTGGTTAAATATTTACAGGGCAGTAATGGATAGAGGGTTAACTGAGATAAGGCTGCATCAAATGTATATATCTATATAATACAGTTCGCTTAAATTTGGTAGCTAAGCAATACGTATACGTATATTGAAAAAAATACTTATACTGTTGAGTTTCTTTCGGCTTTCTTCTCAACAGCGGTCTCCTCTTGCGAAATGCCCGTAGATTCACAATCTGACTTGTAAAGGTGCCCTTGTGGCCTACTTACTGAATAAATTATAACATTTCATTTCATATTAAGTTTTCAACAATTTTACTAAGTAGGTACCGAAAGGTTGTCTGGAAGAGATCTCTTTTTAGCGATAAGGCCGCCTGTTGTCTACCGCAATTTAAACATTGTATTTGTTTTGTTTCCTTTTGTAAACTTATATTTTGGTGTGTAAGTGCAATAAAGTATTGTTGTATTGTACTATTCAGTTATTTATCCGGCGACTATGCGAAGATCAGACATCAGAGAGAACCTTCTGTGGCAGTGGCGTGGCGTCAAACACAAGCTTAGGGCAAGCCGGGGTATATTTCATGTCTTTTCAATCGCCGTCAGTCCGTTGTCAGGCTCCTTAGCCGTTCAAAAATGCTGATGATTGTTTTCCACAGTCTAATAACTAACGGTTAGTCTTACCTTACCCCATTAGACAATAAACTATGTTACCTACTCTTACCGCATCTTACCTTATATTATAATATAAGGTATATATTATACAAGCAGCGCCGCGCGGTGCTGCCCGGGAACTCTACATTTTACGGGATAAAAGTGGCCTTTGTGTTAATCCAGAGTGTCAGCTTCCTTCATTATTGACAATGCAATACAATACAACAATTCTGTATTGAACAACAAGAAAAATATTACAATTGAAACCTTAATTTATAAATGGTAGACAAAAGGCGGTCTTATCGCTAAAGAGCGATCTCTTCCAGACAACCTTTTTTAGGGTTCCGTACCCAAAGGGTAAAAACGGGACCCTATTACTGAGACTTCGCCGTCCGTCCGTCCGTCCGTCCGTCTGTCACCAGGCTGTATCTCAACAACGGTGATAGCTAGACAGTTGAAATTTTCACAGATGATGTATTTCTATTGCCGCTATAACAACAAATACTAAAAATAAAATAAAATAAATATTTAAGGGGGGCTCCCATACAACAAACTTGTTATAGATTATATATATGTATAGGTACGGAACCCTTCATGCGCGAGTCGGGCTCGCACTTGCCCAATTTTTTATTTATTTATTTATATATTTATTCAAATGTCCAGTCGTTTGAGCGTGAAGTAACAAACATTACCTTCACATAAACACACTTACAAATGTTTACAAATGAAGCGAAAATTGAAAAATTTAATGATTCGGACAGGATTCGAACCTGCGTTTCCAACGGCTTTCCAGTTTCCGGGCCAACACGGGCGTCCTCCCAATTGGACCACCGAATCAGATGTCAGAGTCATTGAATTTTTCAACCAGTTGCTTCGACATGCCTTAGGGTGGCATCGTAGCGCCATCTACGGTAAAGATTTAGACTTTATCGTCGGCACCATCGTCTCAAATTTGTTGAGAATCGATAGTAACGATGTGCTACACCCGAATTACTTATTTCTATTAAAGCAGTAGTAACGTCTGCTCACGTAAACTAAATGTTTACAAATGAAGCGAAAATGTAAAAATTTAATGATTCGGACAGGATAAGTTCACGTTAGCAGACGTTACTGCTTTAATAAAAATAAGCACACTTACAAACTTTCGCCTCTATATAATATTAGAAATATTATATTATATAAGGTCAAACCACGATGCGATATCGTGTGTGCGAGGTCAAGCGACCGACTAATGCGGCTGGTTACGATCGCGCGCCGAATTGCCCGAACAAAGCGGAAGTCAGAGGCATAATGGCGCGGCCGGGGAGCGTACCTACCTGGTTAAATATTTATAGGGTAGTAATGGATAGGGTTACTCGAGAAGAGGCTGGAGGCTGCAGCTGCATCAATGTATATCTAACTATGTCATTGTTTTTACCTTTTGTACGCCAAGCGATTAGGAGGACTAATTCCTTTTAATTTTTTTTTTCATAGTATGACAAATATATATATATAATTATATATATAATTTCAACCAACTCTTTGAAGAGAATAATACTTTTCCTCGAGTGTAGTAACATAGCTATTTCATGCTTCCATTACCTGCAGTCGCGAAAAATTAGTTCTTTCAATTTATTTTCGACTGCACGCAATCAAAGCATGAAATAGCTACGTTACTACCTAGAACTCAGGCATAAGTATTATTCCCTTCAAAAAGTTGGTTGAATTATCAATATATTTGTCATAATATGAAAAAAATATTTTTTAAAAGGCATAAGGCCTCTTAACCCTTAAATGCATGAATTAAAAAACACAATATTATAAAATATTATGTTATTTCAAATAAATGTTGCTAGTTTTCAACCAGTAATTAATTTTTGTTTATGTAAGCTGCATCTTACACCATGCATTTAAGGGTTAATTGTGATTAGAACGCAACTAAACGTGCTCATGGTCCTAGATAAAGAGCTTAAGAGTAATATAGGCAAATTGTGTAAACACTTAAAGTTATCGTAATTTAGTGCAGTGGTGCAGCTGACTTACTGAGCCGGCGGTCCTAGGTTCGCATCCTGGCAAGGTCAAATATTTATGTTATGAACTCGAAGTGTTCCTGAGTCATGGATGTTATCTATATGTATTTATCTGTATATTGTAGTCTAGTGTCCATAACACAAGTCTACTAAACCATACTGTAGGACTAGATCGATTTGTGCGAGGTTGTGTGATAATTTTATTATTGTTTATCTAGGTGCACAGCAGGACCTCTGCCAAGTAAGTTTCTGTCAATAAAATAATTTTTGTGACAAGCTTTTATAGCCGACTGTACTTTTCTTTAAACATCCATGCTCACCGAGACGATTTTAAAAACCCCAAACTCGGGGTACCTACGGAACCCTAAAAATATACTTTTTTCCAGGAATGAGAGGCAAATGAGGGGGGGTCGTTCCTAATCATTAAAAACTCAAGCTTTCTAAAAATTATCATCCATTCCTCTGTGAATAAAACAACAAACATTTTTAAATAACTGTATATTTCCTTAAAATTACTTTGTACAATTATAAATACTTATAATCTAAGTAAATTATTAATATTATGCTAAGTTTGCCAAATAAGTGTCTTCTAAGAATCATTTACAATATAATACTCACATTAATTTGTCCATCAAAATCAAAATAAACTTTATGGGCCAATTTACTAGATAATAGGGTATGCACAGTGTTGGAGACAGTTAAATTATTTTTTTCCAAAAATTCTTGGTATAAAGATCAATCTACAAACTGCAGATCTTAAATTTGTATGTAGGTATGTGTGTATGAAATGCTTAATGTATACAAAAACTGGTTATAAATACATTCATATCAAATAAAACATGTACACCGATGAACTTATCCCATGGGATCTTCTCCAGTTAACCTTTGAGCAATTGACAACATTTCATATTTATAACAGGTGGAAATTTATATAGAGATAGACAGGGCTTTATGTCGTGTACCTTAAAAAAAAATCTTTGAATTTATTCTTCAGTATTTAAAGAAATATACGAAAATACATCAAATACCTGCAATCTAAGACAATACGGGCTGGATAGGGTTGTTGTCTAAACCAAAGAGCGAAAAAATATATATTTTTTTTATTTGACGTTGACGGATGACAGATGTATATCGAATTTTATTAAGTTTTTTTTTAATAAGAAAACCGACTAAAGTAACCGTTCCATTAAGTTCTGGTTTTGGTGTTGCCACATTTTAAAATGAGTATGTTTTTATAAATTAATAATAAAATAAATAATCATCTCAGAAAATAAATTAAAACAGAGATTACTTCATCTTTTTAAGCACAATTCAGAAAAGTAATAAAATGATAGTCTTAAAAATATGAAATGTTGTCAATTGAAGGAATGTATTCGATGGAGGAAGGTATTCGAAGAAAATAGGCAAACTACACTGCAAAATTTTCCTCAATTTAATATTACCAAAATATGACAGTTTGCTATGTTTTTTTCTGAAGGTCTCTATGGCTCCAAAACACAATTTAAAAAATCGGTCGGCAATTGTATTCACATTGGTGAAAGCGTTGAATTTTTGACAGATTTCAGTTTCAAATCATTAAAATTTTGAAATTTTTGTCAATCATCGACCAGTTTTTTAAACTGTCAATGTCATTATAAACGTTTAACGAAATATGTTGGTAATATTAAATTGAGGAATAGCAAGGAATGTCGGAAATAATTTAATTGTCTTGCATAAACTGTACCTAGCTAAATGGCAATGTTTTTAAATTTCAAAGTCGTTAATACTTAAATTGAAACCCATTTTGTTAATTCATTACTCAAAACCCTAGCATCTGCGTACACAAATTTTACGTTGCTTGTATATTAATCCGTCATTAAAGTTAAGTTAATTGGTATCGTTGTTTCATTTATAAAATATTAAATTATAATTCCATCCGTTCTAAATTCACTAAATAAAGTCAAAATACAATACAAGGAAACCAAAAAGGCAAACACTGTTATTATTTCAATTATTTGTAACCCAGTTTTGACGATACTCAAAACTAACAAGATTCTCGCACATTGTCGTACCAAAAACGGTACATGACCAGGGATCGGATATTCGGATGCTTTAAGTGGTATACACTTCAGTGTCGTTGTTGAGTTGTATGAACATGCATTTTCCTTCAGTTTACTTCATTTTGTGACACTATAATAACTTTTTAACAAAAACTAACCGACCTCAATGTAACTAAGTTATGTTACATGACCAAGGGACCAACTAGAAAGTATACTCTTTGAAACACTCAGCATTTTAAAAGGAATAAGGCCTCTTAATAATAATTCGCAACAAAATCGCAAATGAGGATTTGTTAGTATTTATGTAAGTATAGCTTAAAATGTAAAAATAATGGAAGATCTTTAATTACAATAATTCTATAATACATATGTCAGGCAGTCAGTGTCAGGATAGTAGACGAGTGTCAGGGCTTACAAGGCCGAGCCAAAGGCGAGGATTATGGACCACTGTTGTCTTGTATAAAGAAATTTTGAATTTGAATTTGAAATAAGTATGTGTCCATTTTTTTTTACACTACGGCGGTGGCAAACAAGCATGCGACCCGCATGATACTATACAACACGTTGGATCTAGCCCTGAGGCGAGCCCGCTTATGTCATGGGTCTCTCTTTCTCAGGTGAATATGTGTGTCAGTTAGGTCTCTCAGACTAGTACGCGTGTCAGTCGGGTTTCTCCCGCTTGCCGCGGTTCCGCGGCGGCGCGGGCAGCTTCTTGTGCACGTACTTCACGTGCGTGTGCACGGAACCTGACTGAGTGAACGCCTTGCCGCAGATCTCGCACGAGAACGGCTTCTCCCCTGTGTGGACCTGGGGAGGGAAATAGTACATTACGAAAAAAGGGTGGTTAACGAGGAATTACAAACGAGTGTCTATTAGAAGCCCGAAGGCGAGGGCTTTAATGACACGAGTTTGGAATTCCTTTACACCAGAGTCACGTACAACGTTTTTCATCACACTTTGGAGGAAATAAAACATAAGTAATAAATAGTAGTCAATACCAAAATTACTTACCGCCCTAGGGCGTAATACCGCCTAATCAAATAAATAATAAAAAATGATATAATACCACATTTTTACATTTTCGAGAATATGCTAAAAGGGCGTAAACGACAAGTAATTGGTCACAGACCAGAAAATCATACAGTCGGACTATTACTAAGATGGATTTAATATGGACATTGTACCACTGGTTTTTTTGTGTTGTATTTCCTTTTCCTTGATGTTTGAGCATTTGTTACTCCGATGTTCGAATTTCAAGTTCTGTATCAAACTGCCCCGCTCACTCAAATAAAGTTTGACGCGAGAGCGAGAGGGATGGCAGGATACAAATTCCGATCTTCGGGGTAGCCCTACAGAAGTTAATGGGCGAATCAACTTTTAAGTGCACCTTGTTGCTATGGTTACGCAAAAATTTGTCCCCCGGACAACCTAAGCATTTTTCTATGAAACAGTATGAAGGTGTTACATATAGTGATTTGTCATGGTCTGACCAATCACTATATGTAACACCTTAATCTGAATGTACATGACTTTACAACAGAATAAAGAATATAAAGATGTCACTTGGACAACGGGGACAGAGCAAACAACACAAAAAAGTTGATTCACCCTAATGTAGGTAAGATAGCCGGTGAAATTACTAGCATAGAGGCATTCCATCTTCGTCCTCCGGGTAGGCAAGCACTTGTGACTCCTCTGGTGTTGCAGGTGTTTATGGGCGACGGTAATCGCTTTCCATCAGGCGATACGTTTGCCCCTATGACATAAAAAAATATATATATATATGTAGTCTGAAAGTAAATATTACTCACGGTCTTGTGTTTCTGCAGCATGGTCTTCTGGGTGAAGGCTTTCCCGCACAGCTCGCACTTGAACGGCCTCTCGCCCGTGTGCTTCAGTAGGTGCGTCTGCGCACAAAATGTAACTGTTCAGTCTGGCCGTCAATAGAGGGCAAACATTTATGATGACTATTAATATTTTTAAGCTTCCGTACTCAAAGGGTCAAAATGGGACCCAATTACTAAGACTCAACTGTCTGTCTGTCACCAGGTTGTATCTCTTAAACCGTGATAGCGAAATAGTCGAAATGTCACTGGCGATGTATTTCTGATGTATTATATTTGTTAAATTAAGAGTCCGCAGCAAGCTCGATTCTTCATACAAACGTAGTTACGTCCTTATTTTAATATAACATGTCACATTATCATGAAATTCTCTAAATATAATGAGATAAGATATATCTAGGGCTAAAACTAGTTTATGACTCTTGAAATGTTAATAGAAAGAAAATAGAGCGAGTACAAGTTTTGCATTTTTAGACCCCAGAAAGTTGTTCAGTTTGGCGGCATACTACGACCAAAATATAGTTTAGATTGAAGTCAAAACCTATTTCCGGTGTCGATTAAACTATGCAGTTTGATAAGAAAAAAGATTTATCAAAATTGATCTCGTAGTTTTAAAATGAGAGCGTAACTACGAAAACCTTAAAATAAATTACAAAAAATTGTTGCGAAACTGCAGCGAATTACTCTAGCGCGGGGAACGGTCCGGGGGGGCGGCGGTAAGCACCGCCCTTATCATAGCTACTCCTAGCCAGCCTCGCGCAACTCTCAAGGTAAAAAACGATCGACAACGGCTGTATGAAACGGAGGTGATTTTTTTACCTAAGTTTGAAAGAACGTTGAAACCTACAAAGCATTAGATAATTGGCGACAATCGAATTTAGGCGGGTTGTACTTCAGCCGCCATTTTTGTCCGCCATGCCATGTTAGATGACGTTTCTATTTTGTTGTGTAGTCTGTCACTTCTGTCAAGGTTCTGCGATCTTTTCAAATAATTCAAATTTCACAAATAATCTAATAATTTGCATTCTTTGGGTGTAGTGGTCGTGGTCGTCTAGAAGGTACACAAGACAATCACAATTGCAAAAATGAGTGGATTGAAAAGGAAAAAGTGCGAAATATGCAGAATGAAAACGTGTCGAATGGACGGTCAAAAAAGACTATTCATGGCAAGATTTCCACCGTTCGAAGATCGGTAAGTAAAAAATATACTTAATTACTGCGTGTTATAACCATGTTAATCGTAAGTTTCATTGAAAACTTGGTATTTCGGGTAAAATAATACATACCCTTATACGTATGTAAACAATAGTGCTGTATGTAAGTTTTATCGATAATTTTCATTTGAATTGAAAAATACCTGGGTAAACACGGAATATCTTTCTTCAAGCAAAAGCCTATTGGTATGTGTACTTATACAAAAGTGTGCACTTGAATACAGCTGTTAAAGCCGTCTCAGATGAGAGGATAAGACATTATTATCACTACTTTTTATGCCAGTTTGAGTTAGATTATGGTCACAGAAATATTTTACGAAAAATCTTCAATGGACTATGAATGGTACGGTTTCATCTGGACAAACAGATTCATTTTTACTCTGTAATTTTCTGTTTACCCTGTATTATTTGTGTTGCAGAACTTCCAACCTGGAGCACAGACTGGAGTGATGAAACGGCTTTTTTCGTCTATGTTTATCAGCAAGCCAAGCAAAGTTTGAACGAAATAAAATTATTTGCACACTTGTTTTTTTTTATGAAGTCAGTAACCTAAAGTAAACCAAATGTTTACATTGAAGCGAAATATTTAATGATTTAAATTACCGGAAAGCCGTTGGAGACGCGGGTGCGAATGCGAACCGCGCCTGAACCATTTTTTTTTAAATACCGATATCGATATCGATAATTCGATAATTTGTGTAACATGTGACATCCCTATTTTGTTCTTGATGTTGGCATTATGTCATGAGTTGACACTGACACTGATATCGTTTGCGGCTTTATATTGGCAGTATGTTTCGCCCCCGTTTCATACTAATGCGAGTTCACGCTTTTTGTATGGCACTCCCGTCTCTTAAAACGTAGTGATTACATACTCTTTGCTCCTAGCGCGCTCTCGCTTTACTGCTAGCGCCCTGTCTTCCTCTAGGTGAAACAACAACATTTTAAAGCGTAAGCGCGCGATCTCAACGCGGAGTTGAGCGGACCTTGCTGCGGACTCTTAAATCATTGATACAAAGATCTTTGATTCTGTTTTTAGTAAAAACAGAATAAAATAATTATTAAGTGCGGCTCCCATACATCAAACGTCTTCGGTTGCGTTAACTTTGCACCTCATTTGTTTCCGGCGAAATACATATAGGTACTTTAATCTTTGTATCAATGGTTTATGTGAAGTTGTAATAGTATAAGCCGAAGGCGAGGGCTTTAATGACACGAGTTTGGAATTCATTTACCACCAGAGTCACGTACGACGTTTTTCATCAGACTTTGGAGGAAATAAAACAAAAGTAATAAATAGTAGTCAATACCAGAATTACTGACCGCCCTAGGGCGCTTTCCGCCCGGTTTTCTATAGCATGTAAGCCCTTAAAGTGTGACAAAAATTACTTACCGCCCTAGGGCGGTTTGTGTGTTGAAAATATAATAAGTACCTGCAATCCTTTGTGGGTGGCGTACCGCAGCGGGCAGTGCGGGCACGCCAGCGGCTTGTCGCCCGTGTGCGAGCGGATGTGGTACTGCATACAAAACATAATGTTAATGTCGAACAATCACGCGCCACGTGACGGGACACCACCCACAAAAAGAAATATACAGCGTAAATGGGCCATAGGTAACGCCGACGGCTTGCCGCCCGTGTGTTAGCTGACGTAGTATTTCATACAAAACAAAATTTTCAAGTTGCTATGTAATTATACTGGCCTATCATTACATAGCAACATTAAATACCAAGTATATCAACAAATCCAAAAAAAAATTATATTACTGTTATTGAATATCAGCGGCTTGTCGCCCGTGTGTAACTAGACGTAGTATTTCATACAAAATAAAATGTTAAAATTGTTCCTAAATGATGCCTCAGGAGGCCTCAGGGCCAAATGTCACCCACAAACCCAAGTAAAAAAACTTGTAACATGGTCTAATTGATGCTTGGGGCTTGTCACCCGTGTGTAAACGTGATACTGCCTACAAAACAAATTATAAACAAAGAAAAAGTCATGCTTCGGTATAGACTTCGGTGCCTTCAGCACCCACAAACCGAACTCAAACATAAGATTGAATAAGCTTTTGCAAACGCCAACGCGGGCGCCAAAATGGAACGGACCCACGCCATACTGTATGCCAGAGGTTGCATAGCGTATTAGCGCGGCATGCACCTAGGTAGAGTCAAAACACACTAACTCTTCCAAGCAAATGAACTGTCAAAGCATACAAAGTGAGTCAGTTTGTATGGTTTGATAGTTCATTTGAAGGTTTGACTCTACTACTGTGTTTAAAACTGGGGCATAAGTTCATGCCCGGTTTCGAAATGTTAATGTTTGTGTACCTGCAACGCGACAGGTGTGGAGTAGTGCTTGGGGCAGTGCGGGCAGGCGTGCGGCTTCTCGCCGGTGTGAGATCGAATGTGATACTTCAGCGCGATGTTGTTCTGCAACAGACAACACAAATCAATTACGTTGTCAAGTCATCCTGGTCACGGCACCAAAATGTAATGACGCACTCGACTTTGTATATGAAGCAGATACCGAAAGGTAATCTTTCTTGTCTACAACATAGAAATGTTTCTGGCTAAAATCATCTTTGTTCTGTTGTTTGTTTGATTATATGGTTTGCAGTAATTTACTTAAGTCTACCCAATATTATATTCAGTTTAAAAACCGTTTCCGCTACTCATACATTATTTTCATTGAGACTGATCTTAATCCTATTTCACTAATTGTTTGGAAGTGACGTATGTCTGCTGAGAAATCAACAAATATCGGTTGACTGTAGCTTAATTTCATGACATTCACGTTGTGAAACAAGATTAAATTTCCAAATTGACATATTTGCAGAATTATCAGTTTATTCTTGACATGCGATTAAACTAGTGGCATGCTGGCGTTATGTTAGTAAAATCAAAGTAGATTATTAAAGAAATAGAGTTTTCACCTGACAATTGTTGCACCAGTGTGGTGAAATAGGGACCAGAATTTAGTCTACTTATATGTATCCTTCTTTAAATACTATACCTTTTACATCCTGGTCACGGCACCACATTGTAATTTACCTGACACTTTTTCCCGCACATCTCGCACATGAAGTGGTCACCGTATCTGTCGTATTTTCTTCCCGTCTTGGGCAGACAGCGCCGCACCTTCACCTTTAGATGCACGCGCTCGTAATGCACGCTCCGGGACGCTTCGCTCGCGAACGTCATGTCACACTACACATAAGATTTAAATTATGAATTACTGAAGAAACTGAATGAAGCATTCACGAGAGTCATATATAAAAAAAAATAGGAGGTAACTCGTTATCGCTAAGGTGATATATAGCAGAGGCTAAATACAGGCACATACCTCCTGGCACTGCGTCTCGCGCTGTCTGTGCCGCTCGCGCACGTGTTCGTGTAATGCCTCGTCGTCCTTGAAGTTCTCGCCGCACAGCGAACAAGCCCTGCCGACAATAATACCATAATAGATTAGACATTAGATTATTTAGACACATAATATATTAGGGCGGTGGATTCGTGAATGTCCCAGTTCACAGGTATTTGTGGGTAGCCATAAATATGCGATCGGGGGCTAGACGAATTACCGCCGGCTTGTCTAAAGTTTTACTAGTTTTACTTTACTTTTTGCCTTGTTATCGGGCAGAAAATTCCACTTACGGCCTAGGGTGACGTAAACTGTAAAACAATTACTTTTTGGCGTTTTACAAAAACTTTTCATTCAATTTCTATAATGAGATAGATAGAAAGAAATACGGATTAAATGACCGAGCGAAGGGTCTCCGTATCAGCTTGGCCCTAAACTCCTTCGTATCTTATGGATAGAGCGTAGTGTTGTGGTAGCTTACCTCGTGTGTTGACAGCCTTTAACAGCGAGTGTAAGGTGCCGCGCACGCGCATACTCGCTTTCAAACCGCACTCCGCAAATCTCACAGTGAGCCACGCCGGTTTCCACAGTCTGTAGACGAAATATACATTGTAATCATGACAGCACAATCAAGGATTAAAACGAATCTAGCTTTCGGCTATGAATACAGTACAGATAGACTTCTGTCGGAATATCAAAGATATGGTATCTTTTCCAAGTATACTTTTTTAACCCGTCAAGCGTCCAGTAGACTAACGTTAGTCTACAGCAATTTTGTGCCGGTAGCGTCCAGTAGACACACGCTAGTCTACAGCCCAAACCGCTCATTGGATCAATTTCTCTGCATCGATTCGTTATGGTGGCAGCTTGATAGATATTTTACTATCCAACAACAGCTATCAGAGCACACAAATTTGATTTTTAACCAATCAGAATCCTCAATAGTGACGTGTAAATTTTTTTTTTTCTCTACATTGGCGGAATTCGTCCGCCATTTCGAAAATCACTTGCATTTGAGGTGTCGTGTCGTGTAATAAATATGTCCAAATCTTTTAAACGGAAAGTGTTTATATTATGTATTATATATCAAATTACTGGCAATTAAATAAGGTTTTCGTTTTTAACCCTTCGTCTGTGTTGGTATAGGATCCTGACCACATATTAAACCTTCTTTTTGCATTTTTTTACGGACATATTTTTTTACTCATTGCAGCACAAATGAGGTTTGAACGCAAGATTTTTTTTAATCTCACAGACGAAGGGTTAATGTTAAATTTAGCCGCTCGACATTGTTTCCTAGTGAAAAAAGTCCTCAAGTTTGAATGACGCAATAATTTTGCAATGATGGCCGTCGTAATTCATTTGTTTCCTAATTTTCAATTGTTCAAAACCTTACGAACAAATAATAGTTTTATAATACACTTTCTCAGGATTTCATTTCATATATTAGATTGGTGTAAGGTCTTGGGAATTTTGATAGATTTATGATTTTGTTCAAACAGTGCTCAATTTCGCGGCAAATCCGCCATGACAGTTGCGATTCGGGCGGCGTAAGTTTGTAGCGTGCGCGCACGTTCTCGTAAATAAATATTTGTTGTGAAGTAATTATTAGGTGTTTAGTAGTGAATTTACGTAAAATTGACGCATAAACTAGCCAGTATCATTTTAGTGTATGTAAAATGTGATATGTGGTTTTAAATTGAGTGTAAATTGTGAATGATTAGTGACGGATGTGACGGAAAGCGAACATCTTGGAATATAAATAAATCTACATCTCACTACAAGTAAGTGCGGCTATTATAACATATTGTGCCGAATTCCAAATTTATCTAGCTCTCTAACGATATATAACACATCTCATATAATTATTCTCGGGGTAGGTAAAATTCCCATCTTTAGCGGAAATTCAGCCGTTTCTTGTTTGTATGGGACATTTTGCGGTGTTTTGTTCTAGGAAGGTCTGACACTTGACGGGTTAAGTATTCACCATTAGTCACAAGAAAGTATTTAGTAAATAAATAGTCACTGGATGAGGACTATGTCCAGCAATAATCTCGAAAGGCACCAATGATAATTATTAGAAAACAAATAAATATCCTGGTCACCGCACCAATTTCATAAACCTTTAACGCCAGTCAGCTGTAGTGCCATAACTAAATTTTACATCAATTTTTTGTTAAACAAGTGCGCCTGACTTCTTTGCTGGCATCTGAGGAACAGTTTTTTTTTTAAGCAGGATTCAAAAGATTACTAATTCAGTTCGTATGTTTGTTTACTGATATAATGAAAGAGTTGTTTCACCTGTCGATGCGACTTCTTCTTGTGCAGCGCGAGCCCGAGCGCCCCGAGGAAGGTCTCCCCGCACACGTCGCACGACTTGTTCTCGTTCGGATGCTGTATGCGCACGTGCGTGCCGTATGTCGAACGTTTCCTGTGACATTACGACATAAATGTGGGGTACACTACAAAACTCCGACATTTCACTTGTCCGAACACCGAAATCTCATAATTCCGAAAACCATGTTCTGGTGAAATATTTTCACTTTTTTGGGATACCATACAAACCTACGTACTCCTATAAACCTAATCCAACCTAATTAAATTGTTTCACAACCATCCACAGCAAATATCATCGTTTGGCGTGATAGCGCTTTCGGTATTATGAAAATTTGGAATTATAATGGATTCGGATAAATTAAACTTCGGAATTTGTGGGTGGTCCGATAAATCTGGGATTGATGCTGGTAGAGCTGGAGGAGATAAAGAGCTGGCTGGGAGACGATTAGTGAAATTAAATGAAATAATTTATTCTGTAAGTCAAGTCAGATTGTGAATCTACCGGCATTTCTCAAGAGGAGACCGCTGTTGAGAAGCCGAAAGTCTTAAAACGAAACCGCACAAGCCCTAATAGCCCTAATTGGTAGTAATAAAAAAAAAGCTCTACTTGGTCCTATTCACCCCGCTCTCCCGCCACGCAGAGGACGAAACTAACTTCCCTCCACATCTGAATAAAATCACAGCAGAACGTTCTATCTGTGGTGGAAATTTCATGCTCGTAACCCGATGCGCACAATTTCGCGGCTTAGCAACTCTACTAATAGAAAATTTCTTACAGATTATCTAGAGTACTTACTTAAAGGTATCCCCGCAGTACTGGCACTCGTATCGTAGTCCCTTGTGCTCCTTAGAGTGTGTCATCGCGTGCGACCTGCAATCGTCTCAGACGTTAATCATCATCATCATATCAGCTGATAGACGTCCACTGCTGGACAAAGACAAGGCAAAGTTAACAAGCTTCCTGAGGAGCTAAAATTGGAAACAAAACACATTTAAATATTTATTAATGAAAACTTATTTAATAGATGTTGATGATGATGATGGTTATGATGAAGATGATGATGGTGATTATGATGATGATGGTGATTATGATGATGATGGTGATTATGATGATGATGATGGTGACGACGATGATGATGATGACGATGATGATGATGATGATATTGTGGTCACCTGTCCCTGGCGGTGAAGCCGCAGTGCTGGCACACGAAGCGCAGGCGGTGCGTGGCGAGGTGCCGGCGCAGGATGGCGGGGATGATGATGATGATGATGATGATATTGTGGTCACCTGTCTCTGGCGGTGAAGCCGCAGTGCTGGCACACGAAGCGCAGGCGGTGCGTGGCGAGGTGCCGGCGCAGGATGGCGGGGATGATGATGATGATGATGATGATATTGTGGTCACCTGTCTCTGGCGGTGAAGCCGCAGTGCTGGCACACGAAGCGCAGGCGGTGCGTGGCGAGGTGCCGGCGCAGGATGGCGGGGATGATGATGATGATGATGATGATATTGTGGTCACCTGTCTCTGGCGGTGAAGCCGCAGTGCTGGCACACGAAGCGCAGGCGGTGCGTGGCGAGGTGCCGGCGCAGGATGGCGGGGATGATGATGATGATGATGATGATATTGTGGTCACCTGTCTCTGGCGGTGAAGCCGCAGTGCTGGCACACGAAGCGCAGGCGGTGCGTGGCGAGGTGCCGGCGCAGGATGGCGGGGATGATGATGATGATGATGATGATATTGTGGTCACCTGTCTCTGGCGGTGAAGCCGCAGTGCTGGCACACGAAGCGCAGGCGGTGCGTGGCGAGGTGCCGGCGCAGGATGGCGGGGATGATGATGATGATGATGATGATATTGTGGTCACCTGTCTCTGGCGGTGAAGCCGCAGTGCTGGCACACGAAGCGCAGGCGGTGCGTGGCGAGGTGCCGGCGCAGGATGGCGGGGATGATGATGATGATGATGATGATATTGTGGTCACCTGTCTCTGGCGGTGAAGCCGCAGTGCTGGCACACGAAGCGCAGGCGGTGCGTGGCGAGGTGCCGGCGCAGGATGGCGGGGATGATGATGATGATGATGATGATGATATTGTGGTCACCTGTCCCTGGCGGTGAAGCCGCAGTGCTGGCACACGAAGCGCAGGCGGTGCGTGGCGAGGTGCCGGCGCAGGATGGCGGGGATGATGATGATGATGATGATGATGATATTGTGGTCACCTGTCTCTGGCGGTGAAGCCGCAGTGCTGGCACACGAAGCGCAGGCGGTGCGTGGCGAGGTGCCGGCGCAGGATGGCGGGGATGATGATGATGATGATGATGATATTGTGGTCACCTGTCTCTGGCGGTGAAGCCGCAGTGCTGGCACACGAAGCGCAGGCGGTGCGTGGCGAGGTGCCGGCGCAGGATGGCGGGGATGATGATGATGATGATGATGATATTGTGGTCACCTGTCTCTGGCGGTGAAGCCGCAGTGCTGGCACACGAAGCGCAGGCGGTGCGTGGCGAGGTGCCGGCGCAGGATGGCGGGGATGATGATGATGATGATGATGATATTGTGGTCACCTGTCTCTGGCGGTGAAGCCGCAGTGCTGGCACACGAAGCGCAGGCGGTGCGTGGCGAGGTGCCGGCGCAGGATGGCGGGGATGATGATGATGATGATGATGATATTGTGGTCACCTGTCTCTGGCGGTGAAGCCGCAGTGCTGGCACACGAAGCGCAGGCGGTGCGTGGCGAGGTGCCGGCGCAGGATGGCGGGGATGATGATGATGATGATGATGATATTGTGGTCACCTGTCTCTGGCGGTGAAGCCGCAGTGCTGGCACACGAAGCGCAGGCGGTGCGTGGCGAGGTGCCGGCGCAGGATGGCGGGGATGATGATGATGATGATGATGATGATATTGTGGTCACCTGTCTCTGGCGGTGAAGCCGCAGTGCTGGCACACGAAGCGCAGGCGGTGCGTGGCGAGGTGCCGGCGCAGGATGGCGGGGATGATGATGATGATGATGATGATGATATTGTGGTCACCTGTCTCTGGCGGTGAAGCCGCAGTGCTGGCACACGAAGCGCAGGCGGTGCGTGGCGAGGTGCCGGCGCAGGATGGCGGGGATGATGATGATGATGATGATGATGATATTGTGGTCACCTGTCTCTGGCGGTGAAGCCGCAGTGCTGGCACACGAAGCGCAGGCGGTGCGTGGCGAGGTGCCGGCGCAGGATGGCGGGGATGATGATGATGATGATGATGATGATATTGTGGTCACCTGTCTCTGGCGGTGAAGCCGCAGTGCTGGCACACGAAGCGCAGGCGGTGCGTGGCGAGGTGCCGGCGCAGGATGGCGGGGATGATGATGATGATGATGATGATATTGTGGTCACCTGTCTCTGGCGGTGAAGCCGCAGTGCTGGCACACGAAGCGCAGGCGGTGCGTGGCGAGGTGCCGGCGCAGGATGGCGGGGATGATGATGATGATGATGATGATGATATTGTGGTCACCTGTCTCTGGCGGTGAAGCCGCAGTGCTGGCACACGAAGCGCAGGCGGTGCGTGGCGAGGTGCCGGCGCAGGATGGCGGGGATGATGATGATGATGATGATGATGATATTGTGGTCACCTGTCTCTGGCGGTGAAGCCGCAGTGCTGGCACACGAAGCGCAGGCGGTGCGTGGCGAGGTGCCGGCGCAGGATGGCGGGGATGATGATGATGATGATGATGATGATATTGTGGTCACCTGTCTCTGGCGGTGAAGCCGCAGTGCTGGCACACGAAGCGCAGGCGGTGCGTGGCGAGGTGCCGGCGCAGGATGGCGGGGATGATGATGATGATGATGATGATATTGTGGTCACCTGTCTCTGGCGGTGAAGCCGCAGTGCTGGCACACGAAGCGCAGGCGGTGCGTGGCGAGGTGCCGGCGCAGGATGGCGGGGATGATGATGATGATGATGATGATATTGTGGTCACCTGTCTCTGGCGGTGAAGCCGCAGTGCTGGCACACGAAGCGCAGGCGGTGCGTGGCGAGGTGCCGGCGCAGGATGGCGGGGATGATGATGATGATGATGATGATATTGTGGTCACCTGTCTCTGGCGGTGAAGCCGCAGTGCTGGCACACGAAGCGCAGGCGGTGCGTGGCGAGGTGCCGGCGCAGGATGGCGGGGATGATGATGATGATGATGATGATATTGTGGTCACCTGTCTCTGGCGGTGAAGCCGCAGTGCTGGCACACGAAGCGCAGGCGGTGCGTGGCGAGGTGCCGGCGCAGGATGGCGGGGATGATGATGATGATGATGATGATATTGTGGTCACCTGTCTCTGGCGGTGAAGCCGCAGTGCTGGCACACGAAGCGCAGGCGGTGCGTGGCGAGGTGCCGGCGCAGGATGGCGGGGATGATGATGATGATGATGATGATATTGTGGTCACCTGTCTCTGGCGGTGAAGCCGCAGTGCTGGCACACGAAGCGCAGGCGGTGCGTGGCGAGGTGCCGGCGCAGGATGGCGGGGATGATGATGATGATGATGATGATATTGTGGTCACCTGTCTCTGGCGGTGAAGCCGCAGTGCTGGCACACGAAGCGCAGGCGGTGCGTGGCGAGGTGCCGGCGCAGGATGGCGGGGATGCGGAACCGGCACAGGCACAGCGGGCACACGTGCGGACCCACGCTCTGACAAAAAAATCATTCAATCATAATTCTTAAGATAAAGTTAACTTTGCACCTCGTTTGTATGCGGCCCCATACATACCAGGTGCAAACTTAACCCGGCCAGTTAAGATGTGATAAGTGTTTGCACGGAACCGTCGGTGCGCGAGTCAGACAAGCACTTGGCCGGTTTTTAGGGTTCCGTAGCCAAATGGCAAAAAACGGAACCCTTATAGATTCGTCATGTCTGACTGTCCGTCTGTCTGTCTGTCCGTCTGTCCGTCCGTATGTCACAGCCATTTTTTTCCGAAACTATAAGAGCTATACTGTTGAAACTTGGTAGGTAGATGTATTCTGTGTACCGCATTAAGATTTTGATGCAAAAATAAAAAAATAATAATAAATATTGGGGGCTCCCCCTCCCCATACTTAGAACTGAAACTCAAAAAATTTTTTTTCATCAAACACATACGTGTGGGGTAGGGATCACCTCTAGTGGAATAAAAATTCTTGTCATAAATTTGATTGTCATAACTCATTTCGCATAATGGCTTTCCTCATACATGTTATTTGTCATAAATTGTTATTTGCATAAAATTTTTACGTCATAATTGTTGTTCGGCAGGCTGTTCATAAGCATAATTTAGTATGACACAAAATTTCAAATCATATTATTGAATGTCATAATAATTGATAGTACGAAGAAGAGCAACGCATAAATTATGGCTTTCATAATTATTAATGGCAATAGACATTATATAGTATAAAGTTATATCACATGTACCAAAAATATAACATTTGAAATAATGATACAAAACTTACATAAGCAGAAAAACAAAGGGGAGACGGGGGGGCGAAGCCCCCCACAAGGGGGGCTCGGGGGGCAAAGCCCCCCGCATTAAGAAATCCTTCTCCACACTGACCTCTTAGTTGTAGGTTAGGTTAGGTTAGAATTGTGAACCTATAAATACGAACATCGGCCAGAAAAGTAGGTTAGGTTAGGTTAGGTTAGAACTGTGAACCTATGAATACGAACATCGGCCAGAAAAGTAGGTTAGGTTAGGTTAGGTTAAAAAAGCGCATGATATGTAGGTTGATCAGGGAAAAAAAATTAATTAACATGCTTTATTTATAAATGACATATACATACGCATCGTAAAATAGAAGTGATAACACTACTCACATGTAAAATGTTATAATTAGTAGGTACTTATTACACTAATTTCAAATTAACAAAATATATCTAGTATGGAGATTGGTATGTATGTTGTTCAGTATTATGCGCCAAAATATGATATGCATAAAAACATTATGGCGTTAAAAGATTATGATTTAGGTTCATATGCTCCAAAAGTATATGGCATTCCTTACTTATGCGTACAGACATTATGGTCATAAAATGTATGCGGATCAATTAATGCCTAACACACTTATGCGGAAAGATTTTTATGACAAAAGTGGTTATGCACACCGACATTATGGCTTAAAAATTTATGCAACCCAATATGGAACCGTGTGGGGTATCTATGGATAGGTCTTCAAAAATGATATCGAGCTTTCTAAATTTTTTTTTTCTAGACCTAATAGTTTGCGTGACAGACGCTTCCAAAGTGGAAAAAAGTTGGTCGTCCCCCCCCTCTAACTTCTAAAAGAAGAAAGTGAAAAATCTAAAAAAAACATATGATGTACATTACTATAAAAACTACCAACGAAAATTGTTTTGAACGAGATCTAGTAAGTAGTTTTTTTTAATACCTAACTTTGCACCTAATTTATATGGGGCGCTATACATACCAGGTGCAAACTAAACCACTTAGGGATGGAAAGTGTTTGTACGGAACCGTCGGTGCGCGAGTCAGACTCGCACTTGGCCGGTTTTTTTATTAGACACCAGACTAAAGTAACCTTTCCATTGTGGCATAGTTTTAGATATACTACATTTTAGAATGAAAATATAAAATGTTGTCAATTTGCGACGCGACAACTGCCCACTGATCCGACGGATTTGGATTCGAATCCGAAAATTTGAAACGTTGGCAATTATCTTCAATAAACTTTATATACAACCTCGGCACTAACCTCGTCATGGTGCTTGGCATTGTGGTTTGCCAGCGTGGCCTCTGTGTAGAAACCTTTGAAGCATTTGTCACATTTGAACTGGGAATTCATGTAGTTGTCTTTCCCCTTGCGCGCCGCCAGGTCGTCCACCTATGGGTAAAAAAATATACAAAAGTCAGGGCTCGTCGAGAAATCATGTGATCATATTTGACCTATCGTCGAACCCCCCCCCCCCCCCCCCCTTCCTCGTCTTCTCGGATCTATCCTTTTGTCTCCAATTACTCTATCGATTTGAGAGCTACGATGCCACAGACAGACACACAAATACACAAACACACAGATACACATTTCAATAAAAGAATTTAAACGGATTATATCGCGCATATTAATTATTTGAGCGTCGCTGACGTTTCGGCAGCTTTACAGATACCGTTGTCAAAAGTTGAGTCCTGGTTGAATTATTATTTACGCGATATAATCCGTATAAATGTTTTATTTAAATGTGTGTCAGTTGCGGAAATCGAAGAAAATATTATACACAGATACACATATTAAACGTATAACACGCCCCTTTTTTCGTCGCGGGTCAATAATTGAATAAGATAGACGCCAAAATATCAATTTGAAAGCCTGACCAGAAATATATGACGATTGTCAAGAGGGTGCTATTTATAAGATTCATATGGCCACAATTTTGCAACCAATCGCAACCACACTCTAATGACATTAGTTTAAATACCTGTCAGTTCCTATAGTAACCTCGTAATATCATTTAATGGAATGCACTCTTTTCCTGACTGTTTTTCGTGTAGTAAATACGTGTACAGTCGAGTTCATTTACATCTACACACTTACGAGAACAAAAATATCTGAACACGACTTTATGCTCCTGACAATAGGGTCGTGTTCAGATATTTTTGTTCTCGTAAGTGTGTAGATGTAAATGAACTCGACTGTACACTTAATTTATAATCTTACGTTCAGGGCTATGAATGGTTTTCGGAATTATCTTTTTCATATTTATAAAGATTTGCCTTTTAAAGAAACCACCACGAATAGCATTGCCAGTGAAATTCCGCAATATGGCGCATCCTCATGTATTTCTAGTCAGACTTTACTGTAAAATGTAAATGACGCAACGCACCTGCTGCTCGTGCGAGAGTATGACCACCTCGAAGTTGTACTCCCTCTCGAACGCGGGGAAGTCCTCGTCGCGGATCTTCTCCGTTTTCCGGCGCTCCTTCTTCGCTTTCTCCATTTTCACTTTCTTCGTCTGAGGGAAAATAGCGTAGTATTTACTTTACTGAGCTGTTGTTATTAAATGCGATACCTTCGTCGCAATTTTTTGTCCGAATCAAGAACCGAATCATTCGCTTGTCGGACTCCAGACCTTCAACATCTCCTGACCTGATGATGCCTCGTAGAGGGGCGGAACACGTGTTGAGTACGTTTTGTTACTTTTGTGGTAGTTTATTTTTCTTAACTTACCATTAAATTCATAAATGCATAAAAACATACGCAAAAAAGTATAACGGGTTAGCACAAATTAACTGGCACGTTATTATATCGCGGATTAGCAAAGCAATATTATTATGTCAATAGACTTTAGGCTCTATTTACTTCTTCCTTCTTTTTTAAACTTCCTTTATGGGGATCCGGTCTATCTAGATGACTGAGGAGAAGAAATATGTAATATGGCCTCTTAATATTTGTTTGCCAATTTTCTTGGATCCAGCTAAGGCATTTGGCACAGTATATATAATCCCAGACTTATAAGTAAACTTGAGAACATCGGAATCCGTGGAAATAAACTAAAATTGTTTCAAAGTTATTTAACAAACCGCAAACAGTGTTAAAGTTGGCGACTATGTTTACAATTAATTGCTGGTCGACTATGGTGTCCCTCAGGGTACCAATCTAGGTCCCACGCTCTTCTTACCATATGTATGTCAAAGGAATGTAACCTTGAGCTACGTCATTCCTACCTATATGTATTTATTTACCTTGAGTTTCCTCACGGGTTTCTTCTTCTTCTCCCTCTTGGGCTCGAGGTACTGCAGCTCGCTGAGCGCCACGTCATCGTTGGAGTCGTCCTCCAGCTTCGGGCTGAGGGCGGGGGAGGGGGAGGGCGCGGGCGGGGAGGGGGGCGGCGGGGAGGGAGGGGAGGAGGACAGCAGCGGCGCGATGGGGGACAGGAGGGGGCTCTCCTCCTGTAACAATAGCAATTGCTAAACCTCTGTCTTGAACTCACCCGAAGGATAACAACTAAAATGAAAACATGGTTTTAAATATTGGTAAAATATTATTGAACCTTTATATCTTATCGGTATAGAAAATATATAAGTACCAGTTATGTAAAATAAAATGAAAATACTAAGTGAAAAACAATAAGTTAACGCAACCGATCACGTTTGTAGCATGGGAGCCCCCTTAAATATTTTTTTATTCTGTTTTTTTAGTATTTGTTGTTATAGCAGCAACAGAAATACATCATCCGTGAAAATTTCAATTGTCTAACTATCACGGTTCATGAGAGAGACGGACAGACCCTTTCGGTACGGAACCCTAAAAACGGGACCTATTACTAGGCCCCCGCAGTCCGACCGTCTGTCACCAGGCTGTATCTCATGAACCGTGACAGTCTAGCGACTGTTGAAATTTTCACAGATATAATATAATTTTGTTACCGCTATAACAACAATAACTAAACACAAAAAAGTCAAAAATAATTTAGTTGTGGGTGGATTAAAATTTTCTCGTTGTTATTCTGTCCCATCACCCAGGAGACAATGGTGATTAAACTTCTTCGAAAAGTGTTGATAATATCTATATATATATTACGCGAGGCCGATTTTTGTACATCCCATCAGATCTACAATTATGGTCCGATTTTGATAAATGATATGTCATTAGATTCGTCTCATGCTGGAGAGGTGCATAAAACTCTTGGAATTTTAATTTTTTCCTGAAAAGGTACTGAAAAATGGATTTGAAAAAACTACTGTGCGCTAACCACGTGACTTTGACCACGTGACCTGTGATCCCTATTTTGACATAAGATGACCAAATAATAATAAGCATGATTTGCTCACAAACCTGTAGTTAGTTGTTCAGCATGATGAAATATTATTTTTGAGTCGGCAACATAATATCCGCAACACTTAAAACATGTACGAATATGCAAAAATAATTTTACAGTTTGTTGACAATGAATGACAGTAACCATACTGACAACTTTTAATGTCTTTTTTATTGGGGGCTATTATGTCAATGCTCTAAATTGCCAGGTTGTTTTTCTTTTTAAAATGTTGATATGGAAACTTTTTTCGCATACCAGTTAAAAATGTGGAGAAAAAAGCCGGTTAAGTGCGAGTTGGACTGGTGCTCGAAAGACTAGAAAAACTCTAACCGTCATTCAAGAATAGATTATTTCTATAGGCGAGTTTTACTAAATCTAAATCAAAGCAGAAAAAAATTAGTAAAACTAATTTAAACGTCATTCAAATAAGTAAATTTATGGTAGATTATTATAAATATGATTATATAAGTCCATCAAACAAATAATTCCAAGGAAAATGGCATGAGTTATGGTAAATTAAATGGTATTTTACTTAGTCCTGCCGCATGCATGTCGACGGGATGGGAAATGTGGTCGAGTTGAGAATATGGACGACATGACAATGTAGCTAAGTTGGGAATGTATTTACATTGGTAATATGGATGAGTTGGTAAAATGGACGAGTTGGAAATATGGACGAGTTGGGAATATGGACGAGTTGGGAATGTGGATGAGTTGGTAAAATTGACAAGTTGGTAATATAGACGAGTTGGGAATATGGACGAGTTGGGAATGTGGATGAGTTGGCAAAATAAACAAGTTGGGAACACGGACGAGTGGACAATGAAGACGAGTTGGTATTATGGACGAGTTGTCAATGTGGACGAGTTGGGAAAATGGACGAGTTGGGAATGTGGATGAGTTGGCAAAATGAACAAGTTGGGAACACGGACGAGTGGGCAATGAAGACGAGCTGATAATAAGGACAAGTTTGTATTGTAGACGAGTTGGGTGTATCGTCGAGTTGGGAATATAGACGAGTTAGAAATGTGGATGAGTTGGCAATGTGGACGACGTGGAATTGTGGACGAGTTGGGCATAATATGGACAAGTTGGAAATGTGGACGAGTTGTATTTGTGGACGAGTTAGCAATATGGACGAGTTGACATTGTTGACGAGTTGTAAATGAAGACAAGTTGGCAATGTAGATGAGTTTGGTGTATGGACGAGTTGGTAATGTGGACGACTTGGCATTGTGGACGAGGTGGGTGTATGGACAAGTTGGCATTGTGACCCAGATGGGAATATAGACAAGCTAACATTGTGGACGAGTTGGCAATGTGGAATAATTAACATGTTACGCTAACATGCGAAACTTGATGGAGAAATAGCCTACATATGATGCAAATTTCAAAAAATCGACGCGCTCAGGAATAAATCATATATGAATTAATGACGTCTGGCTGATCATTCTTATTCTCATTCAAAATAAAATTTGTCAAATTCTGCTGTCAACAAAACAAATTGATTTTATAAGGCTTCCGTTTTTACCGAATATGGTAAGGAACCCTAAAATTAGGTTTATATTATAGACTTGAGAGTATAGATAGCATCTCCCTCACTCTTCTGTCAGACACTATTTCAATGAGAGGAAAGGCACGAAAGTTTGAATTTGGAATTCGGGTATTAACTAGGCCTTCAGCTCTATATTTATTGAAAAAAATATATCTTATATTCTTTTTTCAAACATGTTTAGCTGTTTTATATATTGGTTTTTTTTTAGTGCACATATTTGACACATTATTTTTTTTATGGTGGTGTACCTATTGTTGGTCAGTAATTTATTTAGATTAGTAAGTAGGGTTTGATTAAGTATAACTAGCGTAAGAATTTCAAACACTATGTGTAATTGTTATTGAATAAATGATTGATGACGATGACATGGCAGCACCCATATTAAGAAAATTTGCACGATCTATTGAATTTCATAAAAAAAAACAAGCATTGATAATAGTGGTTTTTCGTGTATCTATAAACGTTTTTACTCTCTATTTCATACAATTGTGTTTTTGTAACATTTTTTTTTATCAATATTGTGAAATATTTACGATTATAAATGAATACATAAACAGTTACGCACTACATGATTTCCTTTTTAAAACCTGAGTAGTGAGTGACCAAATCTGTCGTTTCGATTCATGTGCTATTTCTGGAAATTGATAGAAATCGATCAAATCGATAAATTTATGTCCTGAATAAAGAACAACAAATTAAAATTCTACCAATCTTATGTTCGGTCCTATGAAAATGTCAATTATTTTTTTAAGATATGTGACTATATTGTCATTAATTATACATATGCATTTTATTTTTGAAACAGATCAGCAGATCACATGTCATTAATGCACAAGTTATTTTTACAAAAGAGTTGAAAAAATTGTCACGATGAAGCTGGCAGTTCGTTATCAGGCCTGCCTCTAGCCTGGCATGTTTTAACGTTTTTAAAACATCATTTCAACGTGTTTTTTTACAGTATTAATTTATTCTTCGTTCCCCAAAAACTTCTTATCGATAAAGTAGTTATTTTCTGTAACACTACCGGATTTCCATATTCTATTCTAGCGGCGGTTCGACGCCGCAACGGGTCTCTAGTTAATTTATAATATTGGTATTTCCAAGAGATATTCTAAATAAGAATGGGCTTATAACTGCTGCAATTACAACATTTGTGTTGAATATTGCCGCCGAAAATCGTAGTTTTAAAGAGTAACCCAGGGGACATTACCATGGCAACAAGCAACAGAAAAAAGTTGATTGACCCTTGTACGGAACCCTCGCAACTCCAACTCCAACTCGCACTTGGCCGGTTTTTTTACCCATTGGTTACGGAACCCTAAAATCTAACCTTAATCAAGTCTTCATGATGGTAGTAGACGGGGCCGGGGCAGGCCGCAACGACCAGCGGGAGGCTCAGACCCGCCGCCGGCCGGTCCACTGAGCGGATGAAGTCTGTCGTTATCTAAAATAACACAATAACAAATCTCAACACCCCCCTTTGACTTAACGGGCCCTTTTCCTTTTTTTTTATATTTTGAGAAATGTATTGATAATTTCTACCAACTTTTTGAAGTGAATAATACTTTTCTCTAAGTTCTAGAAAGTAACAGAAATTTCATGCTTTTATTGCCTGCAGTCGAAAATAAGAAAAAAGAAACAGTTTTCTGCGTAAGTTTTGTCAAAGTCGAGTAGTTTTTGAAACAAAAAATTTCAAGATGTAGGTTTCAAATATATACTAATAAATCGCAATGGTCTGTTCTAGGTAGTTACATTGATCGTATGTTAAGATTATTAGAAAGTTTCGTGTTCGTAAAGTACCTATATAAATTATTTTTAGGCCAATGTATTCATTTTTATAACAAGTTACCTGATCATATTTTAAAATTAGCCTTTCCATCTCTCAAAAATTATTTAAAAAAATTCTAATGTCAAAAGCATATTATACAGAAGAGGACTATCTGACAGACAAAAATGCATGGCCTGAACCAGAAACCGAGTAACTGACTCCTTAGATTGTACCTGACTAGTTTAAGGGACACAGTTTTAATAAGAAAGCATATCAAACGTACATAAATTGTGTTAAACCGTCATACTTTCTTGTAGTTTCTATATTTTATTCTTACACTTTTCCTCATTTATATCTTAGAATACACTTTTAATATGTTTTCTTGTAGAACTACGTATAGTTAAGTTCATATCATTGTAATAGTTAAGGTCTTATGCTTACTGAAAAAATGACTTACGGTTGAGTTTCTTTCGGCGTTTCTTCTCAACAGTGGTCTCCTCTTGTGAAATGCCGGTAGACTCAGACATGTAAAAGTGCCCTTGTGGCCTACTTGCAGTATAAAGTTCATTATTTCATTAAACGTTTACAAATTCACCGCCCTGGGTATGTACAGATGGCCCTGGGTACTCACGCAGTGGTGATGCAGCAATATCAGCTTCAGTTGGTCCTGCGCCCGCCGACTGCGCGCGCGCAGGTCCGCGGCGCGCCGCAGCAGCACGCGGCACACGTCGCACACGTGTTGGGGGAACCCGTCCCATGATGATAGCTGACAAAAAAAATGAAATTAAATTAAATTAA
The DNA here is from genome assembly GCA_932273695.1 of Apotomis betuletana. NCBI lineage: Eukaryota > Metazoa > Arthropoda > Insecta > Lepidoptera > Tortricidae > Apotomis > Apotomis betuletana. Next base: position 13,677,582 of record OW026322.1, read on the forward strand.
TTTGCTTGAGACATGAGATGGTATAAAATTATATAACAGAGTAAACATATCTCACTGAAAAAATCTGGCATGCAAATGTCTTACTTTATCTAATCATATTATGTTAAATTATATAACATTACATTTAATTATTTAGTATTCATTGGGAGCAATATAAATATCAATTTGATTTAAGGCTAAGTGGTAGTGTAGTAGTGCTGGCTCAATAGTTAGTGATAATTTTCAGATCAATTGATAATTTTCAAATACTGTTATAAAACTCAAATAACAATACAAAAATACGCATTTATAAGACTGTCATAAGACCCATCCTCATGTATGGCTGTGAAGCTTGGACACTGACCCTTAAAGAGGAAAGTCAGCTCCTGGTAGCAGAACGCAAAGTACTTCGGAAGATCCTGGGGCCTACTAAGAGGAATGATGGTACGTGGCGCATCCGAACTAACGCCGGGATTGAGGAGCTGGTGGCCGAGCCGAATATTATCGGAGAGACAAAGTCCCATAGACTTCGTTGGCTCGGTCACCTACAAAGAATGGAAAAGGATCGTGCGGCAAAAAGAGAATACTTGGGGCAACCAACCGGTCGACGACCGGTTGGTCGTCCCAGGCACCGCTGGGGAGACGTGGTGGAGGTGGATCTGCGTAAGCTTCAAGCCGAAAACTGGCAAGAAACTGCGCAGGATCGGGACATGTGGCGTACTCTCGTTTTAAGATCCTGTTTGGGTCACTGAGCCAAAATAGTTAGTTAGTTATAAAACTCTTAAATTGCATTACAAAATTATTTTCTATAGAGAGGGGTTTTGATCTATTTGTGTCAGTTGTGCTAGCTTGCATAAAGGTTGAGGGTATACAAAACATGATCAAGTGTTAGTTGAGCTTCTGAGTCCATTTGTTTGCGAGTAAGTGATTCCAATGAAGTATATCTTTTCATTCATGTCAGTAACTCACTCACTCACTGAAGGATAAGCCAACTCTTTTGTTCGCAACCACTCACCACTCAATATGAACTGAACTGAATGATGCTATTTGTCATTATGAAGTTATACTTAAGTCAACAAATTTTATTTGTCGATAATTTTGAGAGAAGTCAGATTTTTCCAATAGCTATGTCATTTGTATTAATTTTACATACTTTCTTAATACTTCTTATGACACGTCATTGAAATGAACCTGAAAGAAATGCAAGACATGTACGAAATGCATGATATATATCGTAAGAGATAAAGACATGAAATTGTTCTCCTTCATTTAAGTGACATGATTTGTGAATCTCTAGAGTCCATACATACCTACAGGCCAGGCTCACTTGACCATAGTTTTGCAGAAATATATATTTCTACTCAAGATTTCCAATCTACATACAGACATAAATTTTTTACAATTTTAATATTGTAAGTATTGTTAAAAAGAAGGTTGTAGTCATCATTGGGATTAATATGATTAGCGTTAGGTTCCATTATATTCATAACTATATAAAATATTTAGATATTTGCATAAACATCGAAAAATCAAACGAACATATCCTAAGAATGCTACCAAATCATACCAATGTATGTTATACGAAAAATTTCCTTAATAATAACTAAAACTACATATCAAAAGCTACCAAAACATAAAACGGAGACATCTAAGATATTTTAACGTGTAATAACATGGTTCTACTTACCGCAGTGCCGGTAATATCAATGAAAGACTCGTTCAGTTCATGTTCAATAATCCCGTACAATTTCACATCAGTCGCTAAGCAAATACGACAAGCTAGTAACTCATCCACTGTCTCCAGCTTGAGCCCTTCCAGCATTTTGAGACTGCTAGCTCATTTAGAATGTATTTTTGTGCGATTAATGTTATTTAGTCTTTATAACAAATAAAATCGATAGGTAAACATTATAGGTCAACTGACATGTAACGTAATTTGGCTAGTTAGACTTGGTTTGCAATGCATTATACACAAAAATGTGCATTATTTTTGAACTTTAATGCAATACATTAAGGATCAAATTCAAACTTACGTCTAAGTTGTCCCAAAAAAAATAAAAATAACGAAATTGGCATATAGTATAACGTACAGTGTTGTCAGGTAAGCAAGTAAAATTTCTACTATGAACTGCGAAAAGACACATTTCTATTATATTTGGATTGTTAATTTCTGGTTTTCTAATTTTTATTAATAATGTTATTTTTATTTTTATGATGTATAGCAGAATAAACAAAGTTTTTAGATGGTTGGGTCTTAATGGCTTCGCAGAAACTATTTAATCATTTTCCATTCTTTTTATCCGTAGTAGAAATATTCAACATCTTTAATTTTGTTACTTGTCTGCTATAGACCAGTTAACTAACATGAAATACTTATTTTTGAAAAAATTCTATGGCACGCAAGAAATAACTCATAAAATCTTCTGAAGATGATGATGATATTGACGGGTTAAAAAAGAATAGCCATTTGCAATGTTAAAATGTTTATTTACGTCATACACTGATTATTTCATTCATTATGTTGTAGTAAATGCGATCCCTTACTATATTTATATCACTTATTACTATACTTAAAAATATCATTATTAGGTACAATACTTTTATTAGGTGTTCTAAAATGAACAATAAACTCGCTATTTTATTAATTTTAACAAATTTGAAAATTAATAAATGACTAGAAATTCTTGTTTTTGGAAGGTTTGATGATTATATGTATATAAATATAAAACTATGACGGAAGAGGCGACTTTACCAATATAATCAAATAAAGGATAAAAAAAATAATATTACCAAATTTTTAAATTTTCGAAATATCTCAATTTATGACTAAAAGTCAATTTGAAAAGTTCCTCGTTCTAAAGGAGCGTAGGTGAAAAGTAATTGGTCACAGCGCAAGGATTCATACAGTCGGATTATAAGACTGAATTTTGTATGGAAATGGAATTTTTGTATAGTACGGCTCTTCCCAGGTGAATTTTTCGCTTCGAGCCCTAATCTTTCAAACAAAGGCCATTGTCTCTATTATCGCAAAGCCGCAAGCTCAAGTTTGCCACGCGCCACTATAACATTTATATTAAAAACAAACGTTATCGTAATAGTATTAAGGTTCAAATCAAAATGAATGCTGTATTTCGTCGGGGTGGTCTATTGTCCTACACTACCAAAACGCAATATATAGAATATCAGTGACATTAAATTTGAACCTTATTACTATGACGATACCGTTTGTTTTTCATATGAATGTTGTAGTGGCTCGTGCTAACGCAGTAGCTAGCGGCTTTGCGGTAATAGAGACAATGGCCTTTGTTTGAAAGATTAGGGCTCGAAGCGAAAAATTCACCTGGGAAGAGCCGTACTATACATTGCGACTATACATTTTTCCACAAGGTGGCGTCATTTTAATGCTGATTCTTAGACGGCTTTTTTCAAATATTTAATAGTTTTAGTAGTTTAAAAATTAGACGGTAATTTCCACTTTTATAAGAAATAATAATATACGCGATGATCGATATCTCAGCCGAAGTTTCGGGGTTTTACGGTAGTGTAGCTACAAATGTATGGTGGGGCTCAGCACTTCTTGCGGCTGCGCGGCGGGCGCGGCGCGCGCGGCGGCGCCGGCAGCTTGAGATGTACAGTGTTCACGTGCAGTTTCAGTGACGCCGCATGCGCCAGCAGCTTGCCGCACACACCGCATGCCACTTGCGGCCGCTGGCCTAGGTGTACCTGAGCAGACATTTTTTTTTATCTATAATATTATACAATTCTTGATTTGTATTGAAAAACAGTTTTCTATGGAGGGGTCATAATTTCAGGAAAAATCTTAATACCGTGATGCAGGATCGTCTTTTGTTTTGTATGGTCGCGTGGCGCTATGCCAGCCTGGCGCCATCTGTTGTTCTTAATTTCCGTTGTTCACATTTTAACTAATTTTGGTACTGGGATAGCTGGACATCCAAGATGGTTATAGGATACGTTTTTTACGTATACAGTAAAGAAAAAATACGCGGACGACGTTGCGGGCATCTAGTCAAAAAAATTAAAGTAAAAAGTATATTAGGTAACAATAAGAATGAACTTATTTCACAAAAACATGAATAAAATACACTGAAATATCAAGCATTTCCCGAACTAGGCTGGGATACTAAGTTGAGGTAATTTTATTATTTTTTCAAATTCTATCATCCAATTGATTCGGTCAGGTAAGGTTTGTTTTATATCAATATCAAATGGTTTTAGGATTGCCAAGAAAACGGTTTTCTACGAAATGGAACATTTGACGAAAAATAATTCTAGGAGTCAATATAGACCCTTTGGTTTCAATGGTACTCACGACTCGGTGGTGTTTCTCCATGTTGTCCTTCTTGGCGAACCGCAGCGGGCAGCCGGGGCACGCGTGCGGTCGGTCGCCCGTGTGCGCGCGCAAATGAACCGCCAGGATCGACAGCGACTGTGCACACACACAACATATTTGAATACCTAAAAGAAATTGCTAACAAGTATAGCTCTAATAAACTAACCGCATATGCAAACTTAAAATTTAAATCTAAGTGATTGGAAGACAAAGCTAATTTTGGTAAATAAAAAGTTAATTTATACATCAATCTTCAAACCCTTGAGCTGTGAGGAGTAGCAAGTCAGTCTCAGATCGAAACTTCGAACAAAGTCTTGATAACCATCACAAACTCACCATGGTTCATAAGAAATAACGAAGTTCATGAATTCCTAGAAATCGATACTGTCAAAGAGACTGTAAGAAAGAAAAGTCTGAAATATAAAGAACGGTTCAATAGACATATGAATTCTGGCACATGATCTCACTGACACCACAAGCAATACCAAACCAACCTCATAAGAGGGCGCATGAAGCCGAGAATAAAGGTCAAAAATACAAAAAGAACCAATAAAGGGCAGCATATCAGTGGAGTCCCAGTATTTTTTACACATAAACAGTTGATTCTGCAGAAAGGTCATATAAATGAAAAATACAACCTAGCCGATTTAAGCCGTCATCAAATGATATTGATACAGCAGAATACTCACAGTGCAGTTCTTGCCACAGACCTCGCAGATGAACGCCTTGCGCGCCACCAGCGCCGGCGCAGGCGGCCGCGCACCCTGCGTCTCCGCAGACTTCCTGTTCTTGTTGCACTATAAACATACTCATGTCATTTCCTACCTCGCACGACGGCAGTGTAAAATAAACTGTCGCTTGCGGTATTTCCGGATACGACCTAACCTTCAAGAAAAGAGCGTACTCCCACCTGCGCGGCCGGCGCACATATGATTCCTCTGGTGTTGCAAGTGTCTATATGTGTGTGTGTCTATGGGCAACGGACATCGCGCTACATCAGGCGAGCTGTTAGCTTGTTTGCCCCCTATGACATAAAAAACCGCTTAGAACTCTAGCCTTGGCCCGACCGCTTATGCATGGTTATAACTCATAAGTCCAAAACCGATGAGACACTGAAGAAATTGGTGCATTCCTAAAATCTCTATAACGTGGTCATCATCATCATCATCATCAGCCCGGATTAGTCCACTGCTGGACATAGGCCTTGCCCAGTTTGCGCCGCCATACCCGGTCCTCAGCTTTCCGCATCGCGTCGGTCCACCTGGCGGGAGGCCGTCCTATAGGGCGTGTCGTTCGTGGTCAGCACTCTAGAACTCGTCTGCCCCATTGACCATCGGCTCTATGACAAATATCCCCCCCCCCCTGCCACTTCAAACTTAACTTGGTGGTCGAGCCATACTATCATACCTAGCCAACGCCTATTGACCATATGTGTCATTCGATTCTATTTTTTCTCTATTGAATAAATACATTTAAACGCTTATATTTTAGTGCTCTAAGAGTTATAAATGACTGTTAAAGTTCGACATTCCTACGGAGCGCTTGTGGTGTGGGGTGTCTTTTAAGAGTGTCTCTATACAGGTTGTCATTATACACGGTGTCTTTATACAGGGTGTGTTTTAACAGTGTCTCGGCACACACTAACCTTCTTAATCTGATGCAGCTTCAACCCCGGCGGACCCTTGAACGACTCCCCGCAGTTCTCGCACGTGCTGTTCGCGGGCTCCGCGCTCGCGTGGTTCATGCGCACGTGGGTGTAGAACGTCGACTTCTTCCTGAGACATTTGTTGATTACATTCCTATAGTTTGAGCTGGAACCTTGTCCACGTTAAACCTTTTAGCATATTAATAGCTTTCACAACTTTTATATCAACGAAAATCTTTAATACCAACTAATATGAAAAAAATATTGATTGTGTACTATGAAAACTGTTTTAAAATAGACAAATAAATACCCATTTTAATTCGTTTATTGATTTTATTTGAAAATGAAGAGAAAATAAATAATATTTAATTATGCTGAATAACATCTAGATGACTGACCCCTCTTAGCAAAAAATTTGCCAGCAACATGCACATTTGTGTTATGTTGGCAAAATGAGCTATAATCCAATCATCTATATTTGTATTTGTGGCTCTCTTTTGCTAAATATGGCGTCACGTAGAAAGTACATTTTTTTTTGTCAATAATTAAAACTAGAAATAAAAGTGAAGAGAAGTAAGTGCTGTTTAATCAAGCTAAAAGGAACATCAACTCCGCCCCATAACAATTTAAACACAAAATAAATGGGTCGTTCATCAACGTTACGTTTCTTGGTAGGGGGCGTCAATGACCGCTATTGACTTGCTAACTAGCGCGGAGTGAAATGAAATAATAAAGTAGGCCACAAGGGCACTTTTACAAGTCAGATTGTGAATCTACCGGCATTTCGCAAGAGGAGACCGCTGTTGAGAAGAAAGCCGAAAGAAACTTAACAGTAAGTCATTTTTTCGTAAATTATACTTAAAAACTAATACAATTATTATATTATAACATAACTAGGTAATTGATACATGTTAGAGGAGTATATCTATCTTACTTGAAGGTGCGCGCGCAGTACCCGCACTCCCACGTCTTGCCGGCGTGGAACTCCGCGTGAAGCAGCGCCTCATGTCTGCAACAATCCACGTTTCAGTCCTATTACATGAACCCAATTATCCCAAACGCAGAGCAATGGATTTTTCCAAATAGTTCGATCGATATGGCGGGTGTTTAACTAACCATGAAATAACGACGATTCATAAAATGCCTAAGGTTTTCATGATCTAATGGCCAATGAGATGATTCCCGTTGGAATCATTTCACTTTTATTGGCACAACATAGTGGCTCCACTCCACCTGATGGGAAGCAAAAAGGGGAGCCAAGTCGCAGAGGCAACTGACAAGAAACCAACGGTATCCTCATTTGACAGCCATGCTGGCCCGAGAGATGCTTCTTCATGTTTGTTTTAAGATTCCCAAATTTTATTTTATTTTATTTTATTTATTTGGAGAACAAACAGAGATAGATATACATAAGAAACAACTTAATTATAAAACTATATACTAAACATGTATCTAGCTCCTAAACAGTTCTCACTAAGACATACATTCTTTGTATTATTGCTCTCTACGTATTTATATATTTACTAACTACACTTATTTAATGATGTTAATAAGAAGTAGGTATGTTGCAGAGAAAAGAAAAAAAAATAATGATGAAGCGGCATGCTTATAAGGTACGAATAAGGTAAAACTTTACATACAGATAAAAGTCATGGAATTTGAAAGTTAGTAATAACATTGAGTAATTGTTTTTTAAACCGGTTTCGTGATGTGTTAAAAATATCAACCGAGACGAGGGACTTGTTGTAAGCGTGACAAATGCGACGTATAGGCGGTTAAATTAGATTTGGATCCTACCGACCGCGCCATGTCAAGTAAGAACACGTACCTCCCCTTGACGACGCGCTGGCACTGCTTGCACACGTACTTGAGCTGGTGCGCCTCGATCATGTGCGTGCGCAGGTTGTTGGGCCACTTGAAGCGGCACCCGCACCAGCGGCACTCGTTCGGGCCCGATATCGCCTGAACCAAATAAATTGGAGCTTTAATTTTTCTTTCTTTATCTATATTTTTAAAGTTGTAATAATATATCTGCTCTGTATAGCCCAACAGGGTGTTTTACAGTCGACGCCATATTGCGGATTTTAAGTGGTTCTATTTTTTTTACACAAAACGACAAATATTTGGGAACTGACGTTAAAAGATCCGAAAATGTCTAGTAATTTTGACATAATAAAGCCAAAACGATCCACAGTGATGAAAGTCAAGTTTTTTTCCAATAGGATTCAGTATTTATTTCGGAAGAAGAACGAAGGATTGAGCAGCATTCCGGTAAACAATGTATTGAATCGCTACTGACGTTTAATAATGCAAATATATGTCGTATGCCTATTATTGCCTTATGAAAGCTGTTTGTAGCGCCACTATTCATAGGCAAGACCGACCTGACCGACGCCTGTTAGGCTACACATTGAATCGCCGCTGAAAACACAGTTGGTATAAGCTCATGACACAGTGGTAATGGTGAAAATTTGCTCCCAGTGTAAACTACCCCATGATGACTGAGGATCGTGACTGACCCAATCCCATGAGCGAGAAGAAGAGAGAGAGAAGGGATATACTTACCGGATATAACAACTCACCGGATCATGGACCTTCAGATGGTTCTCGTACGTGAACGCCGACAGGAATCCCTTGCAGCATCTCTCGCAGCGCATCAGCGCGTTCCGGTAGCTGTCGGCCCGGCGCCGCGCCTCCATCTCCAGAGCTTGCTCCTCCTCTGACAACCTGATCACCTGTATAATAGGGCATCTTTACAAAAGCATGATTTTTCAACTCAAAGAAAGTAACGTAAATTAATAAAGTAATAGATTTCCGACACTAATGGTTATAATGAGACTTTCATTTAATGAATTATATGTAAACACTTTATTGTACACAAAAACAATACATTTCAAAAGAATAAGCATGTACAAAGGCGAACTTATCCCTTTAATGGATCTCTTCTAGTTAACCTTTTGAGTAAATGAGTGGTAAACAAAAATGAAAATGGTTGACAAACCAAGCATCATGTACAATACGAAGGAGGATAACTTGTAGGATTATAATAGTATCCGTAAACCCGAACCCGTTTCGAAATGGCTGAAATATTTTTTTTAACTGATTCCAAACCCGATGTCTCCACTCTTTTTTTTCTCTTAAAAAAACTGACTTCCAAAAAATGTATACAGTTAATGAACAAGCTCACATAATTCACGAGAATAGTTTACGGAATTCGAACATACGAAAGAATTTTCGTCCAAGCTGAAACGCTTCGCTCAGTCGGTTAACTAAAACTGAACATAACCACAAAAATAACTTTCCAAACTGCTCCAGCCGGGAGCATCCATAATCCTTTTTGAAGTCGTTTAACCTCTCGACCGCCCGGTTCGATGACGGAAAACTGTATCTACACCAAGCTGACAGCAGTTACTATGGCATTGTATAGCGGCAAATGACGTCGCGGCGCCTGGGGAACAGATTTCCGTCGACGTGACTTCCCGTCGTTGGCGCTCAAAAGGTTAAAAAGTGTCGTAGTTTAAACATAGCTATAACCACTGACCTGAATGTTGTATTTCTCCTCAAATTTAATATAATCTTCGTCACACATGAAGTACCGCTTGAATCCCTTTTTCTTCCTCACCGGCTTCCTTTTCACCACCCACTCTACTTCTGGCTTCGATTTTACCTTTACCAACAATACAAATCTTTATTACATACTTACTGGGAGGCTGAAGGAATGCAGAACGAAAAAAATATCAAAATAAAAGATTATCATTACCGCCATTTTTTTTATGAAATTGCCCAAATTCCGTTTTTTATAAATGTATCGCGTCTTTTCTCTTATTTGCCATAAACTTTTTTTTCATGAATAGTAAACTATTCGGGTTTTTTTGAAAAAAAAAACATACAAGAGCAATCTGTACGTTAAGAACATTAAGTTAGTGAAAGATTAAGAGTTGTGAAATTTCTATAAATAAAACAAACGTAACAATTATATAACAAATAAGCAATTTACCTTGATCACCTTCTTTTTTTCATTCTTAATCCTCCTCTTCTCTTTTTTCACTTCACTATTTTCCAAATTATTAACATCCGTTTCTACTATTTTCACTTCAGCCAAGCTATTTCTACCATTTTCTACCACCGCCTCTACTATTTTCATATCGGCAACACTGTCCGATTGAACGTCACTTTTGTCGTCGCGGTCGCTATCTGGCAATGAGTCGGGGTAGTGGAAATTTGTCAAAGCAGGGTAGTCCTGAATAGAAGGGTAGTCGACGAGTATGTGCGTCTTGTCGTCTGTGAGGCGGAGCGCTGTGCGGTCCACGGATCGGATACAGTGGGTTGTGATCTAAAATAAGTTCGAAAGAAGGCGAAATTCAGAGTACACACTGATAAATAAATTATAGCCTAACAAGCTGCGGTTTCGCCCTAAGATAGTGGCGCTACAAACAGCTTTCATATGGCAATAATATGCATACGTCAGATATATGCATTATAAAATGTCAATACCGATATGTCATCAACATTGAAAACATTTTGGCTTTATTATGCGAAAATTACTTGAAATTTGCAGAATATTTAACCCTGTTTCCTACTTGATATTCAGTGACTTTCAACGTCATTTACCAATTTGTTGTTGCGTGTATGCGTGTATGGCGTGGGCTACAAAAGAACTTGTTGGGCTATAAGTAGGAATACCAGTAACTTACTACATCATGTTGTAGCCGCAGCCTCTCCAGCAGCTCGTGCGCGGCGCGGGCGCGCGCCCGGAGCTCGGCGCTGCGCCGGAGTTGACTCCCACAGGCTTCGCATGCGTGGCGCGGGAACCCGTCACTAGTAGACCACTGAAATGTTTGGGATAACAGTCAGATACTACAACCATAGGTAATGAGGAACACAAAAAAAAAACTGACAAACAGAATCTTTCGTGTTTTGAAAAGGATGAACTGACCGAGCAAGCAAAGCGAGCGAAGCATCTGATTCAGTCTGGATCAGTTCTCACCTACAGGACACATTTCTCAACCAATTCTCATGAAATTATGAGAGTAGGTTCGATAAGTATAAATAAAGATTTAGTTTTACAAAATTTTTGATAATGGCAGAGATATGGGGTTAAAAATTTATAAAAAAAAAATTTTTCATTCATTTCAAAACAAACACTACGAGGTCTAGAGCTCACACAACCATTGACGCATTCACGGATATGACTTAATTTATTACTCGTGGGTATTATAATTGTAATAATATATGTGTTTCGTTTAAGACTAGGTAATCAGTTATAAAAAAGACTTATATTATTATAAAGGCATCAATTTTATTGTTTTTCTACACCTGTACTTATATCTGCCCTTGATAGTCACCAACTCTGATAAAGATATACTTTATAAGAGCCTTGTTAAAGTCTATAGTCTATTGCCCAAAAACGCACTGCTGAGCTGATGATGAAAGGTCCTTAATAGTTAGAATTATAAAAAATATGCTTGTAACATCTATTACATCATATTTTAAACTACGGATTCGTGTTAATTTTACGTAGAACGACTATCAATATAAAAAAAAAAACTAAATAAAGTTTTTGGATTACTATACTCACAGGAATACCGAAAATATCAGCAAATGCGTCCTCTAATTTTTCCTCATGGATTTCAAGCAGTCTTGTATCTGTTGCGAGGCAAATTCTACACGCCAGTAGGTCCTCCGTCTCTAATTCTAACTTAATCGCAGTCATTTTACCTAATTTATCATAGTTTTGTTTAATAAATAAAATAAGTCTGAGATCCTAAATAACAACACAATAAAATCCCATATTTGACAGTTTACATTATGTGGGCGCAATTTCACTTATTTTGCTGCCCATTCAATTAACATCTCCACTCATTCATAGTAATATCTATGACTTATGAATTAGAGTATATTTTTGAAATACAAAAAGGAAATAGCAAATATCATTTGCCTTATTTGACTTTATGTTGACAGTTACGGAAACGTTCAGAAACTTAAACAGTAGAATCGGATTAGAAAAATAGGATCATTTATCGATTATATTAAAATTTCTTCGATTAGATTTAACTAAACGGCTTCATCCAGGCGAATTTCAATTCAGAACAGAATTTGTAATAGCGATGTACCGTTATCTACTATACTATATCTATGATTGTAGTGTATACACCTACTCTCACGTAGAAATAGCGTTGTCAGGGTATGACTACTGCGCAACGAATTGTGAATGTACACCTAATTTTTACTTAAAAAGGGGTAGTTTTTACGTGAAATTAGGCGTGCATTCATTCTTCATACTTCTGTCATGGAACAGTCCAGGAGTGTTAAAGCTAAGAGATAAAAAAAAACATCTAGCTAATTAATCTGTGATTTTACTATAGGCTCAGTCAGCTGAAAACTCTGAGACTGTGGAATTTGTTTCGAAATTGCTGATATTTGTAGGTATTATGTTTTCCCCCATATCCCCGCCATTTTGAAAAATTAAGAATACTGTCAAAAAATATCTTTATATAATCTGAATGCGACATCCAACTCAAACATCCGGACATACGAAATAATTTTGGGCCCAGCTGAAACGGACATAATGTATGATGTTATAAAATAAAAAAAACCAAAACAACAAACGTGTCTATTAAAAAACACAGTTACAGTTACATCACAGTGTTTGATGCCTCGTATAAGTAGAGGCACCATTCTCCTTACATGTTAAACGACAGATGGGGTAGTATAGTAAAACTCGTATATAAACATTTTTAACATTAATTCTGGCATTATTATAAAGAGCGGTATACTGTCTGTATACAAGATATGATAAAATCATATAAAGCCTGACCAGAAATTTATGAGAGAACTAATTTCTTACACTGGCAATGATTTTATGATGGTTGTCGACATAAAATTATTGCCATTCGTGATGGTTTCTTTAAAAGACAAATATTTCAAATTATCCAAAGAAAATGCCGAAACCATTCACAGTCGTGAACGTAAGATTATAAATAAAGTGTCCACATGTCTACTACACAAAAAACAGTTAGGAAAAAGGTGCATTTCATTAAATGACACTACGAGGTTAACCTTTTGAACGCCACAGTCGGCTGTGGCCGTCAACAAAAGATCGTGCCCCTGACGCCACGTCGGCCACAGCCGTCCAAATTTCAATGATCAAAAACTTTGTAATTCTAACCGCTATAAGTATTTTTCAATCCCTGTTGATTTTGGGGCACATCTTTTTTTTTTTACTCTGGCGTCAGTGGCATGGTAAATTGCTAGACCGCTTGGCGGTCAATAGGTTAACATAGTGGAACTGACACGTATTTAAACTAATATCATTATAGTGGGTTCCGATTGATTGCAAAATTGTTGCCATATAAATTTAATAAATAGCGCCCTCTTGACAATCCTCATATATTTCTAGTCAGGATTTTAATGTTGTCAATTACAGATGTCAGATTATTATTTTTATAACACGCTTTTATAAGGTATAGAATCTTTGCGAAGATTACATTATATATATTTAACTATGGTTTCCCCTTTCACACGTACTGTGTCTTTTTTGACCTTACACACAAGGTCTCTCTGGGTCTTCTATAACTTCGAGTTCTTCTTTAACACTTACTGTATCTTTTTGGTTCTGAACTTGTGCGGTAAAATCCACTAAATCAGGTTTCTTTCGTTCTTCTTTCATACTTACTGTATCTGGCATGTTGTTAATCTGCGCGGTAAGATCTACTACACCAGTTACTTCTAGGTATTTTATAACTTCAAGTTCTTCTTTCACACTTGCTGTATATTGTTCGTTCTTAATGTGTGAGGTAAGATCCACAGCGTCAGTTATCTCTGGGTCCTTTTGAATTTTAACTAATGCCAGTTCCATGGCCTCATGTTCTGCATATAGTTCCTTCCACGCGGCTTCAAGTGCTGCATTAACCCCATCTTTAGGCTCCTCACTTAAGTTCTCAGTAAACTCTTCTTTCACAATCACTGTATCTATGTTTTCTTCATTGAAAATATAGTCAACGTCTTTATCTTTTTCTAGTTCACAAGTAACTTGAGGTTTTTGAAGTAGTGATCCTAGCATCAACTCATCTTTAACCTCATGCTTGCATAAGCTTAAAAGTTCGGCCTTCATCATACTCTCTTCACCAAACTCAAGTTCTTCAGGCTCCTCTTTAACACTAGCAGTAGACTCATTACAATTTTCACTGACTATCTCTCCAAATCTCTCAGGTTCTGCTGCAATGACTGCAACTATGTCTTGTTTGTTTACTTTGGGACTTATACAATAATAGTCGCCTCCGTCTTTGGTCAACTCTTTTTTCACCACATCTTTGAGATCATGCTTGCATAGGCTTAGAAGTTCGGTCTTCATGATAGTCTCTTTATCCAACTCAAGTTCTTGAGGCTCTTTTTTAATAACTACACTAGACCCAACATCATTAGCATATTCACTGATTTTTTCTCCAATAACAACCTCAGGTTCTTCTGCTTTGACCACAGTCGTGTTTTGTTTTTTTACCTCGGAATTTATACCATCATGATAGTATATGTCGTTTGCAAATTCTTTATTTACTACCACTGCATTAGGCATCACATATTCAATATTGTTGTTCATGGCACTCACTTCGCCAGTCAGATCAATTTCTGTACGCTCCAAAAGCTCGGGTTTTAGAAATATTCGCTCTATAATCTTATGCGAGTCAGAGCTTGCCTCAGGATTCACCACACTTTTATCGCATTTCTCTCTGAACTCCTCTTTTGCTGTTATACTATTTAAAACAGCAAACATAATTTCTGCCTTGGAACTCTCACTTGTAGGGTCTGGTTTTTCTTGACTTTGTACATCAGAAATATGACATACGATAGGGTTAATGCGTTCATTGAGACTGTCTCTGAAGTCATTTTCACCTGGCACTTTCTTGGCCATGGTTTGATTGTTTGCTGTGGGAAAGCTAGCACCATTAATTAGCTTTGGAATTTTAAATCTCGTATATGTTTTCTCGATCCTATTACACGTACGGACACTGTCCTCTAATTGTCTTTTATATGTTATTGTAGCATCAATTGAATCAGCAGGCTTTGGGTTCTTAATTGAATAACCTCGCTCCCACTCTATGTTTCTATGCATTGGGTCCCAAACCGAATTTATGGTCTTAGAATCTTTATGTACTTTGGGAGCATTGACTGAATGAGCTGGTTTTGGGTTCGCATCTGAATAACTGTCACTCAACTCTCGGTCTTTATGTGCTTTGGTGGCATTAACTATACCAGCTGGCTTTGAGCTTTGGCTGGCTGTTTCTTTGTGTACTTTGGTAACATTTACTACATCAGTTGGGTTTGGATCCCGAGCCAAGTAACTGCTGGCCATCTCTGTGCCTTTGTGTGCGTTGGTAGCGTTAACTGAAATAGTAATCTTTGGGTTCCGGACTGAAAAGCTTTCCCCAAACTCTCCATTTTTGTGAACTTTGGTAGCATTAACTGATTCAGCTGGTTTTGGCTCCTGAACTGAAAAACTATCGTTCAACTCTGTGTCTTTGTGTGGTTTGCTAGCATCAACTGAACTTGGCTTCGGCTTCCGCGCTGAATAGCTCTTATGCGGAGCGCCGTGAGTTCGCATATGTAACGTCAAACCGAACGTGTCTTCGAACTCCTCACTGCAAATATGGCACGAATACTTCCTCGGCGAGATTATATCCATCAAATAGCAAGCAGTACGCTTCTTATGAACATGCAGCTTGAGCTTATTAGCAAAATACTTGTCACATATGTTGCAGTAAAATATATCACTATGATTTTGCTTATTATCAATTCCATTAGTTTCACGGACTGTTTTGCTCTTTAGATGTGAAGCCATGTGAAGTTGTCGACGTTCTTTGGTGGCGAAAATTCGTGGACAGTACTTGCACATATATGGCTGTTCTTTACTCTTGTCTCTTGTCTTTTCACTTGTCCTTCTAAAATTAAAGGGTTCGTGGTTCAACCTATGTTCATTCAGAGTGGCTCTAGACGGGAACCGGAGGGTGCAAAGATTACATGGGAACATGTTCCATCGTTGGCGAGACTCTAAGTTTGGTTGCTTTACTTTTTCTTGCTTCAGTTTGTTAATTTGCAGAGGCTTTTGTTCTGATGCTTGATCCTGATTGATTTTTGATGGAAGCTGAGGATTTGATAGAGGAGGCAGCTGGGTCGTGGCACCTGCACTTTGAATTGCTCCTGGAATGGAAAATAGTTAATTAAATGATTTCCTGAATAAAGTTCATTAAATATAGATAAAGATGCTTAGTGATGTGCCGTTCTCTAAAACGTTGAATGATTTGTATGGATTGAGTCCGTTCTTGAAATTTCCCATACAAAACGTTCTTCGTATCCGAAAATTGCCGAGAATGGCACGTCACTATGTGACTGAAAGAGCTCACAAATTTCACCTGTGCATAAGAAAATCTAAATACTCTATTTTACTTCTTCACATTGGAATATAAACTATACTTTAAACTATCTCATAATTCACATAATTTTTTATCAATCCCAAAAAAAAAAGAATTTCAATAATTAAATTATAATATGCATATGTTAATTATGTGTTCATTTATATTAAATTCAAATACAGCTTATATTATCAATATTTAAGCCATATCAAACATGTATGGTTGGCTTAATGGTTTGATAAAAGTCTATGTCTACGCATATTCATTGAATACGAATTAAACAACATAATCACTGTTAAAGTAATTGCAGGACCATCTGTTACTACTGTTACTACTCCGGCCAAGATTATTTAAATGTTAAATTAAAATAAGCTTTTTGAAATTTAATTATAATTTTTTCTAATTATTTTATTATATAGTAATGTAATGCCAGTGGATCGAAGAATAAACATAACATGGAAAAAGTATTGGGCACAAAAAGAAATTTTCAAAGGAAACTACAGTCTGAAGATAAAGAAAATCATAATGGATTCATGTATCTTGCCCTCCTTAACATATGCAAGTCAGACTTGGACATTCACTAATAAAATTAAGAACAAAATTCTGTCATGTCAACATGCCATGGAAAGAAGTGTACTGAAACTAAGGAGAATAGACAAAAAAGGAATACAGATATACGCAATAAAACAAAAGTATTCTCCAATAAGCTCTATGATTACCCATCAGCATAATGATTCACACAAGGCACATATATAAGTAAGTATATTGTATGCCATATTTCTGTATGTTTATATATATTATATTATAATGTATGTTACTTTGTGTTATTTAATTGTTAATGTTTTTAAATATTTTTCTGTTCAGTCCTATGGTTGACTGGTAGAGAATGCCTTATGGCATTAAGTCCGCCATTTGTACTTTACTTTTGTATTTTGAGCAATAAAGTTTAAATGAATAAATCTAGAAGTGTTTCGTAACCCGTGGTCCACCGCAAATATATCTACAGAGGTTCACCGCAGTCTCACCTATGGATCAATAATAAATAAATGCTTACTAACGACTGCTAACATAACATCTACTTATTTTTTTTATTAAGGGGTCCTTAGACTTGTGTTTGATTTCCTAAGGGTACATGGACGGAAAAATGTTAAGAACCGCTGAACTAGAATATTAATGCAATGGTACCTTTAACGACCATCGCCACATCGGGCAGCAGCCGCTGAAGCATCTCTGGCGTTAGGACTGTTCCACCCTCGACAGTCAGCGGCCCGGGCGCCGCGCTCCCGAGTTCACCGCGACCCATCTTCCTCTCACCAGCTCCGTCTATAACCTCTACATTTACACGCTGAAGCATGGCTAGTGTTACACTAGTAGTGCAACAAGTTTTACACAGTGAAAAATACTTGTAAAAAGTTTTAATAACAATGTGGAAGTTTAACACATTGCGTAGCGTATGTATAATAGCATAGAGAAATAAGCGGCATATAGTTTTTTCAGGTATTTAATAGTCTTGTTTTGTAACTATTCAATATTACAATGCACCGCGCTAATTTATACTTTTCGTGGTTTCAATTCAAAGCAAATTTTTGAGCTTCTGTGACATTTCTATGAATTCTCTGACATAAGATAAGACATTTCTGTTTGACATTTAAAGATCGTTCAGAAATTAGGTATTTATAATCGAATGGAGACAATCGAGAATATTTGATTCACGACACAAAAATTACAGTAGAGGTTTTGTATGAAAAGCAGAGTTGGAAATATTTTCATTCAGCATTATTGTCAACCAAAATTGAATAAATAGAACTCCATAACAACGCATAACAGTATACAATAAATTAGAATTATTCAAACAAAATACAAGTAGAACATTAATTAATAGTAGAATGAATGTAGTTGGTTGCGGCCAACACTCGCCTAAACGTCAAATCATGTACTAAGTCACGTTTAGATACCTTAAACTAATCGTACGGCAGAGGCGATTCAATCTAAACCATATGTTTCAAAAATCAGAACTATGTTTCGATTATATGACCGCTTTTTTTATTTTTTAACTAATGTTATGTCCTATCATTACTTGCTTCAGCACTTGAACTTTTTACAAAAGTTGACTAAATTAAAATAACAATAATATAATTTCTGAACGTACCTTGAACAGATGATCGATCGAATATTAGTAAATAGTAAATAAATACATTATATTTCTAATGTGCTGAATTAAGACGGTTTTAATAATAAATAGTGGACGCAATGAGTGTTAAAGAGGAGACACAGGACCTAAAAGTGTGCCGCATATGTCTCGCGACCGATACCAAATTGTACAATATACAAGAAACTAAGCTGCAAGATATTTTTCTTAGATTGATGGGTACTGAGGCAAGTATAATTCAAATAACTGATAAAAACATCACACATTAACAACAGAAACGCACATTTATATTATATACTTATGCCATTGTCCAGAAAATTGAAATTTGTAAGTCTTTAGTCCAGTCAATTTAAGTAAATTTAATGCAAGTGGTTGTGAGGATCCAAAAAACTTTGACTCTTATCTAATGGATGGATCATATTAAATCGAAATAGTGTCCAAAAAGTAAGTAGAGTTAAGTAAGTTAGTTTGTATAAAAGTGGTTGTGGTTTAAATACTTAGACGCCTAAATTAAGTCATTGTGTAATTCTGTATTGCGAATTTACTCATTTTGAATATTCTCATTAGTATATTTCATTCTAAAGTGCCTTTATTGTTATTGTGGTTACTGTTACTAAAATTATAAATAAAAATATTTCTGCAATGAAACAATCAGGTCTATATACATTCTTCTAACTTTGTACCTGACTATAAATTTCAAAAACTTATAAATATGAGTATTAGTATGAAGTACATTAATATTGGCTTCATAGCTCTCTAACAACTAAAATTAATAAAATAAATGCTATAAAAAGCCCAAAGATTAATCATTAGATAGCAAACTATCTCTGAGTTGACCCATAAAGGCTACTTACTTTTTTGCATAGCTCAGCATTTTCTAGACATGTTTTTTTTCTGGGTGGTTAGAAAAAAAATGGTTTTTATTATTGGCTACACTAGAACAAAGCTATCAATGTGTCCTAAAATTCACAATGCGTATTTAATAATATTGAAAATGAAAATATTACATGCTCCCGTTTTTTTACGATGAATTATGGGCTGCTTAAATGCAGAGCCAATTTACGAATAAATTTATTCATAAATGGGCCATACAATTCTGTAGCTCATTGTACATGTGCACAATTATATGTAACTATTATACCAACGCTACTTGCCCAGGAGTGCAGTGGGCTGGGCAGCGTGTGCGGCGTGTGCCGAGCGCAGCTCGTCCACGCTAGTTCGCTACGCATGCGTGGACGCCGTGCGCAGGCGCTGCTGGCAGCTGCGCTGACACACTCCCATTACGTATGTCTGATCATCAAATCAATCGAGCAGTCACACCAAACGTTACGTAGAATCCTTGATTCCAAGGAATTTTCATTCGATCGACAACTTAAGGTATAGTTTTAACTGTATGTATTTGAAACTAGAAGGTGCCTTCAAAATTCGTCAGCGTGGAAGAAGAAGGCATAACTCTTTGTTTTCATCTCCGTATACGGGTAAAAAGTCTCCTGCCTTTTTCTGAGAATGTGAAAATTGTTGAAATCGGCCCAGCCGTTTAGGTGTGATAAAAGGTTAAAGATTTAGTTTTACAATTTTATAATATTAGATGTAGACATCACCACATAGTATAAAACAAAGTCGCTTCCTGTCTGTCCCTAACTCCCTATGTATGCTTAGATGATGCGGTTTTTTTAATCGACAGATTGATTCAAAAGAAATTTTTATATGTATAATAATGCATAATTTATCAGCATTGCAACCGTGCGAAGCCGGTGCGTCGCTAGTATTAAATAATTTAGTATTTCTTTCACTGTTTTACATTACAGGTAACCATCGATTACATTCGAAAAATCGACCGAGTGGCTGAAAAACTTTGTTTCAACCTAAAAACCTGTCACGTGTACAACTCGGACTCCACGCTACCAGACATCAAAGTCGAAGACGTTAAAGAAGAGACTGATGACTTTACAGAAAATATATTCGTCAGTGAACCTGCTGTT
Organism: Apotomis betuletana; assembly: GCA_932273695.1. Taxonomy (NCBI): domain Eukaryota; kingdom Metazoa; phylum Arthropoda; class Insecta; order Lepidoptera; family Tortricidae; genus Apotomis; species Apotomis betuletana. The sequence goes on from OW026322.1 coordinate 13,698,094, forward strand.
GATGATTTTGACGATACAAATGACTACATTGATAAAACACCTGAACTTGATATGAACAATACTGAAATCAGTCATGAATTTGAAATTGATGATAGAATTCATAAATCAGTCAGGAATCAAAAACATGCTAGGTTTAACGATACTCGTAAGAGTAAAGCCAAAGTTAAAAACAAACGCAAACTGTCGACTATAGAAAATAATATATCAGCGTCTACCAAAGGGACTAAAAGAAAAGCAATAGATTCCGTTGAGAAAACAAAAAAGAAACGAACGGAAGCTATAACTAAAGTAAATCCAACTGGAAAAACGAAGAGGGTTATAAAAAGGCGGATGGCGGACAATGGATTTCTGCCGGACTTCAATCTTGAGGTACTCATTTAAACATGTATAATAGAATCTAAAATTGGTAATTCCAAATACCTGTCCCGTTTTTACTCATTACTGGAAGATGCTCCAAACTTCCCCTGCATAACTCTCTTTTTTACCATAGTTGAGTAAAAAGTACCCTTTAACAATTTTTAGATGTTCCGATAACTCGGGACGACTTCGGCCGCAATCCTATGTCGTTATCTTCTTGACTGCTTCTCATTGTCATGAGATCCACTGTTCTGATTCGCCAACATTCCTATTCCGTCACTTTGGTATATGGTCCACAGCTAACTCGTCCACATCCCAATTTCGAGACATATTTACTAACTAGAATCCATAAAACTTGTCTGATAAATGTTGACGAGTTGTGACTGAAATAAATAGTACTGTGCACCATATAGAATTGTAGACAGAATAGGATATTGACGATAAATGTGGACTAGACGTAACGATATAGAAATTGTATGCTGACGACAAGATATTGTTGACGATTTAAGTAGGAGACGAAATAGAACTTTAGACGCAGTCATCCTGAACCGCACCATTGGTTATTATTTATCCAGCTATTTTGGCGCGACGAGAGAGCGAACCCTATAATACAGTACAGGAAGTACAGGAATAAAAAAATATATATATATAATTTTTCAGGAGTTCCAGAACAAGTATAATGTAAAGATAGATATACTGTCGAAAGAAGAGCAGTTGCGAGAGATTGAGACGAGAAAGATGGCGCCGAGCTACACGTTGGCAGCGTACGGGTGTGAAGAGTGCGGGAAGGGATTTGCTACGAAACAGGTTATTTGTTTTACATTTTACACTGTGAGCTCTAAGATAGAATTTGAGTAGTGACTACTTGATCAGCAAGTGGTGTCAAGATTTAATTACATGTTGTTGGCTCAGGCTTAGAAAAAATCATATAGATGAGTTTGCTTTTTTTTCTAGTTGTTCTAAAGTGTAGCAATTACAAGAGGAACTCTCGAGGAGAAACGGACAGCTTCGCAAATTTCAAGTATACTCCAAATCCCCAGCTTGCAATTTATTAAAGCTCTTTTTACTTTTCGACGTGATTGGATGGTCAGGCTCTAAGCCACGTTAAAACCATCATTCATATTGGAACGAGAAATGTACCCTTGTTTGGAGACTAAGAGCCTTTTTGGATCACTGAACCAAAATACTTAGATTAGCATACATACTTTTTGCTTACACATTATAAGATCGTTTCATATAATGTATATTTATAAAAGTTTACAATTTTAAATTCTGATACAGGTATACGACGCGCACTTAATGAAACATGACGTGGTAAGTTAGCTTCCATTTGTGATCTAACAAGTTTAGTTTATTTTACTAAAATAGTTTATATCAGTAAATGTAAAATCGTAAATCAATCGTAAATAAAAAAGTAAATCCTCATCATTTATAGGCAAATGAAACATCATTGCATAGAATTTTCAATTCATAGATTTTTTTTCCCTTGAAGTCATAAATTTTACATAAACTTGAAAATTTCATGCTATACATTTATCTTAGGTTAGATTTATTTTATAACAATCCAAAATATATTATGGTTTAAAAGAAAAATGCTTTCGATGTAATGTCTATGAAACTACTATGAATAAGCTTGTCAAATTAAACACTGAAACGTTTGTCTATAAAAGTAACGTAAACTATACAAAATATACTCGCCGAGTTTCACACAGGCTCTTCTCAGGGCAGAGGTGATAGTAGTTTTTAGCAGCATATAGCATTGTTCAATACTAACTATCTTTATTATCTATGTACAGTCAGCTGGTGCGCACGCATGCAGCATATGCGGCATACGTTTCCGCACGTTGAGCCGCGCGCACGTACACGCCGACGCGCACCGCCTGCGGTTTACGTGCGCGTGCGGTTTTTTGACGCGCACCAGGTAAGGTGTGGGTTGTGGGTCAATGATTGAAACTTTATCTGTGTACCTTACAGTAGAGAAGGTGTGACATTATAAATGGCATAATTTCGTCATAAAATTATTTTAGCATCGCAAGACAGTGTTTTCTGTTCTCTCTCCCAATGTCATAACTTCCTCAAAAAAAATAGTGTTCCCTTTCAGATTCATAGCCAAGAACCATTTCCTGTCGCACGCGGGCACGACACATCAGTGTCCACATTGCGACGCAGTATTTAGGTGAGTCAAACTAGAGAAAAGTAAAATTAAAGAATTTATAATTCAAGAAGCAACTGGTTGAGATATAAAATGGCTCGTATCGATTCAGTGGTCCAATAGGTGTTGGCCCGGACAATCGTTGGAAACGTGGGGTCAAACCCCGCCTGAACCAATAATATTATTAAAAAAAAAATTGAATTGAATTGTGATTTAGAGCGCATTTTGGAATGGAGTAGAGGCTATGGTTTAAAAGTAAATCCTGCTAAGTCGCAAGTTATTATCATTGGCAGCTCTAAGATGATCGCCAAAGTCGACTGCAAACTTGCCACCTATTCAGTTTGATGGCGTTCTGATTCCTTTCTCTCTGCAAGTTAAAAACTTAGGTATTATCATGGATCGCACTCTTTCTTGGGTGCCTCAGCTCAGCGAGGTTAGTAGGAAGGTGTTTGCCTCAGTGGCTTCACTGCGGAGGCTTCGTAATTTTCTTCCCATCGCTACTAAAATTACCCTTGCTCAAAATTTACTCCTCTCTATTTTGGATTACGCCGATGTTTCCTATGTTGACCTCTCGGAGGAGCAACTTAACAAAGTTGAGCGTATTCAAAACGTCTGCATTAGGTTCATATTTGGGTTACGCAAGTATGACCATGTCTCTAGTTTCCGTTCACAACTCAAGTGGCTCCCCATCCGCCTTCGTCGAAACTTTCATATTCTGTCCCTTCTCTATAGTATTCTTTTTAACCCTGCAACTCCCCGCTACCTTAAAGATCGTTTTAGTTACCTGTTATCAGTTAGATGCGCTCAAAATTATTTACTCTCTGTTCCGGCTGCAAAGTCTAAATTTTATTCGAATTATTTTACATTTAAAGCCATTCTATTGTGGAATTCTCTTCCATTGGATCTGAAGAAGGCTAAATCACTATCTGTTTTTAAGATTAAATTAAAAGATTACTACTTGTCGCTCCCATAGCTTATTGTGTGCTATTGGTAATTTTCTTAGCTAAGTTGGATATCAGCTGTGTTGTTTTTATTATTTTTCTTGTGTATATGTGTATTTTTGCCTATATTATATATATGTATATTATTTGTATATATGTATGTTTATCTTTATATATATTTATTTAAGTATGTGTATGACTTATACTTTATGTTATTTATGTTGCTGAATTTTTTATCTCACCACCTACTCTTTCATTGTTTTTGTTTTTTTTTTTTTACTTATTCTTCTACCCAAAGGTTGTCTGGAAGAGATCGCCCTTTAGCGATAAGACCGCCTATTGTCTACCATTTATAAATTAAGGTTTCAATTGTAACATTTTTCTTGTTGGTGTGCAATAAAGAATTATTGTATTGTATTGTATTATTATTTTTAAATTTTCGCCTCAATGTAAACATTCGGTTTACGCTAGCAGACGTTACAGTAAAAAAAAAGAGATGAGGTAAATAACTATACAAAGAAAAACATTTTAATTTAACCAGTAAAGCTAGTAGAATAAATTCTACTATCCTTGCTTTACCGACACTCGATTGAACCTATGGCTGACGGTTTCTCGCCACTATGAGTAAAATCGTATTAACCATACATGCTCCGCATACTAGCGTCATTTATTAATCTATATAAAAGCTTTAAAAAAAAGAGTTATTGTATAGAACGTATCGTAAGATGGCTCCAAAGGTAACGCTAAAATGGCACCGTCTGCAACGGGTCAGTGGAAAGATAATCAAGATCAAATACACGAAACTTCGTTTTATTTTTTATTAAAGAATGAAATATTTTTAATAAGCATTGTGCAAGTTCCCTATGTTAATTTTTTTACATATTTCAAAGTTTTCATATTTTTTTCACAGCAACGAAATAGATTAAATAACTATTAATTAATTCAATTTAATTTTCCTATTTTTACTGGACTATATTTTTCTTGACAGCAAGTACACATCGTATTTGACGCACGTGCGGCGCCGGCACCCCGCCATGAATGTCGCATGCGATGAATGCGGTGAGACATTTGTCGGGCCCAACGGGCTGCGGCACCACAAGACGAGAGTGCACAGAAACAGAGTGGTATATGGTTTACTCAGTTTACCTCGTTTAGGCTTGTCTACTGAGGAGCGGAGCTTTGTAAATTGGACCAATCACATGCCTTAGGGTGCGGTTCCATTGAAGCGAGGCGGAGCGGGATACGGAATAGACCAATTCAATTATCTGACTAGAAATCTGTATCTCAGTTCCATTTCACTTATAATATTATTATTAATTGATTTATTTCAAGTATCAAAAGCCCATAGATAAATACCTTACAATCTAAAATCCATATTAAATATTAAAATACTAAACAACTAAAAGTCCCTTTTTTTCTACGTTGTGTTGTATAAGTCCGTGGTGTTGGGTAGCCGACCGCGGAACCGCCGGAATAAAACACCTTTCGGCCAAAATTCTTCCTTCATGAAGGTCGCTAGCTATTCAGTCACAACCTTCAATACATGAGACTTAAAATTCACTTTGTGGCGAGACTCCAACTTCACGACCCTCAGGATAATTCCGGTCTTCACACGTACTCTACGATCTCCTCGGCCGTCGTAGAGTAATGTAAACATGTGATTGCTCGATTCCGCAAGTCTCCGCTCCACTCCGCTTCAAGAATCGCACCCTTACATTTGATGCTCTTCTTTTGGGCTTTACAAACACGCAGCCTGATTGGTTCATTTTCTGTGCTCCGTTTCTGTGGACAGACAGCTTTATACATAAAAATAAATAAAAATAAATAAAAATAACACTTCTTCTTAATTGTTTCATAAAACTATTTTTACTTACATTTATATCTTAGTGGCATTATATATTTAAAAGAATAGGTGTTAGATACTTAATTTTGATATATTATGTGATGAATTTAATAATTAAAAGAAAAATCTCATTAGAACTACCTGTGATCCCAGAGCTGGCGCGTTTCTCGGACAAAGGCTCAGTATTGCTGTGCAGCGGGGAAACGCCGCCAGTATCTTGGGATCATTTCCGTCAATGACCGACCTTGGGTAGGGTTAGGCTAGTTTAGGTTTGAAATGAAATGAAATGTTTATTGCACGATTATGGAAAATTCACATTGGTGAAGATGTTACAATTTTCGTAGAGTCGCATAATCTACCTACCTATTAGAGCATGCAATAGTGGGTTTAAATTGTAAATTAAATATTACACATATCATTTTAATCCTGACCAATGACTTAAAGTAACTTAGACTAAAGAAAACTTAGACAATGGCTTAAATAATTATAATAATACGTTGCGACAGCACATTGACAGGTTTTTATGTTAATTTTAATTATGCTATATTAATATTACTTATGATTATTTTTTATTGTTATATTAAATTTTGAATTATAGTGGTTTATATGATAAATCACTGTATGTGTAATATGTATACGCAGGTAAGTACTTCCCATCTTTCCGTCAAATGTCACATCAGATGAGTGTAGACATATGGCCTCACTAAACATCAGGGCGGTCTCTCTCACTAGGCATTCTAGGCTCGTGCCCAGGGCCCCCAATCTCAAGTGGATGACAGATTTTTATTGTCCAATGGGCCCTCTAAATTATGGAGTGCCCACAGCCCGCTGCTGCAAAAAACAGGATAGATAGTCATTCACAAAAAAATGCCATCATGTTTGTACTGGTTTCAGCTGCCGGATCCATCGCAGCACGCATGCGCGACGTGCAACTTACATTTCGCGAGCGAGGACTCACTCGCCGCGCATGCTCGGTCCGCACCCACGGAACATGATGCGAGCTTAAAGTGAGTTCAATTCATTCCCTGATAAGTAGGGAATAAGGGAATTTTTAAACGACTTCGAAGAGGAGGAGGCTGTCAATCCGGTTGTATTTTTTTGTGTCCTACCTCAGAATTCCATTTTTTATGGACTGATATCGACAAGTTTTTTTTAATGATAGTAGGCATCTCCAAGCTGTTCGCATACAATTTTGGTGAAGATCAGATGACGAGATCCATGAGTAATCGAGGTAACTCCTCTAATGTAACACCCATAACTCAATTTCGATGTTTTTTATAGTATGTCACGTCAGTCCGGACTTACGAATGATTTTCCACCACGCTGAATCGGTGACGCTCCGATCGGTAGGTCAATATATGCAGCTAACATGACATGAGTTACATGACCTTTTACATCTCTGAGAAAAATTATAGTTTATACGTGTAGATACCAATAATACGTGTGCCGATTAATTATAACATAATTGTAATAGGTACAAGTATAATTAACGAAAAATATAGATACTGTTGGGTTTGACTTTCGGCTTTCTTCTCAACAGCGGTTCAAATTTGCAAGTGCCCTTGTGTCCTACTTGCATTATTTTTTTTTATGTTGATCCTTTTATTTTGTTCCTCAGTCCATGTACGGTGTGTGGTGAGAGCCAGGGCAGCCCTGCAGCGCTTGCGAGACACGAGGAGACGTGTGCCGCGCCTCGTACGCGTCTGTGCCGGGAGGTAATAGCCTGACAATAATTATAGTTTTAAACCGAGTTAGAAATGTGTAACCTGGTGGAAGAGATCGGGAATCGAACCCGGTACCTCTGGATCGCTGGTCCTGCGCGTTAACCTTTCTACCACCCTAACGTCCAAGCAACTAACGAGACATTCCATGATTCATAAATTTTGATAATTTTGTAAATGTTAATCAAGTAAATAAAAAAAGGTATGATGACAATTTTTTTAACCTCCGACAAAAAATAGGGGTGTTATAAGTTTAACATGTGTGTGTCTGTCTGTGGCCTCGTAGCTCCTGAACGAATGGGTTTGAAAGCAGTTTTTTTGTTTTAACCGAAAGCCTTGTTTGTCAAAATTGCTTAAGTATGATAGGTTGGGTAGGGGTTTTGAAAGTTATAGAGAATGTCAATCGATCCTATTTTATATGGGGTCAAATATCTGTATGGGACTACCTACATTTAGACCTTTTGATCAAAAAGTCAGAGATGACCGTAAAAAGTCGCCCTGTAAAGTGCATTTAATTGTGTGGACTGAAAACAATTTCAAATTAGCTTTTGGATTAAAAATAAATAAATAAATATCAGAGCGTACGTACCTTTGAAGTGTCATATTTCACAGACCCTTTAAGTACTTTTTTTATTCATTTTCTTAATTGCAGGACTTCACTAAAGCTTCTTCTAGAATTTAACATCAGTAGTCAGTCTACGCTCATATTGCTCACTTTATTTCCCAATAACAGTGTAACAAGACATTCGTGGATGAGTCATCGTACGACACGCACTACCAGCGGATCCACCTCAACATCCGCATGAAAGAGCCGCCGCGCGCCCGGCCCCGCCTCGCACGTCCGTTCATCTGTGAGCTGTGCGGGACAGAATGTGGCGTAAGTATTTTAGCTATTTAAGACTTCTTTGTGGCGTTGTAAACTTCGTTGACTTCACTGTGGGATTCTAAATTTGTCCTGATAAAGGCTCAAAGGTACTGAAAAGGCGGAATGGATTGAGCTTTGCTCGGAGTTTTCATCGGAATCAGAAATTAAAAATTGTAATTATAAACTCATAAAAGAAACTCTGTCTTAGTGAATGTTAGATTCGACGACGAGCGAAGCGAAGTGTTAAGGTATCTTACGAATGTCTTTTATATTTGCGGTCGTAGCCAATCGCTTGAGTTAGTTGATGATATTGCCATACAAACAACCGATAAGATACAGTGTAGGCTGATTGCTCAGCCGGCGTTTGCTGAGGTCAAGAATGTTTGAGATCGAGTGCTGAGTGAGGCTTCGATAGACCAGTGGCTCCTATGATACGCACTATCAAAGGATCCACCTCAACGCAATGAAGGAGCCGCCGCGCACCCGGCCCCGCCTCGCACGCTCGCTCATCTGCGAGCTGTGCGGGACTGAATGTGGCGTAAGTATTCTAGCTATTTAAGACTTATCTGTGGTCGCGCCGTCGGAAATGTATCCCCATAAAAGGCTTTAAGGTCACTAATAAGATATGACAGTATACCATACCAGTGGCTACAGGGCTCTCTATCTTGCAAACTGTCGAAATTTTGACAATTTCCAATGTCAAATTATTTGCAAGCTGCTCGCGAAGTAGACAAATAGTATAGACAGCACGTCTAGCATAACTTTGACACGCGACTCATGTCGCGCGAGATAGCATTATCCGTCACTATCTCATAGTACTGTACAGATAGAGACATGTAGTATATCTCGCGCGAGAAAGAGTCGCGTGTCAAAGTTATGCTAGCCGTGCAGGTACTTCGATGGAGGAGTCATACATTGGTTAGCGGGACTCGGACAAGTCGCCTGTAACCGACAATTGACATTTCGACATCATCAGTGTCAAATCATTGAAATTTCACCCTAGCTACACATTGTTCGCAAAGTTAGCCGAGGTTGAGCGAATAAGATAGTGTGGAGGGGTATTTCGCTGCGGAAACCCATACTTCGGCCAATTTCGCCTCGGCCAACCTCGGCCGACTTCGCGACTAGTGTAGAGATACGGTTAGAAGTTAGAATGGTTGATACAAGGTGTGTGTTGCTCCAGTCAGTGTCCAGCCTGGCGGCGCACCAGCGCAGTCACGCCGGAGCCCGGCCGCACGCGTGTCCGCAGCCCGGCTGTCCGCTGCGCTTCGGGAGCGTGCACAACATGCGGCGTCACCACCGTGTGGTCAGTATGTTACAGTGTCCGCACCAGCGCAGTCACGCCGGAGCCCGGCCGCACTTGTGTCCGCAGCCCGGCTGTCCGCTGCGCTTTGGGAGCGTGCGCAACATGCGGCGTCACCACCGTGTGGTCAGTATGTTACAGTGTCCGCACCAGCGCAGTCACGCCGGAGCCCGGCCGCACTTGTGTCCGCAGCCCGGCTGTCCGCTGCGCTTTGGGAGCGTGCGCAACATGCGGCGTCACCACCGTGTGGTCAGTATGTTACAGTGTCCGCACCAGCGCAGTCACGCCGGAGCCCGGCCGCACTTGTGTCCGCAGCCCGGCTGTCCGCTGCGCTTTGGGAGCGTGCGCAACATGCGGCGTCACCACCGTGTGGTCAGTATGTTACAGTGTCCGCACCAGCGCAGTCACGCCGGAGCCCGGCCGCACTTGTGTCCGCAGCCCGGCTGTCCGCTGCGCTTTGGGAGCGTGCGCAACATGCGGCGTCACCACCGTGTGGTCAGTATGTTACAGTGTCCGCACCAGCGCAGTCACGCCGGAGCCCGGCCGCACTTGTGTCCGCAGCCCGGCTGTCCGCTGCGCTTTGGGAGCGTGCGCAACATGCGGCGTCACCACCGTGTGGTCAGTATGTTACAGTGTCCGCACCAGCGCAGTCACGCAGTATTATGACCTGTACCTATTACCTACTAATAAGTAAATATATTTAAGTTAAGTTGTGTAAAGAACTGAGCGCTTCTCGCCATCAAACGTCACAGTTTGGCGAGTTATAATGTAATTGTATATTGTATATATTTTTTGGTATATAAATAAAAAAAAAAAAAAAAAAAAAAAAAACGCCGGAGCCCGGCCGCACGCGTGTCCGCAGCCCGGCTGTCCGCTGCGCTTCGGGAGCGTGCACAACTTGCCTACTTCATGACCTTATGTAGATGCTACGACTGCGTGACAGCGGCAGCTCACTCACTCATATGGCCTAACGCCCTCGGATTTCCCGCTCAACCGTGGCAACCAAAGTCGTGACATCTCCGGTAGGGCTTGCAATATCGGCATGGTTTTCCAATTCCGGAACTGACTTCGAGATTGGCACTCAATTCCAGAATTCCGGAACTGGTTCCGGAATTGACTTAACATACAAATTTGAAGGAGAAATTCTTTGTCCTAATTTTGGAGGTATTTCGAGGTCAAGAATATCTCCGGGAATGTCTTGGACATCTTCCAATGTTGTATAATGATTCATCTCTCTATTTCACTTTAGTAAAGGTAGTATCAATGTTTGCCTATGTGCAGGTACATCTGGGTCAGCGGCCGCAAGTGGCATGCGGCGTGTGCGGCAAGCTCCTAGCGCATGCGGCATCGCTCAAGCTTCACGTGAACACTGTTCACTTGAAGTTGCCCGCGCCGCCGCGTCGACGGCGGCAAGAAGACTTTAAATAAAACTCTTATTAAAAAAATGTTTTTTTTTTTTATGACATAAGTACATAAAGTTTTGCTGTGGTAATTTGTTGAGAAAGCTCAATTTTATATAGGGTACCTAATTAATGGACAACGTTCTACCCATCGATATCGTTATAGACTGTCTGTCCACACAAGCGTAGCGGAGAAAATAAATAAATCAGGCTACGTCATCCTAAAGCCAAAAAAAGTGCATTTAAATCTGTGTGAATGTGATTGATACATTTTACACATCTCCGCTGCTCTCAGTTTCTATGGACTTTTCTATGGCATTTAGTCGGTTATTTTATGTGAAAGATTGATTTATGGCTAAATTTTCTAACTCACTAAATCTCACTGAATTTAATCAAGAAAGCTTGAAACGATCTTTTGCGACAAATAGTCCAGTAAAAAAATCTATTTAGTCTTTGTTAATTTAAGTTTTTAATTTTTATGTCAATTACAATAGCAATGTTAATTGAAAGCTAAAATTTAGAAGATCTGCTTTTATGCTTCTTTGTCTATCGACTGGCGAGATGGTAGTCAAGTTTCCAGTTTAAATCCGTCTAGTAACTCCACAGGTTCACACGTGCAGTGTTTCTTTTGTAAAAATATATTAGTAGGTAACATTCATTGCAAAGGGTTATATTTTATTTGTGATTTTTCATATATTAACAATTTCGAAACTACTATTAATCATATTTACATAGTTTTATGAACCTGATTATTTCCATGTCTAGGTAATATAAATTTACCATTAAGAAACGCAAAATATTTAGAAAAAAATAAATAATTGTAGTTATCGAATTCATAAGCCTAGATTTTCTATAATTTTGAAAATACCCTGTTGAATGTCATCCATCATTTTATCCACACTCCAAAATTCAAATATTTTAGAATTGTCGAAGGTTAACTTTCTATTTCACTCTAATTTTACTGGACTAATAAGTCAATCGCAAATTTTGCAAATATTTTCCCGCCATTCAAATGACCGCGGTTTGCACGCGGAATAGAGTACGAATAGTGCATAGCGCAATGACAGGTATAGAAATGTATTCCTTGGTTATAGGGGGTGAAATTCCTTTAGATTTAAACTAGCTGTGCCCCGCGGTGTTACCCGCTCATCCCACGGGTACACTAAATTTATTTGGGATGAAAAGTATCCTATGTCCTTCCCCGGGACTGAAACTATCTATATACCAAATTTCATCTAAATCGGTTCAGCGGTTTAAGCGTGAAGAGGTAACAGACAGACAGACAGACACACTTTCGCATTTATAATATTAGTATGGATTAATAGGACCGTAGCCGTTGGCTTTATATGTTAAATATGTTGGTTTGTTTACTTTGGATATAATTCTGATTGAGTTATTTTTGAATCGATAATCGTACTAAACGAATAATAAAGTATTCGCTCATTTATAATTCCCGAACGTACATTTCCTGTCAAAATGTATAATTTGAACTGTCAAGTCAAGATTGAGGTTATGTTTTGATAATCAATTTTATTGTATTTAGTTTTATGTTCTTGTGTATATATACAAGAAACTAATTAATGTAACCTATATGCTACTGTAATTGTTCTCCGATGTACATGAAATCTCCGCATTTTTCAATTTAAGTTTCGCACGGTTCGCTTCTGTATACATAACAAACCTTTTAAGTTATTGTTTTCTGTGCTTATGGATGCTTTGCGAATATTAGCATCCTAATTAATCCAATGCAAAAGCCGAATTACTGAATGTTTACTAGCGCAGGTACGTGTTTTTTAATATATATATTTAATATATAAAAAGAAATATTACTCCATAGTTTTAATTACTACCACGTCACAATGTCGCTGATACAGAAGTTAAGGATTGATGATGTCGTTGAAAGTTTATTTTATTTATTCCAATCAATTAGTTGTGACTGTTGTTTTAATGGGCAAAAGAGTAGAGCATGAGACTAACTCCATCATACGAGTTATAGATATATAGACAGATAAACACTTTATTTATATCCACAACTTACTGGCGTAAATATAATGCATGTTATTATGTACCAAATCTCACGAAGATAAATGTAAATTTCTTTTGAGATAAATAAAATATTCTTTAACCCAAACTTACATGGTTAGGCACAATTAAAAGTGAAGAAAACAGTTTAAGCATGCTACTTAAACTAGTACGGGTATAAAACAATTACAGCACATTTAAAAAACCATGGGTTGTGGCAGAAGTTAGTGTCATGTTCTACTATTAATGTTTTCTTTTGTTTGCAGACTGGTACACATTTAAATAAAATAAGTCCCTGATATTTCAGCAACAACAGTTGCCACTGTCATTTGTTCATTAACCTTATGAGGCCAAAGCCCAAATTATACCATAAGGCCTAAATGCTCAATGTACATTCATATGTATAATTTCTGTACATAATATATACTGGGGGCCCAAGACTTGTTTTATGTTTTATATTTTGTAAAGATCTCAACTAGGATTTTGGTGTATGTTTTTCAAGATGCTATAGGGTCTAGACGAATAAAATGCATGGAAAGAATCTTGTACTTTGTAATGTACACTGGGCGTTTATGTGTGCATAACACAAACTGTCTGGGTCCGAGTTATGATTATTACTTTGTGTCTCACAAAGTAAAATGTTCTACTCTGGTTTCAGGCATAAATACACTGATGGTGGAAGATACTGAGGCTTACCATGTCACTGGAGTCATCAGTTACCAAGACACCCGAACAAGAGGACATAGTTATTGCACACAAACTAAGTGACGTTTCTATAGCAGTTTCCGAGTCAAGTTCCACAAACAATGGACACGGGAACTTTCAATTATCTTCAGATACTATAAGACTAACAAAGACTGATGAAACAGGGTCAATTGAAATGAGTGAGCCTGAACAGAGATATATTGAGGAAATAAGCTTACAAGCTCAAGGAGAGCTTTTTGAGGATCAAATTAAACCAAAAAACGACACAGATGAAATAAGCTCAATAGTAATCAAAGAGCCAGAGCTCACATATATTGATGTGAGCTTGCAAGCTCAAGGAGAGCTTTTTAAGAATCAAATTAAATTAAAAAATTATAGAGATGAATCAAGCTCAATTATAATGCAAGAGTCAGAGCTCAGAAATATTGATGTGAGCTTGGAACCTCAAGGAGAGCTTATTGAGGACCAAATTAAACAAAAAAAGGACAGAGATGAAACAATTTCAATTGTTATCAAAGAGCCTGAGCATCATATTGATGTGAGCTTGCAAGCTCAAGGAGACCTTTATGACAACCAAATTAAATTAAAAAATGATACAAATGAAACAGGCTCACTTATAATGAAAGACGCAGAGCATAGATATATTGAGGAAATGAGTTTGCAAACTCAAGGAGACCTTCAAAAGGACCAGACTAAACTAAAAAAGGAGACTAATGAAACAAACTCAATAGTAATGAAAGAGCCTGAGCCCAGACATATTGATGTGAGCTTGCAAGCTCAAGGAGACCTTCATGAGGACCAAATTAAACCAAAAAAGGACACTGCTGAAATAGTATTGTTTGAAATTAAAGAAGAGTCTAAAGACAACTACACCGAGGGTGTCTTGGAGGCACAGAAACTCTATTCGGATGAAGATAATGGTGAACCTGTGCTGATGCCTGAGGAACCCAAGGACCTGAGGACTGAGATGCCACAGTTTTGTGATGTCGGTTTTGCCAAAGGAGGTCAGTTATTAAGGACTTTATGGTATTGAACATTTCACTTTTGAATGATGTGATGACTAATGTTGAAGTCTGCAGCATACTAATATAAAAAAAAAGAAAAAAAAATAAGGTTCAGGGGACATATTGCTATTCAACAAAAAGGAAATTTGAAATTTTACACTTCATCACACACTTGAATGTTGCATAGAGTATGTATTGTAATACTATGGCTGGTATTACTATTACGTTTTCTGTGATTTTTCTACTATAACAAAAAAATACTAAATGTAAAAAAGTCTGAATATGAATACGAAATGTAAAAAAGTCTACGAGTAACAAAAATGTTTTTTTTTATTCATGGTTTTTCCCTTTTTACCAAAACCAATGTTTTACCAAAAAAAAAAGTGCTGTGACGCATTTTGGTGGTCTTTTAATGCTTTTTTTTCTATAAAAACCCAAATCAGCTGTAACAGAATAACAAATAATGGTGTTGCCTTTTCAATTTCAGTTGTAACTAAACTTTCATCGACCTGCGACTGGGAAATTCCCATTAACACCGAAGACAACATGCGATTAAATTTGGAAACAGTAGATTTATCACATAATTTAGACACAGTAGATCTGACGCCTGAAGAACAGTCGATAGAATTGAAAGAAGATCCCAGGGAAGTTGAGGGCGTGAGCATAGACGTTCATGAAGAATTATATAATTTAGAAACAGTACATTTATCACAGAAGCCAGAAGAGTTGATGGAGTTGAAAGAAGAGCCCATGGAATTAGGCGGTGTAAATTTGGACGCTCAGAAAGAATTGTATAATTTAGACACAGTAGAGCTGACGCCTGAAAAGTTGACTGAATTGAAACTAGAGCCGAAGGAAGAGGGTGTGAGTTTTGATGCTCAGGAATTGTATGTGGACCATGAGGTCATGGATGGAGTGGTGTTGGGGCCCGTGGTCTTGGAGCGGCCTGATGTTTACATCAAACAAGGTCAGTTTAAAACTAAGGTAGCCATAATGTTGAATTAGATTTTTCAATAACCGAGTAAGAGTTTCAATACCTTGCCTACAGAGCCGGCGGTCCCGGGTTCGAATCCCGGCCAGGGCAAATATTTGTGTGAGGAACTCGAATATTTGTGCTTGGGTAATGGTTGTTCTATGTATTTAAGTATATTTATATATATAAGTACGTATATCGTCGTCTAGTACCCATAACACAAGCCTCCTTGAGGCTTGATGGACTAGATCAATTTGTGTGGGGTTGTCTAAAAAAAAAAACCATCAACTTTTTTTTTATCAAGTTTCGAATGCAAAGATCCCTTCAGCCACTATTATAGAGAACTTTCATTTTTTATAATTAAAAAAACATGTCGGAAAAGCCTTGGTAAGGAAAAATTTATGACCTGCTCTTCGTAGACCCTTACAGCAAGGACTACCGAAATAAAATATAATTAAATGGTCTTCCAAAATGGTATCAAGCCTATATAAATAGTTTTTTTTATAGGATTAATTGAAATCAAAATTATTTACACAGTAAATAGGCCACAAAGGCATTGTACACTTTTAAATTACTGGCATTTAAAAAAAGGTCGAAAGAAAGTATTAAATACCAACTTAAGCCTGACCAGAAATATATGAAGATTGTCAAAAGGGCACCATTTATAAGATTTATATGGCAACAATGTTGCAACCAATCGCAACCGCATTATAATATTACATTAATATTAGTTTAAATACCTGTCAGTTCCTATGTTAACCTTGTAATATCATTTAGTGGAATGTACTATTTTCCTAACTGTTGTTTGTGTGTTATAATATTATGTTTACGTCTGTGAATGGTTTTCGGCATTTTCTTTGTATATTTTTAAATATTTGTCTTTTAAAGAAACCATCACGAACGCCTATGACATTGTTGACTAACCGTCATAAAATCATTGCCAGTGTAAGAAATGAGTTCCAGTGAAATTCCAGGATATGGCGCAACCTCATATATTTCTGGTCAGGTTTTAAATATTCGCCAACCTAATAACACATTATTAAGCACATCTTACGTTGTTTATTTATTACCTAATTAAGATAGCTTTAAATTTATAATTGTGTCATAAAGTGTAGTTTTGTCAAAATGAATACGGCGTTTACAGAAGTTCCAGTTGAAACTGAATCCGAGTCTCATTCCTGGGAGATTCCAATACACTACGAACTGAAAGAAGAGCCGCACCACCGAGGATATATCGACGTGATGAACTTCGAGCTGCAGGCAGGGCTGTATGTGGAGCATGATGTCAGGCACGAGGTGTCCGGCCCCGAGATGATTGGGTTTTATACCAAACAAGGTTAGTTTATGTTTATTCTGTCTGTTAACAAGTCAATCTTAACGCCTATTATAGTACATTACTGCAGATGGCTTGTTGGGTGAGTAGGTATAGACCGACCGTAAAGAGGCCGGATGGTGATACGAAGCCGGCAAGCTCTTTTCACGGCTAAGGCATGTAGGTATAGTGCTTTTCTCAAACATATGCAATGAAATAAAAAAATACACCACTCGTAAAATATATAATTCAGCTGTTTAGCCCGTTCAAGAACACAGACGCCATGTTTAATAAAAAATATACTTCCCGGCCTAGACCTTAAATTTTGTACTTTACAGTTCTCTCGAGTTGTTCCACCCGAGACGTGATACTTCGAAACCTATTAAGTCGATATTTCATTGCATTTTTGAGAAAAATATTTTATGTTTCAATTTTTTTAATTCATAAAATAACCTGAAATTATAGGTTAAATGAAGGTGTCCGCAACTTTATTTATTTATTTATTTAATCTTTATTGCACAGAAGAAAACTTATCGTACAAAAGGCGGACTTAATGCCATGAGGCATTCTCTACCAGTCAACCTTAGGGCAAAGCGGAAAATTGTAGGCGGTGCAATTAACTTACACATAAGTAACAAAACATAATTATAATACTTATACATAATTTGTCCGCATAAAACTTTTATTGCCGTAGTGGGGTAAAAAGTGTCACCATTAAACATATTATAACCATCTTTGGATGTTCTGTGATCACGATCCTCAGTAATGAGGATTGAAGAGAGAGAGAGAGGGCGGTAGCACAGTACCGAAATTGTTTAAAAAATTTCCAGCGCCGTTGTGTGTATGTGTGTGTGTCTATAGGCGACAGTAATCGCGCACCATCAGGCGATCAGTTTGCTCGTTTGCCCACTATGACATTTAAAAAAAGTTTCTGTCAAAAATGACATTTTCGTGACAAAGCTTTATAGCCGACTGTACTTTTCTTTGGATATCAATCAAATGCTCACTGAGACGATTCTAAAGAGCCCAAGCTCGGTAGGATTGCGTTTTCTATTAAAGAGTTCCTCAGATCAGCCCCATGGTACCATATTATTGTATTGTCATCAAAGTTAAGTAAGTATGCAAAATTTCAGCTCAATCGGTTGACGATATCTGCTTCAAAATTGAGTTGCAAGATTCCACCCGAACAAACATAGGTACTTACATACATACAATGCAAGTTAAATAAAAGCTTGTAAAAAGCACAAAGTTTAACCATTTCCAGAATCATGACCCGTCTCCAACTCTTCATAGAATAAATCTAGAGTTTTATAATAATATAGATGTAATTTATGTGTTACAGCACACAGTGGGCCAGGCAGGCCGTGCTCGGTGAGACTGGAGCGTATACACGTGGACACAAAGCAGCGGACATGCCGGGTCGGCCACAACACTTACAGACTGCGAGGCGTGGCAGCTTACAGGAAAAAGAGATTCAGTTTCGATTTGAGTAAGATTCTTTTATTTTCTTCGGTTTCCGCGACTGTCACACATTTAAATAAAACAATTTAAACTGATTATATCGCGTATATTAATCATTTGAGCCTCCCTGACGTTTCGGTACCTTTACAAATACCGTTGTCAAAGGTTGACTGAGAAAAACACAATTTTTCTCTGTCAAAGTTACATTTGTGCAAACTACCCATTTTATAAATATTAATTTAAAAAAATTGTGCAAGTGCGAGTCCGGCTCGCGCATGAAGGGTTCCGTACCATAATCTATAACAAGTTTGTTGTATGGGAGTGGCCATACAACAAACGGGATTGGTTGCGTTAACTTTGCGCCTCATTTGTATGGAGCGCTATACATACCAGATGCAAACTTAACTTAACCACTTAAGGATGGAAAGTGTTTGTACGGAACCCTCGGTGCGTGAGTCCGACTCGCACTTGACCGGTTTTTAGGGTTCCGTAGCCAAATGGCAAAAAACGGAACCCTTATAGATTCGTCATGTCTGTCTGTCTGTCTGTCCGTATGTCACAGCCATTTTTTTCCGAAACTATAAGAGCTATACTGTTGAAACTTGGTAGGTAGATGTATTCTGTAAACCGCATTAAGATTTTGATGCAAAAATAAAAAAATAATAATAAATATTGGGGGCTTAGAACTGAAACTCAAATTTTTTTTTTTCATCAAACACATACGTGTGGGGTATCTATGGATAGGTCTTCAAAAATGATATCGAGGTTTCTAGAATATTTTTTTTCTAAACTGAATAGTTTGCGTGACAGACGCTTCCAAAGTGGAAAAAAGTTGGTCCCCCCCCCTCTCACTTCTAAAATAAGAAAATGAAAAATCTAAAAAAAACATATGATGTACATTACTATAAAAACTACCAACGATAATTGTTTTGAACGAGATCTAGTAAGTAGTTTTTTTTAAATATTTTAATACCTAACTTTGCACCTAATTTATATGGGGCGCTATACATACCAGGTGCAAACTTAACTTAACCACTTAGGGATGGAAAGTGTTTGTACGGAACCCTCGGTGCGCGAGTCTGACTCGCACTTGGCCGGTTTTTTGAACACATTTCATTTTACTTCCGATAGTCCTTGCTACAAGAATCTACAAACTGCAGTTCTCAATTTTTTTCACCGTGGCTTTTCCATTTTTAGGGTTCCGTACCCAAAGGGTAAAAACGGGACCCTATTACTGAGACTTCGCTGTCCGTCCGTCCGTCCGTCCCTCCGTCCGTCCGTCCGTCCGTCCGTCCGTCCGTCCGTCCGTCCGTCCGTCCATCTGTCACCAGGCTGTATCTCAACAACGGTGATAGCTAGACAGTTGAAATTTTTACAGATGATGTATTTCTATTGCCGCTATAACAACAAATACTAAAAATAAAATAAAATAAATATTTAAGGGGGGCTCCCATACAACAAACTTGTTATAGATTATATATATGTATAGGTACGGAACCCTTCATGCGCGAGTCGGGCTCGCACTTGCCCAATTTTTTTTTTAATTGTGCTTGTTGACACTTGAAATGTTGACACTTATCAAAATCTTATCCTTGCTTTACACTACACTCGAAGTTGATCGAATTTGGGTGAATATGATAGTGTGTGGAGCCGGGGAAACAGTGGAAATAATCCTCATCTATATATGTCAAATAGTTGAAATTTGCTCAAAGGCTAACTGATAGAAAACGCCACATGACATTAAGTCCGCCTTGTGTACGATGCAATAAATAATTCCTGTAGTACCTATAATAAAATTGGGCAAGTGCGAGCCCGACTCGCGCATGAAGGGTTCCGTACCTATACATATATATAATCTATAACAAGTTTGTTGTATGGGAGCCCCCCTTACATATTTATTTTATTTTATTTTTAGTATTTGTTGTTATAGCGGCAATAGAAATACATCATCTGTGAAAATTTCAACTGTCTAGCTATCACCGTTGAGATACAGCCTAGTGACAGACGGACGGACGGACGGACGGACGGACAGCGAAGTCTCAGTAATAGGGTCCCGTTTTTACCCTTTGGGTACGGAACCCTAAAAATCGACTTTTCTGCTTCCCAAAGTTTGTCTGGAAGATTTTTTTAGCGATTTGGATAAGGCCACATGTGGTTACCCTACATTCTGTTATTATTTATTTCTTTATTATATATATTTTTGAATTAACACACAATAAAGGATAATTTACATTTCTTGTTACAGGTCAAGCACGGCAGGCAATCCAAGACAAATTAAAAGTAAATAAAATCGTCACACACAACTCTCAGATTCGCCCGCCAAAAAAGGTGACAGTCGCCGACTTTAATCCAAAAAAATATTACACCAACACAGAGTCAGAAAATGTTGTGATTGTAACCAACGTTCAGTGGGAGCAACCAAAAAAGGCGGTGGAATCAAAAAAGAGAAATAATATCACTGAGGCGCAAAACCAGCCCTCAAAAAATATTATAGTTGTGGGCTCTGGCCCAAAAAAACCGGCAAACTCAGGCTTCCGGTCTGTGTCTGTACCAAAAACTAAAAGGAGTTATTATTTCAACTGCAAAATGTGTTCAGAAAGATTTAAAACTAAATTGGGTCTAATTAAGCATAAGAGTCAGGTACACTTTGTAACGCAACTTTGGAGAAAACACGAAACGACGACAGTCCTCAGGCCTACAGTCCTTGAGGATTCTCAAAAAACAGATCGGAATGAAATAATCTAAAGTATAATTCAGTTTAAAAAAATTGGTTGAAATTACCAATTATTATTTGTCTTTAGGGTCCGTTCAAGAATGCTGATTGTTTTAGACATTTTTCTCTATGATCAAACATGTTTCTTAACGTATTATCAATGTTACTACTTAGAACAGGGCCATTGCGATTTAATGGTATATATTTGAAACCTACAGTTTGAATTATTCATTGATAATGTTTGTTTTAAATAATTGACACTTCACGCAGAAAACTGGTAATATTTTTAATTTATTTTCGACTGCACGCAATAAAAGCATAAAATAACTATATGTTCCTATGAAAAACTCAGGGAAAAGTATTATTGACTTTAAAAAGTTGGTTAAAGTTATCAATATATTTGAAATATGAAAAAAAAAAACATTTTAAAAGGTATAGGTATAATAAGGCCTCTGAACCTATTTTTCAACATATATTTAGAACCGCGCGGACATTTACCCGCTGGGCATTTTTAAAGTTGGAGATTCTTTTTATTTTTATTAAAGCAGTAACGTCTGCTAACGTAAACCAAATGTTTACAATGAAGCGAAAAATTGAAAAATTTAACGGTTCAGGCAGGAGGATTTGAACCTGCGTTTCCAACGGCTTTCCGGGCCAACACGGGCGTCCTACCAACTGAACCACCGAACCTGATGCCAGAGACGTTGATTTTTTCAACCAGTTGCTTCTCTAGCCTTGGGGTTTGGTTAGGGTAGAGTTTTTTCGCTCCATTATATGTTATGTATTAAACAAAAAGTTAGAGTGTTTCACGAAAAATGCAGCCGATATGTTGATCTATCATCGCATCGAATACGTATTATAGAGTACCTAAATCCCCGACTGTTTTTGACGGCGTTGATAATAAACGAATGATAATGATAATAATTGAGAATTAATTATATTTTTATGTGTGAAATTATTGAGAATAAAATATGATGGACAATTACATTCGTTTTTTTTAAATCAGTATCTTAAGTCACAGAATAAACGTCAGGGTACAGTCAAACCACGCTAACTTTTCCTAGCAAATTAACTGTCAAACCAGAAATATATGAGGATGCGCCATATTGCGGAATTTGACTGGAACTAATTTGTTACACTGGCAATGATTTTATGATGGTTTGTCAAAAATGTCAATATCATTCGTGGTGGTTTGTTTAAAAGAAATATTTAAAAATATTCAAAGAAAATGCCGAAAACCGTTCACAGTCGCAAACGTAAGATTATAAATAAAGTGTACACGTGTTTACTACACGAAAAACAGTCAGGAAAAGAGAGCATTCCATTAAATGATATTACGAGGTTAACATAGTGGAACTGACAGGTATTTAAACTAATGTCATTATTGTGGGTTGCGATTGGTTGCAAAATTGTTGCCATATAAATCTTATAAATAGCGCCCTCTTGACAATCCTCATATATATCTGGTCAGGCTTTAACTGTCAAACCATACAAACTGACTCACTGATTGAAAAGCGAAAACTGAAGAGTCTACCATTATTTGAAATATTACTTGTATAGTATTTATATTTCATTCATACAAAGATCAACTCGCAAAGAAAAATTTAATTATGCCTATATGTTTCGAAATACTTATTAGGTACAACGTTTTACTCAAATTTGAAAGTACCATTAGGCTCCGTCCACACTTGTATAATTTCGCCGATCCGATCCCCGTCGCGTATCTTCACCGCGTATCATGAACGGTAGTGTGGACATCGCGCCGTCGCGATCATGCAACGCTCGCGCGAAATCCATGTTGATACGAGTACCCCGCACACTCGCGATCACATAAGCATTGCATGATCGCGACGGCGTGACGTCCACACTTTCGTTCATGATACGCGGTGAGGATCGGCCGTGATCCATCTCGAGTGGGTTTTTGCCCGATCATCAAAGGCGCTATTTGAGTCATCGATCCACGCTGCGGTCATTGGTTTTTAATCCTTAATCTTTACGATAATTAAACCACTGATGGACTGTCTACTTTGTTAGGCCTGCCCATGCGGCGTCTTCCGGCACGCGGTTTCCACTCGAGAACCTTTCTGCCGCATGCCATAAAACAAACACAGTCATACGAAGGCCATGTCTCCGTGAGCGGGTGCCTTAATCGAAGGCCTCCCCACGCGGCGTCTTCCAGCACGCGGTTTCCACTCCAGAACCTTTCTGCCGCATTATGTATTATAAAACGAGCACAGTCATGTGCTAAATCTCCATGAACAGATGACAAAAATTAAGGCCTTCCTCGCTGCGACTTCCGGTACACGGCCCCCGCTCAAAAATATTTCTGTCCCAAGGTTCAGTGAGCGATCTCAGCGGGCGACATTTTTAAATGGGACGCAACTCCGCACAGAACAACGATCACAAACGAAAATGATCGGGGCGGTGATACGGTGCTACGATACGGATAGCGTCCAAACTACTGCACGCCGAAATGATCGGTGCGGTGATACGCCACGAGGATACGATGCGGCAAGTGTGGACGCGTTTCTTCGCGCGACGGCGCAAATGATACGGAGTGCCCGCAGTGAGCGTCCAAACAGGACGATACGGACGAGGATACGCAACGGGGATCGGATCGGCGAAATGATACAAGTGTGGACGCAGCCTTAGGTACAGAAAAATAGACCTTCTGTTGGGTTTTAGGGTCAGAAACGCAAGCTAAATGTATTACGGCCTGACTTGGCGCTACCAGCGGAGCAGCCATAGTGTAGAGTATGCTCCCGGTTCTGATTATGTATGGTAAATTGGTAATAGAGTCTGGCTATCGAAACGTGATACTGAAAATGACCGCGAAATTTTAAATTTCTAGCTCTAGTATCGCTGTACAAACTAGGACTAAACAGTTTCGGTACTTTTGACATTATATTTTCCATCGCCAATGACTAATATATCTGCACTATTGCATTGGTATCAGTCATTGCTCATTGGCGATGAAATATGTGCTAGAATTTTTAAATTTAGCGGTAATTTTCAGTATCACGTTTTGATTGCCAGACTCAGTTATAACCGAGAATTTCCGGTTCCGGTACTGGATTTGTACAGAAAAAAGGGTAAAGCACTTTTCATATAGGAGTGAGCGAGACACCACTGCGAGCCTTCTGCGAGCCGGTCCTTTCTTGGGTAGCATTTCAAAGCGATTTAATATTTCGAATCGATAATCGGATACACACTGAACAGATAAATTGTATATTATAGTTTCTGAACGTATCTTTATTAATGTGACTGTCAATGTCAATGTCACTGTCACGATTTACTTTTGTTCGCCAAGCGTTGAAATTTTATTTTTGCATATTTAGCGAAATTCTGTTACCGAGAAGTACTTAGAATACGGGCAAGAACGAGTAAATGATCACCGAAACTACTTAAGTTAAGATTGTGTTTCTTGATACTTTATTTAACTACTTACTTATTATTATTACCATAATTTAAATCAAACCCAATCAGTGCTGTTGCTTAGTAATTATTATTTATTTTAACTTTATCGCACCTTACAAATGGCGGACTTTATGGCATAAGGCATTTACTACCAATCAACCATAAAGCCAAACAGAAACATTATCGTATTCTTCTTCCATCACAGTAGTGGAACTGGTTGCATCATGCTGCTGGTGAAGAAAGAGCCAGACTGGGAGACGGGCGTGAGCGCGGCAGCTGCTCGGGAAGGCCTGTACGCCGACCATATGGTCAAGGACGAGATGGTGTTAGGCCCCGAGCTTTTGCAGCCGCCTGATGTGGTCTATACTATCCAAGGTACGTCAGACTGGTAGGTTCCATCTGCACACGCTATAAGCATAAGGAAAAATTAGAACACTCCTGGCATTAGGGTGGTGGAGAGGTTGACCAGTAATCCAGAGGTACCGGGTTCTGTTCCATGTCTCTTCCACCAGGTCACGCATTTAAATTTTTCTTTGAGAGTTTTTAAGGATGTTTAAGAGGCCTTATTCCTTTTAAAAAATTTTTTTTTATATTTTGACAAATATATTGATAATTTCCACCAACTTTTTGAAGTGAATAATACTTTACCCGAGTTCTAGGTAGTAGCATAGCTATTTCATGCTTTCATTGCGTGCAGACGAAAATAAGTTGAAAAAACTAATTTTCCACATGAATTTTGTCAATTTTGAGCAATGTTTGAAACAAAAATTATCAATGAAAAATTCAAACTGTATGTTTTAAATATAAACCAATAAATTCCAATAGCCCTGTTCTAGTTAGCAACATCAATAATATGTTAAGAAATAAGTTTGATCATAGAGAAAAGTGACTAAAACTAGATTCTTATTAAACCTATGTTGTAGCATTGTGTAACAAGACTTCGAGCATGAGGTCTGTTGTGAGACCTTGCTCAGTGGCACTGAACCGTTTGGCAGAGCTGGACATCTCATACACCAGAGAAGAGACCCCGCAGTCAACTGCGAGTCCTCGGTTGACGGAACCGGAGCTTGCAGTGGGGCTAGCCGACTCAGGTGTGTAATGATGGGTGATTTCACTAAATATTCGATTCAATTCAAATTATATATTTCAAAAAATGATCATTGAGCCATACATTGTTAGTAAGGGCCAACACACAATTAGATGCTGCGACGTCGTGTCGTAGAAATCTACGGCGTGCAACGTATAAAATCAAGTCACGGTGTCGTGCCGTGGCACGTTGCCGCAACGTCCGGCGTTACGACGTCGTGAAGTTAAAATTAGCGTAATATAATCCTGCGCCGGTGCCATTTGATGTCCAACAAGTGTAGACGACGGCCTCCTCGTGATAGAAAGAAATGGATGGACCCAGTATTTTCTGTGTTCCTGCCTCGGCTTTACGCAACTTCTTCATAGCAGTAGAATGAGGACAAATCTCGTGCGGTCCATGGCTCTTGATCAACTGCGGCATATTTTTGATATTTCTACGGCATCGTATCGACAACGTAGTGACGTCGCACGTTGCGGCAACGTGCCACGGTACGACGCCGTGGCGTGACTTTTTAAGTTGCACGCCGTGGATTTCCAAACACGACGTGGCAACGTTACACGACACCGCAACGTGCCACGGCACGTTGTCGTAGCGTCTAATTGTGTGATGGCCATAAGTAATGAATATCTTAGTAAATGATATAATGCCATATGAAATGTTATTATGAGACTGCAGGTCCACACCACTGGGGAGGGGACCAAAGAGTTGGTAGCTTCCTCGCTCAACCTATTAGCGTTGCTATTCAGAGAGTAAATGCTGCCAGCGTCGGGACCTTGCTACAGGGGCTCGATTTTTTTAGTCTTTTTAAGTATGTAGGTTACCGTTTTATTCTTTATTTTAGTGAGTTATAAGTGTTTAGGTTATAATTATTACTGACGTGTTAACGTCTTAAGCGGCAATTACACTTCGTTGTTCGCCGCATGCTGCATGCGGCGACCGCAAAAGTGTAAAGAACACGTTAGTCGACCGCAGTCGGCGATCGACAGCTGCCAATGCTTATAAGGTGACCGAAGCAGTGTAAATACGACATCTGTCCGCCTTATTAGGTCACCGACAGCGGCGACCGCAGATCATTTGATAAAGTAAAACCTCTATGCAAACTTAGGATGATTACTTAGGAGGATTCGGAAACTCTGAACAAATACTGCAGACTTTGAAATGAATCTCCCGTGGCTAGAAAACGTAGTGTTATTTGTAGTTTCATACGACAGCTTAAAGTCTCGCGAAATGGTGTGTTTTTTTTTTTCAATTAATGGTGAAACCCGTCTTAATAAATACTCAAAATGGGGTTTATCCATACTATGAAATTTTTTAAATTGCACATCGCACAGGTCATCACACAAAGTTGCTGTTGCTCCATAGGGGTAACGCTGTGCATATATCTTCCGAACCCAGTATCTTTGTTTCTTTCTTATTGATCATAATAATATTTCCTGTATTATTAAGCAAACTAATAAACTAGCTTTCCTAAGCACAAGCTTTGACATCGCGACAGCTCTCAGAGATCTGATGGATGACTTTGTACGTCAGCCGCCGCATTCGGCCACCGCATGCGGCCACCGCATGCGGCCACCGCATTAGGCGGACAGACTAGTGTAAAGACGACGTTCGTTGAACGAATCCATTCAAGAGTCATGCGGTCGCCGTAGTAGGCGGACAGACTAATGTGAAGGCGACGTTTGTTGGCCTAAGTAGTTTAAAATGAATTCGGCGACCGCATGCGGCGAACAACGAAGTGTAATTGCCGCTTTATGAATCGATGAACGCTGGCTGCGCGCACGAAAAAGCATTACTCATTGTCACGTTCCGCCTGAGCCGAGCGTGCAAGCGAGAGCGCGGGACAAGCGACAGAGAGGCACGAATGGCCTAAGTGTTCGGCTTGTGACGCATCTATCTCCCTTCCACTCCATCGGCCGGCACACGTTATCACGTAAAATTATCGTCCATAAACCGACTTTACAGACAACCAATTTATTATTTATTATTATGTACATTTAGTTATGATTTTAGTAGTTTATTATACCCCTTGATCGTTATACCGTCTAACATCATATCATTTATTGAAGGGAAACTTCTAATGCAACTTCCATAAAGGTTGCGTTAAACGTTTAACACTACCGTGGAGGGGGTAGGAAAGCACTGGTGCGTTAAACGTTCAACGCTCCTGGGGAGTGGGAATAGAAAGAGACAGAGCGAGAGCGAAGAAGTTTGTCTTAAAGAAACAATATGAGTGACCAAGAGTCATATTGGCTCAGGCCACTGGCATTAGCTGAGCCATCTACCTTTTCATTGTTTTGTATACTATACAACTGCTATTATACATGTTTCATAACCAAAAATGTACAAAAACAATGAATAAATGTCTTATTATTATAATTATTATTATTCCTGTATGTCGCACCCGCTCACGGGACAATAGTGTCCCGGACCTTTGGGAGGCGTGCGCGGAGCCGAAGCCAACGCGTACAGGCCCTTTCGACTATTATTATGAGTTCACTAAAAATCGATTTCTACCCCTTCCTATTTTCATTTCCACAATACGAGGTTTCACTTCTTTCGCGCGGAGGGACTCCACGCACTATTTTTTTATTTATTTATTTATCATTATATGTTTTAGGGACCGCAACGCACCCAGCCGTCTCATCATGTAACAAAACAGAAAACACTAAAAGAGTCCCCACAGTGAAACCCTGCTCGGTCACACTAGAGAGAATCCCCGAGGACAAATTAGATGTCTCAAGTAATAAAGCAGACACATCTACTGTGACTTGCTCTGTGAGGTTGGAGCGAATGGCTGTGGATATAGAGCAGGGTATTTGTCGGCTCGGTCATAAGACTTACCAGCTTTGTGACAGAGCTTTTGGGAAGAATATTCATTTAAAGGAACCTACGCTGATGGATATTAAGAAAGAAGTTGGAAGTAAGTTTAATATTTTAGAAGAACCAATAGCTACACACTGCACGTAGAAACTTAAATAGAATCATAGAGCCAATTACAGGAACTCTTTAATGTGCAGGAAGATCGCCAGCGCTCTTTTTACGTGACGCGATTTGTAATTTTAATTCATAGTGGGTAAATTACTGGATAATAGTTCCTTTGTAAATGTTATTTGTACATCGATACATGCATTATTATACATTGTTTATTCCGGGCTATTGCCCGGAAAGATACTAATGTATCTTTGTTGGTTGTCATATTATATACGATACAATGAATTGTGTTTGCTTGCGTATAGCATGCAATCTATAAATATAATAAAGCCACCCTCCCTTTCCACAACAAAAACACGCATGCAAACAACTTTGCAATCCGCAAAGAAAGTAACGTCCAAATCTATATATTAGTAATAGGCTATATTTTAATTTCAGGACAAGACAAAGTTGCTAAAAATAAAGTTGCTACAAAACCGGCATTGGAATCTTTCGATGATGCTAAAGGAGAGTTACCAGGAACTTTAAAAGCGTCTGTCCTTGATATAAAGGCTGAGAAAGAAGCAATACCAGATCATGATTCTCCAGGACACATAAAAACTAACTTATCAATTATACATGACTATATGTGTGACAATTGCGGTGAACGATTCAAAAATAAATCCAGACTAGAGATACACATATTAAATTTCCTTTTAGGATATTCGTGTGGTGAAGAAATAGGTAGAAAACGTTTTAAATGCTCTTGCGGCTACCAAACTGATAAAAAAAGTACGTTTCAAGTCCACCAAAAGCGGCACACAGGGGAGAAACCTTACGAATGTAGCTATTGTAGCTACGCATGCGACAATAAACATGCCTTAATGGTTCATGAAACGACACATACTAAAGAGATTCGTTTCAAATGCGGTCATTGCAACTACAAGACCTATAACAAAAGAAACTTGGCAACTCATATGACGAGACACACTATTGGGAAACGGTTTAAATGTAGCCGATGTGATTATGTAACTCAATATAAAAGCGCATTAAATGCTCATCAGCTGACACACACAAGCGAGAAACCTTATAAATGTAGTCGCTGCGATTTCAAGTGCAAACAGAGGTCATATCTACGTTCACACGAAAGAAGACACACTGGATATAAACCTTTTGAATGTGATTTTTGTGAGTACAAATGTGGCGATAGAGAAGGATTGAAAAGGCACGAGCGAAAGCACACTGGCGAAAAGCCCTTCGAATGCAGCTTCTGTGTCTTCAAATGTAGTGCTAAGAAACACTTGATAGTACATGAAAGAATACACACTGGGGAGAAACCGTTTAAATGTCGTTACTGTGATTATGCTTGCAATCAAAAACCAAATTTGGTAGCTCATGAGAGAGTACACACGGGCGAGAAGCCTTTCAAATGCGAGTTCTGCCGATATTGCGCTACGCAGAAACCACATTTGACAGCACATCTGAAAATACACACTGGGGAGAAACCTTTTAAATGTGAAGATTGTGATTTCAAATGCAAAGCGACATATACCTTAAAACGTCACCAGCTGATTCACTCAGGCGAGAAGCCTTACAAATGCACTATTTGCGATTATAAATGCCGAATAAAGGCGAGCTTGCGACTGCATCAGAGGGTCCACTCTGGTAAGAAGCCTTACCAATTTAAAAATAGTATGAATCATCTCCGGAAGAAACATGGAAGTGAAAATTCTTTAAAATAAGTACCTACTATTACCTACTGTATCAATGTATCTTTATTCGTTTTTTTTAATACACATTAAGTTAATTTTTTGACCGCCACAGCCTTCAGATTACGAAATTGGATGCCAATCTAGTGCTGTCCAAATCGCAATGATCAAAAAAGTTGTAATTCAATCCTTGTTGAGTTTGGAGCATTGCTCTATATTTTGCTGTGGCGACTGCAGCAAAGTGAATTACTTCACCGCTTGCCGTTCAAAAGATTACAATATTGATAAATAAATATCTAGATTTAAGGGCCCATACAGACGAACGGCACTTTCCATACAGACGAACGGCACTTGTACAACTGCAGCCGTCGCCACCTGTTGACGGCTGCCGTCGACGGCTGCCATCGACGCGTTGCCGGCTGCCGTCGACGTGTTGACGGCAGCCGTCACCTGTCGACGGCAGCCGTCACTTGTCGAGGGCTGCCGTCGACGCGTCGACTGCAGTCGCCACCTCTCGACGGCTGCCGTCGACGCGTCGACGTCAGCCGGCTACGCGTCGACGGCAGCCGTCGACAAGTGGCGACGGCAGCCGTCAACAGGTGGCGACGGCAGCCGTCAACAGGTGGCGACGGCTGCAGTTGTACAAGTGCCGTTCGTCTGTATGGAAAGTGCCGTTCGTCTGTATGGGCCCTTACAGTGAAAAAAAAAGTTATTATTTAAAGGCAGTAATAATAACTTTGCATAAATGCCCAATGAAAACGTGGCAACTCGCTCAATATGTTGCATAATATTATTGTTAATACCCTAGCTAGCTTTTCAATAATTCTCTTATTTTTCTTGGCATAGTGTTAATTTGTATTATGTTGTTATTCTATGTTTCTATTATCGCTTTTTGTTATTTTTCCTTTAAACTATAATGTGTGCATGTAACAACCAACAACACCGTCCTGCTGTGATATATGCTCTACCTATGGAGGAATCACTGACTCTCGAGTCACAGGCTTTGTTTGACAATTCGAGAGGCAGAGGCTCATTCTTGGTGTAACTGCTACAAACCTAATGGTTAACGTATTGTTATAAAACACTATTGTGATGTTATATATTAGGTTTTTAAGTCAATAAAGTTTTTATTATTATTATAATTATTAAAAAAAACTTTTAAAAATAGCTGCCAAGTTGTTATTTTTGTAGGTTATGTTAGACTATTTTCAAGATAAATACCAAAAGAAATAGGGTATTTCAAATTATTGGAGGACATTTATATTGTTCTTTCGATAGTCCTTGCTATGAGGATATACAAACTGTAGTTCTTGAATAAAATTATTTTCCGTACACATTTCTTTTCATTTTCGTCTGATAACCATTAAGAGGCCTTATTCCTTTTAAAATTTCTTTTTTTCATATTATGACAAATATATTGATAATTTCAAAAAAAGTGTATAATACTTTTCCCCGAGTTCTAGGTAATAACATAGCTATTTCATGCTTTTATTGCGTGCAGTCGATGAAAAATTCAAACTGTAGGTTTCAAATATATACCAATAAATCCAAATAGCCCTGTTCTAGGTAGTAACATCAATAATATGTTAAGATACATGTTTGATCACAGAGAAAAATGTCTAAAACAATCAGCATTTTAAAATAAGGCCTCTTAATACAAAGATCAATGATCGTATTAAAATAAAACTTTACTTTCATCACTGTGAATAGTTTTGGCTTTATTATGCAAAAAATAATTGAAATTTGCGGCAATAATGAGCATAATTACGTCATATTTTGCATTTTTAAACGTCAATAACGGTTTGTCAAGGATTTGTTATTAACCAAATTCAAGACGTTTACCCGAATGCTGCTTAATCCTTCGTTCTTCTTACGGAATAAATACTGAATTCTATTTAAAAAATCTTGACCGAAACTCACTGTGGATACTTTTGGCTTTGGCATTGCACCCGTGCAAAGCCGGGGCGGGTAAAAAAGAATTTAAATTTGCGGAATATTTAGTCCTGTTTCCTCTTTGTGTACATCAGTGACATTCACCGACTTTCAACGTCAGTAGAAAAATATGTCGCCAGTAAAATACATTAGTACCAAAAAAATCCGTAATATGCCGTGGGTTGAAAACTTGGTGGGATATACGTAATAGTAAAGCGAAACCTAAGGGTGCTATTATCAGGCATCGGAAATTTGGATGCTTTTATAACTAAACTTTGGTGTCGACGCCGAAGTTGCTGGAGCTGTACGGAGACGGACTCGAATTAATTTAACGAATCTTTGGATTTCTACATTAAGGCGACGGGTACTGCGAAACTAGCGCCACTTTCGATTTTTTTCTTATACCTTCAGAATCTGATATTTTTTTAGAAATAGCTGAAGTCTAGGAGCTAGCAAAACCTTTAACCTATTGACCGCCAAGCGGTCTAGCAATTTACCGTGCCACTGACGCCAGAGTAAAAAAAAAAAGATGTGCCCCAAAATCAACAGGGATTGAAAAATACTTGTAGCGGTTAGAATTACAAAGTTTTTGATCATTGAAATTTGGACAGCTGTGGCTGACGTGGCGTCAGGGGCACGATTTTTTGTTGACGGCTACAGCCGACTGTGGCGGTCAAAAGGTTAATATTTATTAAATGACTTTACACAATTTGTTCACTGTAGTTTACCCTACAAAACTTGTTCACGTCAAAAGCGGCCACAATAGTTGTGGGCAAGTTTTTAGAGACAACTAAAGAACAAGAAATTGTGTATAATGATTTAATAATAATAAAGGTGTTTTTCCAGCTCCTCATATCTTGTTATTACTGAAAATTTATCTGGTTTAGAAGATATAATAAAAATCACAAGCGGCGCGTAACATTCAAACATACTATTTAACCCTTTGACCGCCAAAGACGGCAAATCACGTCATCGGGAATTCGTGCCACTGACGCCAACGACGCCTATTGACGTCAAAAATTTCGATGGTCAAAAACATGCTAATTCAAACCACTATCTGTGTTTTTCAATCTCTGTTGATTTTGGAGCACTTTTTTTTTTTTTTTTGGCGTCAGTGGCACGGTGAATTGCTTTGCCGCTTGGCGCTCAAAGGGTTAAATAATAAAATTAACCAATTGAAGGTACTTTAAAGGTATGGATCTACTTAATGTTATTTAATAAAGATGCAATTTTATTAATTTAACTATTAGGTACGAATTATATTTATCCAAAATATAATGATAACTAATAAGCTAATCTGTTAAATCGGATACTTCAAAACGTTCACGTAACACTAAGCTGTTAACGTAACGCTAAAATTACCTGTTCATTAACAAAAATAAAATTAAATTGGGTCCGCCTCCATACAACTCAACATCAACGTAGGTGTAAAAGCATCCGAAAATCCGATGCCTGGCAATTATCATTTGTTTTCTTTGTTATATTACAGATATTACGATAAATATCCCCTAAGAAACATGGAAAAAAACACAATTATATATAAGACCGTTTATTTACATAGATTCATAAGATAAGTTAAATCTGACAAATGTCGCTTAAATTACATAATACATACGTTATCAGAACGATCATTACAACAAGCATCTATTTAAAATTTACATTTGTTCACTCATTTTATTACGTAAAGTTATATTGCACATAATTAAATATTGTTTACACGTCAAGAGGCCTTATTACTTTTAACCCCTCGTATGCTTAGACACGGATCCGTGCGGGACATTTGAACCTTATGTTAAAATGTAAATTAATTTCAATTTGATTAGCAAATTTTTGACATCGCATACGAGGGGATAAAATATTTTTTTTTTATACTATGATAAATATATTCATAATTTCAACCAACTTTCTGAAACAAATAATACTTTTCCCCGAGTTCTAGGTTGAAACATAGCTATTTAATGCTTTCATTGCGTCAAATAAGTTAAAAAAACTAATTTTCCGCGTGAATTTTGTCAAAATCCAAACTATAGGCATCAAACTTATACCAAAAATCCCAATAGCTCTGTTCTAGGTAATAACATCAATAATATGTTAAGCAACATGTATGTACATAGAGCAAAAAGTCAAACACAATCAAAATTTTAAAAAGAATAAGGCCTGTTAAGTGAGTTTCATTATACTAGTAAGACAATGGCTTTGAGGGTGCTTGTCTTAATCCATAGTTAACTTGATAGAAATGACGTTGGCGTCAGTGGCACAATGTTCGTATGTCAGATTATCGACTGCGGCGTTAAAAAGGTTAATGCGGCAAGTTAGACGGATGTGTAACGATGGATGTAACAACGTTTCATATAATTTCACTAGATATAAAACCATTTGATATAACAACAATAAGCATAATTGAATTATTAATTTCATTGGGTATCATTTCAATTAGTATAAAAGACATTTGATATAACGTTTATCTTCTAACACTCCTCGCTTTGCTCGTCGTCGTACCAAACTATGACTTTATTACAGTTTTACTTTTTTGTTTGAGCAGTTTGAGTGTGTATTGAGCTTTTAAACGTATTATGAGTCATTTTCAAAAAACATGTACATAGTTAAGGGCTTTAATTAGTACAAAACTTAATTGATTACTTTGTGTAACGATAGTTGCCCATATATTTTGTATGAGTAACTTTCGTCACACAAATGAGGCGATCGTAATTTTGTTTTTATTAATTAACTATGTACCTACATGTTTTTTGAAAATTTGATATTTTTCGGATGTAAATTTATCCGTTTGTTTATAATAGTTACGTATTTCGAATTTCAGTAAAGAACTATCTTAATTACTTGTAGTAAACCAAACTTCAATATTCTAGGCCCTGTATTGATAAATAAAAACGATCTAATATTTTTTTCTCCTAATATACCTTGTAAATGTGGTTAGTAGCTTGCATTATACTAATACTATTAAATCATAGTAAGTTTCCTTTTTTTTTAATTTGGATTTAGTCATGACTCACATGCGAGTCTCTGGCCCTGCGCGACTGTTTGAGCATGACCCATAAGCTGAGTCACTGGCGGTGCATGGGTTAAATGATCATTATACGATATTATGCAATATGAAATTATACCAAATGTTATTATATCATTCGTTTATAATATCCCTCGATCGTTATATTGACCAATATTATACCAAAGGTTGTTAGACCGTTACGCCCCCAAGCTAGAGGGATGGTTCCGGTTCCGGCGGCGCGGCGGCGGTTTTATCTTGAGATGCACGTACTTGACGTGAGTGGCGAGCGAGCCGGACTGCGTGAATGTCTTGCTGCAGATGTGGCAGGCGAACGGTTTCTCCCCTGTGTGGACCTGGTGCGAAACAGATTTGAAAATAAGTCAGTATACGCTGAGCAGGGTTCGAAATTACCAAGGTTATTTATCGTATGGCATATGTGGCACTGGATCTGGATAACATATAAAAAGAAAAAAAACCGGCCAAGTGCGAGTCGGACTCGCGCACCGAGGGTTCCGTACAAACACTTTCCATCCCTAAGTGGTTAAGTTAAGTTTGCACCTGGTATGTATAGCGCCCCATATAAATTAGGTGCAAAGTTAGGTATTAAAAAAAAAATTTATGGTTTTCGTAATTTTTCCTTTATCTATGCTATAAGACGTTGCTTCGTACCAAATTTCAAGATTCTGAGTTCACGGGAAGCACCCTGTAGGTTTTGATTCCCTTGCAAGTGTCGAAAATTTGCGGCATAAACGGCTGTATCTTTTGATTGCGTTGGCTTAGAAGTTTGATTTTTTCACAGCTTCAAGGGACAGTAGACCTGAGTAATTGATATAAATTTCAGCTTCATACCTCCACGCGTTCCTGAGAAAAAGGGTCTTGACAGACGGACGGACGGACGGACAGACGGACAACAAAGTGATCCTATAAGGGTTCCGTTTTTTCCTTTTGAGGTACGGAACCCTAAAAATACGCTTCTTCATAATTATCGAATAATTAAACACATAATTGTCGGATAATTATCAGATTATTATCGGATAATTATCACCAGTGTAAGAAATTAATTTGTTACATTGAGTCATAACGAATTCATTAGTTTTATTGTTTCATAACAAATTCTAACAAAAAATAAACGAAATTGTTTAATTAATTAAATATTTAATTTTGCATAATCCAAACAGATTTTTTCTTGTAAGGGGAATCCCCACAGCACGACACGTTGACATTTATTATTATCAAACAATAATTATTCATCTGTTATTATCACGATAATTATCATGATATTTACATTGATAACTATCCTTTCGAACCCTGACTCTAAGCGATTATTTCGACGAGCGAACGCTGTGAGCGAGGACAAATTTATTCTGAGTGTCTCATCATTATACCTTCTTACACTCACCAGCTTGTGTTTGTAGATGGACGACTGGTGCAGGAAGGTCTTGGGACACTGCGCGCACTGCCAGCGCCGCTCGCCCGTGTGCGACACCGAGTGACTCTGCGGCAGACAATGACAAGGTTTATTTATTTATTTACACGTAAATTCACAGTATAGGTACACCAAAACATTTAGGGGAGAGTAACCTATATTGAACCGGCGCTTAAATTGGACCACTTCTGTATTTCTACCAAATAACACAATTTATTTACACTGGCAACAAAAAATGAAACGACGACAGCGACATAATCATCAGTCCACCAATTTGCTGGACTGTCGTCGCTTCATTTTTTGTAAAAAATTGTGTTATTTGGTAGAAATACAGAAGAGGTCCAATTTAAGCGCCGGTTCAATATAGGTTACTCTCCCCTACATGAAAAACTACAAACAATCATTTCACAACTAGCAGTATAAGTAACTATACATTTAACATAACTAGTATATTTAAAACATATCAAGATGTACATGAAGTTATGAAGGCCAGAATTAATCATTATAAAAACTACTAGACTAGTCCAGTACCTGAACTAACTAGTCCAGTAGTGTATCGATTGGAAACATGTTGAGCATTCGACTTCTACGACGTGAGTAAACCCGTTTAAGTATTTTAATATTATAAAAACGGTTTAAACTCGTGTAAAAATTGTAAGGAAGAGGCCGAAATGTTTCGGAGTCATATGGAGCTCTTCATCAAGGACAGATGCTTGCTATGTTACGCGACTCGCGGCCAACTGCACTGGTGTTCGCTCTCCTAGCCCGCGGAGATAGCGCGGCGGGAGTGAAGTGTGCGTAGTGTCAGTGGGTAGTAGTGAAATACAGATAGACAATCCAGTAGTGACAGACAATCTAGTAGTGATAGTCATTCCAGTGACAGACAATCTAGTAGTGATAGACAGTCCAATAGTGACAGACAGTCCAGTAGTGACAGACATCCAGGAAGTGACAGACAGTCCAGTAGTGACAGACAGTCCAATAGTGACAGACAGTCCAGCAGTGACAGACAATCTAGTAGTGATAGTCATTCCAGTAGGAAGTAACAGACAGTCCAATAGTGACAGACAGTCTATTAGCGACAGACAGTCCAATAGTGACAGACATTCCAGTACTGACAGACAATCTAGTAGTGATAGTCATTCCAGTAGTGACAGATATTCAGGAAGTGACAGACATTCCAGTGTGACAGACAGTCCAGTAGCGACAGACATTCCAGTTGTGACAGTCACTCCAGTACTAACTGTGCCCTTCAGACTACAGAGCAAAAAAATCATAACCTATTTTTTCAGCGTGGACAAAGTTCGAGGGCATCTATTAGTAAATTATAAATGTGAAATAACGACAAAAAACAACAGAAAAAAGTAGATAGACCCATCAGTAACTGACCTGCAAGGCGGCCGGCGTCATGTAGCTCTTGGGACACTCGGGACACTTGTACGGCCGCTCGCCGGTGTGCGTGCGCTGGTGGTACTTCAGCCACGTCGAACTCTGCAGACAATACAGACATTAGGCTAGTTGACTCATGTCGAATTGTAATAAACTAATGTTTATTCCGTATAGTATTTAGCAAAGGAAACCTAAATATATATTTTTCAATTCATAAAAGTGAAAGATGGCTTGGTTTTTGATCTGTATTTTGAAATGCTTAAAACGCTGTCCGCCATTTTCGCTTATGATAGCGACGTCATCGGTCTCGTAAAGGAAACTGAAGGTCTACTCCGACGACTTCGAATAGTGCCATCCCTCTCGATCTCCTGTCAAAGTACATTGAAATGGCACTATACGACGGTCGACTATCGAATATTTACGCGGAATTCTACGTCACGCCACAGATTAGCAAAAAGGCAAAAATGGCGGACGGCATTTTTGACTGTTCATGAAATTTCTAATTTTCAATCAATAAAATTTAGCTTTCTAGCTTTCACAAAAATACTAGTAATTATTTTTAGAGCTAGTAAGATCATTATTAGCCATTTCAAATATATTTCAAAAATGGGTCTACTAGCCTATTCATGATCAATATGGCTCCGTAATGTTTGACAGGGACGTACCCCTAAAAAATATAAAAAACGGGCCCCTATTATTAAGACTCCACCGTCCGTCCGTCTGTCACCAGGCTGTAATTCATGAACCGTGATAGCTAGACAGTTGAATTTTTTACAGGTGATGCATTTCTGTTGCCGGTCTAACAAAAAATACTAAAAACAGAATAAGATTAATGTTTAAATGTGGCTCCCATACGACAAACGTGCTTTTTTCCGTTTTTTTTTTTTAATTTGGCGATACACAATTCATTAAATAAAAGTACCATAATTTTCCTTCGTTAGCCGCCGGCTTTACAAAAACACTCTAGAGTGCTCTGTGTCGGCACGCGGCTTGATCTTCAGATGCAGTCATTATCGACTTGGTATTTAACTGATGACAGTAATTATATTTATGATAATGATGATGATGAAAATGACAGTGATTCTCTTGTAGGTGGTAGAGACGATGATGATGATGAGGGTGACGATAATGATGTTTCTTTTTTTATTTAATTTATTAGTGATGCTAATGGTAATGAAGAAGACAGTGATGGTGAAATTCTAGGTACTCACCGGGTAGCCTTTCCCGCAGATCTCACAAATTTCTTCAACCCGTTTGATCTGCATCTTCTTGGGGTACATGTTGTGTTTGTAGAAGCCGGTCTTCTTCGGCTTGATCTTGAGATGCACGCGGTCCACGTGCGTGCCCAGGGACGATTTGGTGGCGAAGGATTTGTCGCACTACAACGAAAAGGCAGTAATAGTACGTTACATACCTAGGGCAATGACATTTTATAAGTAGATGGTTTACTAGTGCTCCAAATTAAAGCACATAATATGAGTCAAATGGCACCAAATGTGCCATGGCAACGCTTTTGCTGATCTCTGGAAAGTGACAGATGCGTATATGTGTCAAGTTTTCAACAACGATGTGATTTTGGCCCCAAAATACCGGTGCAGAAATTAGGCAAAAAAGAAAACGGCATCTCATATCACAAGTAAGTAAGCTGAAATAATTTGATTTTCTCTGTCTTATCATTGAAATTTGCAAATATAACGCCATTTTGACATCATCATGACGCCGCTATGATTAGCCATTAGCCGTGATCTGGGAAGTAAATATTGCAGCAGTCATGTTAGTGTATAACGTATCTTCTTATAAAGCCCTCTTTGTGTCCTCTTCAGATCGGGCCATAAATATACGATCTGGGATTTTAATGCGAATAACCACCCGTAGTTTGTCTAAAATTGTACGTCCTGACTTGGCCAGGAAGCGAGATTTTCTCCCCAAGCTAGCATTGAATCCCACTAACAGCCAGGCGCTGTAAACGTACTCACATCGTCACACTTGTAGAACTGCTTGGCGTGCGCGCTCAGCACGTGCGACTCAAGCTGCTCTGAATTCTGGAACCTGTCGCCGCACTGAGGACACGATCTGCAACATTTTACAATCTTTTTCTTAAAAATGCTCGGGAATATTAACTTTATTGATTAAAAAATCAGGACGGTAAAAATCTGCTTTTTTGAACGGATAAGGAGCCTTAATATATTTTTCTCAAACATGCAGTGAAATGGCGTCATAACGTGCGTTGTGACAGGCTTCGAATAATCACGTTTCAAGCGTAACAACTCGAGAACACTGTAAAGGAATTTCATACAAAATTGAAAGCCTAGGCCGGGAAGTAATTTTTTTAAACACGTCTGTGTTCATGAATAGGTTATTCAGCTGAATTATATTTTTTAAGTGGTGTAGATTTTTATTTCGTTGCATATGTTTGAGAAAAGCACTATACATGCCTTAGCCATGAAAAGGCATTCCGGCATTCGTATCACTATCCGGACTCCCTAAAATCGACCGTCTATACCTACTCACCCGGCAAGTCCTTCTGTCCCGGCGGCTACAGTAATGTACTATTATAGATAAAAAATTACGATAACAATCAGCATTTTTGAACGGATACGAAACTTGAATATTATTTAGGGTAAACTTCCATAACTGCCTCCACTAACGCTCTCCGCACGCTATGGCTTCTTGTGGCCGCCACAGTACATACGTCGGTTCCCCTCCGTTAGCCCGAAAAACTTTCATCCTAATTTCATTGGCCCTAATTTTGGTAACCCTAAAATCACTAACCCGAATTTTCATTCATCCTAATTAATGAATAGCCCTAATTTCAGGATTCCGAATTTTCATAATACCTAATTACTTCATACCGAATTCTCACTGGCCCTAATTTACACTTAGCCGATTTTTTTAGACTACTAATATTATTATACCTAATAATGCTAAAACCTAAATTTGATTAAACCTATTTATCTATAAACCTAAGGCGAGGGCTGCTCTCCCTCCGCGCCTCCGGTTTTGGAATAACACTAGGGTAGGACAGGCAAGACCACGTGGAGTCGGAATTGCCATAGACTCAGGATGTACATGGGAATCTTTTGACGCTCCGCTCGCTTCGCTCGCTCCGCTATACATTGACACAATAGAAACCTAACCTAACCTACAGTTTTCGGGGTTCAGCCAATTCGATATTTGTCCAAATCCGTATTTTCTGTTTTAACGTAAAAATAGGTTTAATAATCTTTAGTACTCTTGACATTTAGTGTCAGTAATGATTAGGTCTAATAAACATTAGGTGTGGTAATTATTAGGTTATTTCATATTAGTATTGTTGACAATTAGTACAAATCATTATTAGAGTATTGGATTATTAGGTCTAACAACGAATTAGGGTATAAAAATTAGGTGAAATGACATTAGGGCTAATGAAAATTAGAGCTGACGTTGATAGGTGTAATAAATTAATAATATTAGCACTTGCGTTATTAGGTCAAGTAGGGGAGTACCACATACGTCTCTTTTGCACGCTCGAAGTGAAAAAAAGAGAGATGTACTGTCGCGGCCACTAGAAAAGAGATGTACTGGCTCTAAGCTCACCTGAGCGCGGGGTCGCAGCCGCCGTCCGTGTGTCTCACGACTGCGTCCAGGCTCTCGAACTGCACGTTGCACTGAGAGCACTTTAATTCCGGTATTGGCAGCTGTAACAATAGGACAAAAATATAAAATAATGTCTGTGGAGGCTCGGGGTTCACTTCACTAGGAGAAACAGCCTAAATTTGCGACAAATTTATGTTTTCACAAAAAGTCGGTACCTACATGAACTAAATTGCTAGTATTTTAGTAGATTGTACAACAAGTGCATAAAACGCATCATTTTATACGAGACGTTTATCCATCCGAGCGAGCTTGCGAGCGAGGATGAATATAAAGTCGAGTGTAAAATGCGTTTTATGGACGAGTTGCACACTCTACTTTGCACTTCGATTGCGAGAAAATTTAACTACATCATGTAAATATTATACTTAAAAACAAATTTAATTAAAATTTAAAAACATTTATATCTACGATAAATTTTTGTAGTTTAAATAAATAGTATATTGATTTACTAAAATAAAAATAAATTAAAAAAGTAATAAATGATAGTAAATAAAAATTACAAGTTTATTTCAAGAAGTTTGCTGTGTACTTTGGCTGTTGGTATTTTTGCCTTGGTCTTAGAATACCAACGAAACGAAAAAAAATAAAGAGTTTATTCTATAAAGTTTTATTTTTTTAGTGGCTGTTCCGCCGATCGCCTTGGCCTTCGACGACGATCTTACTTTATGCTCTAGAGCATAAAAAGCGACTTTATGTCGCCTAAGCACAGCATAAAGTCGAACTTTTAGAGCATGAGAAGTGAAAATTATTATTTATTATTAAACTTGCGGCGGTATTACATAACCACATCACCCTTGTAATTTGTAAGTCTAACTGTCGCTAAACGACAGTCGATTGAGTGTCACGGATGTATGTATGTAAACACTTTATTGTCATTGGCGTATCTAAGTTTATTTTTCAAACGGGGCCTGGGTTGACCATAGTCTACATATGTCAAGCCATGAATTTCTATCGGAAACCTAACATCCTGGGGTGGGTACTAAATCATATTGAGGTGCTTTCTAGTGTCTTTCTGTACCTTGATGCACACGTGTCATCACTCACCTTCTTATGCGCCATGGTGTTGCTGCAGACGGGACGCACGCGTATGTGCGTGTTGAATGTGGATTTCTTATTGAAAGTGAGCCCGAATTATTTACAGTCTAATGTTTTCTTGAAAAAGTCTTAATTAAGAGACCGCCTGATGCCCTAACGTGTTTTGGTACCTTGGTGCCAACTGACGCACACGTGTCGTCACTCACCTTTTTATGTGCCATGGTCTTGTGCTGCTGCAGACCCCTTTTACCAATGAAGGTCTCCCCGCAAACGTCACAGGCTCCCCCCGACGCGTTCTCCAGCGGGTGCTGCACGCGTATGTGCGTGTTAAAAGTGGTCTTCTTCTTGAACGTGAGGCCGCAGTATTTGCACTCGAACGTCTTGCCCGAGTGGAAGTCGGAATGCATCATGGCCATGCCTCTGTAATTTATAATTATAAACAATAATGCTTCCAAAGTAATAAATAAAGTAGAAAAGAAAAAAAAAACTAATTTTGTCAAGAGTAAATAATTTTATTAAAAAGATAACCTAGAATTGTATTATATTGAAGTACAGTCCGACCAATAAGAGTAGAAAGTAAAAAGTGGCAATACTGCAGCGTCGTCCCTATCTAATCAATCTAAGAAAACGGGGACGACACTACAGTATTGCCACTTTTATTTTCTACTCTTTTTGGTCGGACTGTAGTTCGGTATTATTTTTATAATTGAGTATTAAAGTTTTCGATAAAAATTTAATCGATTAACTCTTTTGCAACCGAGGATTTCGTAGCACTACGCGCGTAGCCGATAACATGAGGAAATGCGTCTGACGTCTGTAGCGGAAACTCGCTACGAGCACAGTGCCCACGGGGCGGGTTCTCGGTGTTCAAAGTGTAAAATAACGATACATAATTATTTTAATGAATAATCTATAGATTAATTTAATGGCGTTTAAATCAATTTCGATTAATTGTTTAACCGAATAATTAATTGATTGAAAAAACATCGATTAATGCCCATCACTGGCGTCTAATAAATTCGATAATAACTCACCGATGGCGTGTGACCAGCGGACACAGTTTACAGATGAACTTGAGTGTGTGTGTCTCCATGTGCCGACGTAGCCGCGTCGGGTGCTTGAAACGAGCGAAACAGAGATGGCATTCGTTCGCGCCCATTATCTGAAATAATAGTACATTACTGCAGACGCCGTGAAAGGGTTTGCCGGGTGAGTAGGTAGGTTTTGTTACTGATACCAAAGATGGATATTAAAAAAAACAGCTGTTTATTTCACTTATTTTTATTAAAGCAGTAACGTCTGCTAACGTAAACTAAATGTTTACAAATGAAGCGAATAGTGAAAAATTTAATGATTCGGACAGGATTCGAACCTGCGTTTCCAACGGCTTTCCGGACACGGGCGTCCTCCCAATTGGACCACCGAAACAGATGTCAGGGCCATTGATTGTGCGTGTTGGCCCGGAAAGCCGTTGGAAACGCAGGTTCGAATCCTGTACGAATCATTAAA
This sequence comes from Apotomis betuletana, assembly GCA_932273695.1. Classification (NCBI taxonomy): domain Eukaryota; kingdom Metazoa; phylum Arthropoda; class Insecta; order Lepidoptera; family Tortricidae; genus Apotomis; species Apotomis betuletana. The sequence continues at coordinate 13,741,923 of OW026322.1, forward strand.
TTTTTCACTTTTCGCTTCATTTGTAAACATTCTGTTTATTTCACTTATTATTGTTTTTATTTTTACAAAGCTTAGAGGAAATCTTTAATTTATTAAGATTATATTACTAAGCCTAAGCACTAGGTATAGGCTCATACCTATTCCTAGTAATATATACTCAGAATACTAAATATACCTATGTATATTTAAGATTCTATATATTTATTAGTTAACATTTAAAATTATGTAATAAACATTATTAATGAAATAGTTACAGATAAAAAATTATTAACAGTAAAAGTAATATTGTAAAAAAATGTTAATTAACTATTACTGACTATACCTGTGTAGGTAAAGTGATAAGTGACATATAAAATAACCACTAACTACATTGTAAATTTGTACCATTTAGTAAAATTGTCATATAATGTATTTGTGCATTATGAATAAATGAGTATGAGTATAGACGGATAGTGATCACGGCTAAGAATGTAAATGAAAAATACACCGTTAAAAAAAAATCATAATTCATTGAGAGTAAGCGTTATACTGGGAATAAAAGTTTGGTTTAATCCAGACCCAGGCTAAGTTAAACCGGGTGATAATTTAGATGATCAGTGAGTGACTCACCGGGTCGTGCACCTTCCGGTGGTTGTCGAAGGTGGCCTCGGACAGGAAGCCCTTGAAGCACTTCTCGCAGCGCAGGTGCGCGCGCGCATAGTTCGCCGACAGCTTGCGCGCTTCCATATCTTTGCGCTGTTCCTCTTCACTGATCTAAAAAAAAACATTCAAAATATAAAAAAAGGTTGCATAGAGGCAGGAAGTGTGATATAGTGCGTTTTTGTTCATTTTCATTTTTTTTTTTTTTCATTTTTTTATTTAGCCATAAATTGTGATACAATTTTACCCGAAGGTGTAGCTAGGAATGTATGCTTATATCTAACATTTAATTGCCTTAATATTTAAGTCATTAATTATAATAACAGAAAATTAGACAATACAATACATTAATCAATAATAATAGTAATATAATAGATTTAGAACAATTCAATCGATACGGTAATAAAATACAATTAATCAATTTGGTTACATTTAGACTAAATTAAGACTGTACTTTGATTTATTTTCTTTCAACGGACAAGGACGAAGGAGGATTTCAGAAAGTATACGTCTGAGTGAGTTGCGCCCTTATAAAAAAACAATCAAGATATTTAAATTTACATGATACTAAAATTTTGTGAGATTTGACTGAAACCACTTTTTCCCTAAGTTTGCTGCGGGGTCCTTTATTAACTTGTAAATATTCAGATTAGATATTTTAATATTTTAGAAAAAGTATTAAGAATTATGTCAACTATTATATTACATGTAAATAATTGAGCCGGCGGTCCCAGGTTCGAATACCGGCCAGGGAAAATAGTGTGATGAACTGGAGTATTTGTGCTTGGGTCATGTTGTTCTATGTATTAAAGTATCCATTTATCTATATAAGTATGTATATCGTCGCCTAGTACCCATAACACAAGCCTTCTTGAGCTTGATATGGGACTAGATCGATTTGTGTGAAGTTGTGTGATATTTATTTTATTTATAATCATTTATTTATATTTAAGAATAAACTACAATAAAAGTATAAAGATGAGATTATAAACATAAATTTTAATTGAATGTTTTTAATATACCTATAAAATTAAATATTCTCAAACCACACTACGAGTTTTAACTAGATAACAGCAAGAAGATAAATTTAATAATTAATTACCTTTTCTATACTGATGTTATAATTATTCTCAAACTTAATGTAATCCTCTTCGCAACTGAAGAACCTCTTAAAGCCTTTCTTCTTTCTTTTATACTTCTTCGATTCTTCTTTCTTATCTCCTCTCTCTTCTTTAATGTTCTTGACGACCTTTGGCACTTTAACATTCTTAACATCCTTTTTAACTTTTCTAACACTCTTAACATTTTTCACGACCTTTCGTTTCCGTAATACTTTTTTAGGCAATTCAATTTCTATTTCAATCATTTCAGCCACTACTTCAGGCTGGGTTTCCTCTTCCTTCACTCGAACGTCATCAGTTGCCAATTCATTATTCTCAACAGTCGTATCGTCATTTTCGTTTCCATCATTATTGTCTATCGGATCATGTTCAAGCTCATCTACAGGAAGTGTATCGTCATTGTTATCATCATCGTGAACATTGTCGTCATTTACGTGACCATTGTCATCATTTTCGTGAACATTGTTGTCATTAAGATGGTTATCTTGTTGTGCTGGTTCTGGCTGGTCTAGTTGTTCCGTGGAGAGGCGAAAGGACAACCGGTTGGATATTCTGTCTATAGTGCGAATCAGGTCTGTTGTTAACTGTGGACAAAAAAACGATTATAGAGGATGAATGTTAATATGAGAACTAAGCTTTTCTTCCAATAAGATTAAGCGAAATTGACAGGAACGGCCCGATATGTTTCAAACTCATATGGAGCTCTTCATTAGGGACTGCTACCCTTACACCCGCGCCAACTTTGTCACTCACAATTCGTTCCTGACAATTTTGAATATAAATATACTTATCTCATGAAAGTATTAATAAGATCTAGTTTGGATACAGAGATACAAGCTTTGTTTTAAGTTGTAATAATGTTATTAAAACTATCGTGAGACATCTTTACTAATTATAAAAACGGTATAAACTCACGTAAAAATTGTCAGGAACGGCCCGACATGTTTCGAACTCATTTGGAGCAGTGGGTCGCGAGTCGCGTAGCAGCACGGATAGCTACCCCTGATGAAGAGCTCCAAATGAGTTCGAAACATGTCGGGCCGTTCCTGACAATTTTTACGTTTGGTTGTCAACCGCAGTAATGGAAGATAAAAAACTAAACCTAAAAATAAAACAAAACTAGAACAAAATCAAGTTAATCTAAATCTTGAAATGGAGCCGAAGATGCTGGTTGTGCTTCTGCCAGCTCTACAGTTCCCAGTAACATCAGCAAACCTCTTGAGATATGTTTGAAGACGCTTAATGCGCTGGGCCCCACTGACCCTGACCCACACCACAAGGACAACCTATCACGCGAAATAGGCGCAATGTAAGACGTCGAGTTCCGGAAAATCAGCCCGCGATAACCTAGGACAACCTATTTCTTTCCAGAGACTTGTTGCTGCTACTTACATAATGTTGATAAATGAGGCTCTGCTTGAGGATCTCCTGGGCGCGCTGGGAGCGCTCCCGGAGCCCCGAGCTCTTGCGCAGCAGCGCGCGGCAGTAGCCGCACAGGTGCTGGGGGAGCCCGTCCCATACTGCAAACTGAACAGACATAATAAAATAAAATAAAAATAGTCTTCATTCCTCATTCATAATAACTAGGCATCGGACTTTCGTTAGCACTGTAGGACTAATAGAGAGCTATGGGACCGATATTATTATTAAAATACAATTCATACTCATACTCATCAGTGTATTTCTATCGCAATTTAAATTTTATTATCAAGGACAAAGTCAGAAGAATATACAAAGACCTGATTTGTGTAGGCATTGTTTTTTTCGCCACCATAAAATACGTAAATATTTGCGACTTTTTCCATGTTTTCTGGAGTAAATTGGGTTCTATATTGATCGAATATCCATATATGACTAGAAAGTGCATGATATTGACAATTAATAAAGTTAATTTAGGAGTTTGAAATATATTAAAAAAAAATATATTATTTATAATTTTAGTCATTTAATGCTTGGGAATGTTAACCATAATAACCATAAAGGCAGTTTGGAATTAAATAGACGAATGAGTATGAGGTTGAATTGTATTTTAATGTAAATATCGGCTCCATAGCTCTCCATTAGTCCTACCGTGCTAACGAAAGTCCGATGCCTGATAATAACAATATCATCTGTGAAAATTTCAATTGTTTAGCTCTCACGATTTATGAGATATAGCCTGGTGATAGACAGACAGACAGACAGACAGTGGAATCTTAGTAATAGGGTCCTATTTTTACCCTTTGGGTACCGAACCTTAAAAATACAAATTTCAGAAATTTCAAAACAAACTAGTGAGGTCTACAGGTCACGTACACTTGTATTATAAAGACCACAAATATGCTTTACCTATGGAGTCCCAGGCTAAACGATAAGGGTGATTCTGCAGGAGTTTCCACCGCCGTTAGTCCGCTGTCAAAAATATTGAAAGTATGAGCTACACAGGCTGCATACAATAATATACTGTAACTGTAACTTTCCATAGTAAATCTAATTTAAAGCATATTATGGCCCATTGCTTTGGTATTTATGACAGCGGACTGATGGTTGAAATGCCTGTAAAAACACCCATAGCCAAAAGTTGGGTCACATAAAATTCTTATTCATAATTGTCATTAGTCATAATTTCTACTTTTCTTAGAAACAAATAACTTTCCAGGGTTATTATAATACAAACCTAACCTAACCATATGTTTTCTTCGAGAACTACGTATAGTTAAGTTCATATTACTGTAATAGTTAAGTACTTATCCTTTCTGAGAACATCGCATTTCCGAATACAAACGAATGCTAATTTCCATGTACATCAATTATTGGATTAATCGTTCATCAGAATTAGAATTTAGAACTAAATACTTTATTGTTGTTTTGTTTTGATTTCACGTGGAATATATAGAGCTGTAAAACTCGATGTAATTATATTTAATTATTGCTATGTTCTTGTTGGGGAAAAATAATATACATACATATAAATATGTTCAAGCCCATATTCCTAAAAGGGGTTGACTGAGCATTAGCAACTGATGTTATACTACTAGCATACTTAGATGTGTGTTTAAAGATCGACAAAAAATGAAATATTGCGGTGACAAGTTGCTAGGCCATCGCCCACAACACGGTTTAACCCTGTACCTTTAGTCGACTCAAGACACCCCCGGGAAGAAAAGGTTGATGTTATTCTAATCCGACACCACACGGGGAAAAAAATACGGAAATAAAATTAAAATAAAATCATATACATTCAATTCCTTCCATTTCACTATCTGTGCTCTCATTGAGGTCTATGTCACTGTCACTATCAGCTGTATTTATTACTAGTATATCTAATCTATCTATTTTGTCGTCCATAGCGTGTTGAATTCCTCGATATTCATTCTCGCATTTGACCGCATGATCGCAAACCTTTTTCACACATCAGCCCCGATCATGTTTACTTTTTCAGTTAATAATTTCTTTATTGAAGTTAAATTCATATCCACGTTTCTCGCAGCTACATAGCCATTCAGTTGAGACCATATATTTTCAACTAGCTGTGCCCCGCGGTGTTACCCGCTTATCCCACGGGAACACTACATTTATTCGGGATGAAAAGTATCCTATGTCCTTCCCCGGGACTGAAACTATCTCCATACCAAATTTCATCTAAATCGGTTCAGCGGTTTAAGCGTGAAGAGGTAACAGACAGACAGACAGACAGACAGACAGACAGACAGACAGACAGACACACTTTCGCATTTATAATATTAGTATGGATTGGATTAAAATCCGGATGGTATGGTGGCAATCGAAACAAGTGTGCCCATGTTCGGCTAGTATCTTGTCCACGGAAAACTCTGTAAATCTCTCCTTGTGCTGACATATAATATCATATATCTGGGGTTTTGTAAATTTATGATCAACTGAAATTTCATGTCATTGTAACCAGTTGATCATTTCCGGTTTATTGGTGTTTGAGTTGGGGGGTCTTTCAACATATTTATTGTGATAGGGTGCGTTGTCGATAACCAAAACAGAATCACTGGGTATATTTGGAATTAATTGATTAACCAGCCATTTCTCGTAGTTGTCGTTATTCATTTCGTTGTGATAATCACCTTTAGTGTCCGTGGATTTATACGTTAAAAAGGCTCCTGGTACAAAGCCTTTTTCGTTTCCTGCGTGAACAATTATCAAACGTTGACCTTTCGAAATCGGCTTTTTTACTCCTATTTGCTTATCATCACTCCAAGTTTTTCCTTTAGTGTGGGTTGTATGTATGTAGGACTCTTCCATATAGATAATGTTTTTTCCTGATTCGCGAAATTCGCGTATTTTGTCCAGATATTCAATTCGTCTGAGAGCTACATCTTGCTTTTCCATCAGAACTTTTCTGTTGTCTTTAATTTTAGTGAACTCAAATCACATCTCATGAAGAATTTTTGTAATTAATAGCCTCAGATAATTTTGCTTTTAATGATGAAAATCGTACACCATTCTTCGAACAACATCATAATCAAAATCGTCCATATCTAAACGAAATTGTTTTTTTGGTCTCCCATTTTTCGGAGAACTGAACTTTGTTCCACTAGAATGTGTATCAGTGCCAGTGCCGACTTTGTTTAATAAATTGTTCAAAGTTCTTCTTGAAATTCCAGTGGCATCTGCAACTCTCTGTTGAAGCTTCTTAAAATAATTACTTACATTAACTTCCTCATGTTTTTTAAATTGGTCGGCTTCAGTTACAAAATATTTATAATAATAATAATAATAATAATAATAAAAGACAACTCACTCACAAATGACAAATGCCGCAGATGTCACACCCAATCGGAAACCATACAACATATAACCGGTGCATGCACAACACTGACACAGACAGACTACACGCACCGGCACAACCAAATTGCAAATATCATTCATCAAAACCTGGCACACAAACATAATCTTCTTAAAAATACGCACACTCCATATTACAAATACTCACCGCAGACCGTACTAGAGAACACAACACACAAATTATACTACGACCGCGCCATACTCACAGATCGCACAATCCATTATAATAGACCGGACATCACGTTAATAGATAAGATAAATAAGACCACTTACCTCATAGACATCTCAGTCCCTAATACACATAATATACAGAAGACCATCACAGAAAAAATAACGAAATACACAGAACTTAAAGATGAAGTAGCTAGAATATGGAGGCAGGAAAAAGTATACATAGTCCCAATAGTTTTATCCACAACAGGCGTCATCCCAAAACATCTACACCATAGTTTGAAATTGTTAGGTCTGAAAACATATATTTACACAATTCTACAAAAAGCCGCCATATTAAACACATGCCGAATTGTAAGGAAGTTCATGCAACTAGACCCAGATAACACACAAATTGCTATCTAACAAGTACTTACGTTAAATATTCCACAACTAGTCCTACATTTTACTTGGTGAAAACCCGTAAATGTAGGTAATACCAGCCTAGAGCTGAGAATTAAAATCTTTCCGAAAATAATAATAATAATAAGCCCCTTTATTCTGAATTGGAAATTGGTGGTTCTTTGGTAATTTGTAGATCAGTACAATTCAGCGTGCCTTTTGGCAAGAGCCTCCTCCAGCTTCTATGCCAGAGGGTGATGGTCATTTTCTCCCTCGGTGACGAGCCGTGGTGGGAGAGGTTTTATTAATTTATTTCATTCTTTGCGTTACTATCGGCATAATTTCCTATGTATGTATGTTTTCCTTCTTCTTATTTTATTTATTTTATGTTATAGTATGTCTCTCAGTTCTGTATGTCGTCTGGCAAAGGCTTCCTCCAGTTGTTTCCATTGTATTCTATCACGAGCAACTCTTCTCCAGTTGGGTCCCGCTGTTAGTTTTAGTTCGTCTTCCCATCTCCTTTGTTGTTTTATAAACAAAACATTTATAAACATTGTAGATAATTTATAGTTGCGTGACTGGCAAAGTAACGGCTTACCTTTTTTTCCTATAGATGCCATAGTACAAATTTAATTTTTAAAAGTTTTAGCAACTCTATGTATATATTGACTTGGATATGCGACTGCACTCTCTCGCATTTGAACCACGACTGACAAAACGTTTGTTCATGGTGTGTGCAACACAGATATCGCTATACGAAGTCGAAATTAGCCGATTGCCTATTTCCAAAGATCGATGTGCATTCTTTATCGCCGTTTACTGTACCTATGTTAATTAAAATGGGTACATAGAAAATATCAAACTACCACTGTTGTATATCAGCATGTGGGTAGCTGGAGAAACTGTGGGGTACCCCCAGTTCAGTTCTGACGCGTAAGCCAACACACGTACGTAACATTCTGGCGACGGGAATAAATAGTAATTGTGTTTTAAACATAGTGTTTGAATGTTTAAAAGTGATTATTTAGTGTGCGGATTAAGATGTCTGTGAAATTCAGTGAATTTAACATAGATAAAGACAACTGGGAAAATTATGTGGATAGGTTCGATTTTTGCTTAGTGGCAAATGGTGTACAATCTGACGAGATAAAAAAGGCAAATTTGTTCGCAGTTTGTGGTCATACGTTATACGATTTAATCGTATCATTAATTTCGCCGAAAAAAGTTAAGGACATAACCTATGCAGATGTCAAATTGTTGTTGGACGATTATTTCAACCCAAAGCAAAATGAGATAGTGCAGTCGTATAAATTTCACATGAGATGTCAACTAGACAGTGAAAATATCAAGGAGTACGTGGCTAGTTTGCGTAAATTGGCTATAGATTGTAATTTTGCCGACCTGGATCGGACATTACGCGATCGGTTGGTATGTGGCATCCGGGATAAAAATATACAGAAGCAGTTATTGCAACAAACGTCCTTGACATTCGATCAGGCAATAAGATTTTCGTTAACAGCCGAAGTGGCGGATGCCGGGGTGATGGTTATGGCGATACCGGGCCAGAGCGCAAGCGCGCCGGCGCCATTGCGCAGTACCAGTAGCGACGAGCCAATGGAGATAAACAAGATTAGAGCGAAACCGTTGGAACCGGGCAAGGAGTGCTGGCGGTGTGGCAAAATACATGGGAAATTCTGTAAATTCAGATACAGTAGGTGTTATGTGTGTAAAAAGATGGGCCATATCGCCGAAGTTTGTTCGAGTGCACGGGACAAAAGTATTAAGTCAAAGGAAATAAGTCAGTTTAATGGATTGTATGAAAATAACAGGTGTAATTTTATGTCCAATAGAGTACCTCCTTTTAATGTGGATGTGGAAATTAATGGTCGGCAAGTTAATTTAGAAGTTGACTCGGGAGCAGCGTATACGATGTTAAAGGAAAGTACAGCCATGTATATCTGGAGTGGTCGGATGCCTAATTTGTGTGGTTCTAGGGTCCGGCTGACCACCTGGACAAATAGTCAGGTTGAGTTGCTAGGAGAGACTACTGTCGACGTTACATTTAAGGGGGTACAGAAAAAATTGAATGTGCTCATTGCTAAGGGTGATGGACCGAATTTGTTGGGTCGTGATTGGTTCCCGCAGTTAAATATTGATATCCAGGGATTATTTAGCATGAAAATTGAAGATGTAAACATTGATTCGGTGCTAGGAGATTTCAAAGAGGTTTTTCAACCAGGATTGGGAAAATACACTGGGCCAGTAGTGACTATACCTCTGAAACCAGATGCAAAACCAACATTTTTAAAATGTAGGCCTGTTGCCTTTGCTATTAAGGAGAGAGTTATCAAGGAAATAGACAGATTGGTGGCAGAGGATGTTTTAGAACCGGTGAGTCATTCTGATTTTGCCAGCCCGATTGTGCCTATTATTAAGAAGAATGGAAATCTTAGATTGTGTGGTGACTATAGAGCTACAGTAAATACGGCTACAGAAACGGATACTTACCCTTTACCAACATTAAATGAAGCATTTGCAGTTTTGCAAGGTGGGGTAATTTTTAGTAAGATTGATTTAGAGCAGGCTTACACCCAAGTAGTGGTCGATGAACCTACCTCAAAACTCCTGACATTAAATACCCCTAAGGGTTTGTTTAGATGTAAAAGATTAGCCTTCGGGGTCAAAGCCTGTCCTGGAATTTTTCAGCGCATGATGTCTAACCTTTTAGCAGGAGTGACGGGTACAGCCGTACTGTTGGATGACATTGTAGTCACTGGTCACACAATACAGGAACATAATGAAAGAATTCGTCAAGTTTTGCAAATACTTAAAGATGCTGGGTTTAGAGTCAACAGAGAAAAATGCAAGTTTGGGAAAGCCAGTGTAGAGTTTCTAGGACATGTAATTGATGCAGATGGGCTTCATCCTTGCGGAGATAAAATCAAAGCTATTATGGAAACACCAGCACCAAAAAATGTAAAAGAATTACAAGCTTTCCTAGGACTATTGAACTTTTATGATAGATTTCTGGCCCAGAAAGCAACAGTAGCTGAGCCGTTGTACAAATTGTTATTAAAAGGAGCTAAATGGATATGGACACCTAACTGTCAACAAGCATTCAACCTGTTAAAGAACATGCTGACTACAGGTGACACGTTGGTCCATTATGATTTAAGGAAGCCTATAGTCATGACTTGTGATGCTTCCCAATATGGCTTGGGATCAGTTTTGGAGCATAGAATGAAGGATGGATCCTTGAGACCGATCATGTTCGCTTCCAGGACCATGAGCTGCCATGAACGAAATTATTCACAAATTGACAAAGAAGCGGCAGCTATCATATTTGGGTTGCAAAAGTTTTACTCATACATTTATGGTCGCAAAATAGTCATCCAGACAGATCACAAACCTCTTTTGGGGATATTTGATCCTAAGAAGCCGATACCAAATGTGATATCTCCTAGGATGTTGAGGTGGGCACTGCAGTTAAACTCATATGACTATGAGTTGAAATATGTTGAAGGTAGTAAAATTGGAAATGCCGACGCTTTGAGTAGATGGCCCACTCCGGAGAGTGTAGTCGAAGAGTCACAGGAGCTAAATGTGTTGCTATTGTGTGAGACACCAGTCGAGTTACAGATGACAGCCAAAGATGTAGCGAAATTGAGTAAAACTGATGAAATTTTGTCAAGAGTTATGTTTTGGATTAGAAATGGGTGGCCTGGTAAGGTAGATGAAAAATACAAAGATTACTATGTAAGGAGAGGCGAGTTGACGGAATATAATGATTGTGTTTTGTGGGGAAGTAGAGTAGTCTTGCCTCAGAAACTACATAGAAGTGTCTTGCAGGAGTTACATACGAATCACGATGGTATAGTAATTACAAAGGCTGTAGCAAGGAGTTATTTCTGGTGGCCTGGCCTAGATAAGGATATAGAGGCAATGGTGCAAAATTGTCAAGTGTGTAAAGAGGTAAGGAATATGCCAGCCAAAGTAACACACAGATGGATTACTCCGCCAAAAGCTTGGTCTAGACTACATATTGATTTTGCAGGTCCATTTATGGGCAAGGTGCTTTTAATATTGATTGATGCTTACTCAAAATGGCCTGAAGTTAAGATAGTGAGTGAACAAAGCTCGAGTATGGTGATTAATAAATTGGATGAGATTTTTGCTGAACAAGGTCTACCGGATACAATAGTTAGTGATAACGGAAAAGCCTTTGTATCAGAAGAGATAAATCAGTATTTTAAAAGAAACAATATAAGACACATACTCGTGCCTCCTTATCACCCAGCATCAAATGGACAAGCAGAGAGGACCGTTCAAACTATCAAACAGAAATTAAGGAAGATGGCACATCTTCCTTGGCCGTCTAGACTACAGAGAGTCCTGTACGGGCTACGAACAACACCGAATTCAGCTACGGGTAAGACGCCCGCAGAACTGTTGAATAATCGACGTTTCAGAACTAAATTTGACAAGCTTCACCCCCTTTCAATTCAAGAAAAGGAGACTGAAGATATCGAAGAAAATGAAACTAAAAGAGTGAGAGAATTCAAAGTAGGAGAAATAATTTGCTTCAGAAATTATAGAGGCGGACCTAGGTGGCTCGAAGGGACTGTAGTTAAGAAAATTGGAGTAGTGCGTTACAAAATAAGACAGGGGGATAAACTTTTCATAAGGCATGTAAATCAGATGCTAGGATTTTCCAGGAATGAAGAAGTTGAACAACACACTAAGGACAGTTCGACTAAGGAAACCAACACCAGAAATAGCGAGCAGATAAGCTATGAGGAACAGCACTCACAGGAAGAGGGCGGAAAAGAAGCATATGGTACCGTGAGGATTCCTTCTCCAAGCCAGTGGGCTGAAATTATTGGGGTAAAGGAGCCAGAAGAGTGCCAGGTACATGATGATACTACTTACAATGCAATATTTAGAAATGAGCAAGGTAGCAACAAAAGACCCAGGTCAAGTGAAAGCCCACCGTCAGCTGCACCCTCTAAGAAAAGGATGGCATTTGAGGACTATGATGCCGGGAGTGTGGAGGACGATAGTCATAGTGCAGATGATGATGGTAGTCATAGTGCAGATAGCAATTAATCGTTAAATTAAAGAATAGACTGTAAAAGCATGCGTAGGTTATAAGTGAACTATTTAGTGTAAGTGCATTATAGTGATTTTCAAACTGACTAGTATATAGTGACTCAAAGTGAAGTGTCCTCTATCAAGGGGGAAAGGCATGTTGTATATCAGCATGTGGGTAGCTGGAGAAACTGTGGGGTACCCCCAGTTCAGTTCTGACGCGTAAGCCAACACACGTACGTAACAACCACCATTTATATAAATCACTCGATTTATTGTTTTGGGTGTATTCCAGCTCTCAATATAATACATATAATAATTAAACATATCGTCGGGGATAGTACAATACCGCGTATAACAGCTGTCAATAAAGTTCTTATTTCAATAAAATACTTAGCATTTGTTTGAATATGGATTCGTATCTACAATTGTTACTTACGTGATATTGCACTATCCCCGACGATATTGCATAAAAAATTAAGCAGAAGATTTAAATAATAACAAACCAATTTGTTAGCAACCTAAACTTTGGGCTAATAATACAATACAATACACATACTCTTTGCACACCTCAAACATCAAGGAACACACAACACAACATGAGATACATTAAAATAACAGGCAGAGGTAAACAACAGGCAGTTTTATTGCTAAATAGCGATCAATAAATTGGTTTCGTATGTTTCTCTCAGTAACGCGAGTGTTGATTCACTTATTTCATCTACTTATTATTTAAACCATTTATACAAAGATTAAAGATTGATACTAAAATTGAAAAGATAAGGAAAAATTCGATACATTGCTTGGGAGTTAAGTTAGCAGTGGTTAACGCGCTGGATGTTAGCCAGATCGAGCAGTTAATGTTTGTCAATTCTTTAAATGAAATAATATAAATATATATAAAGTGTAATGTATTTTAAGCTTAAAGGAAATAAAAAAGGTTTATTATTATTATTATTATTATTATAACGCGCTGGATCGGCAATCCAGAGGTACCGGTCTCTTCCACCAGTTAACTCATTTTTAAATTTTTCTTTAAGCTTTGAGCTTTGTATCAATGTTTTAAATAAAAATTGTGGTGTGTACCCACATTAAAAAAATGAGACATTACATGTTGCATAAATTTATGCTTATTATTTTGTTATATTTACCGGAGTTCCTGTTACTTCGACGAACGCTTCGTCCAGCCCCTCTTCATGTATTCCGAAGAGTTCTGTGTCCGTTGCGAGGCAAATTCGACATGCTAGCAGCTGATCCGAAGATTCCACCTTTATTGTAGTCATTTTGAAGGTCAAACACTAACTCATTCTATTCAAAGTAATTATAAAACATTTAATCGCTGTTAAACGCCGAAATATAGTTATTATTATGTATAAATTATAAATAATACAGCATCGGGTTTGACAGCTGCGTTAGGTTAGGCTAGTTACGCTGATAATATTTATAAAAATATTTGCATTTACTGCCCAAAAAAGTACGCAATAAGATTTGATCTTTAAAAAAACTTTTCCGTCGTATTGAAATTAAATAACGAAATTAGCAACTACATGAGTTTCGGGTCATTTTAGTGTTGCCAACTGTAATCGACTAAATCTACCAAAATTAAATTAGAGTTTGCCTACAGTCCAGTCACACATACGATACACAAAAACATAAGACTTTTTGGCGGGAAGTCAAACTAAGCGGGCCATTTAATTTCTGCAGAATTTTGATTTAAATTTATTTTGTGTATATTCTGTAAATTCTAGTGTAAATAGTTGATTTATACATACCTTGAGTTACTGGAAATAGAATGGGTACAGATTCCGACGGGGGCGACGCCTCCGTCGAGCAAGAACCTAAAAAGAGGAAATTATATGAGACACGAAATAAAGGAAATGCAACTGATTATAAAATGTTCACTAAGACCAATTATACAAGGCAATTTCCCGAAAACCATAGCGTAGACTGCGTAGTCTATGTAGAATCCCAAGAAGACGAAATAATTGGAAATAAAAACCCAATAGTATTGACCAAGTTATTCACTGAAAATGTAAAAGGGATCGCTGGGGTCCATAGAGTGAACGCCTACAAAGTGGGTATAACGTTCAGAAAACCTGCACCAGCAAATAACTTCCTAACCATGAACTACTTTCTTGGGAAATACAAATTAAGAGCGTTCGTGCCTGCGCACCTTACGGAAACGACGGGGGTCATACGATATGTCCCTAAGGATTTAAGCAACGAAGACATCTACAAAAGTATCACCTGCGGTGCCGAAGTAATCTCCATCAAGAGATTTATGAGGAAGGTGGATGGAAAGCTCACCCCTTTGGGGACTATTGCAGTAACTTTTGCTACAACATCACTACCACAATATGCATATATACAGATGTTTCGATATCCAATACACATGTAAGGTTTACTCGGCTAATTCCGCATGGCGGGTAATTCCGAAAATTAGTGATATCTAATAAACGGGGTAACATTTTTTTGCACTAGCAACACTTCTTCAGATACTATACACTTTTTTTTTTTTTTTAATTTATTTCATGACCATGGAATCAATGTCCTTCAGTCGAAAACATAAAATATCATTGAACAGTTACATTACAAAATACACAACAAATTAATTATGTAGCAATAACTAACAAGCACAACAAATAACATTTTGATACTTTTCTAAGTACAGTCTGACAAAAAAGAGTAGAAATTAAAAAGTGGCAATACTGTAGTGCCGTCCCCGTTTTCTTATATTAATTAGAAAGGGATGACACTACAGTATTGCCACTTTTTAATTTCTACTCTTTTTTGTCAGACTATATACACACAGACATAGTATACATGGTAGTAATTAAGATACAACACAGTATATTACTAAATAAGGAAACAAATAAACTATTTACAATTAATTTAAAGCTAATATAATCAAATTTTTTCTACGGTATTAACTATAAATTTAAACACAGGAATGAAATATACTACATTGGATAATAGATCCTGAACGTGGCGGGGAACACTTATTAAATTTTCGTCAGCAATGTCACTAATTTCACTGACAAGTGTCAACCTTTGAATTCCAAACGTTGGGCACTGGAAAATTATGTGGTTTATGTCCGCATTTTCTTTAAAACAGTATGCGCACGTATCTTCCGCAACGATTTTCATCCTGTACAGATGTGCTGGGACTAGGCAATGACCAAACCGCAAGCGGTTAATTGTTGTATTGAACTTTCTGCCGGTGTACTTGAAACGGTTGTACCATGGAATTGTTGGTAAGTCCTGCTGTAATTCAGCATACCATTTCCCCTTGTTCTGGGTGATAATGTTCCAGTAATCTTTCCACAAATTCTTTGACCAATTTTTAAATTCATGGTAATAATCTGTGAACGGCACTCTAAAAGATTGGGTCTGGTCTTCGTGGTGATCTTGTCGTGTTGCCTGATCTACAATCTTATTTCCGGCTATGCCACTGTGTGAGGCAACCCATAAGAATTCTATACATTTCCCAATAGTTTGCAACATATCCTTAATTCTATAGAAAATATAATTCTGTTTATACACTAGATTACAATTACACAAAGAAGATAAACACTTTTAGAATCACTTACTACTAATATATTTACACTATTTATATTGGTATTTACATATGTCAAAGCAGCTAAAATAGCCCACGCTTCTGCCGTAAAAATGCTGCAGGTGTTTGGTAACTTTATACATTTGGTGATTTTTTGTTGTGGATCATAGAATGCTGCTTTAAGAACATCACTCTTGGAGCCATCAGTATATATAGTGTAAAATTCATTTTTTTTCGTTCAAAAATTCCAGAAATTCATATTTATTTCTAACAGATTCTAAATGACAATTTATATCAAGAAAATTAAGTAATGTATTATATGGGCATTTGTAAATAGGCCACTTGTTATTGATGTAAATATCGCTGGTCAGGTTTTTTACATATGTTATTATGGTTGTTATTTCAGGCAATGTACCAGAAATAAGAGTATTAGCCGAGATGGCGGCTGTTCCAGCTAGCTGTGAGACTTCTGCTGGATATAAAACATTATTAAGGACAATAGTATTATCACAAGACAACTCCTTCAAGCAAAATCTCTCAGCCAACTGTAAACGCCGCAAGGACAATGGGGGTATGCAATTTTCAATTTCCATAGAAACAATGGGAGTGGTGCGCATGGCTCCACTGATTATTCTCAGACCCATATTTTGTATCACATCCAATTCACATATCTCTCAAAAGTAGGAAGAATACAACACCAGGGTTGGACAGTATACCATATATGTTAATCAAACAGTTACATCCTAACGCAGAAGAAATATTAATAAAAAATTATAATAAACTTTGGAATAATTTAGTCATACCAGACTCATGGAAAACTCAGTGTGTTATTCCCATCTTAAAGCCTAACAAAGTTGCAAATAATCCCTCATCATACAGGCCTATCTCTCTCTCGTCATGTAAAGGTAAACTGTTTGAAAACATGTTAAAGTTACGCCTAGACTATTTTGCTGAAACACAAGATAAATTACCCGACATCCAATTTGGTTTTAGAAAAGGCAGAAGTTGCTCTGAAAGCTTTGTATCTCTAATATCAGAACTTAAAAAGGCAAAGCTCAGTCATTCTAATGCCATATGTGTATTTTTAGATGTTAAAGGTGCCTTTGACAATGTTAATATTGAATGCCTTATAAATGTCCTGCATGAATTGGGCTTGCCAAGAAATATTTTACACTGGATTTTTAAATTTCTATATAATAGAACCCTAGTTGTCAAACTTAACAATAAGCTACATGGACCTAGGCTTGTGAATAAAGGAACAATGCAAGGAGCAACGCTTTCACCCCTGTTGTATAATTTATACACATCTCAGATCCATAATTTTGTAGATACATCACAGGACAAAATATTGCAATTTGCATTAGCGCAATTGCATCATTATTATAACAACATTTTAAAACTAAACATAAGTTCAGAAAAGAGTAAAACTTTAATATTTAGTAAAGATTCATTGGTACACTCTAGTATAAAACTTAGTTATAAAAGTGATGCTATTCCTATTGCCAATCATCATAAATTTTTAGGTGTCATAATAGACGACAAATTAAAATTCGATAAGCATATTAACTATATATGTCAGAATGCCATGAAGGGCATAAGTATCTTGAGAAGCTTAGCTGGAACTTTTTGGGGATCAGATCCAAAAACACTCAGTATGCTGTATAAAAGTATAGTCAGAAGTCGATGAAAAGTATCCTATGTCCTTTCCCGGGTCTCAAACTATCTCCATACCAAATTTAATCTAAATCGGTTCAGCGGTTTAAGCGTGAAGAGGTAACAGACAGACAGACAGACAGACAGACAGACACACTTTCGCATTTATAATATTAAGTAAGTATGGATAAACGCGTGACATCTTTGCAAGCGCGATCCAAGGAAGGAAGTAGAGACCACAGATAAGAGACATTAAGTATGTCGAGTCATAGATTACAAAAGTAGACATAAACAATATATAAGAATGCATTACACGTTCCAACAGTTTGCACAAATGTAACTTTGACAGAGAAAAATTACAATACAATACAACAATACTTTATTGCACACCAACAAGAAAAATATTACGTGACAAATCATAAATTAAATAATGGTAGACAATAGGCGGTCTTATCGCTAAAGAGCGATCTCTTCCAGACAACCTTTGGGTGGCGGAGAAATAAAATTAAACAGAAAATAATAGGTGGTGAGATAAGAACTTTAAGTAATTTGAGAAATAATAAATAAACGACAAACAAAATATTAAACAAAATATTATTAATTAAAAATTGTGTTTTTCTTCTTTTCCAACCTTTGACAACGGTATCTGTAAAGGTACCGAAACGTCAGGGAGGCACACATAATTAATATACGCGATATAATCCGTTTAAATTGTTTTATTTAAACGTGTGACAGTCGCGGAGACCGAAGAAAATATTATGCGCTTTAATAGTTTTAGTTTGCAATTAATGATGGGTTTTACTGCTTCATCAAAAATTGGAGAAACTAAAAGTGTGTACGTGTATATTTGATACAACCGCATATTGTAGTCAGACGGAGATTTTAGTGCTATAATCTGACATTTATAACAATTATTGACTTAGCGTTAACTACCATAGCGTAATTAATTTTAGATTTTTTTCTGAGCAGCAATGTATGGCGTAGTTATTACTAGTGACAGTTGTGACATCACGATGTAAGGCTCCGTCCACACTTGTATCATTTCGCCGATCCGATCCCCGTCGCGTATCTTCACCGCGTATCATGAACGGTAGTGTGGACGTCGCGCCGTCGCGATCATGCAACGCTCGCGCGAAATCCATGTTGATACGCGTATCTTCAGTACCCCGCACACTCGCGATCAGGAAAGTGTTGCATGATCGCGACGGCGTGACGTCCACACTTCCGTTCATGATACGCGGTGAGGATACGGGGTGAGGATCGGCCGTGATCCATCTCGAGTGGGTTTTTGCCCGATCATCAAATAGCGCTGAGTCATCGATCCACGCTGCGGTCATTGGTTTTTAATCCTTAATTTTTAGGGTTCCGTACCCAAAGGGTAAAAACGGGACCCTATTACTGAGACTTCGCTGTCCGTCCGTCCGTCCGTCCGTCCGTCTGTCACCAGGCTGTATCTCAACAACGGTGATAGCTAGACAGTTGAAATTTTCAGATGATGTATTTCTATTGCCGCTATAACAACAAATACTAAAAATAAAATAAAATAAATATTTAAGGGGGGCTCCCATACAACAAACTTGTTATAGATTATATATATGTATAGGTACGGAACCCTTCATGCGCGAGTCGGGCTCGCACTTGCCCAATTTTTACGATAATTAAAAAATACCATACCACTGATGGACTGTCTACTTTGTTAGGCCTTTTCATGCGGCGTCTTCCGGCACGCGGTTTCCAGTCGAGAACCTTTCTGCCGCATGCCATAAAACAAAAACAGTCATACGAAGGCCATGTCTCCGTGAGCGGGTGCCTTAATCGCCGCGTGGGAGGCGTCTTCCAGCACGCGGTTTCCTCTCGAGAACCTTTCTGCCACATTATGTATTATAAAACGAGAACAGTCATGTGCTAAATCTCCATGAGCAGATGACAAAAATGAAGGCCTTCCTCGCTGCGACTTCCGGTACACGGCCCCCACTCAAGAATATTTCTGTCCCAAGGTTCAGTGAGCGATCTTAGCGGGCGACATTTTTAAATGGGACGCAACTCCGCACAGAACAACGATTACAAACGAAATGAAATGTTCGACGAAAACGAAATGCCAAAATGATCGGGGTGGTGATACGGTGCTACGATACGGATAGCGTCCAAACTACTGCACGCCGAAATGATCGGTGTGGCGATACGCGACGAGGATACGATACGGCAAGTGTGGACGCGTTTCTTCGCGCGACGGCGCAAATGATACGGAGTGCCCGCAGTGAGCGTCCAAACAGCACGATACGCGGTGGAGATACGCAACGGGGATCGGATCGGCGAAATGATACAAGTGTGGACGCACCTTTATGTGTCAACAAACAACAACAAACAAGTACATTGCTTGCTGATTTATTTTATCTGGAAAAAAATGATCGTTTTTTTTAAATATATTATGGACAAATATATTAATAAGTGCCTATACTAAGCTCCCGTAAAGTATGCGGTTATATCAAATATACACACTGTATAGGCTTAGCGGCTTAGCCTTTATATTATTTTATTCTGTGACGTAATGTTTCGCTCAAGTATTCCGAACTCTCGAACGTTATGTTGAGTGGCCACTGCGCGCGGCTTAGTGTCACAGTTGACGGCTCATTATTAACGGTTGTTATTTTTTATTATTGTGACAAATAAATATAGTTGATTCATTACATTGTTCAACTAGAACTACCATATATTTCAAAAACTACCAAACGCGTGCATCTATTTAATGTGGTAACATTTTAGAGAAAAGTCAGATTCGTTGATGGATAGATGTCATTTTCTTGTCAATCAAATGCGAAGTGCCGTGTGTTGTTTTATTTACCGCTTTGGATCTTAATTTTTGTTTGCAAGAAATTTAATTCACGTCTTAAGACCGAAGAAGTTAATAGCAGTATCCTCATAATATCTTAATTAATGTAATTGGAAAGTTACTCATCACATAGAATCGCAGTAGCCGAATGTAACTAACTGATTTTAAGCGAGGATAGTTGTCAACAGCTGCCGACGATGCCGCTGCAGGGTCGGGACCCGGGTGTGTAACTTTCATATATTGTCAACTGGCGACCCGCCCCGGCTTCGCACGGGTGCAATGCTATATCATGCATGTATTATACATATAAACCTTCCTCTTGATTCACTCTATCTATCAAAAAAATAATCATACATAGGGTCAGACAGACAGCAGGAAGCGACTTTGTTTTATACTATGTAGTGATGCTTATAATGCGCGTATGTATGATTTCATATAGTTTAATAATGTCGTTTATAATACACAATATAAACAACATTCCAAAATAATATAATACTTGTCCTTGCCTTGCCTCGCTGTACCTCAGTGTTACTGTTTCTTTTTTTGATAGCGATATTGTTGTCTTGTGAACCTTTATCTACATAGGCACATTGTTACCAATGAATGCAGGGACGTATTTACCCTAGGGCCATCCGGGCTATAGCCCGGGGCGCCAAACCGACAGGGGCGGCGTAGGCCGAGGGTTTTTTGTCAATCCACAATTTAAAATTAACATGAAAAATAACAAGAACTAGTTAAGTCTTGGTCGAAAACAGTAAGTTCGTCAAATATCTTTGGGGCGCGTCTGTAAGTAAGAACATGCTCCAAAACATAGGGCGCGCGCGGCGCGCGGGCGCCGATTGAGGTAGGGGCGGCAAGGCGAGAGGGGCAAGGGTAATAGGCCATACATTTCATTACCGTTGCCAGATCGGATCTTTTTACACTATATCGGTAAATTTTTTTTAACTATACGCACCTTCGCGCCGAACAATTTCGCGCTCGCATTTTCATCTGATTATATTACTACGCACCCCCGCGCCGAAAAATTTCGCGTTCGCTGCGCTCGCGTTAACAACAATTTGTTTTACTACGTAGTCAACGTACCCCCGCGCCGAAAAACCTCGCGCTCGCTACGCTCGCGTTTTTTCTGATTGTGTTACTACGCACCCCCGCGCCAAAAAATGTCGTGCTCGCTGCGCTCGTGTTTTCATCTAATTGTGTTACTACCCACCCCATCGCCGAAAAATTTGGCACTCTGCGCTTGCGCTTTTATCTGATTGTGTTATGGCCAATAAATTTTTTTTTTCCTATGACCCAACCCTTACACTTATATCTGAGTGCTTGATAGACACAACTACCATTATCCATTATATAAAATAAAAAAACGTTTAATATTTCCTTGACTTCTGGGGCGGCGAAACTTATAGGCCCGGGGCGCCAAATTTCAAAATACGTCCCTGAATAAATGTTTCATCTATAGGAGTTATACGTATACAATGTAAGTTATAGCATATGGGATTAAACCAAGTGTTATAAATATTACGGCGTCCCTACCTACACCGAATCATCGAAGTGTTATAAATAGCTATAAGTTAACACTAGCAGAATTTACTGCTTTAATAAATGTAATTAGCTATGAGTTCAGTTTGATCATGAAATTGAGGAATAATGTATTGTCACTTGATATTGTTCTAGCATCTGTTATTCACTCTCTGGAGGTCGCGTGTGTGAAGCACGAGCCGGAGTGGGACAGTGACGGTGCTGACTATGAGCTGAGCGAGGAGCACGAGCCAGGCCCCGTTGTGCTGAAGGAGGAGTTGGAGCTGGGCCCTGTGGTGCTCCAGCCGCCCGATGCGGTCTACACGCTCCGAGGTCAGCTACTTGACTATCACTATATTGCTTGACCCTTAATGATATGTACAATCAGATGGGAAGCCAGCATTAGTTGTAATCCGTATTCACTATTTGTTTGCGCCAGACACAAATTGAATTTATCCCGGGCCCATGTAAGAACAAATTACCAAAGCAATCTTGCCTAGCGCGAAACAATGGAACGCGATACGCGCCCTATGTACTTAACCTAACTTGATCTACTTTGCTAACCTGGAGTTCAGCCGAATATCTTCCTGGCTGCAAGGTTGTGTTTCTGTTTTGTGTAAAGTGTATGTATGTTTACTTGCACCAATAAACGACGTCCCGGTCTGCGCCGCCGCCGCCCCGATCTCGTCAGCAAACACGCCAAACACAATTCACACTGTAGTAGTCCTTATATCACTCTAAATAACAATCCTTGGGGCGCCCGAAGCAGCCCACCGTACAAGGAATTGTGCCGTATTTCAACACTTTCCGTTAAAGCGTAAAACTTCCAAAATATCTCCCAAACCACGGAGGTTATAATGTTCAAGAGCCGTTACGTTAAAAACCAATATTACCAATGGCGCCGGCTCGCGTCCGCTGGCGACCGGGCGCGCGCTCGCAGCGCCGTGACAGAAAAATGAACTAACTGATTGTGTGGCCAGTGTGCAAAAACCTATCGATTCTCAACAACCACCCGCCCCGGACCGACCCGTCGTCGGTCCGCTCAAACTCCCGGTAGTCGGGATAGCGTTGAAACCGCCCGTCTAAGGATCGAGTCCCTCACTTGTACATCTGCGATCCGTGGAGACCCATCCTTGCCCGCTATCAAGTTAACGATGCGCCCCCGTCGCCAACACAACGGTGATAGGTTAGCATCCTTAACCAGTACGAGGTCTCCAACGCACGGTGGGGTCGTCCTGTCCGTCCACTTAACGCGTTGCTGAAGAATGTGCAAATACTCAAGCGACCATCGCTTCCAAAAATTTTGAGTCATTTGCTGCAGCATCTGATACCGTGACAACCTATACAACTTAACATCCGTATACGGATACTCCGGCAAGGCGTTAAGTGGTTGGCCAATCAAAAAATGACCTGGGGTAATGGCCTCCAGGTCATTCGGGTCAGCGCTCAACGGACACAAGGGGCGCGAATTTAAAACTGCCTCAATTTTGCAGAACACCGTTGACAATTCCTCAAAGGAGAGGATCGTTGAGCCGATGACCCGATACAAATGAGTCTTGGCAGACTTAACCACTGCCTCAAATATTCCACCCCAGTGGGGGCATCCAGGTGGACTGAAATACCACGAAATGCCCCGACTGGCGATGGCCGTGCCGATCTCTCGCTCATTTTGACTTAAAAATAATACAATTTCCTTTAGAAAACGATCGGCGCCCTTGAAGTTGGTACCACAATCCGACCGTATCAAGGCCGGTATCCCCCGCCGAGAAACGAATCGGTCCAGCGCTGCCAAAAAAGCCTCCGTAGAGAGATCAGCTACCATTTCCAAATGAACGGCCTTGGTCGCCAGACACACGAAGACGCACAAATATGCCTTAACCGACTTCGCGTTGCGAAGGCGTGATGTCTTGACCATGAAAGGCCCCGCGAAGTCTGTCCCCACACCAGCAAACGGCCGAGCTTCCGTAACTCGGTCGGGCGGGAGATCTCCCATTTGTGGCTGCATTGTGGCTGCCTTGAGCCGGTAACAAGGCAAGCAACGAAACACAACGCTCCGTATCACTCTCCGTGCCGACAAAATCCAGAACTCCCGCTGCAAAATGCCCAGCAGTGTGTTGCAGCCTGCATGTGAATTCCTGATGTGACGGTCCCAAACCAACAGCTCCACCAGAGCTCCCTTCTTGGGAAGAATTAAAGGATGCCGCGCTGAATAGGGCAATTCGGCATTCCGTAGTCGGCCTCCCACCCGGAGCATTCCGTGCTCATCAATAAACGGGTTGAGGCGGACAAGGCTCTTCTTCATTCTGCCCACGCCAGTCCGCAAGATCCTAAGTTCATCCTGGAACTCATTCCCCTGAATGACCCCCACCCAACGTGAGAGAGCCCTTTGCTGCTCCTCAGGTCCCATTACAGGTGACAGGTTGCGCTGTGCCGCAGGGCTTCGACAATTATGGAAAAACCGCATTATCCATCCCGTGACTCGAAGTAGCTTCCCTAGTGAGCTATACCGTTCCAAAAGAGTGTGGTCCACTGCCACAGACTCCACTGTAGTCACATTGACTCTCAGACCCTGGTCAGGGGGTAGTGGCTGGCGTCCGCAGTCATTGAAAGGCCACTCCGTATGTGGCCGCTCCAGCCATTGAGGCCCCCACCAGAGAGAATGCTCAACCAGAGCAGGCGCCGGGCAGCCGCGACTCGAGCAGTCTGCCGGGTTAACTTCACCTGGAACATGTCTCCAGACCAGAGGAGTCTCCGAGTTATTTATCTGTGACACTCGGTTGGCCACAAATACCTCAAGCGTATGGACCGAAGTCCGCAGCCAGCACAACACGATCTGGCTGTCCGTCCATGCGTAAACCGTGTCATTCAGATCCACCGTGCCACGCAGGTTCTGCGCCACATGGTTCAGGAGGCGGGTCAGGAGCGCGGCACCGGCCAGTTCCATCTTCGGAATCGTCCACCGGGTCCGAACAGGCGCAACCTTGCTCTTGGCCATGACCAAGCGTACAACGCCCTCGCCAGCAGTCTCACCTGTTCTCAGGTAGACCGCGGCCGCGTACCCTTTCTCAGAAGCATCGCAGAACCCATGCAGGGTCACCCTGGCTCCCGCCTGAGGGAGCAGTTTGCGCGGGATCTCAATTTCTTTAATATGCGGCAATGTGGTCACGAATGCCGTCCACTCGTGCAGCAGCTCGTCCGTGAGCTGCTCATCCCAGCCTAGTTGGGCCAACCAAAGCTTCTGCATGAAGAACTTTGCCATGAACGTGACCGGAGAGATCCAACCATTTGGGTCGAACGTTCGTGCGATAGTCGAAAGGACTGATCGCTTGGTCCAGGTCTTCGACAGCAATTCGGCCTCACAATTGTATGTGAAGACATCCTGAGTCGGTCGGTACTGGACCCCCAAAATTGCCAACGCATGAGGATTATCCGAGTCCTCAAACAAATGCGGGTCTTGTTGGTGCTCAGCTGGTAGTCCTGCCAGCACCTCTGGGCAGTTTGACAGCCACTTCCTGAGTTCATAGCCACCGGAGGCCATGAGCGCCACCAATTCATCCCTTAGGATGAGCGCTTGCTCAATGCTGTCCGTGCCCGTACAAATGTCATCCACGTAGACATCCCGGTCGATGACTGCAGCTGCGCGAGGGAAGCGCAGCCGTTCCTGGTCAGCCAGCTCTCGTAGCGTCCGCATCGCTACATACGGGCTGGGCTTTAATCCGTACGTGTTCGTGTTAAGCTCATACGTGATCATCGGTTCTTCTGGGCTCTCTCGCCACAATATCAGCTGGAACCGACGGTCATCCGCATGGATCTCCGTTTGGCGAAACATCATCCTCACATCCGTAACGAAGACAACTTGGTGTCTCCTGAAGTCCGTTAGAATGTCTGCAATGTCTCTGGTCAACTTAGGACCAGCGTGCAGGCATTGATTCAGGGACACCCCGTTAGATGTCGCCGCGCTCCCGTCGAACACGACCCTGATCTTGGAGTCAGGTGTCTTCAGGACTGCATGATGAGGCAATACGTAGTGCTCCTCACGACGCCAGTCTACCCTGGATACCGACATGTGACCCAAAGCCAAATATTCACGCATGAACTCAACATACTTTCGCCGAAAGTTGGAGTCCCGTTTCATGCGCCTTTCCATGGCCATCATCCGTTTCTCAGCCAGGCCCCTGGAGCTCCCCAGTGGAGGTCGCGTCGATAGGAACGGCAGCCGTGTCATAAATCTGCCCGAAGGGAGGCGCACCGTGTTGCACTGATAAAATGTCTCGCACTCCTCGTCCAGTGGGCTTGTCCTGGGAGCTGTGGGTGGCTCTTCTGTTGCCCAGAACCTTTGCAGGACCTCCGATAACACGCTGCCGTAGTATATGTTGCTATAATCCGTTGCGTCCTGTGGTCCCCGTACTGGGCCCAATAATGCGTACCCACCTGCGGTACTCACGGCCACCAACCCGTTTGGTTGCAGCTCCCGCTTACCGCTCCGCAGCAGCTTCCCGAGGACGTCAGTTCCAAGTAAGACGTCCACCCGTCCGGGAATTGCGAAGTGAGGGTCGGCCAACTCCAATCCCTTGGTCAGCTTCGTTACCGCCAGCGGTAACCGTACCGAAGGAAGAACCCCGACCACTTCATCTAAAACAATAGCCGTGGCCTTCACCCGCGTGATCGATGCCGAGTCACCCATCTCAAACAGGAGGTCCGTCTGACCCCTGATGTGAGGCACCTGATTGCCACCTATACCTATTGCGCCATCCCGTGATGGCTCCAACCTGAGGCCCAGCCTGGCCACTAGGCGGCTGGACACGATACAACCTTGTGCCCCCGAATCCAGGAGTGACCTCACTGGCACTGGCCGTCCATCCGTACCCCTGACGGTAATCTTAGCCGTCGGTAATAATACCGTCACTGGTGGGGTGGGCACGACGGATGAACAGACTGCTAATTGCTAGCAGGGGGCACCTCCCTCCCCTTCTGCTGGAGGGGGAGAGGGCCCCTGGCCCAGGTATGGGTCCCACCCCGGGTAGTACACCCCTCGACCCATCGGTGCCATGCGCGCCGGCTGGTAATAGCCCATCGGCATCCGTCCTATCTGCGGCGGACGCGCCATCAAGCGTGGGCGCTCTGCGAGGGGTGGGGAGAAGCGACTACTCGGGGGCGGCAACCTGCCCCCCAGCGCGGCCGAGTAAGTCGCGTAACCCGACTCCCCATGGGTCATCTCCGGGCACCCGCCCGAATCTCGGCGCCGATCCCCCCCCCGCGGAGGAGACTGCGGCATCCGGCGGTACTCCGGAGTCCTCGATGACCCCCCTCCCCGAGGAGGGGGCGACCGCTGGTCTCTGGGTGACCCCCCTCTCCGAGGAGGGGGCGACCGCTGGTCTCTGGGTGACCCCCCTCCCCGGTGGGGGGGCGACCGTCCACCCAAGGCTGGCTTAGGAGAGGGAGGATGGCCTCGCTCCCCACTCTCAGCCAGGCAGAGAAGTTCATGATGGGCTCCTCCACATACTCGGCAGTTGGTGGTCTTACTGCATTCACGCACATAGTGTGCGCCTAGGCAGCGGAAGCACAAGTTTCGCTGCTTGACCACCCCCCTGCGCCTCTGCACCCGCTGTGCTCCAAAATCCGCGCACGCGATGATCGCGTGTCCCCCCTTCCGGCAGAAGGGGCACACTTCCGATTGAAGGGCGTTGTACCGCTGTCCTCCCCGACGGGGCTCCACCGGTTTGGGCCCAACCGTACGCCGGGGTGACGTGGGGGGTTGCGGCGTGGTTGCCCCTTGGCAATCCGCCCGCCTGCACTCACCCTCCAGGAACGCCCTCAATTCGTCAAATGTTGGGAGGTGACTCGATGAATCACCCCCATGTGACTGCTCAAACCGCGCCACCACCTCGCTAGGTAACTTGCGCAAAACCCGGTTCACAACAATGTACTTGTTGTCCCCTAGTGACAACTTGAGTCGCTCCAGCGTATTCACCGCCACCGTGACGGGATTAAGGATTTTCGACCGTATTTCGTGTACATTAGTGGCCTTCGATATACTAAATATTTTTTCGATGAGCCCATCAATAATTAATCGCCGATTATCATATCGGTCAATTAATAGGCCCCATGCCGTCTCGTAACTGGAATCCGTAATCTCCAAATGAGTCAAAATATCGTGAGGCTCACCGCGTAATCTCCCCATCAACTGCGCCATTTTATACGCGGGGGTCAAATCCGTGCGCGAGTGCACCACGCTGTTAAAAATGTCGCGAAACCTCGGCCAGTCGGCATATTCACCACCAAATTCCGGGACATTCACTGGTGGCAACGGCGCCATTAGTGCCACACCACTGGGTGCACGCCTTACCCCAACATCCCCTTTTCGGGCGCGCTCGATATCCGCTGCCGCTTGGATGATACTCATCACCATATCACCGCACTGGTCTACATTGCGTTGCACCACTTCAACAGCCTGGGTCCGACTTTCCCCGGTCTCCTCTTCGTCAATACGGGCCAAATATTCGGCATGCAATTTCAATACCGCGTCATACCTTTCATCTACCTGTCGCGCGCGTGACAATAATGCGTCCTCGCGATCCGTACGACCAATTAACGTAACGACTAATGAAAACCATCTTAATTCCGATTCGACCCTTGACGCGACCGTTTTAACTACTGAGGGAGCCATGGTACCAACCTCGATAACGCGGATCAATAAAATAAATTTTTAAAAGTAAATTAATAAATTTGGGTGAATAATTTTGTCCGTGGAACCCCGATTTTAGACAATAACAATCCGTTTTTATTTTTCGTACCAAACGCGACAACTTCAAAGTTATTCACCCAACACCAATATTACGCAACGGAAAACAACACTAAATTTATTTTAAATTAAATGTATTTTGAGTGAATAATAGTTCAGCGGAACCCCAATTATGAATTACTTATTAATACGTTTCTCCGTATCGAAACGAAACTATATTTACTTTATTCACTCAACTAACATTTCAATTGAAAGTTATAACTAATATTCTTATAATTTAGTTAGTCTTAATTACGCAAATGCAACTTAACGTTAATAGATTGGAATGCGAACCAAGCGCAATCCACCCTCAAATTTCAATTATGACTTTGATGCTAACTAAATTACTTATCCGAACGTAAATGAAACAAATATCTTTTCTGTGGATATGAACCACGCTTTTGCTACCAAAATTTGTTTGCGCCAGACACAAATTGAATTTATCCCGGGCCCATGTAAGAACAAATTACCAAAGCAATCTTGCCTAGCGCGAAACAATGGAACGCGATACGCGCCCTATGTACTTAACCTAACTTGATCTACTTTGCTAACCTGGAGTTCAGCCGAATATCTTCCTGGCTGCAAGGTTGTGTTTCTGTTTTGTGTAAAGTGTATGTATGTTTACTTGCACCAATAAACGACGTCCCGGTCTGCGCCGCCGCCGCCCCGATCTCGTCAGCAAACACGCCAAACACAATTCACACTGTAGTAGTCCTTATATCACTCTAAATAACAATCCTTGGGGCGCCCGAAGCAGCCCACCGTACAAGGAATTGTGCCGTATTTCAACACTTTCCGTTAAAGCGTAAAACTTCCAAAATATCTCCCAAACCACGGAGGTTATAATGTTCAAGAGCCGTTACGTTAAAAACCAATATTACCAATGGCGCCGGCTCGCGTCCGCTGGCGACCGGGCGCGCGCTCGCAGCGCCGTGACAGAAAAATGAACTAACTGATTGTGTGGCCAGTGTGCAAAAACCTATCGATTCTCAACACTATTGAATTAGCATATCACTACAACATTCAAATCAGTGGTTAGGGACCTGCAG
The DNA here is from genome assembly GCA_932273695.1 of Apotomis betuletana. Lineage (NCBI taxonomy): Eukaryota > Metazoa > Arthropoda > Insecta > Lepidoptera > Tortricidae > Apotomis > Apotomis betuletana. The sequence continues at coordinate 13,771,504 of OW026322.1, forward strand.
GGCTCGTGAGTTATCCCTGTGGCCTGGACTACTTTTACATTAAATTAAAACCATTATATTATAATTTAGGACCTAGTACTAAATTCTACACAAGTGTGGTTCACATTTTAAGTTGTACACTATAATCCGTTTCCAACCACTGGTTCACATAAATTTATTAATACTACTTCACTTGTTAGATATCATGCTTTTTATAGCCAATGTAAAGACATGGCTTTGCAATGTATGTTAAATTTAGGGTCTATCTGCTTTGCAGCATTACTGAAGAAGGAAGAGACGGACTGTGACACCCAGGCTGTACCGGGCAGGACTTGTTCCGTGAGACTAGAGCACATGGTGATAAACATGGACCTCAGTTTATGCAAGATTGGTAATCAGATATACGAGTTCCAATCATGTCTTGAGAATGATAGTAGTCATTCAGACGAAGAATTAAATTCAAGAAAAGGAAAGATATTCGGAAGTAAGTGCAATATCATCCTTTCTCTTAATATAATATTTAAAATAATGCAAGAAATAAATAGCTGAAGTTGCCATTGAGCACTTAAGCAAGTCAGACATATGTTATACTAGTAATTTTAATATCCTAAGCCCACCTATAAACTCACAACAACTTTGGACACGTGATGCCACTCTGTCTCACACCAGATTCGTATTTAATTTCATAGACCTGCCCACGTACCTATCGTACATGATTATAGTCTGCCCACCGTACCAAAACATAACCTAAATATGTCCACACACTCTTCGTACACCTTTCTTCCTAAGTTTCTCTCAAATCAGATCATATAGTTTACGTGATCAAATGATTTTGACAGGTCTAGGAAAATGGCGTACTCTCCTACATCATAAGCATCTATGGATGTGAGGCACCGAACCTGTGCACCAGATTGGAATTAATTGTAATTAGTGAATATCGAATATTATCGAATGGTTCACCCTGTTTTCGCATAATTTTCTATGTTCGAATTCTTTGTGGCATAATTTATAGAGCCATATTAAGTTTTATGCATAAGCTGTTGTCGCAAAATCCGATTTCGCTTAGTTTAATTACGCAGAATTACTTTAGTCCGAATAGTATATAGTCATGTTTTTCATGATCTGAATCATGTCTACGCATAATTAAATTAACCATAAATGTATCTTGCTGAAAACTGTCGTGACAGATATGTATTGTCCCCCATCTAACCGATTTTTCTGGTCACAGTTAGATTTTTTTGGCCTGTTTTCGATTCTGTGAGGGTCGCAGTTCTAACTTAACCTTGCCCACCTTTCTGGCAGGATTTTGATTCTTTAAGGGACACTGAAATGACTCGACCTACTTTGCTGGCTTTCGTTTCGATCAATCGATAATATGCTAAATAAAATTATGTGTAAATGTAATCGGTCATAATAATAGTATGCGAACTTAATTTCGGACTAACTCTTTTAATTTAAATTATGCAAAATTTGGTTTCTGCTACATTCATTACCATTCGGCGAAAACCAAATATGACAAGTCTGTTATGCTAAAACAGTTTCGGACAATAAAGGTTATGCCAAATAGAGTGCACCCATTATCGAATATGTGCAAGTCTAATCGGTCGGACAATTCAAGTGACTGGATTTTTTTTATTACTAGGGAGCAGATACCCTTTTGATTAATGTACTTAACACGCTATTATTATAGGTTCACTTGTAACTATGTTATTAGTTACCTACTTTTATATTTATAATAAAAAGCATTTATTTACTCCAGAACCAAGTAATGGTAAATACGATTCAAAAGGTGTTTTATACTCGCGTACTTTTATCTGTCAATTATTGGCCGGGTGCATGACGTCAGCGCCACCTAGTGTTCACAACTTTGGGGGCTCTGTCAAAAGTGTTAAACGGACGCAACAAAAATATGGTAACAAATTGAAAATATTGATTGTAGAGCACCTAACAAATGCAAAATCTCTTTGTTTTTAATGTGAAACACATTTGGTTCTTAGCTTTATTGAAGAAAGTAATTATTATATGTGTGTTTAGTATTATTATGTCAATTTACTTCTTTGTTGTTTCCTTACAAATTAAAGGAAATAAATAATGTTTTATTATGTTTGTTTCCAGATAATTGAAAAATTACTATTATTTTCAAAACTGGCTTCCAAAGCATCGGTCAGAACATAAGGTTTCAGCCTCAAACCGAGAGTAAAGGGAAGCTGTTAGTTTTGGCACATTAATAAACAAACAATAAGTAACATTTACAAATTATAAGTAATTCTACATTTCATATTATTGAAACTAGGGGTGCACCGAATATTCGGTTGCTATCCGGTATCCGGCCTATCCGGCCCTTATTTTAATATCCAGCCGGATACCGGATAGCACCGTGCTATCGGGCCGGATACCGGATAGTAAACTTGCTTGATTTTGGGGTAAAACTGGAATGTACTGCACTACTACTACAATTTGCACGTGTACTATTGAACGAAGTTACTTCGCAATGACATAATAAAACTCGTTTCGAACCTAGAAATGTGTCCGTGCGAACGTTCACTACGAAACAGGACAAAACCTGCGCGACGCGCACCTGTAAAACTCAAAATGTAGGTATAGTTCCGCCGGCCGAACATCCGGCGGCCGGATACCGAATATTCGGCCGGTGGTTAGGCCGAATATCCGGTATCCGGCCAAACAACTATCCGTTGCATCTCTAATTGAAAAATTGTAATCATTCTATCATAATATTATTATTGCACTAAATAGATAAAAACATGTTCAGTTTAATACTCTTACTTTATACTTCTAGCAACAGCGATCCAATTCATTTTCTGATCTTGTTTCCAACTCGGTGTAGGAAAGCATAACATTTGCAATTGCTGTTTCGTGACCCATTTTTCATCACACTTTGCTAGTAAACAAGGGCTTACATGCTAGAAAAGCGGGCGGTAAGTCGTAAATTACGCCCTAGGGCGGTAAGTAATTTTTATCACACTTTAAGTGATTACATGCTAGAAAACCGGGCGGTAAATCGTATATACCGCCCTAGGGCGTTAATTCGTATATTACGCCCTAGGGCGGTAAGTAGTTTTGGTATTGACTACTACTACTTTTGTTTTATTTCCTCCAAAGTGTGATGAAAAACGTCGTACGTGACTCTGGTGGTAAAGGAATTCCTAACTCGTGTCATTAAAGCCCTCGCCTTCGGCTTTGGGCTTCTAATAGACACTCGTTTGTAATTCCTCGTTTACCACCCTTGTTACGTAATGTACTATTATTTCAGTTTATTATTTTATAGTAGAAAACGTAAGCATTAAGTGAAATGAAATGAAATGAAATAATTTATTCAGTAAGTAGGCCACAGGGGCACTTTTACAAGTCAGATTGTGAATCTACCGCAAGGATCATACAGGATTGACAACCTCATACAAAAAAACGTACTCCGGAAAAAAGCTCAAATATCGTCTTATTTCTAGATGGCGCTGATTATAAGACGTACATACGCAATGTTTTATTAAAACACATAATAGATGTCATTGTCGCTGAGCGTTATACCAAAAAGAGACAGCGTGGTATCTGTATAGTTCTTAACTAGATGGCGCTGAAACTACTCGTGTTGATTTCTTAATCATGAATAATCAAGGAGACTGGTTATTGAATAGGTACAGCCAACGTCATAAGTCATAAACGTACGTCCGTACTTTCCTAGCGCTCCAATGATATCATATCTATATCATGCATTAGCCAGAACTACCTATACGACAACCCGTTCAGAAATTCGTGGCCATAACATAAATATGTTCGTCTTATTACATTGAAATAAGTAGGTAATCAAAAGTTTACCTGATCTCACGGAAAAAGAGAGATGGCAAACTCATTGCGCAGTAATGATTACTATGCAATGAGTTTGACACGACTAATTTGTACGAGAGATTAGGCATACCTATATTTATAATTATTACCCTTTGCATTAAACTATTCTAAGTAGGTAGGTAGGGATCAAGGAAGATAAAAGGTAAGGAAGTATGATGTTCATAGTAAAGAGCGTACGCCGATAAAGATTTTATCGTCGGGGAACTAGATGCCGTCGTATGTATCAAAATGAATTAAAACGGCATTTCAGTAGCGACATAAACGACATAGAACGGTGTTAATATTTGTCAACTTTTGCAAAGTTTTGTAAGTATCGTAATGTTATACCTTGTTGACAATAGATGGCGTTTCTACGTTGTGCTTTTACAATTTTTGATATGTTGAGAAGTTTTTTCACTGAAGGTAATTTTTCGCTTTTAAGGCTTTTATGGTTGATTAAGTATTTATTATGGATGAAATATTTCAAGTCAAGCCTTTGAAGTTAGCCTGGCCATGTACTGGCCATAGTGCTATAGGTAAGTGTGCTATACTGTCAAATGATGTTTTGTCTCTTTCAGTTTGAATGTAACGTCATGAAAATGTCATTAGTTTTTGATTGATGCTTATTGCAATATAGTTTTGCTATTTTCGATTTACATTACGCTTAAGGGAGGTTTATTATCAAAATTTATGACTGGTTAGTAAATAGTTTTCAAATGACGATCCTAAACCTTCATTGTAAGAGCATTATTTTATTCTGACAAGGTTAGCATCACAAGATTGCTTAGTTTAAACAGTTTAAGAAAAGGCTTAAATAGCGTGCTGCCATGCTACTTTGATAGGTTCTATATTTTTAGGTAATGACATTTTATGCCAAAGCAAATACTAATTTTAGAAAGTATTGAAGTTTTGCATCTAAAGCGCTGAATTTTATGATTATATTATGGGCGTAATGCGAATTTGAATTTTCAGTTGAAATCATCTGTAATGCAATGAACCACAATTAAAATCTCACTGGTATGATAGTAGAGGCATAACGCCAAAAGAAAGACGGAAGCGAAAGTTTTTAGAAATACATGCTGAAGAAAAAATTGATTTAAAGAAGACTCTATTCCTAGAGAAAACTCTATTCTTGGCGTGCTTAAAGTGTTGATTAAAGATTCCTAAAGTTTCTTTCAGTGCGGAACACATGAGGGGCATTTTACGGTACAGAAGATTGATGAAATTGACAAGTCGTATTATGGCTACCTATATAATTATAAGTATCGGCTTACGTCAAATTTAAGCATAAATAATCGCGATTCAGCGATTTGAGTATGATGAAATGAAATATTTTGACCAAAGACCAATTTTACTGGAATAAAATGGGCTTAACTAGTATTTATAATTACTTCTTCATATTGAACTTTATAGTGTGCCGTATGTTGTTAAAGTGTGTTAAAATGGATGTGTTGATCATTGTTCATAATAAAGATATACAATAAAAATAAGTAGCAGAATGTATTATTTACTATTTAAGCCAGTATTAGTACTCGTAGTATTAATATACTCGGGTACTTATGTATCCCTACCTACCAACTTAGAATAGTTCAATGCAAAGGGTAATAATTATAAATATAGGTATACCTAATCTCTCGTACAAATTAGTCGTGTCAAACTCATTGCATAGTAGTCATTACTGCGCAATGAGTTCGCCATCTCTCTTTTTCCGTGAGATCAGGTAAACTTTTGATTACCTACTTATTTCAATGTAATAAGACGAACATAAATAGCCACGAATTTCTGAACGGGTTGTCGTATAGGTAGTTCTGGCTAATGTATGATATGATATAGATATGATATCATTGGAGCGCTAGGAAAGTACGGACGTACGTTTATGACTTATGACGTTGGCTGTACCTATTTAATAACCAGTCTTCTTGATTATTCGTGATTAAGAAATCAACACGAGTAGTTTCAGCGCCATCTAGTTAAGAACTATACAGATACCACGCTGTCTCTTTTTGGTATAACGCTCAGCGACAATGACATCTATTATGTGTTTTAATAAAACATTGCGTATCTACGTCTTATAATCAGCGCCATCTAGAAATAAGACGGTATTTGAGCTTTTTTCCGGAGTACGTTTTTTTGTATGAGGTTGTCAATCCTTATGTATGATCCTTGGTAGGGATACATAAGTACCCGAGTATATTAATACTACGAGTACTAATACTGGCTTAGTCAAAGTCAAAGTCAAAATATTCTTTATTCAAGTAGGCCTAGCTACAAGCACTTTCGAATCGTCAGTTACAGAGAGCAGAGCAATTTATTGATAAACTTATACTAAAAATAAAATAAAAAAACATAAAAAACAACATTATAGAAATAAAAGAAAAATCCTAAAAAAGGATCGTCAACACAAACAAATTATATAAATAAAAAACTAGAGGCTAGAATATTCTATTCTGGAATAAAATTCTAAATGTCAAAAATTATAATAAAAATAGTTAAAAATTAAAATACCCTGATAGGTACTCGTTACAATAATTACACATAACATTGCGTGATTTTCACTAATCCCACGACACGTTATCATTCATGTAGTCTTGTGTGCTATAATACGCTTTAGAAATAAGTTTATAAGTTTACTTAAACAGTAAATAATACATTCTGCTACTTATTTTTATTGTATATCTTTATTATGAACAATGATCAACACAACCAACATTTTAACACACTTTAACAACATACGGCACACTATAAAGTTCAATATGAAGAAGTAATTATAAATACTAGTTAAGCCCATTTTATTCCAATAAAATTGGTCTTTGGTCAAAATATCTCATTTCATCATATACAAAAATCGCTGAATCACGATTATTTCTGCTTTAATTTGTCGTAAGCCATACTTATATAGGTAGCCATAATACGACTTGTCAATTTCAATCTTCTGTACCGTAAAATGCCCCTCATGTGTTCCGTACTGAAAGAAACTTTAGGAATCTTTAATCAACACTTTAAGCACGCCAAGTATAGAGTTTTCTCTAGGAATAGAGTCTTCTTTAAATATATTTTTTCTTCAGCATATCTTTCTAAAAGCTTTCGCTTCCGTCTTTCTTTTGGCGTTATGCCTCTACTACCATACCAGTGAGATTTTAATTCTGGTTCATTGCATTACAGATGATTTCAACTGAAAATTCAAATTCGCATTACGCCCATAATTTAATCATAAAATTCAGCGCTTTAGATGCAAAACTTCAATACTTTCTAAAATTAGTCATTGCTTTGGCATAAAATGTCATTACCTAAAAATATAGAACCTATCAAAGTAGCATGGCAGCACGCTATTTAAGCCTTTTCTTAAACTGTTTAAATTAAGCAACCTTGTAATGCTAACCTTGTCAGAATAAAATAATGCTCTTACAATGAAGGTTTAGGATTGTCATTTGAAAACTATTTATTAACCAGTCATAAATTTTGATAATAAACCTCCCTTAAGCGTAATGTAAATCGAAAATAGCAAAACTATATTGCAATAAGCATCAATCAAAAACTAATGACATTTTCATGACGTTACATTCAAACTGAAAGAGACAAAACATCATTTGACAGTATAGCACACTTACTTATAGCACTATGGCCACTACATGGCCAGGCTTACTTCAAAGGCTTGACTTGAAATATTTCGTCCATAATAAATACTTAATCAACCATAAAAGCCTTAAAAGCGAAAAATTACCTTCAGTGAAAAAACTTCTCAACATATCAAAAATTGTAAAAGCACAACGTGGAAACGCCATCTATTGTCAACAAGGTATAACATTACGATACTTACAAAACTCTGCAAAAGTTGACAAATATTAACACCGTTCTATGTCATTTATGTCGCTACTGAAACGCCGTTTTAATTCATTTTGATACATACGACGGCATCTAGTCCCCCGACGATAAAATCTTTATCGGCGTACGCTCCTTACTATGAACATCATACTTCCTTACCTTTTATCTTCCTTGATCTACCGGCATTTCGTAAGAGGAGACCGCTGTTGAGAAGAAAGTCGAAAGAAACTCAACAGTAAGTCATTTTTTCGTAAATAATACTTAAAACAATTACAATGATTACATTTGTGTTATAACTAATTACACTGGTACACGGAAAGGAGATGTATAGATACTCCAAATCAATGTTAAGTAGGAAAAGTATGACGTTTGACAGAAACAGAGAAGAGAGAAATTTAGGATTTTTTTCTGCTCATATTTTTCCAAAAAATCTACAAAATATGTTAAACCGGAAGTTGACGTCGTTGCTGGACTTGAGGGCTTAAGCCTCCGATGGAATGAAAAAAAATCTCCCTTCTGGTTGTCACGTTTGCAAGCTTTTCAAATAATTGTCATTGACTTGTCTTTGTTCAGTTTTCGCTCGTGCGCAATATTCCATTTTATTATTGTTTTAACCAATTATACGAGTCTGCTGTCCCACGTGTAGAATACTCATCTTTTGTTATACATGGTAACACCCACCCCGCCAAAAAGCGGAGTTTTTGACAGGTGCAGATTTCGTGTGAGACCGTGTTATGTGAAACTGAATAGAAGATTTATTAATCAAACTATAGTGTTTTATTAATATATTACATTGGCGACGATGGCGTTAATTGGAAATATAGAGAAGTTCGACCCACAAAAGGATTTTGAAGATTATAAGGAGCGGATGGATCAATTTTTCATCGTAAATGCAGTAACGGACGATATGAAAGTGCCCATGCTCATTACATTAATCGGGCCTGAAACGTACAATGTGTTAAAGAATTTGGTGTCTCCGTCTAGGCCATCGCAGAAAACGTATAAGGAACTGATGGATATATTGACCAGACACTACGTCGTAAGTAAATCGGCAATAGCGGGCCGATACGAGTTTTATAGATGTCATCAAAAAGAGGGCCAGAGTGTCAACGAATTTGTTGTGGAGATTAAAAGGAAAGCTGCGATTTGCAAGTTTGGCGCGTTTCTGGACGAAGCGCTAAGAGACCGAGTAGTATGTGGTTTGATGAAGGAACAAATTATAAAAAAACTGTTGACTATGGGTGACAGTCTTTCGTTCGCGGAGGCAGTAAAAGTAGCTGCAGCCTATGAGAGCGCGGATAAAGATACAAAGGATATTCAACCGGATCAAAGTGTACAAGTGGTACACAAACAAGCCTATTTCCCAAGACGGCAACAGGGGCGCCGTCAGGAGAATGTGCGTGTGACGGAATGTAGCCGTTGTGGAGGCAACCATGTACAGGACAAGTGTTTCAAAAAATCATGGGTGTGTTACAACTGCTCGAGGACAGGTCATATTGCCACGAAATGTCATTTCCGTCCAGCTTTCAATAGGAACACTTTAAAGCAACTGGAGGAACAGCAGGGTGAGGAGCCAGCAAGGGCTGAGCACGATGAGGAAATAATCCTAGGCAGCATTCAACAGATCTCAAGTGATGAAGCAGCATGGATGACATTATGACTGAATAACGGACAATCAATTAAAATGCAAGTGGATACCGGAGCCTGTAAAGCAGTGATTCATAAAAGTGACTTTAATAAGTATTTTTCTAAGAGTAAATTAAGAAAGTGTGACTCTAAATTAAAATCAGTATCAGGTGAGCCATTGAAAGTTTTAGGATCAATTAAGGTTCTGGTTAGTAATGTAAAAAGAGAGCTGTATCTAATTGTTTTAGAATGTGAAAAATATTTTGCACCTCTGGTAGGTAGAAATTGGTTGAATGTGCTTGTCCCCAAATGGCAAAAGAAGTTTGAGATTAAACAAATTGACTCGGGTTGGGTAGATGAAAAGAAATTAATTCTGGATGTTAAAAATAAATATAAAAGGGTTTTTGAGAGAGACAGGTCATCACATATTTTAAATTTGAAAGCTAACCTGAAACTTAATCCAGGAGCGGAACCTATCTTTCACAAAGCTTATACAATTCCTTACTCTAAAAAAGAGGAAGTAGAGAAGGAATTGACAACATTTCATATTTTTAAGACTATCATTTTATTACTTTTCTGAATTCTGCTTAAAAAGATGAAGTAATCTCTGTTTTTATTTATTTTCTGAGATGATTATTTACTTTATTATTAATTTATAAAAACATACTCATTTTAAAATGTGGCAACACAGAAACCAGAACTTAATGGAACGGTTACTTTAGTCGGTTTTCTTATTAAAAAAAAACTTAATCAAACTCGGTATGCATCTGTCACCTGTCAACGTCAAATAAAAAAAAAAAAAAATATTTTTTCGCTCTTAGTTTAGACAACAACCCTATTCAGCCCGTATTGTCTTAAATTGTAGTTATTTGATGTATCTTCTTATATTTCTTTAAATACAGAAGAATAAATTCAAAGATTTTTTTTTAAGGTACACGACTTAAAGCCCTGTCGATCTCTATATTAATTTCCACCTGTTATAAATATGAAATGTTGTCAATTGTTAAGTTTGGAAAAGGCGGGAATTATAGAGAAAGTTAAGCATAGTAAATGGGCTAGCCCAATCGTACTTGCACAAAGGTCAGGTGGGAAGTGCGGATATGTGTTGACTATAAAGTCACACTTAATAAAGTACTAGACAGTGAGCATTATCCACTGCCAATTCCAGAGGATATTTTTACAGAGCTTACAGGAGGTAGTGTTTTCTGTGTTTTGGACTTAAGTGGTGCATATCAACAACTATTGTTAGAAGAGACATCTCGTGAGTATATGACAATTAACACTCATTTAGGCTTGTTCAGACCAACCCGATTGCAATTTGGAGTTTCAAGTGGACCCTCTGTATTTCAGTGTGCTATGGACCAAATATTAGGGGGATTAAAAAATGTCAAATGTTTTATTGATGACATAGTAGTAAAGGGAAGTGATGTTTCTGATTGTTTTGAAAATTTAAGAAAAGTCTTAGAACGGTTGCAAACATATCCTCGTCCTGCCCCAGCATTTTTCGACAGTCATCCCGGTTCTGCCCAATGTTCTTAATTAAGTACATTCTAATTTATATGGGTTCTGCCCAAAACCTTTTTTATTGAAATTGTTGTGTTAAAGGTAAGCCAGATTTTTTTAATTTTTTTTTTGGTTATAATGGGTATGTATTTGATAGACTGAGCCAGTTTAGGAGTCTATATCTTTTGTTCTTTTTTAAGAACATTGGGCAGGATTGCCTACATAGTATATTATGTTTTGTCATTTATTAAGAACATTGGGCATAAAAATCTTGATTATTACGTACTCTTTAATTAGCAGTTGCGAGATAATAAATAAAGCAGATTTACATTTTATAGTATTTTAATAGTAAAAAAAGGGTTGAGATCAATGAAAATAACAACTGACAACTTGTTAATGCCATCTAATGGGCATAATTTCTAACAAAACATCATATAAAGTCCCTATTTTGGCAACAAAACTTAAAAACTTAACGATGCACGGGTTAGTTGAGCTTGGAGTCCTCTGCCTTCACTGCATCTGCCACCACTTTGTCCACTACGTATCCCCACGTCGACCACCACGTCTGCGACCGCGTCCACCATTGCCATATCTACCTGCTTCATAGATTGATCTCAGCCAAAATGGTATAGGTACTTCATCAGTCTCAGCTGCTGTATCTGCACTGGTCTCACTAGGGTTTATCGGGAGACGACGCGGCGGCGTATAATGTGTATCTTCTTCGCCGTCGTTAGTGATCTTCATCATCTTTAAAGGCTATTGGCATAAAATTTCTGATTATCTGACTTAACACACCTTCAATCCCTCGACTCGATCAATCAGTGCTATAACAAAAAACAGTAGTCAGTTCTGCCCAATGTTCTCAATAAATCACACATTTCGAAAAATGGACTTGAAAAATCGAAAATAACTTAAATTACAAAAATAAACTATTAATTATAAATTAGAACTATTCGGGCTTAAATTAATCTGGTATTTATTGAAAAAACATGCACGATTACTAAGATAAGTATGGATCAAACTTACCTCTTTAGCGAAGATGTGGCATCCTGGACGCTTGGCGTGACACTGATCGTGGAGTTCAAAGAACTTCGATGCAAGGCCTTGACCAAGTATTGGCCAATACTCTTACCAATCAGAAACAAGCAAATAAAACCGCAAATCACGAAAATTTTAGATTCCAGGCGCCAAATTTGAATATGTGATTAATTGAGATCGTTGGGCAGAATCCTGAAGTATAAATAAAAAACCTTGGGCAGGAACCACTAAGTCCAATGTGTTCTTTATTGAGAACACTGGGCAGGACGAGGATATAATGTCAGAGTAAATTTAGATAAATGTCAATTTTTCTGCAGGGAAATAAAATTTTTAGGGCATGTTATATGTAAGGAAGGCATTAAGCCTTTGCCTGAAAAAGTGGATGCTATACTGAGGGCACCTGCTCCCAAAACTGTAGTACAGGTTCAAGCCTACCTTGGCCTATTAAACTATTATGGTAGATTTTTGCCTAGATTGTCAGAAAGTTTAACACCAATATATAAATTGTTACAGAATAGTACCACTTTTCAATGGACTGAGAGTTGTCAAAAAGCTTTTGAAAGTAGTAAGTAGGGCTTGCAATCCGGATATCCGGATATTCGTTTTATCCGGATATCCGCGAATTTTTAAATCCGGATAATTTTCTATACACTATTCGGATAATACGGATATTTCGGATAGTTAAAATAAAATAATTACCATAATATTATTAATATACCAAGCCGTAGAAGATATCATAATAAAGATTAAATACCTGAACAAGCTGTCTTTTTGAAAGGAAAAGGCACTAGAGAACAAATTATAACCATCAAACAACTGATTCCTGAAGAAATCCTTCGAATTTAACACGATTAAGGGGTCTTGTGTTTTATAGACTACTTGGCCTATTGATCAACGAATCTTAAACAAAATTCATGGTCATACATAGATCGAACAAAGCCGCAAGAGCTCAGCGGGACGCGCGATCTCCAATATGAGGGCAGCATTGTATACCTGGGCTCTACCAGAACGATGGCTCATGCGAATCAGATGTACGAAAGCGGATTAGCATGGCAAAAAGTGCGATGACACGACTAAAAAGGATTTGGACAGATATGTCAATCTCACTAAAAACTTAGAGGGCTCTGGTGTTCTCGATCTTCACCTACTGTGCGAAAACCTGGACCCTCAAAAAGGCAGATAGATCTCGAATTGATTCATTTGAAATGTGCTGGAGCGGAATGTTACCAGTTCCTTGGACAGTCCACCGCACAAATATGTATATTCTTCCAGAAGTGGGAGTCGCCGTTTGGCTGTCGACAATCTGTCTCCGCAGGATCTTCGATCACCTAGCTAGGAAAAAAAATGACACCCTAGAATTGCTAGGTGACGGGGAAAGTACAGGGAAGGCGACCATGAGGAAGAAGCTCTATGCGCTGGACAGACCTGATCCGCGATAACACTAAATCAAAAGTCCACAGGGCACACAGCGCCGATGACCACAACGTGGAAAGCGATCGTCCACAAAATAATTCGTGAAGGCCACGACCCTCAGCAATGAGGAACACGAACACGACACAGGGAGGGAAAAAAAAGTTAAAAATATATTTATCAAAACCACAGTCGAAGCCATATGTCAAGAAGATGCCAATCAAAATCAAACAAAATACAACTAAAAACTAAATACTTATAAATGAACTAAACTGATAAAAGTATAGAAGCCGATTTAATATAATTTTAAATATTTCGATAATGATCCTTACGTTTTTTATTGTCTTCTGCGATTTTTTTATGAACCACGACTCTGCTCCGAGATGACTGGTATATTGGAGATTTTATTTTAATGTTCAGTAGATATATATATCTTCTCGCTGTAAAGTTTAAATTGTGATTGCAAATGTGATTAGATTTTTAATATTATGATAAAAAAACAAAACTACTCGTATTTTCTATTTATTTTTAAGAACGTGTCTTTGCACTATTGTTTTTTTTTTATTTTAAATGTTAATTTGCCAAAATCATTTGGTCAATTTCTTACTGTTAAATTGTATATTTTGTCTATTATTATATGATATTCATTATATTCAACCATATAACACTCATTTATTCGACAGCAAAAACACGAAAATACCTATTTAAAAACTGAAATTAAATAACAACGAATCAAATACCTACGTCACACTTACAATTAAAAAAGACTAAAGCGGCACTAAAACTAAAATAAATCAGTAATCACACATCCTTGCGGCATGGTACATTAGTATCATCGAAATGTTAACCATATTTCATGTTTTATGAAATATTATATGAATATCCGTATTATCCGCTGTATCCGGATATCCGGATAGTAAATAATTTTAGTATTCGAAATATCCGGATACGAAAAATGGACGGATAATGCAAGCCCTAGTAGTAAGCAATTATTATTAAAAAATCAATTGATTGTACACTATAATTGTAGCAAGGACTTGTATTTAACCACAGACGCTAGTGAATATGGAGTAGGCGCTGTACTGAGCCATAAAATTGATGGAGAACCTATTAGTTTTGCATCAGGTACTCTAAACAGTGCACAAAGAAACTATTCCCAAGTAGAGAAAGAAGCCTTGGCAATAATATTTGCTGTAAAAAAGTTTCATAAATATTTATATGGGCGGAAATTTGTTTTGGTTAGTGATCACCAGCCCTTAAAGTTTATTTTTGATCCTTTAAAGAGAATACCAGTAACTGCTAATGCAAGGCTTCAACGGTGGGCGCTTCTTCTGTCCGGATATGATTATGAAATTACATACCGGAAAGGCACTTTATTGGCAAATGCGGATGCCCTATCACGTTTACCCTTGCCTGAAATTTGCTGAAGTTACAGACATAAACTATTTAAGTTTTTCCCAAGAGACCCCACTTGACTATAAAGAAATTGCAGTATATACAAGAACAGACCCAGTATTAAGTAAAGTTTGTGAATATGTAGCTACTGGGTGGCCTATAAGTGTCAAGGATGAAAACTTAAAACCATATTTTTTAAAGCGGGCTGAATTGTGTATGGAACAAAAATGCTTATTATGGGGTAGTAGAGTAATCATACCATCCAAATTTAGATCTAAAGTACTTAACTCATTTCACGAATCTCATCAAGGAGTAGTGCAGTCAAAAATGTTGATAAGAGAGTATTGTTGGTGGCCAAATGTGGGGCAAGATATTGAAAAATTAATTTTGGGTTGTGAAATATGTCAAGCATCTAGAAGTTTTACTAATTCAACCTCTTTGAGTCCCTGGAAAGCCTCGGAGTGTAATTTTGAACGGGTCCATGTTGATTTTTTTTATGTTAATTCTACAACATACCTGCTAATAGTTGATTCTAGGTCAAAATGGTTAGATGTGCACATTATGCATAGTACTACAGCATCTCATGTAATCGAAAAATTATGTCAGACATTTGCTTTCATAGGTATTCCTTCTATTTTAGTCAGTGATAATGGTCCACCATTTAATTCTATGGAATTTGTAAATTTTTTAAGCGCAAATGGGTGCGAGGCTATCAAGACTCCTCCTTATCATGCCCAGAGTAATGGGATAGCAGAAAGAACGGTTCAAACTATTAAAAAACATTTGAGTAGATTAGAAAGTGTAAACCCTAAAGAAAGCAAAGAAATACGGTTGCAATTTTTTTTATTTACATATCGAAATTCACCCAATGTCACAGGGATGTCACCCAATGAAATACTATTCAAACAAAAGCCTAGAACAAAATTTGACTTAATGAAGCCGAATAATGTTATTTCAAGACGTAGTTGCAAACATAGCAGTGAAAGTATTATTATTTTTAGAGAGGGGGACAGGATATGGTGTAAAGAATTACATAAAGGCAAAGGATGGGTCAAGGGAGACATTGTTAAGAGGTTGAGCAATGTCAGGTATATAGTCAATGTTGAGGGGGTACACAAATATTATCATGCATCTTCTCTGAGGCCTTGTTTTAGTCCTTATGTAGAATGTGAATCAGATTTACACATTTTACCAGAAAGTAGACAGGAAAATATGGAACATGAACCACTAGTAGAGCCCTTAATTAGTGAAAATAGAGGCCAATCCATAGTATTTAGCGGGTCCAAATCTAATGACCAAGATTTTGGAAACCCAGAGTATAGTGATAATTTTGACAGCCAAGAAGAAGAAGAGAGTGTTGAGAGGTCTTTGGTACAAAATAATATGGGTTCGACTGATGGTTCCGGTCCAGGATCTCCTAAACCTGATGTCAGGAGGTCCACTAGGATAAGAAAAGTCCCTGAGAGACTGAATCTGTAAGTCTCAAAATAAAGCTATAGATTCTTAGATTAAAACTACTTATTGTATGTATATTCCCTTATTTTATGTTCATTCTTTAAAAGGGGACGAATGTAGAATACTCATCTTTTGTTATACATGGTAACACCCACCCCGCCAAAAAGCGGAGTTTTTGACAGGTGCAGATTTCGTGTGAGACCGTGTTATGTGAAACTGAATAGAAGATTTATTAATCAAACTATAGTGTTTTATTAATATATTACACCACGGACACTGATTCTCATCATTTTCACGACTCGGCTTTTCCACGGACATAGATTCTCATCCTTTTCACGAATCGGCTATTCCACGGACTTATAAAATGAAGAATTCTGAAGGAATCTTACAAGCTGACAGCTCAAACTTGCCACGCGTGGAGACCCTCATGATGATTGAGTACACGAAAAGTTCTGATAAGTATAATTTAGCCGCCATATTTAATATGTATGTTAGATTGTATGGTATTTATCTATGGGCCTTTGATGCCTGAAATAAATAAATATTAATAATTATTATTAATATAAGAGGTGCCAAAGCCACGCAACACTTACGTCGATAACGCAGTCGGATATGTGGAGGTACCCAGAGAAGCAAATAAATGTTTCGTTCAATGCTGTATGACTCCGGAGCACCGCGTCAAGGATAAGTTGTACAAGATCACATATGAAATTGACGAAATTTAAGAAACTGTTATAGACGTAGTACATTGTCATGTGGTCATTGTGGTGTAGTAGGGCGTCTAGTGGTAGTACCTTCAGATCACGGCAGCCGATCCCTCCCTCTCAGTGGAGAGATGCTGGTATCACACTGGTCCACAGCCGTTTTGCAAAACTCTCGCCAGTGGCTCCAAGAAGCTGTTGTGCATGCAGCGGCCACACCACGGTAAACCATGTCGGCTCGTGGGCTAAACCTGGCTGAGGGGGGACCTACACGCTTCGGCGGACGGGTCAAACGCGGTCACCTCCCGCGAAATGCACGAAGACTGTTTCGGCGGAGAAGGCAGCTCGATAGCTGATAAGCGACGGTGGCTGGCGGACACGGCGGGACAGCAAGGCATTGTGGAAGGCCTTAAGGGCGTTCGGTGGAGGGCAGGGTAACCGACGGCCAGAAACTGCATCCCTCCTTTCTCCAATCGTACCGGGAAACCGCTCCATTGGCTTCAGAAATGTAGGGACGAGAGAGTGAGTTTGGACCCGCGCAACTGCTTACTCACTGAAAACTATTCACGCGCAGATGACTTCGAGCTATGTGAACTGGACTGATTTCAATTCAAGCCTTGCGGCGATAGTGTACTGGTGGTGGAGTGGTATCATGATGGGATATTGCTCTAGCTGGGAGCTGCACGTAGGCGATCAGGCGAGAGTGGTCGCTCTTCAGTCTCGAGGTGGTGAGAGAACGAGTTCGGCAGCACGCCTGATGACAAGGCAGCCCTATTTAGGGGCGCACTGCCTTCCCTAATCCAGGGAGAGGCCTAGAAAAGGTGGCCTAAACAAAGCTCACCCCAAAACCTACCTATACAGTAGCCGTGGTTGTATGGGCATCAAATCAAACGCGGTGGCAAGAATATGAAAAATAAATGTTATTCCCAACCCAACGACTTAAGCATAGCTGCATGGAATGTTCGAACCCTCGTGGATAATGATAACATCATCTGCCCTGAGCGGAAATCCGCTATAATAGCTAAGGAGCTTCGTAGATATGGAATCGACATAGCGGCGTTGTCAGAAACTCATTTACAGGAAGAAGGTGAGCTTTACGAGAAAGGGAGTGGATATTACATCTACTGGAGTGGAAGACCAGCAACGGAAAAGAGAGGAAGCGGTGTTGGCTTTGCAATAAAATCCTCCATAGCGCGTATGCTGCCGGAATTGCCAAAGGGTTTTAGTGACAGGTTGATGACGCTGCGCCTTCAACTCGTGGGAAATAAATATACCACATTTATCAGTGCCTACGCTCCTACGCTCATGGCCTCGGATGAAGATAAGGGAAAGTTTTATTCCGACCTCCGAAAAGTCCTTATTAGCATACCACCTACGGATAAAATCGTGCTTTTAGGCGATTTTAACGCTCGCGTTGGTGCAGAACATATGGCCTGGGTTGATGTTTTGGGACCTCATGGTATAGGTAGCTGTAAC
The DNA here is from genome assembly GCA_932273695.1 of Apotomis betuletana. NCBI lineage: Eukaryota > Metazoa > Arthropoda > Insecta > Lepidoptera > Tortricidae > Apotomis > Apotomis betuletana. Next base: position 13,789,749 of record OW026322.1, read on the forward strand.
AGCAATGGGTTAGATCTTCTTACGCTTTGTTCGCAATTTGAACTGTCGATTACGAATACGTTTTTCCGTCTTGCAACAAAGCACAAAACTACCTGGATGCACCCGAGATCCAAAAACTGGCATCTTATCGACTACATTATAGTCCGCAGGAAGGACCTCAGGGATGTGCTCATTACCCGTGCTATGAGGGGTGCGAATGGATGGACTGATCACCGCCTCCTAAGGTCTAAAATGCGCATGGTGCTACACAGGACTCGTCGGTCACGCCATAAAATACCCATTAGAGCCTTATCTTCAGGACTTATAACCAATCACGACGCAAGATCTTGCCTGGACAAAAATTTTCAAGAACTTTCGGCCAAGCGGCAATCACTAATCACTACCTGTGATGATATTGGCGTAGACTCAGCGTGGAACGCTTTTATTTATTTATTTATTTAAACTTTATTGCACAAAACAAAAGTCAGTACAAATGGCGGACTTAATGCCAAATGGCATTCTCTACCAGTCAACCATAGGGCCAAACAGAGATACTAGAAGTGGGCTAGAAGTGGCTTTTGCCAGTGATCTATCACAGGCTGCCTATAAATCCCTTCCTTTACCACCTAAAAAACACCAGGATTGGTTTGATGAGAACAATGTTGAAATTCAAACTCTACTTAAGGAGCATCGTCGCTTCTTGCAGAGTCCATCTATCTCATCTTCACGTAAAGCGTCTGTGCAAAAGGCACTCCGGCAGAAAATTCGGGGTTTGAAGGATGCATGGTGGCTTGAAAGAGCGCACGAACTCCAGCACTGGGCCGACACTAAACAGATGGGGAAGTTTTACCAGAGTCTTCAATCAGTGTTTGGACCTCGGCTGAAAAAGATTGTACCAATGCGTACACTGGATGGATCCAAACGCCTGACCGACAAAAACGAGATCTTATGCAGATGGGCGGAACATTTCCAGTCCGTTTTCAATCCCATCAGTTCTTCATTTGACCCCGTTTGTTCGAAGTCGCCGACCTTGATAACATCCCCACACCGATTGAACTACAAAAAGCCATTCAACGCCTTCAGAACGGGAAAGCTCCTGGTTCTGACGGCTTGCCACCGGAGTTGTTCAAGTACGGCGGTCCGGCAATTTTCGATAACTTTTACCAGCTGATTCTTGATATCTGGGCACAAGAGAAGATTCCGCAGGCATGGAGGGATGCGTCGATTTGCACGCTTTATAAGGGAAAAGGCGACGCCTCAGAATGCGGAAATTACCGGGGTATATCTCTCTTAGCGGTCGCAGGCAAAATACTTGGGGTACGTATTACAATCCCGAAAGTTCATAATACCTACAGTTGAAATACCGATGGTCAAAATACCGAAAATCAAAATACCGAAAGTACAAAAAGCCGATAGTCGATATACCGATGCTCAAAAGACCTATTTTGAAAAGATCGAAAGTTCAAAATCTCGAAATTTATAATACCGAAAGTTTAAAATCTCGAAATTTTATAATCCCGAAAGTTTTGAATCTCGAAATTTTATAATCCCGAAAGTCAACCATTGTCAGTAAAATGCCAATGATAAAATATTTTTTTTTCTTTTAAGAATATGATCATAACTACAACAATAGGAGCGTTTTTTAGGGATATAAAAAAAAAAAACTAACCTAACCTAACCCGGCCGAGTCGGATCTGCTCTGAAAGGTGAATCATTTAAAGTTTGAGAATAGGTTGAGGTGAATCAATCATCTTTCAGAGCAGATCCGACTCGGCCGGGTTAGGTTAGGTTAGTTTTTTTTTTTATATCCCTAAAAAACGCTCCTTTTGTTGTACTTGTGATACGTATGTATGTGAACTGTAGGAATTCTAGCCGTCGGGATTACAGTCTTCGGGATTACAGTCTTCGGGATTACAGTCTTCGGGATTACAGTCTTCGGGATTAGGTACAGTCTTCGGGATTTCAGTCTTCGGGATTTCATCCTTTCGGTCAATCGTTCTTTCGGGATTTTAAACTTTCGGTCAAATAAACATTCGACATTTTAATTTTCGGCCTTCCATTCATAGGTCTTATGAAATTCGGTATTTTGAACTTCGGCATTGTAATACGTACCCAAATACTTGCGCACATAATGAACACTCGTCTAAGCGCATTAGCTGAGTCGATTCTACCCGAAAGTTGTAACGTTGCACGTACATGTATTATTATTATTATTATATAACAAGATACTTATTCCCTAAAACCTACATAAATTACATCATTTAAAATAAAAACATAAATAAACAAATAACTAAATCTATTAAACACTAACTATTAACTAAACATGAATAAAACAGCTATAAGTAACAAATAATTATAAATAACAACTATAAAAAAAAAAACATCGGACGGAAAACAAGCAGAAATATACTAAACGTTCAACACTTGTGCGCGCGACGATACACTACTTTGAGTCGAGATAAGAGAATAGCGCACGGATTGGCTGTCGCCTATTTGACGAGTTCTGCATCTGAATGTTCGGGACGCTTTGCTAACGGCCATTGCGAATTATTTCTTTCCGTGGTACACCTGTGCCGGAGCGTTCACTAGTTTCATCTAAGTGTCGTCTTACGAGCCGGTACACATTAAAAAGTACCTATTTAATTTCGCCGTCCTTCCTCCAACGTATTTGGACAATAATTTTAATTATAAATAAACTCAGTGTTTGTGTCCGCACCCCGATAGGGTAAGTTGAACAAGTATTATTTTTAAGTAGTGCTTAGCTTTAAGTTAGTGTTTGTGTGAAAACCTAGTGCTTACAGCGTCCTAATCCTTTCCTATGAGATGAATAACCACTTGCTACACTTTTGTAGCATCGCACTGTGCACTTTGCACGAAACGACCTAACCGCCGTACGTTTCATATGAACTTACGACCTTTTGTTTCGATATGGTGAACTTTCTAAATTACGTTTTTATATTTGCAATTATCGCAATAGTATGCATCTAGTCAACATTATCATTATTAACGTAACTTTAAAACTCTCTTTAAGACTAAATTTTAACCGTTAAATTATTTATCGGAATACCCTTTTTTTTTAAATTGTTAAAATGTTAACTTCCTTTGTTCTTAATAATATTTCTGTAACTCCGTTCTGATAGTGAACACTCACACCAACTGCTTTCGGCTTCTCTTCTTAGGCAAAGAAAGGTTTTCACTATCAGCGGAGGAAATCGAGCAAATTATAACCGGAACGTTGTAACATTCCAGGGTGCGTAATTACGGCTTAGAGAATTCGACCTTACGGCCTTAGGGATAAGGTCCAGGGATTCCAGCAGCGCCTTATCGCCGCCTTACCACCTCGCAGCCGCGAAGTACATAACACCAGCTACCCGGTGCGCCCCGGTCTACCACCAGCTCCGCGACCGGTCAACTCCTCGCAGCCGCCTTCGCCGACTACGTTCGCCTTCCAGGAGAGTACCGAACTACGCGAGTCAAACCAGACGGGCTTCAACCCCACGACCAATATTTTAAATAAATTGTTATATTTTGTTGTTGACTTCAGTTGTTTCCTTTAGCACCACATCCTGGGGAACTGAACGTCACAAAGTCAGTGTGGGTTCCGGCCGAATAGGGGAACCATCGACTCCATCTTTGTCGTGAAGCAGCTACAAGAGAAGTGCCTTGAGCAACAACAACCGCTATATCTTTGTTTTATAGACCTTGAAAAAGCGTTCGACCGTGTACCCCGCGAAGCTCTTTGGGAAGTCTTAAGGCGATCAGGCTGTCCCGCTAAATTCGTGAACATAGTTCGACAATTTCATGATTCTATGCAGGCGAGGGTGCAGTTTGATGATAGCCTTTCTGAGGGTTTCCAGGTCACGTGCGGCGTAAAGCAAGGCTGTGTACTGGCTCCAACATTGTTTGGCATTTTCTTCGGTGCGGTTATATCTGATGCTGTTCGACGCTGTCAGGACCCTATTTCTATTACTGTACGAACGGATAAGGGCGTGTTTGATTTATCAAGATTTCGAGCCAAGGGCAAATGCCAACAATTCAAGGTTCTTGAAGCTCTATACGCGGACGACGCCTGCTTCATGGCCAATAGCCCCATTGCTCTCCAAACCTACATTAATCATCTTCAAGCCTCCTGTTCAAAGTTTGGTTTAACCATCAGCAAATCCAAGACGCAAATAATGGTGCAAACTCCAAGCGGAATCCAGCCTGTTAAGCCTGACATCTTTTTGGGTAACAGCGTTCTGGACGTGGTGTCCCGCTTCCGGTACCTTGGCAGCGAAATAAGTAATGACAATCGTCTAGACGCGGAGATCTCAATTCGCATCGCAAGGGCTGCGTCTGCGTTTGGCAAGCTAAATCAGCGGATTTGGAAGTCGCACGACCTTAAACTCGCTACTAAGCTGTCCGTATACAAAGCCATTGTATTGCCAGTTTTGCTGTATGCTTCTGAGACATGGTGTCTCTATAGACGGGACATCAAGAAATTAGATACCTTCCATATGAATTGTCTCCGCAACATCCTGAGGACAAAATGGGAGGATCGTGTGTCGAACACGGATATCCTGAGACGTTCACATATGCAGGGCATGGAGGCAATGCTGATGAAGAACCAACTGAGATGGTGTGGCCATATCGTCCGTATGGAGGAAAACCGTCTGCCGAAAGCAATCTTCTACTCTCAACTTTCAGAAGGTGCGCGTAAAGCTGGGGGACAGCATCTCCGTTACAAGGATGTACTTAAGAGACACCTTACCGCCAGCAGTATCTCTCCTGATGGTTGGGAAGCCATGAGCCGTAAACGGGATGTTTGGCGGTCCACTGTACGCGTTAGAGTGAAGGAGTTTGAAGAGGCGCGTCTCCAAGCGCTGGATATGAAACGTCAAGAGCGTAAGGCGCGACCGAAGCCTTCTTATGCTTACACTTACAATGTCCGTGGTGAGCTCCACTGCCCGAGCTGTGGCCGGATTTTCACCAACAAGCTGGGTTTTGCGAGTCATATCCGCGCCCATCGTCGTAGGAGTCCTACGAGCCCTACAACTTGAAGTCGCTGTCATCGGACCCGATGAAGAGGACATCATCACATTGTCATGACTGCTTCGGATGGCGGCTGTAAACATGCTCTGTGCTTGCTTATGTGCATACCTGGGATAACTCGGAGCATCTATACAAAAGTATTGTAGCAAAATATTTTATCGACAAAAAATATATCGAAGTTACTGTCAAGATCTAAATGATATCGAACAATGTCTTTTTTAATTTTAAAATAAAACCAATAAAACGTCTATTATTCGTTTATTATTAAATAGTTTTGATAGAAAGTGCACAATCAATATCTTTCCCCATATTCGTCGGTATAAAATATCGCCGTCTAGATGAAAATATCCGCCCGCAACACCATTCTCGTGTATTTTCACGAGCAACTGTAAAATAGTTATTTGTTATGCAAGGCTGCAAAGTTGTTATTTGGCGCGAGTGTTGAAATTGAAAGCTGAGCGAGCGAAGGAATCTAAGATTGAACCATGAGCGAAGCGAATGGTTCAAAGATAGATTCCTGAGCGTAGCGAGGCTTTCAAGACACGAGTAGCTAAATAATTTTGCAGCCATGCGGAACACACAATTTTTCACCTCACTACAGCGAGGAAAATGCAAGATTCAAGAAAAACAATTGAAACATAAAAATAATCATATTTAATTTTGCCTTCTATTTAAAACATCAAATTTAAAACATAACACACTCAAATCCAAACCAAATAAATACGAGAGAAGCACACATATTAAAAATTAAAAGTAATATATGCCCTTAATTTGTATTAGGTATCGTCGTGTATATATTCGTTGTGAATGTGGGAGAATGGCATTCTGGGAAGGATTAGTTGGCCACTCGGAAGTATTTTCCATAACACTTGCTTTGGAAGTGATTGGACGATGGGATCCGAACAAGATTATTTCGGCTTTATCTTCTTTAAAAACGCCAATAGTTTCGGTAAATTACTTATCGTCTCCAAATATTTATAACAAATCCTTTTTCGTTTTAATGCAGGCATTGAATAAATACTCCAAATTGGGCTTAACTTTCTTGTTTTCAATATTTCTATAAAGTAAGACAACAGTATGTATTCTCCACAGAACAAAATATTCACGTTGTTTACGTGAATTGTGAAAACTTCCAACTTTTTAATTATTATTTTTTTTCTCGGGTGCGTTCAGAAATTACACTCTTATGTTCCAACTTTTATAACAAATAAATATTAAAATTTGTGTTGTATTTAATATATTTTACTAGTCAAAATATGTAAATGAAACTGAAATACTTACTATTAATATATATAAACATATTCAACATAAAATAAAGTGTAGAAAAAATAAAAACTAAAAAATCTGTAATCACAAACCAGGTTTCTGGACGTGATATTGTAGGTGTATTTTTTTTAAAAGAAGTATTCAAACGTACATATGATTTTAGCCGGCCTGACCAGATCGCCCTTTATTAGCGTGCGTTGATTGGTTATTCGAAGATTAATCGACTGATGAAATCAGTCATGCGTTGAAGGAGGCTTAAATATAAAAAAGTTACATGCACCACAGAGAATCAAAATCGTCGTCTTCGAAATTCAAATGACTTTTGCACGCTAGCGGATAAAATAGACTTTTGCACGCAGATTTCGCCCTATAAACGGAGGTTTTCCGAGCGAGTGAGGTGAAAAAAATATTTGCAGGACACGCAGATGAGTTATTTTTGCAAGTTATTAAAAAACAATATTTTGTTTTCACGACAGACATTTTATATTATTGAAAATTATTTTGTACTGGCGAAAATATTTCGTATCGAGTTGATCAGATCATTAATCTGTCGTAATCTGTCACTCATCAACAACGAAACTCACACATGTATTCAATAAGATACGCACACTCAAAAGTTTTGATTAATCTACGCAAATTGATGCTAATAAGGTTTGGTTTAATATAAATGTCATCATCATAATATAAATGTACATTCGATAAATCAACAAAATACGGTTAAGTAGGATTAGACATAATGTAAATAGTTATAAAAGTCATGTGGGTGTATGACAGTTTTAAAATAAATTTAAGAACGTCTGTGACAAGCGTAAGTTGTCGTGGCTATCTTTTTTCAACTGGCAACACGTCACCCCAGCACTGACGTCATTTTTATCGCTTACGATCTATTAGAATGAGCAACTATAAAGTTGGGCTTTTTGCTTCGAAATGGAGGCTTTCGAGGAAAATAAAAAATACGTGTAACTTAAAAAGAAAACCTCTTTCGGACTGTATATTAAAAAGGATATGTAAAAAAAAATGATACATTTTCATTTGTTCACTTCACGTGTTCAACCTTTATTAACCAATCGGTTAATAAACGACGACGGTTTTGACGACGCGTATGGCTCGGTTTGTAGACACCTGCCTACTGAGTCGGCGGTCCCGGGTTCGAATCCCGGCCGGGGCAAATATTTGTGCAAATATTTGTTCTTGGGTCATGGATGTTATCTATATATGTATTTATATATTATGTATATCGTCGTCTAGTATCCATAGTACAAGCTTTGCTTAGTTTTTTTTTTTTTTTTTTATAACGGCACAACATAGTGGCTCCACTTCGCCTGATGGTAAGCAAAAAGGGGAGCCCAAGTCGCAATGGCAACTGACGAGAAACCAACGGTGCCAAGTCAGTTGACACTGCCATGCTGGCCCGAGAGATGCTTCTTCACGCTTCGTTTGAAGGGTCCCAAGTTATAAGAAGGAGGAAACACATGAGCCGGCAAGGGGTTCCATACTTTAATAGTTCGGCAGATGAAGGAATTGCCAAACTTCTTGGTACGGGTGGGAATATTCTCCACGGTGAGGCGATGACATCGCAAGCTGGCACGTGTGGTTCTATGACGGAAAGGGGAGGGTGGGATAAGAGAAAATAACTCTTCAGAACACTCGCCATGGTATAGGCGATAGAAAACGCTCAGCGACCCAATGTCCCTACGTAATTGAAGGGGTTCGAGGAATCTGGTACTTTTCTCGTCACCTATGATGCGGACCGCCCGACGCTGCAATCTGTCAAGAGCATCGAGTAGATATTGGGCGGAGCCATCCCAAAGATGCGAGCAGTACTCAACGCACGACCGAACTTGAGTCTTATAAAGAAGGCAAAGCTGGTCCGGCGTGAAGAACCGTCGCACCCTGTTCAGGATCCCCAGTTTTTTGGAAGCTGTGGTAATCAGTGACTCGATGTATTCGTTTTGGTTAAGATTGCAGCGGATGTCCATGCCTAGCATATTCAGGCTATCACGCAAACCACGAGGAGTGCTCTGGAGACTAGGAGTAGGGAGAAACGAAGACGTCTTGGTAGTGAACGCACACACCTGGGTTTTCTTGGCGTTGAACTCAACCAGGTTAACAGATCCCCATTTGCTAATGAGGTCCAGAACCTGGTCCAGTTCAACGACAAGATTCTCACGTTTCGCGCCAATTTCTGCCCTACAAGCTCCCGGCCGGCCAATATATCGACCATGGACCGTACTATCATCTGCATAGCAATCTATGTTCCCTAATGGTAGCATATCATTGATATGCAGAAGAAAGAGGGTGGGTGATAAAACAGAGCCCTGTGGGACGCCAGCATTCACTGTCATGAACCGCGAAGCGCACCCTTCGACGAGGACGCGGATTCTACGCTCATGCAGGAAGTCAGCAATCCATTTACACAGTTGGATGGGCAGACCGTAGGCAGGAAGCTTGGAAAGAAGTGCTTTATGCCAGACCCGATCGAAAGCTTTGGCAATGTCAAGGCTGATAGCCAAAGCCTCGCCGTGTTTATCAATAGCCTCCCCCCAGAGGTGTGTCACATACGCTAGAAGATCGCCCGTTGATCGTTTCGGTCTGAAGCCATACTGACGATCATTAATTAGGGAGTGATCTTCAAGGTATCGGATCAGTTGGTCGTTGATGATCCGCTCCATGACTTTGCACAACACTGAGGTTACGGCAATGGGACGGTAATTAGATGGTTCAGAACGGTCTCCTTTTTTGGGGACTGGCTGCACGTTAGCTTCTCTCCACGCTTCCGGAATACTACCGGACGAGTACGAGAGATTATAGAGGCGCGTCAATACCGGAGACAACTCCGCTGCGCAGTTTTTGAGTACAATCGCCGGGATACCGTCAGGACCACTGGCTTTTCGGGTATCGAGTGACTGTAGTGCCCGACGTACATCACGATGCCTAAAATGGATTGCAGGCATCGTGGCACCACAGAAAGGTATAGTTGGCGGTGGCAAGCCACAGTCATCGACACGCGAGTTGACGGCGAAGAGGCTGGCCATGAGATCGGCTTTCTCTTGCGGCTGGTGAGCCAGCGAACCATCAGGGAGTCTCAGCAGTGGCAGCGAGGGTTGGCAGAAGTTAGATTGCACGGTCTTCGCTAGTCGCCAGTAGTTGCGCGACCCAGTTGGGTGCGAGACTAGTTCCGAGCCTACTTGTGCAACGCGCAAGGCATCTGCTCTTATATACGCTCTCTTACAAACCTTGGTGGCAGCATTGTAAGCTGTTTTCAGCGAGCCAATATTGGGGTCATTACGGGCGCGGGCCCTGACCCAAGCCCGGTACGCCATCTGCTTGTTGCTAACAGCATCAGCACAATCGCGATTAAACCAGGGGCGTCGTCGGCTTTTACTGACGATATCGGAGTATGGGATGTAATATTCCATTCCTACATCGATCTCGTCAGCAATAGCCGCAGCACTCGCTGTGACATCCTTCGCATTGAAGCAGCGTTGCACCCACGGGACAGACGCGAAATATTCACGCATACCGTCCCAATCTGCTGAAGAGTAGTGCCAGACTCGACGCTTACCCACCGTGGATTGCGGTGGGACTGCGCTTGGCACTGTGCTGGATATCAGGCAGTGGTCAGAGGTACCCAAGGGCGCCTTGACCTCAACCTTGTATCCAGCAGGGTGGGTGGTCAGCAATAGGTCCAGCAGAGAGGGCGTTTGATCTTGGACGTCTGGTATCCTGGTAGGCTGATCAACCAGTTGTGCAAGATGGTGTGAGAGAGCAAACGCGTGGGCAGTTCTACCGGCATGGTTGGTGGTGGAGGAGCCCAACCAGGAGTCGTGGTGGGAATTAAAGTCCCCCAAACACACCAATTCTGCAGTAGGGTACACGGCTTGCGCGTCATCAGCCACCCGACTCAGATAGTCGAATAACCGGGTTGTCTCAGCGTCCCCAAAATGGGGTCTATATAGGCACATGTAGATTCGGCTTTGGAGCCCCAGGTTCACATGCACCCAAAGCACGGGAAGGGAGGGATCCTCCAAGCAATGCAGACGTCGACAACAGACATCAGAATGGACAAACAGACAGACACCAGATTTCGCGAGGAAATGCTCCTCAAGCACGTAGCCGGGGTACTGCAGGTAGGATGTGTCCATTGGACGTTGAATCTGCGTCTCCGTCAAGAAGAGCATGGCGGGTCTGGCCGTCTCGAGGTGTTGGTGGACGGCATTGAGGTACGAGTGGAGCCCGCGGATGTTAGCGAACTCAACCTTGAATAGGGTGGTGGGGGAGTGCACCGCCGTATAACGTTCCATTCTTGTTTTACTTGCCATACTTGTAGGGGAGAGAGAGAGAGAGAGAGAGAGAGAAGCGTGAAGCGGAGGAGACCTGCCACGATACAGGGGCCAAAAAGAAAAGCAGTGGACTGTTTCACCATTAAATTGTCAGCAGAGGAGTTGGACTGACCGGTCGGACGGAAGGGCCCCCGAACCCCCCCGGAAGTAGACGCCGGGTCCCCACCTTCCGGTCACCAACCGGCACGACGAACTACTCCGAGATTATGCGCGGCATGAAAGGGCAGCCTCTCTAGGCGGTTAACCTCGATTGGGCCCCTGTACTATGCCGCGGGCGGCCAGCGGAACAACCGTTTCAACGGGTCTCCCTGGCCGACGGGTCAGCACAGTCCTCCAGACAATGGATAGACAAAACCACCCCTATTCCCCAATATCGCGACAAAAATACCCCGTAGCACTGGTAATACACCGACTGAACCCGAAACGCCACTAAGGTAAGCAACTTCACGGGTGTTTCGCCGAGTGTACGGTGGTTGCCAACCAGGCGGGTATAACCCTACCACCGGCTGAGAGGCTGAATTCTCATGATATCCCTTAGTCGCCTTTTACGACATCCACAGGAAGAGAGGGAGCGGTGATTTTTAGTATTCTTACTCCGTCACCGCACGGATAGTAGTAGTTTGGGACTAGGTCGATTTCTGTAAGATTGTCCCTTAATATTTATTTATTTATTTAATAAAGGTTGAACAAGCCAAAACTGGGGCATGTAAAATCGGCTATTATTACGCAAAAAAAATAGTTATGCTAACTTTTTAGACGCCAATTTGATTACAAGGAACTATAATATGTTTTTTTTTTCTTTTATTTATTCGCTGTCAAAATGTCGAGCGATCAAAATCAACAACGCGAACGCATTTTGCACGAATATGTAGAACATTCAAAGCTAAGCTTTAGACATCGCAAAAAAACTGAAATGTCCTCAATCTACGGTTTGCCGCGTATTAAAAAGGTTTCGTGAATGCTTAACAATAGTTCGCAAGCCAGGAAGTGGTGGGTTGCAGGTGTTGAAAATGTGATTTAGTATTCTGTATACAATCTTTGTATACCAAGCTGTATTGTAGTAACTGGCAGCTAAGCGTGTCTCAAACAAACTTTTTTGATAAAACATATCTTATGTACGTTCTTAATAGGCATGACGAAATAATGTTTGAGGATGCCAATCGATTCTATTTTTTATTGGGATGGGACTAACTACACTTAGACTGCTCTAAAAGTCAGAGACGACCGTCAAAGTTCATCTTTCGGATTCTTATGGAGCGCTAAAACGCTCCTTACAAATGGCCACCTAATCCTCACTTCATTATATGTTATGGATACCAATATAATAAATACAAACATACCCTACAATTCCCCTATTATTGATTATTGATATTTATAAAAAACACATAAAATAAAACAAACCTACTTGTATTTCAGCTGGAGCTCTATTGGTGAATGAAGAAGGACAAGCAAAAACAAATGAATCCAAAACTTCACTCCAAAAGGGAAAAGAAAAACGGAAAAGGAAAATGATGACGAACTCGGACAAGAGACCTTTCCAATGTAGTTATTGTAGCGCCATGTTTACATATAAGTCTCATCTACTTCGTCACATTAGAACACACATTGGCGAGAAACCTTTCAAATGTGGTCAGTGTAGCTCCACGTTTTCACAAAGCGGCAATTTACAAATTCACATGAGAACACACACTGGCGAGAAGCCATATGAATGTTATAATTGTAACTCAATGTTTTCAAAAAAGTCTGCTTTACGAGTTCACCTCAGAACACATACTGGCGAGAAACCATTCAAATGTTGTCAGTGTAGCTCCACGTTTACACAAAAGGGTAATTTAAAAGTTCACCTTAGGACACACAAATGCGAGAAACCATTCAAATGTGATCATTGTACATCTATGTTTATAGATAAGTCTACTTTACGATCTCATCTTAGAACACACACTGGCGAGAAGCCATATAAGTGTAGTCGTTGTAGCTCCACGTTTAGGCATAAATCTTCTTTATTATTGCACCTTATAACTTGTACTGGCGAAAAACCTTTCAAATGTAGTCAGTATTTTCACACTGGCGAGAAGCCATTTAAGTGTGATCATTGTACCTCTATGTTTGCACGTAGTGGTAATTTAAAAGCTCACCTTAGAACACACACTGGCGAGAAGCCATATAAGTGCAGTCATTGTAGCTCCACGTTTACACAAAGCGGTAGCTTAAAAGCTCACCTTAGGATACACACTGGCGAGAAGCCATTTAAATGTCACCATTGTACCTCAATGTTTATAGTTGAGTCCAATTTACGATCTCATCTTAGAACACACACTGGCGAGAAGCCATATAAGTGCGGTCATTGTACCTCCACGTTTGCACGTAGTGGTAATTTAAAAGCTCACCTTAGAACACACACTGGCGAGAAGCCATATAAGTGCAGTCATTGTAGCTCCACGTTTACACAAAGCGGTAGCTTAAAAGCTCACCTTAGGATACACACTGGCGAGAAGCCATTTAAATGTCACCATTGTACCTCAATATTTATAGTTGAGTCCAATTTACGATCTCATCTTAGAACACACACTGGCGAGAAGCCATATAAGTGCGGTCATTGTACCTCCACGTTTGCACAAAGCGGTAGCTTAAAAGCTCACCTTAGGATACACACTGGCGAGAAGCCATTTAAATGTCACCATTGTACCTCAATATTTATAGTTGAGTCCAATTTACGATCTCATCTTAGAACACACACTGGCGAGAAGCCATATAAGTGCGGTCATTGTACCTCCACGTTTGCACAAAGCGGTAGCTTAAAAGCTCACCTTAGGATACACACTGGCGAGAAGCCATTTAAATGTCACCATTGTACCTCAATGTTTACAGATAAGTCTAATTTACGAGTTCATCTTAGAACACACACTGGCGAGAAGCCATATAAGTGCACTCATTGTACCTCCACGTTTGCACGTAGTGGTAATTTACAAGATCACCTTACAACACACACTGGCGAGAAGCCATATAAGTGCAGTCATTGTAGCTCCACGTTTTCACGTAGTGGTAATTTACAATCTCACCTTACAACACACACAGGCGAGAAGCCATATAAGTGCAGTCATTGTACCTCCACGTTTGCACGTAGTGATAGTTTAAAAGTTCACCTTAGGATACACACTAGCGAGAAGCCATTCAAATGTGAACATTGTACCTCCTTGTTTACAGATAAGTCCAATTTACGAGTTCATCTTAGAACACACACTGGCGAGAAGCCATATAAGTGCTCTCATTGTAGCTCCACGTTTAAACAAAGCCGTAGTTTAAAAGTTCACCTTAGTACACACTGGGGAGAAGCCATTCAAATGTGATCATTGTACCTCTATGTTTACAGTTAAGTCTAATTTACTAGCTCATCTTAGAACATACTTGCGAGTTTCCATATAAATGAAAGCATTGTAGCTCCAATGTTAAATATAAGTCTTCTTTTCTAAGGCACCTGAGAACACAGGTTGGCGAGAAACTTCAAATAGTAATAAAATCAAGTTGCTAAAACAATTCACCAGCAACTTGCTCTTCGATACGGTCTTGTGGGGTCTGAGGTGCCGTACTATAAGTACGCACCGATGCCAGTTTTCGAGAATGGTCGTGCCACGCTCTATTGGGGTCGATCTATCATCACGGACAGGACTATTGTAGCCAATAAGCCTGATATCGTGTTGGTAGACCGATCCAAGCGCCAGGCAGTGCTCGGCAACGTCACCATCCCGCATGACGAGAACCTCGTGAAGGCCGAGATGGAGAAACTCGGAAAGTATCTTGACTTGTGTAGTGTTATTAAAACGTAAAAATAGGTATAATATGACTATAGAATATAAGAAAGGACACTTAGTGTTATTAAAATACTTAAACGGGTTTACTTACGTCGTAGAAGTCGAATAATGCTCGACAAGTTTCGAATCGGTACGCGATTCATCACCAGATTAGAGGTTGTTGCTAAGTCATGAAAAAATGTGACTTTAATATTTACTCCAGCTATTTTAAAGAAGTAAAAATATAAAACAGCGCAAAAACTTAGAAGCGGCAACGCAAAAAACATCGGCAAAACTTACCGGGAAGAAATGAAAATGTAAACAACACTGAGGTGAGCCATTTTTTGGAATAATTACATGAAAACAAAACTGAAACCAACTCTTCTTTGTTTACACTTCACGCACACAAGTAAAGAGTTCGAAAATAACAGCTGATTTTGAGATAAAATGCTCATAAATTTAGGGGTAATCCAGTATCCAGCTGACCGGTTCTACTCTGTGCTTTGACATTTGACAACCGACAGCCGAGCCGTCAGATTCACAGCACGGCGTTTCGTTCGGAAATCGCTGCCTGGCGCGTGTTCAAGAAGACTATAAAACTGTTTTCATAAGTGAAAAATTACTATTAGTAAGAAATTGTCTCAGCAATACTTTTTATACTGCCATATTAACACAATGGCACCAAAATGTGGTAAATGCGATAAAGTGATCACTCATCGACAGTTTCTTGCCTGCGAGAATTGCAAAAAGAGTTACCATATCAAATGTACAATTACGATCACAGAAAAAATATTTAACCTTATGACCCCGAACAAAAGATTAAATTGGAAATGCCAAAACTGCGAGGAAAAAAATGTACCAAGCGGCAGTAGTACTCCGAAACCATCTTCATTATTAGATTCAAATACATCATACTATGACAAACAAGACAAATGTCTATCGCCTCAGAATAAAATCATCGTGAATATTCCGACAGAGAACTCATTTGATTCCCTGAACTCTGATGAGTCTGATGAGTCAGATTCTGAATCTGATAAACCTTCTTCCACAATAACTCGAAGCAATATTTTAAATAGAAGCTGTCCAGACATTAAAAATATCAATATCAACGAGGAACTAGAAACTTTAAAGGAAAAAGTAAAGAGCTTGGAAACTAAACTGCAGATATCGGAGAACGAAATTGAAATCCTAAATAACGAAAATTGCGTATTAAAAAAAGACATCGAAGAGTACAGAGCCGACATTGCAAAACTAACACGTATCTGCAAATCAACGGACAAGAAAGCAACACCCCTTAAACGACAAAAAAACATAAATACTAGTAAAATAAGTACAGATTTAAATAACTCAGTTCCAAAAACAACATCTTCGTTAAACTCACAAGAAAATAAACCCGAAAAGCCGGAAATGACGCTTGGCACCAAAAATCAAAAGGTCTTGAAAATGAAGATTCGAAAGTCAAGGTACTGCCTGTTAGTCATGTTCCAGATACCAGAACAAATATGTGTATTATTAGCAGCGACCATTCTAAAATTCTGAAAATAGCTGAACGATCCTTTGACAAAACAAATTTATGTCACTACCGAATACCTGGAGGAGGTACCCACCAGCTTTTCCAGGGACTCGAAGAAAAACTTAAGGACTTTAATTATAGGGACTATTGTGTGATTTTGCTCGGGGAAGGGGACTTTAGAGTATCGACTAATTATCATAATTTAATTGTATTTATAAGGAAACAAGTTCTAAAAGTTCAACACACAAATGTTATCATTTGTTTGCCTACGTTCTTACTAAGCAATTTTGCAAACCTCTGTAACAAGAGGATTGAAATTTTCAACAACCTGCTCTATCTTGATAATCAAATACATAAGTATGGCTACCTCTTGGATTCAAACGCAAATTTGTTATATTCAAAGGACATGTTCTCACTTGGAACAGGGTGTATCAACAAACATGGTCTTGACGTAATATTTAGAGACCTAGAGTATCTGATAATGATAACAAATAATAATATGTTGGTCATAGAGACCAGTGAAGAGCAGCTAACGCCTTCGGAAACTGCTCCAGAGCGTACATTTTTTCGTGAAAACCAATGTTAAAACTAAGACTTTCAATATTATGCACCAAAATATACAGGGTGTTCTAAACAAACTAGATCTTATTGAGGTTGCTCTAATGGAATTAAAGATGAGTGATAAGCAGGTGGACGTTATCTGTCTAAGCGAGACATTCATCCGGAAAGGAGATGAATATAATCTAAAAATAAGTAACTTTAAGCTCGGTAGCTTCTTTTCTCGTAAAAATAAAAAAAGGGGTGGTTCGTGTATATTAGTAAACCAAAATTTAAAATTTAAGCCCCTACAGATTTGTGGCGACCTCAGTGTCCCAACAGTCTTTGAATGCAGCGGCATCGAGATTCCCGATCATAAACTAATTATAGTCAACATTTATCGCGTTCCAAAGCATATGAATAGAAATCAATTTCTGCTACATTTTGAAGCCCTTCTGTACTATTTCGCCCTTAAGAAATCAAAGCATAAAGTCGTATTATGCGGAGATTGGAACTTTAACATTTTAAAAACAGATCTTGGGACATCACAAATCGTAAAATTGCTAAAAAATTATAATTACCAAACTCACATAAACGTACCTACACGTGGGGAATCATGCCTTGACCAAATAGCAAGTAATATTAAGAAAGTAACATCTGAGATCCGCCCACTGCCACTTTCAGACCATGAAACAGCCCAGTTTGCTACGTTTCCAGTAAAAAATATTCGAGAAAACATACCATATTACATAAAAAGAAGAGATTATAGTCAGGAAAATCTACGCAAATTCCGGGACTACATGGCATCATTATCCTTCTCTGAAGTGCTCTTAAGAGAGGACACAAATGCTGCATTCCGTGAATTTCACGAAATACTATGCTTGTTCAATGAATTATGTTTCCCGTATATTCGTGTTAAAGTTAATCATAAAATCAACAATAATAAGTGGTTAACAAAAGGGCTGCGACGAGCATGTGCAAATAAGAGAAAACTATATCTGGAGTACATACAAGAGATGACAAACAAAACGCAAAATAAAATTAAATATATGAGTTACACAAAACTATTGCGAAAATGTTTGAGCAAAGCTCAACAGTTGCATAATGGAAGGACAATTGCTCAGGCAAAAAATAAATCAAGGGCTACGTGGCAAATTATTAATGGACCGACTCACGCTGAACCTAACACCATAAACTGTATAAACATTAATGATATAACATATTCTGACGCCACTACAATAGCTACACTTTTTAACGATTTCTTTACAAACCTAACAAATCAACCAATGATTAATAACAATTACGCTGACATTTACTCATCAATACCCTTGAATCAGAAAACCATATTTCTTAGCCCGTATGATGTAACTGATATTTACAACGTTATAATGTCCCTAAATAACAGTAATGCAGTAGGAGTAGATGAAATAAGTACCAAAGTCATAAAACTTTGTGCAAAATACATCTGCATACCGCTGACCCACATCATAAATCTATCCTTTGAACAAGGCTGTTTCCCTGACGATCTTAAAATATCCATAGTTAAACCTATTCACAAAAAAGACGATAAGACATTGATGAATAATTATAGGCCTATCGCTCTCATACCGATTATCTCAAAGATTATAGAAAAAGCTATGTACAAACGATTATCATCTTTTTTAAGCTCCGTCTTAAATATTAATCAATATGGCTTTCGTAAGGGGAGCTCAACTACGTTAGCTTGCTTTAACTTGATGAAGCTAATAACAACTTCAATAAACAGCAAAGTCCCTGTGGCAGCTATTTTCCTAGACTTAAGCAAAGCCTTTGATTTTGTTAATCACACGATCCTATTAAAAAAAATAGAGAGATATGGAATCCGAGGAAATGCTTACAATTGGATAATGAGCTACCTCTCCGAACGGAAACAGTGCACGGAAATACAAACTATTAATAATGGAGAACTTGTAACAAAGAGGTCAATATATAACCACATCAGATGTGGAGTACCCCAAGGGAGCATTCTAGGTCCTCTACTGTTTCTACTATATATTAACGACTTGCCTTTATGTACTAAACACAACTGTATAATGTTTGCTGATGACACCACTTTAATAATCAAAGAGGATAATATAGACAATTTTAATAATGAAATAAATAATACTCTTGCGGACATCATTAATTGGTTACATAATAATAATTTAAATTTAAATATAAGCAAAACTAACATTATACAATTTAGAACACGTAAAAATACTGACATTGACCTTAATGTAAACTATAATAATAATCAATTGGATGAGGTGGAAACAACCAAATTTCTCGGAATATTTATAGACAAATTCTGCAACTGGAAAACTCATATTGCCTACGTCTGTGAGAGGTTGGAAAAATTTGTTTTTGCCTTAAGAAGATTAAGCAGAACCTCATCAAGAGACTTAGTGTTAACAGCTTATAACGGGCATGTATCCTCCCTACTTAGCTACGGTTTATTAATCTGGGGCAACTCTGTGGACGTCCACAATGCATTTTTGGTCCAAAAAAAATGTATAAGAGCCGTGTGTAATGCTCATTACTTGGAACCATGTGGGCCCTTATTTAAAGCAACAAAAGTCCTACCTCTACCATGCTTATACATAAAACAGATTTGCATGTTTGTGAGAGAACACCCTGAATTTTTTGAAAAACAGAGCACTTTATATCCGAGATCAACTAGGAGTAAAGACAAACTTTTTTTGCCACGCTCTAGAGTCAAGCTTCACAAAAACAACTCATACTGCATGGCTATTCAAATCTATAACAAATTGCCAAAATTCATTATAGAATGCCCTTCAAAATGTTTTAAGAGAACACTGACAGAGTGGCTGCTAGAGAAATGTTTTTATTCTGTGAAGGACTATTTTGCCGACAAGCCAAATATTTAGTTGTTAAGATTTGACATCTATATTCATGTTACCTTTTATACTTTAGATTTTTACTTTTCATAATTATAGTTTTATCTTTATTTCATTTAATTTTGTACTTAATTTAATTCAATAATCAATGTAATTTAATCTGCAAATTTTGAGTTTAGTAATTATTTTTGACATAAATAACAAATTGAAATATGTAACAATTAAGTATCTGAATATTGTTTTACTTTGATTGCATGCCTTTTTGGTAGAACATAAGCAACACTGTTTATACCTGTATCACCTAATTTATTACTATGTTCTTGCAATAAATGAATTTGAATTTGAATCAGGAGAGACGATTTTTGCCTCATCCGGTCACACCCGCGTCGAGCAGCCGCGCGGACAGGGCGCGTGCCCGCAGTGTTCGGTTGGCCGCCGCCGCGACTGATCGTCTCTCCTGATGATGAATCGCGTACCGATTCGAAACATGTCGAGCGTTATTCGACTTCTACGACGTGAGTAAACCCGTTTAAGTATTTTAATATGTCTGAGACTCACGGTAGTTTTCTATGTAAAATAGACTTAGTGTTATTGAAAAACGAGGATAGAAGTAATTTAGGTTCATTATATCTAGGACCATTTGAAGTAATTGATGTTGAAAACTCGAATGTAACAATAATTTTATTATATGAACAGATTAATTAAGGAATAAACTATTTTTTTTATATCAATTATATATAAGTATATAGTAGTTTACTGTAGTGAAATAATAAAAATAAATGTTAATTATTTTTATTTTTGAAAAAAAAAAGGTATATTGTATAAGATCTAGTGGTATCCCCCGTAGTCCTTAAGTAAAAGTGTAGTAGGTAAGTTTATCCAGAAATAAATGAGGTTTCGCAAACGTCGGGTGTAGATATCATTTATTATAACAGCTCCCGCCACCGCACTTGGCTCACGAGGTGACCGCCATCTATGCCGCCACGAGGGAATAAGTTGACGATCATTGTACCGATAATAGTTTTTACAAACGGTCTTATAGCAAAAAGCCGAGAAACACCCTAGGAGACCCGCTAGATGGCTGGATCAAGGATGAAATTCAGAAGGCAGTACTCTTGGACACGGCGCGCATCTTCAGCAGGTCCCTCTCTGCAGACCTAAGCACCGGTAGGTAGCTTGGCCCTGACCTGACCCGCACCCTAGCCTAGGTTAGGTTTTATTAAGTGTTAATATTTTATAAATGTATTTTTATGTTTAACCTTGTATATACGAGTGTAGTCCCAGAAGTTACCGACCTGACAAAGAAATACTATTTTTTTTTCTACATAATCTCCTTTTAGTTATATGCACTTGGCCCAGCGATGTTCGATAGGTTCAACACCTTGTTTGTAGCGAGATTTGTCGAGCTCGTCAAAATACCCATCAACCGCAGCCTCCACTTCAAATCATTACTGGCAAATCTTTTGCCATCAAGCCATTTTTTTAAATTCGTTAACCAGTGACCGGAAAATATGCGTTCACTGTCGTTAACCCTTTGACCGCCAAAGACGGCAAATCACGTCATCGGGAATTCGTGCCACTGACGCTAACGACGCCTATTGACGTCAAAAATTTCAATGGTGTAACATGCTAATTCCAACCACTATCTGTGTTTTTCAATCTCTGTTGATTTTTGAGCATTTTTTTTTTGGTTTGGCGTCAGTGGCACGGTGAATTGCTTTGCCGCCTGGCGCTCAAAGGGAAAAATAATCGGAAGGGGCCAAATTGGGCAAATATATAGGGTGCATGAGGAAGTAATTCGAACTT
This sequence comes from Apotomis betuletana, assembly GCA_932273695.1. Classification (NCBI taxonomy): domain Eukaryota; kingdom Metazoa; phylum Arthropoda; class Insecta; order Lepidoptera; family Tortricidae; genus Apotomis; species Apotomis betuletana. Next base: position 13,810,888 of record OW026322.1, read on the forward strand.
TAACTCGCGGATTTGGGTCATGGCCTTGGTACACGTGTGTACTAATGCATTGTCTTGGTGAAACAAAATTTTTTTTTGCCAGATGCGGTCGTTTTTGACAGATATTTTCAGTCAATTGATGCAAAAGGTTATCATAATACTCGCCAGTGATCTTTCCTTTCTGAAGATAATCTATGAAGATTATCCCACGGCAATCCCAAAAAATTAGGCAAGTGCGAGCCCGACTCGCGCATGAAGGGTTCCGTACCTATACATATACATAATTTATAACAAGTTTGTTGTATGGGAGCCCCCCTTAAATATTTATTTTATTTTATTTTTAGTATTTGTTGTTATAGCGGCAATAGAAAGACATCATCTGTGAAAATTTCAACTGTCTAGCTATCACCGTTGTTGAGATACAGCCTGGTGACAGACAGACGGACGGACGGACTGATGGACGGACGGACGGACGGACGAACAGCGAAGTCTCAGTAATAGGGTCCCGTTTTTACCCTTTGGGTACGGAACCCTAAAAACGGAGGCAATGATTTTTCCTGCTGATGGAACGGTTTTTACCTTCTTTGGGGCCGGTTCTCCTCTTCGAGTCCATTGCTTCGACTGTTCTTTCGTCTCTGGTGTGAAATAATGCACCCACTTTTCATCCATAGATATTTTAAATAAAATAATAAATGACCTTCTGGCACAACTGTCTTTACACATTAGGCCCATCTGGCATGTATGAACACCTTTATTTTAAATTAATATTTATAAAATGGGTAGGTAGTTTGCACAAATGTAACTTTGACAGAGAAAAATTACAATACAATACAACAATACTTTATTGCACACCAACAAGAAAAATATTACATGACAAATCATAAATTAAATAATGGAAGACAATAGGCGGTCTTATCGCTAAAGAGCGATCTCTTCCAGACAACCTTTGGGTGGCGGAGAAAACAAAATTAAACAGAAAATAATAGGTGGTGAGATAAGAACTTTAAGTAATTTGAGAAATAATAAATAAACGACAAACAAAATATTAAACAAAATATTATTAATTAAAAATTGTGTTTTTCTTCTTTTCCAACCTTTGACAACGGTATCTGTAAAGGTACTGAAACGTCAGGGAGGCTCACATAATTAATATACGCGATATAATCCGTTTAAATTGTTTTATTTAAAGTGTGACAGTCGCGGAGACCGAAGAAAATATTATGCGCTTTAATAGTTTTAGTTTGAAATTAATGATGGGTTTTATTGCTTCATCAAAAATTGTAGAACCTAAAAGTGTGAGGGATGAATTTCATTTTCCTACTGTAGCGAACGCAACGTAATCACAGTACATATATAGGCTTATATATTATATGTGCGTGTATATTTGATACAACCGCATATTGTAGCCAGACGGAGATTTTAGTGCTATAATCTGATATTTATAACAATTATTAACTTAGCGTTAACTACCATAGCGTAATTAATTTTTTAACATTTTCTGAGCAGCAATGTATGGCGTAGTTAGAGTCTGACCAGCGAGTCGCTGCACAAGCATTTTTACAGAATTCTATTTATGGCAACAATTTTACCTGTCAAACTAATTGTCAACCTCTGTTCGTACATAACCTAAATATAATCTGAGTGCATTTGTTACGGAAGTTTATATCGTGTTATAATGGCTAAACCGATCAGAAGCAGTGTTAGAAGCATGTTATTTACGATAATCTCTAACTACAATCAGGTTAGACGTGATGAGAATGAGAGATTTCTGAAAAAGAAACTAATGTTGGATGAAATCATTCAGGCGACCGGTAAGTTATTGTCAAACAATTTTGATGCTTCTCTTGGCACTCTTTTATTTACAAAATATTGTTGGCGATTGTATTATAATACTTTAACTTAATTCTTTATTTTGATTCTAGCTGGCGTGGATGATGAAAATATCAAACAATCTATTGAAAAGCTAGCCAAAGAACTGAAGATGGTTATTGATAATAACGAATCAGAATCAGGGTATTTGGCGAAAATATCCTCTATGACAGGTAATAATAATTTATATTTGCACATGTAGATTTCTTAATATTTGAATGTGTTTATTTCCTTTACTTATGATGTCTCCTTTTTCAGGTGTTAGCATTAGAACGTTACGCTCAATTAAAAAAGAAGGTTCTATTAACCAAGGCGAATGGAATACGCCAGGGAAAAAACGTCCCCGCCCACCAACTGTGTCAAATTTAGACAATTTTGATGTGACAGCCATCCGTAACAAAATAAACGAATTTTATTGTGTCAAAAAGCAGGTTCCTACTCTAAGAACATTACATGCGGAATTGAAAGAGTCTATAGGATTCTCAGGATGTTGTGAAACACTGAGGAAAATACTACACCAGAATGGATTTCAGTTTAAAAGAAATAAAGAAGAACGCTCCATTCTCATGGAAAATTTTGAAATATCTGGATGGAGACAAAGATTTCTAAGAACTATACATAAAAAACGACAAGCAGGAAAATTGATTGTGTATCTTGATGAGACATATGTCCACCAAAATTATAGGCCAAAGAAGTCATGGCAAGGGCCTTCTACTTCCGGTGTAGTTGAAAAAATTTCCTCCGGTAAAAGGCATATTATAGTACATGCTGGATCGGAGCAGGGATTTGTTCCAAATGCTTTACTTGTATTTAGCACAAAATCCAAAGCAGCAGATTATCATGATGACATGAATAGTACAAATTTTTTAAAGTGGTTACGTGAAATGTTGATCCCAAATTTGACCGAGCCTAGTGTGATTGTAATGGACAATGCAAGTTACCATGTCACACAAATAAATAAGCCTCCAACCATTCACAGCTTGAAGGCTGATATTCAAAAATGGCTAAGAGAAAATAAAATCCCATATGAAGACTGTTTTAAAAAAGAGGAATTGATGTGCCTTGTTGAAGAAAACAGAGTTGGTCCTGTATATGCAGCAGAGGAAATATTGAAGCAGCATGGGCACGAGGTCCTTAAATTGCCTCCATACCATTGTGACCTAAATGCTATTGAGCTCATATGGAGCCTGGCAAAGCGAAAAGTAGCGAGTAGAAATTTGGGGCTACATGGATCAGAAACTGAAAACCTGATCAGGGAATGTTTTTCAATGATTACAGCAGAAGATTGGAAAAAATGTACAGACCATGTAATAAGTGTTGAAGAAAAATACAAGTCCAAAGACAACATTCTTGACACAGAATTGGCGCATACAAGTTCGTGAAAATGATAATGAAAGTGATTATTCTCTATCAGGCATTGAATTTCTCGAATCTGATTTTGATTATGACTCCTGAAATAATAACAGATTAAAATTGGATAAAACGTTATTGAAAGTCTGTTTTCTTTCACCGTAATACCTTAAGCTCCAGTTAATCTATCCATGTGTGGCACCTTGCCCTTAAGATGACTTGGAAATATATCACTTTATTATGATTACTAGTTAACCCTTATTAGGACAAAGGGAAACCATATGCCGAAAATAAAATCGTATGTAATTTTTTTAGCATGAGCGTATTGGTTGTTAAGATTTTTGTATTTGTAAATTGACGATCACTATGATAATTAATGTCAACTGACATAATTTTATATTTGCAAAAACATTATATACCTAGTTGAAATAAATAAACTAAACTAAACTATTAATTAAGTATAGATAAATTACCGAGAGCGTGGAATTGCATAAGTGGTATTCTGTATTTAGGAATTCTATATTTGAAAATTTCCCTTTGCCCGTATTGTTAGCATAAACCTCTGTTTGTAATATATTGAAGAAGAAAATTCCATAATAACGGCAGTGACAAATTCTAAATATTATTTACGTTGTGCGTATATTTTAACTGCTGATTTTATTATATTCTCACAATTTTCGAAATAATTTTCTCTAGGCCCGTTCGATTGTGAGTTACCCAGTTTTTGTCGAAAGTGAAGGAAATAAATATAGGTGTCAAGAACGGGAAATGGATCGAACAACAGATTATAATATTATTATCAATAGTTGTGATATCCCAGATGAAGAATTAAATAATAACGAATGAAAGTCAAAAAGGACTGAGTAGGTATTATTTTACTTATTAAGAGAAGGGTATATAATTTCATTAAATTAAGAGAAATACTTAAGTTACTCTCCTTTTCATGCGAACCGTACAACCACTACAAATGCAATTCTAAGCTCTCGCGAATTAATCTATTATGATTAAAAGTGACATATATCGTTCATGTACTCTGTAAATTTAATTACCTACATTATTTATTGACCGACGATTGTTCTAATAACCCCTCTAATTTAGTCTAGGTACTAAACATTAAATACAAAATATGATTTAAAATATATTGACACCAATTATCAACTTTCTTTTTTCGTACTATGCTTCGTGTTACCAGCTAAAGATTTTTTGAATTAGCCGGGCTTTATTTGTGCAGCGACTCGCTGGTCAGACTCTATTGCTAGTGACAGTTGTGACATCACGATGTTATGTGTCACCAAACAACAACAAACAAGTACATTGCTTGCTGATTTATTTTATCTGGAAAAAAAATGATCGTATTTTTTTAATATATTATGAAATGAAATGAAATGAAATAATTTATTCAGTAAGTAGGCCACAAGGGCACTTTTACAAGTCAGATTGTGAGTCTACCGGCATTTCGCAAGAGGAGATCGCTGTTGAGAAGAAAGCCGAAAGAAACTCAACAGTAAGTCATTTTTTCGTAAATTATACTTAAAAACTAATACAATTATATTATAACTAGGTAATTGAAACATATATGTTAGAGGAGATGTACAAGTTTCTCCAAATCAATGTTTACACTAAAAATTATATAAAATAAAGTGATTTTTTCAGAGATGTAGAAGGTCTCTAGGCGTCACGACACGCAATATAGATAATTAATTAATGAAATAATTCAATTCCGTTGAGATGTATAAGGTCTCAAGGGGTCAAAATCAATAACTGATGCAACAAAATAATTAAGTACTTAATTTAAATTTCTTAGAGATGTACATGGCGTCACAACATGCAAAACAAAATAAATTAATTTAAATCCTTAGAAAAGTTAAGGACTGAATAAGAAACTAACTATACAAAAGAAAAAATAATAAATAAATAAATAATTAAACTAAATTTCTTAGAGATGTATATGGTCTCTAGGCGTCACAGTTTACAAAATTAAAAAGATAAATAATAAATATATGATAATAGTTAAATTCCTCAGAGATGTATAAGGTCTCTGAGCGTCATTGTAGTCTCTCACGTCAGTTCATTAAACACTGGAAAGCAGTTACTACACAACTAATTTGGCCCTTGCTAGTATGAACAGACCGGACCCCACAAACGGCACCCGTTCACGAGCATGACGCATATCTCAGCCATCGCCTCCCTCAACCATATTATAGGGAAGGTTGCGACCCGATCAACGACGCCACCGTAAGCAACGAACGAGCATGACATGCTCACACTGCCGGGCATTCATCACTAATTCTATTTGCCCGGTGAGAAACAACATAATGTGCTCTCATGTTACATTACAAAACAAATTAATATTACCGACTAAAATAATGCTTACTTTACATTCACATGACTAAACCACTGGCTTAAAGACATCCCTATCATCTAAAAAGTCATTTACAGTATAATACGCCTTATTTATTAGATGACGTTTTACGTATGACTTGAATTTGCTGGAAGGTATGTGTTACAACCCTAATTTACCTTCTGCGTAGCTGGAAGTCTCCATATTCCTAAGTTTATTATACAAACAATATTTGCGTCCGTACAATTCTTTATTTCTTCATAAAGTAAAACTAACATGACAAGCAACATCAAATATCATCAAAGACAAAGTAGTCGATAGCATAAAACCTTATCACCCCCCCGCAATTCTAATTCACCCCGGAATAAGAATTGTCACAATCATAAAGTAAGAAACAAACTAATAACTATATCTATAACTAAAGTTAAACATTGAAAAATAAATAAATAATAAAACAAGCAAGACAAAATACTAACCGCTCAGTATAAGGAGTGATAGTGGTCTTCACTCTAACTCCTTCCCCCCTCAATGTTAAACTTTATTTGTTTTAGATGACCTATAAAATGTAAATGAACATTATACCTCATAATAATTATGACAACACTTTTGGCATACAAATAAACTCAATTAAAACCTAGTTTCTCCACAAAATAATTATGTTTCTGTTTTCCTAAGGCTTTTGTTAAAATGTCTGCAATATTTTCATTCGTGTTTACATACTTTACAATTACTAATCGTTTGCTAATCAAATCTTTAATAAAATGATATTTAATATCAATATGCTTTGACCTCTTACTGTTTTCATTTGACTCCATCAGTTTGATAGCGCTTTGATTATCTACAAGTAACGTTGAGTTTGAAAGACAGTTAAAATCTTGTAGCAACCCCTTTAAACAAACTAACTCTGCACACGCTAGAGCCGCAGCTATATATTCAGCTTCGGCTGTTGATAAGGCGACAACGTTTTGTTTTTTACAGAACCAGGCTAACAAATTATTGCCATAGAAGACTACAGAACCACTCATACTTTTTCTGTCTATTTTGTCGCCTGCCCAGTCAGCATCGGTATAGGCAATCAAGGGACAACTACTATCCTGTTTGTATACCAAACATTTTGATTTGGTGTGTTTTAGATATCGCATAACGCGTTTCGCTGCTTGCCACAGTGACATAGTTGGCTTATCCAAAAATCTACTCAAAAAGGATACTGCGAAGCAAATATCTGGCCTACTTGAAGTAGCTAAGTATAAAAGGCAACCTATGAGCTCACGATATGGTATATCTAAGGTGATACTTTCATTGGCATCAGTAGTGAAATTTACCTCCATTGGTGTCTCTGCCCCTTTACAATCTGTCATATTAAATTTATCAAGCAATCTATTTATTGCTGATTCTTGAGAAATCGAGATTGATTCTGAGGTTCTCACAATATCCAATCCTAAGTACGCACTCACCTCTCCAAGGTCCTTCACATTAAATTCCAATTTTAAATATTCATGTGCTTTATTTAGGTTTGTTGCACTTTTAGACATTAAAATGATATCATCAACATACACTAATAAAAATACATCTTCCAAAATATATAAACAAAAATCATGTTTTGATTGTAAAAATCCTTTATCAACTAAAAATCCATGAAGTCTTTCGTTCCAGCATTTAGGTGCTTGTTTTAACCCATACAGAGATCTTTTTAGTTTTAAATGTATGCCTTTTCCAACTTTAACTCCTAACGGTGGTTTTATATAAACGTCTTCCTTTAAGAACCCGTTTAAAAAAGCCGTTGGAACGTCTAATTGTTTCATGTACATGTCATTTTGTATAGCTTGGCTGAGCATCATACGAATTGTAGGCATACGAGCTACTGGTGAATACACATTAAATAATGTTTCTTCTTGAAACCCTTTCGCCACTAATCGGGCCTTTTTTGTACCATCCTTTTTAGTAGTGAATACCCATTTGGTATCTATAGCCTTTTTATCTTTCGGCAATTCTGATTCTTCCCATGTTTCCAATGATTCCAGCGAATTTAATTCTTTGTCTATTGCGTCTTGCCACTCTTGACCTCTTTCAACAGCTTCTTTGTAAGAACCCGGATCACCCGTACACAAACAGTAGGCGACATGTGTTTCATAATCTTCCAATCTTTTCGGAGGTTTAATAATTCTGCCACTTCTTGTTCTTGTCACATGCTCATTTCTAACATCTTGTCCCTCATTTATGTTCTCTTCAGCACAATCTTCAAACATTTCTTCTGGTTCTATAATTTTCTCATCAACATTCTTATTATCAATGATTACCTCTTCTCTATTTCCATTATCTTGTTCAGGCTCAGTAATCCCATCAGTATGTATGGGATTTGTTTCTGAAATACTTACTCTTAGCCACTCTCGTTCGTTATCAGTCTGCTCACTTTCTTTGTAAACAATATCATTTTCATCGAATCTCACATCTCGTGACACAATTATTTTGTTATTTCTAGGATCCCATAAACTATATCCTGTTCTGCTGTATCCTACCATCCTACACTCACGTGCTCTCTCCGAAAGTTTATCATGTTTAGGTAATATATATGCCCACGCCTTTGCACCAAATGCACGAAGTTTGTTTAAGTCTCTTGTCCCATACATCATTTCACAAGGAGTCTTGAAATTAATAGCCATAGACGTACAACGGTTCAACTGATAAGCTGCACATTTTACTGCTTCACCCCACAAAGTCTTTGGCAGCATAGTTTCAATAAGCATAGTCCTTGCTTTGTTATACAAACTTCGATTCATTCTCTCTGCAACGCCATTACTAGCTGGTGAATATGGTAAACTATATTCCAAAACTATTCCCTTCTGATCACAAAATTGACGGAGTTTATTGCAAGTGTATTCACCTCCATTATCACACCTAATCCTCTTAACATTTTTCTCAAATTCGTTTTCGTATCGATGGATATAGGTGATAATATTTTGAGCTGCCTCTGATTTCCTTTTTAGCAAGAAAACTACACAAAAGTGTGAAAAATCATCTATTATAGTTTGAAAATAAACTTCACCCTCAATTGTTGGAATGTTGGATGGACCCGCTATATCACTGTGTAACAGTTCTAACACCTGACGTGACCTAGGTTGCTCTAACCGTTTGAATGGTAACCGTGTTGCCTTACCTTTCATACACGCGTTACATACGTTGTTGTTTAGTGGTAGCTGTAGCCTTTGTAAAATTTTAGAGCTGGTGTGTCCTAAACGTCTGTGCCACAACATGCCATCTGCTGAATGTATAGCCGCGACTACTTCCTCCGTTATAATTTTACCCTGCAAAATATAAAGTTTGCCATTATTATATGCCCATATAATGGACCCATTAAAAAATACAATTTTTGCGTATTCATTCCTAAACATGATTTCATTTGGTTTTTCTAGCAGCTTCCGTACAGATAGAAGATTATATGCTAACTTTGCTACTATAAGTCCTTCGACAGTAAACTTAACATTACCACATTTAATCGGTAAACTGCCACTTTGATATGCAATCAATTTTTCACCATTAGCTGTGTTAATTTGTACGGGATGTGCTAAGGTTTTTATATTTGTCAAAAATGGTGTATAAATATCAGATATAAAATTTTGTGATGCACCAGAATCCACTACAAAAGAAATTGATTGATCAAATGATGCGTTACAAGTCAAGTTGAATTCTTCATCAATCATACAGCCCACTTCCTCTATAGTCTCTTCATGAGCCATAATTACATCGTCCCTTGATGTGTGTGCTCTATTCACACCTCGAGCACGTCCCTGAATTCTGCCACGACCCCTTCTATACAATTCGCCACCTCGGACAGGAGCACCACGTTGGGAAGTGTAATACTGCCTGTTATGAATATTTTTGCGGCAATATATTGCTTTGTGCCCCTTTTCATTACAATTCCAGCATTCTATGTTAAAAGCGTTGTCCTGATTCTTACTTACATCATCTAATCTGATTTCCGCGTCAAGTAAAGCCCTTTTTGTCTTTTCTAAAGTTAAATTTTCGTTCATCGTTTCTAAAGCTGTTGTCACATTGTTATATTTTCCCGGTAATGCGAGTAGTAAATGTACCACTTTGTCTGACTCGTCCATCTTAGACATGACATCGATATCGCTTATTAGCTTGTCAAATTTCAGAAAGAAATCTTGCAATTTCTCACTATCGTCGCATCTCAATTCTATTAATTTCTTTTTTAAATTGTATTTATTCATTACACTTCTTCGATTGAAAATATTTTCTAAAACGTTTATCATTTGTTTGGCACTTTTGCACCCTTTGACAATTTCTAGAAAGTTATCGCCTATGCACTGTACTATTAGTGATCTCGCTTCTGCATCCTTCTTCTTTTCTTCCACCTTTACATCGTCACAGGCCAATATATCGCTAAGGCCCTTCTCCTCCAACAACAACTCCAATCGAAATTTCCAATTACTAAAATTATTTCCATCTTCTAGACGGTATATAACGTTCTGTATTTTTGCTTGAGCCATCTTTAATTTTGAAGCCTTCTGCTCCAACGATAAACCGTCGTTTTAATAAAATTTTACGTAAAACATGAAGTTGTCAAAAAAATATATTATCGAAAATTTTCTCAATTTCTATCCAAATCACTGAAAATTAGGAATATGGGGGAACCCATAACCTGTTACAACCCTAATTTACCTTCTGCGTAGCTGGAAGTCTCCATATTCCTAAGTTTATTATACAAACAATATTTGCGTCCGTACAATTCTTTATTTCTTCATAAAGTAAAACTAACATGACAAGCAACATCAAATATCATCAAAGACAAAGTAGTCGATAGCATAAAACCTTATCAGTATGGACAAATATATTAATAAGTGCCTATACTAAGCCCCCGTAAAGTATGCGGTTATATCAAATATACACACTGTATAGGCTTAGCGGCTTAGCCTTTATATTATTTTATTCTGTGACGTAATGTTTCGCTCAAGTATTCCGAACTCTCGAACGTTATGGTGAGTGGCCACTGCGCGCGGCTTAGTGTCACAGTTGACGGCTCATTATTATCGGTTGTTATTTTTTATTATTGTGACAAATAAATATAGTTGATTCATTACATTGTTCAACTAGAACTACCATATATTTCAAAAACTACCAAACGCGTGCATCTATTTAATGTGGTAACATTTTAGAGAAAAGTCAAAGTCAGATTCGTTGATGGATGGATGTCATTGTCTTGCAGCGTTGCCAGATGGTTACATTTGTTACATTTTTCGTAACTTTTGACCCTCTCTCGTAACATGTAAGTAACTTTTGATTTCTGGGGAATTTTCGTAACTTTTCAATAGCCTTTGTTAAAAATACTAAAGTGGGAACATTAATTTCGATTCTGTATCCAAATAACATGTACTATCGGGCAAAAATATATCATATGTATACCACTGAAAAAATTAATAAAAATTTCGATAATGGGTTTCAGTTTTTTTTTTTTAAATAAGTACCATTAATGTAATATTCCAGTATATATTCGGAATCAGCTTACGAAGCCCTTTCATAAGATACGCCATAATATGATAGGATTCATAACATAATATGTGAAAATCCTATACAAAAATGTATGATTTCAACTCGAGGGACTGCACCAAAATTTAAGATGGCTATCCTTCTAAAAATATTCTTAGGATTCAAAGAACTTCCGATTGTCAAATCACTTCGTTTTCCATCTGTCAAGATATAAACTATTATGTTCCGTTTATATCCGAAATCCGTAAATTTGTATTTATATTAAGCGAACACATTTTTGTAGAGATTAGAAAGTAAACAACTGATGGATGAGTAAGTTTGAGGGCCAAGATGAGGCCCTAGATAATACAAGTCTATCTATTGTACTTTCGGCCAAGACATTATAATATTTAATAATATGTATATGATGCTTTTAACAACTAATAAAATAAAATAAATATTTACACAATATCGCAAATCGAGATTAACATTATGTTTCTCCCGTCAGTTTTAATTTTTTAAATATTTTCTTTAATTTGCACTCTTAAATTTTGTCATACAAGTCGTGTCCCTTGAAAGACGCGATAAATTCAAAAACCTAACAAATATCAATATCAACAGTCAATAAAAATAGAATACAATTCCGTAATAAAAATAGAATACAATTCAAGCGGCGCAAATATGCAAACATTAATAGCGGATGCATATTTGAGCCGTTTGGGGTTGAGACTCTGGGGCCCTGGGGTGAAAGCGCCCACAGGGTCTTTAAAGAGTGTTGCCGCAGGTTAGTCGAGTTGACGCGTGACCAGAGGGCTGGTTCATATCTCGCACAGCGGATCAGCATTGCCATTCAACGCGGCAATGCTGCCAGCCTTCTGAGCACGCTGCCAATAGACGGCGATTTGGGCCAAATGTTTTATCAATAGTTTATTTCTAAGTCTAGTTTTTAATTTTTATTTAAGGTTTTATGTTAATTATTATTTTTATTCCGTGATTAAGTTTTTAAAATAAAATTTGTAATTTATCTAACGCATATATTCGGTGTACTATCAGTGCAGATACCTGTAAGAATTTTGAATTGGCTGCTTTTATCAAGCAACACCACTCGCTTAACAGACTATCTATTAGCCAGTACTAAACATATTAAAACTGAGACGTCTTCCTTGATTTTTGTAGTGTGATTTTTAATTAGCCGGAGTAAACTGATGTAATTTAATTAAGTTTAATTTGGTTTTAACATATCACTTTTTATCAATAAGTCAATTATCAGCAATTACGTGTTTTCACATTCATTTTTTTAAGAAATAATTTCTGAATAACAAAAATATATATAACGACATCCGTCAAATCACTGGATAATTAAAAATTCAACTTTAGATATAAAACAGTTAGAGTGGATATTATGCGTTTTAAAAAAAATGTACCTCAAAAATTATGTATTCTCATTGGTCAATTTACTTTGACATTTGTTGTGATTGGTCCAATTGTCGTTTCCAATAACCTCATTATGTAAGTGTTTTGGTTCCGTACTGTTAATTTACATAATTACTGAAATAAATAAATAAAATTAATAAATAACATAGTCCTATTTGTTATGAAAAAAAAGCTGCACTCTGTGATGGAAGCAAGCCGTTTTGCACAGTGATAATATAGACCAAAATAAACGATTTCACTCGAGGCGAAATTAGTTTCACCCCTTAGGAACAGAGATGGCGCCACTTATTCAAAAAAAGTTTAAAAAATTCTAAATCCTGAACGGATACTCCGATTTTGACGTAAGAGGTGCCAATCGGCAGATAATTACCCAATTTAACATGAAAAAAATTAAAATCACGTAGAAAATAATTTTGGATACCTAAGAAATAATAATTTCTGAAAAAAATATTTAAAATTTGTGATTTTTGGAATTTTACTCGAAAAATGTATGTACATGGTACTTTTTTTATTTATTTATATTAATACACAACTAATTTTACATTTACTAAAAAAAACCGCATATCATTAGCTCGTATAATTCCAAAGTTATTGAAGAATACAGACATGGCGCCGCTGGGTCAAAAAATCTTACAAAAAATCTAAAACCTCAACGGATTTTCCGATTTTGATAATTAAGGTGCTAATCAACAGATAATTACTTAAATTAGTTTCAAAAAATAAAATAAAAATTCAAATAGGCAAAAAGTAATAATATTTCCAAAAAAACATACATTTTGATAAAATATATATATTTTTTGGGGCTTTTATGTAATTTCATATAAAAAAAACTATGAATATGGCTTTATTTTACTTATGTATATTATAACACTATTAGGTAATTGATCGTTTAATAAAAAACCGCATATCGAGAACTTGTACAGTTCCAAAGGTATTGAAGATTTTACTATAGGGTGCCGGTGCGATGTTGCCGCCGCACGTGCAACTTATGTACATGTATCTAGAAAAGTATTCTCCCGTTTCGAAGGTACTGATTACCCTGAAAATATAACCACAATTGAAAGTACAAATAATAATCATCCCAAGTAGCACACAACACACTTATATCCCTTGTACAGCTTAAATTAGAGTTTTAACGGGTGAATAGGCTCCTATACAACCTGTTTGCTAATATCACAAGTATATTAGATGCTAAATAGCATTTCTGAATCAATATTTTACCACAGAATAGATAATAGTACAAGTACAGAAGGCACACTACTTTGATCTTTACAAAAGCCGCTTTTTTTAGCCAAAAAAATATGATTTATGGCCCTTCTAAAGTCGTCGTCCCCAGCGCAAGCCAAACGGAACGTTAAAGCTGCGTGCCAACGGTGAAAATGAATTGGCTCGCTTGCCGCGTCGCCGAGAGCGAGGGCTGTCAACGACTAAAAATAAAAATGTATTTCCTATTTATTTCTTGCATTCAATATAGAGAGCAATATATTTATATTCTTCATACATTATATTAATTATTTCATTATTCAACTATAAAGTAATCAATCTCAGAATTTGGACGAATTGAATCCACCACCAGGCTGCAAAACATTTTAGCTTTATTTTTAAACATTTTAATACGTATAATATAATAAAATAATGCAACGAATGCGTTACCTTAACATGCAATTAAATTCTTGAGCTTCATTTTGTTTTTGCTTAGTTGTCCGATATTTATTTATTTATTCATATATATATTCATCACTACACACCTAGTATAAAACAAAGTCGTTTCCTCGTCTGTCTGTCTGCCCCTATGTATGCTTCGATCTTTAAAAATACGCACGGACGCACCGTGCCGTGCCGTGCGAAGCCGGGCGGGTCGCTAGTAACAAATAAAACATGTACAAAGGCGAACTTATCCCTATTAGGGATCACTTCCAATACATTTCTTTTAACTCATTATTTATATATTTTATATACTTACTTATCAAACTATCACTCAATCGTTTATTCATTACTAGTAATTTTACAAACTTCATATCAAATATTATTATAAAAACCTCTATGATTGTTGATTTAGTAGTAGACATACTTATTTTACTAGAATTTAAATTGACAAATATCAGTAAATAATCAATTCAAAATTACATAAGTACTTAACAATTAAAATTGATCTGAGTAACCAGTGTTAAATATGGAAGTAGATACACCTGCAATATGTTTTTTTATTATTATTCAGTAACTACTTATTATATATTTGTATAGAATCTTTTTATCGATTCATATTTTTTTATGTGGTAATACCACATTTTTTATTTTTATAAATAATGACACAAAGGTAAATTAAGAAAGAAAAATTGAATGCGATCTACTACAATTGAAGCGGGATCATTGTTCCTACAACCCGCTGCGATACAATATCTTTTCGCTGTCTTTTTACTCATTCAAACACTTTATATTATAATATAACACTGGTATCAACAGATGAATGAGGAACGTTCACTTGCGACGTACATAAATCGGAAGAGCGTGCGCGCGAATTTCGTGTACGTGCGTTCCGAGACACAGCGTGGCAGCCACTGAATAGTCCCCATGCATGAGGCCA
Source organism: Apotomis betuletana (assembly GCA_932273695.1). Lineage (NCBI taxonomy): Eukaryota > Metazoa > Arthropoda > Insecta > Lepidoptera > Tortricidae > Apotomis > Apotomis betuletana. Next base: position 13,825,929 of record OW026322.1, read on the forward strand.
CCGGCATGTACTTGTAGCGGGAAAAGTTTATCGCGGAGTGCGCCCCGCCTGATTTTACTTACTTTACGTTTTATTTTCACTTTAGTCTTTGCAGGCTTTGCATTGTTAGGCCGTCGCATCATAAAAAAAAACAACAACGCATTATGCCACAGCCCAATTTGTATCCATAATGTTCAAGGAGTTTCCAAATTGAACTAACCTTCAACTATTGTGGACCCCACCTACCTTTGATGCCGTTTCATTCCCAAAAAGCTGGACTTGGGACTCGATATTTCCAAATTAAAACGTGAACCCACATTTGGTTTGCATGAAACGGTATTCAATGGCAGCTGAAATAGATGGAAGGTATCTCACAAGCTTGTTTAGTTTAGTGTTTTTTAGTTTAAACAGATCTTTTGGAATCGCATTAACAGTAATAATATATGCTCTGTTGGAGCATCGTATAGCCTGCATGTGAATCTGGGACCAAAAACGTTACGATTAATTGAGAACCAATTAATGACATTAATATAGTGATTGAATCTTACACGATTTTCACACATTATATTAAAATAATAAAACGGGACTTAATTGCGGTAAATAAACATTTTTGAACTCGGTTAAATCCCGTTTTGTTATTATAATGAATGACATTAATTATATAAACACACCCTAAAAAAAAGAAACGAAAATGGCCCTAAGTAATCGTTTCACATGAGCCGTTACGTATCGAGAGAGAATTTCTATAGATAGCGATGTATGTACTTGCAAAAGCAGTAGTTATTTCAGGGTATAACATGCAAGTTTTAAAACAGGTCTCTTTTCTTATTGTACTAAAATTAGACGTCCTGTCATACTCTGTGAAAGCCTTGAAGTGCAGTCATAATTTCATTACTTAAAGTAATAACTGTTTTGTAAACTGCTACTAGGTAGTAGACCGTTGCACTGACGTCTGCAATTTGAATGCTTCGACTACTTCAGCTGCCATTGAACAACATGTTCTGCGTGTAGCGTTTCAAGCGAGCCAAATGTGAAATAAACGTCTTAATTTGGATATATCCTGTCCCAAGTCCTTTCTTTTTGGTAATGGAATGGAGTTGGAAGCAGGTTGCAGGTGCGATCCACAAAATAACAGTTAGTATAGGTGCAAATCGAGCTATGGAAAAATGCGTTGTTGCAGCCGATGCAACGGCCTAACATGCACGTTACAATGCACAGTTTAGTGAAAATATGCAGAATATACTTGTGATATTAGCAAACTGGTTGTATAAGAGCCTATTCACCCGTTAAAACTCTAATTTAAGCTGTACAAGGGATATAAGTGTGTTGTGTGCTACTTGGGATGATTATTATTTGTACTTTCAATTGTGGTTATATTTTCAGGGTAATCAGTACCTTCGAAACGGGAGAATACTTTTCTAGATACATGTACATAAGTTGCACGTGTGGCGGCAACATCGCACCGGCACCTTATAGTAAAATCTTCAATACCGTTGGAACTGTACAAGTTCTCGATATGCGGTTTTTTATTAAACGATCAATTACCTAATAGTGTTATAATATACATAAAGTAAAATAGCCATATTCATATTTTTTTTTATATGAAATTACATAAAAGCCCCAAAAAAAAATATATTTTTTCAAAATGTATGTTTTTTTTTTGGAAATATTATTACTTTTTGCCTATTTGAATTTTTATTTTATTTTTTGAAACTAATTTAAGTAATTATCTGTCGATTAGCACCTTAATTATCAAAATCGGAATATCCGTTGAGGTTTTAGATTTTTTGTAAGATTTTTTGACCCAGCGGCGCCATGTATGTATTCTTCAATAACTTTGGAATTATACGAGCTAACGATATGCGGTTTTTTTTCGTAAATGTAAAATTAGTTGTGTATTAATATCAATAAATAAAAAAAGTACCATGTACATACATTTTTACGAGTAAAATTCCAAAAATCACAAATTTTAAATATTTTTTCAGAAAATATTATTTCTTAGGTATCCAAAATTATTTTCTACGTGATTTTAATTTTTTTCATGTTAAATTGGGTAATTATCTGCCGATTGGCACCTCTTACGTCAAAATCGGAGTATCCGTTCAGGATTTAGAATTTTTTAAACTTTTTTTGAATAAGTGGCGCCATCTCTGTTCCTAAGGGGTGAAACTAATTTCGCCTCGAGTGAAATCGTTTATTTTGGTCTATATTATCACTGTGCAAAACGGCTTGCTTCCATCACAAAGTGCAGCTTCCAGGCCAAAACCGTCCATAACAAGTAAGACTAACAACAACGTTTATGTTTATGTCAACAAGATTATTGTATATATGGACAGTTTTCAACACTAATATACACAGCTTCACGTCACATGGAAAGCATCCAACCAGGTGGATCGACCTGGTTAGGTTTGCGGGAAGCAATTGGATGAGGGTGGCGCATAACCGATCGTTGTGGAGAAATTTGGGGATGCTTTTGTCCAGCAGTGGACGTAGATTGGCTGATATAGCATAACGGGTGATAACAAAAAAATGAGAATTCGTTCAGAGGTGTAAAAAAATACTCGTGTATCTTTTTAGCACAATTTGATATTATTGGAAAATATGTACATAGAAACTATTTACAAAATCATCAATGCACATTAGAATAGGACTCGTGGTCAGCTGTTCCACTCAGTATAGACATGACGTTGGAACAAGACTCTTGGACGGAATTCTTGTCCATTTTCCGCACACATGTTTTAATTATTTATATCAGTTGGGTACAATTTTCAGCTCTCCAATTATTTTTGTATACTAAACTGCTCAAATAACCTAAGAAATCTTCAATCGGCCGACATTGTGCAAGGTTTATGGGGTTTCGGATTTTCGGTACAAATGGTATATTATTAGCGTCTAGGAAACGCGTCGTTTTTTTGGCATAATGTGACGATGCTTTATCCGACCAGAACATATTCTCCATCTGAGTGATGTTTGCGAATAAATGCTATCAGTATTTTTTTCAAGCATTCGCTCTCATACACTTTTTGGTTGACCGCTAAACCACTCGGTTAGAACGACAGTTTCGAAAGACCTTTGTCGGATATAGCCACATAAAGCATAACTTTCTGCTCAAACTTGTGCTTATACTTGTGTTTTATATCGTCTGGTGTTGTAAAATTATTGCTGGTGTAGTATCGGTCATTTCCAGGTATATGTGTTTTACTCAAAGGAAAATAACTTTTATCGTCCAAAATGAATGATTTTCCTTTGTAATTTCGGATCATCCAGCGACACTGTGATATAATAGTCAGTTTTTGCTGTTCAGTGTATTCCGGTGCTCTCACCTTCTTGCGGCATTTCAGACCTATCTTTTTCAAGAACGAACAAGTGCACGGTTGGGAACACTTTATTTTTTCTCGCGGCATCTCGTTGGCTCATAGGATTATTATCGTTAAAAGTGCTATGGTGTAGGTTCATCCTTCTCTTGGTCATTATCTTCGCTGGTCGCCGGCTACCACTTTTGTGATCTATCGTCAAGGATGCAAGAATTCTATAAATAGTGGAGACTAAGTACATATTCTTTACTAAAATTATCTACAGTAGACTTTTTCCCCCAGTTATAGTTTGAATTATAAAAATGTTCAACCGTTTTCGCAGCGTTTCTTGTTTCGACACCATTTTGACAAATATTAATGCTTGAAAAACAAAATCAAATGAAGTTTAAGAACCTCAAAAGAAGTAGTAACAACTTCATAAACAAAGTTTTTTGTCTAAGTGAATAGTCTTGTTTTGAGGTCCATAGAAAGTTATTCTCATTTTTTTGTTATCACCCGTTAGATATAGCACGCGTACTATTAATAGCATAGATGAATTTATTGAAAAGTCGGGAGAGCGCTGACCCAAAACTAAAAATCACGGTATTTTTAATGATAACCAATTATGTATAATGTGAATTTAATAATGATAATAATAATAATAATAATGTATATTGTATAATGTATACTTGTTAATTTCATTTAATAATAATTTATATAATGTATATTGTAGGTATTTGATAACATATATGACTTGTAAAATGTATATTTTATTAATAAAGATCTGAATCTGAATCTGAATATGATGATGATGACACAGTTTCCCATGCCAAATATAGATTTATAGACTATTATATTTATATTTTTTTGATATTACGAACTTATTTAAAGTAAATATTCGATACTTTCATTTCATAGTTTGTACCTTTGTAGGTAACCCTCGGTACGCGAATCCGACTCGCGCTTGACCTTTTTTTTATTAATATCAATATGTAACTTTCCCAGCAAAAATGTAACTTTTCGAGGAATTAAACGTAACTTATGCCACAATGGCTCTGGCAACACTGTTGATTTGTCAATCAAATGCGAAGTGCCGTGTGTTGTTTTATTTACCGCTTTGGATCTTAATTTTTGTTTGCAAGAAATTTAATTCACGTCTTAAGACCGAAGAAGTTAATAGCAGTATCCTCATAATATCTTAATTAATGTAATTGGAAAGTTACTCATCACATAGAATCGCAGTAGCCGAATGTAACTAAGTAACTGATTTTAAGCGAGGATAGTTGTTAACAGCTGCCGACGATGCCGCTGGAGGGTCGGGACACGGGTGTGTAACTTTCATATATTGTCAACTAGCGACCCGCCCCGGCTTCGCACGGGTGCAACGCTATATCATGCATGTATTATACATATAAACCTTCCTCTTGATTCACTCCATCTATTTAAAAAACCGCATCAAAAAAATAAGCATACATAGGGTCAGACAGACAGCAGGAAGCGACTTTGTTTTATACTATGTAGTGATGCTTATAATGCGCGTATGTATGATTTCATATAGTTTAATAATGTCGTTTATAATACACAATATAAACAACATTCCAAAATAATATAATACTTGTCCTTGCCTTGCCTCGCTGTACCACAGTGTTACTGTTTCTTTTTTTGATAGCGATATTGTTGTCTTGTGAACCTTTACCTACACAGGCACATTGTTACCAATGAATGTTTCATCTATAGGAATTATACGTATACAATGTAAGTTATAGCATATGGGATTAAACCAAGTGTTATAAATAGCTATAAGTTTACACTAGCAGAATTTACTGCTTTAATAAATGTAATTAGCTATGAGTTCAGTTTGATCATCAAATTGAGGAATAATAATAATAATAAATATTGTCACTTGATATTGTTCTAGCATCTGTTATTCACTCTCTGGAGGCAGCGTGTGTGAAGCACGAGCCGGAGTGGGACAGTGACGGTGCTGACTATGAGCCGAGCGAGGAGCACGAGCCGGGCCCCGTTGTGCTGAAGGAGGAGTTGGAGCTGGGCCCCGTGGTGCTCCAGCCGCCCGATGCGGTCTACACGCTCCGAGGTCAGCTACTTGACTATCACTATATTGCTTGACCCTTAATGATATGTACAATCAGATGGGAAGCCAGCATTAGTTGTAATCCGTATTCACTATTGAATTAGCATATCACTACAACATTCAAATCAGTGGTTAGGGACCTGCAGGGCTCGTGAGTTATCCCTGTGGCCTGGATTACTTTTGCATGAAATTAAAACCATTATATTATAATTTAGGACCTAGTACTAAATTCTACACAAGTGTGGTTCACCTTTTAAGTTGTACACTATAATCCGTTTCCAACCACTGGTTCACATAAATTTATTAATACTATTTTACTTGTAAATAATATAACTTCCTGTTATGTATCATGCTTTTTATAGCCAATGTAAAGACATGGCTTTGCAATGTATGTTAAATTTAGGGTCTAACTGCTTTGCAGCATTACTGAAGAAGGAAGAGACGGACTGTGACACCCAGGCTGTGCCGGGCAGGACTTGTTCCGTGAGACTAGAGCACATGGTGATAAACATGGACCTCAGTTTATGCAAGATTGGTAATCAGATATATGAGTTCCAATCATGTCTTGAGAATGATAGTAGTGATTCGGACGAAGAATTAAATTCAAGAAAAGGAAAGAAATTCGGAAGTAAGTGCAATATCATCCTTTCTCTTAATATATTTTTTTAAATAATACAAGAAATAAATAGCTGAAGTTGCCATTGAGCACTTAAGCAAGTCAGATGTATGTTATACTAGTAATTTTAATATCCTAAGCCCACCTATCAACTCACAACAACTTTGGACATGTGATGCCACTCTGTCTCACACCAGAATCGTATTTAATTTCATAGATAGACTGCCTGCCCCCGTACCTATCGTACATGATTATAGTCTGCCCACCGTACCAACACATAACCTAAATATGTCCACACACTCTTCGTACACCTTTCTCCCTAAGTTTATGCCAAATCAGATCATAGTTTACGTGATCAAATGATTTTGACAGGTCTAGGAAAATGGCGTACACTCCTACATCATAAGCATCTATGGATGCGAGGTACCGAACCTGTGCACCAGATTGGAATTAATTGTAATTAGTGAATATCGAATATTATCGAATGGTTCACCCTGTTTTCGCATAATTTTCTATGTTCGAATTCTTTGTGGCATAATTTATAGAGCCATATTAAGTTTTATGCATAAGCTGTTGTCGCAAAATCCGATTTCGCTTAGTTTAATTACGCAGAATTACGTTAGTCCGATTAGTATATAGTCATGTTTTTCATGATCTGAATCATGTCTACGCATAATTAAATTAACCATAAATTTATCTTGCTGAAAACTGTCGTGACAGATATGTATTGTCCCCCATCTAACCGATTTTTCTGGTCACAGTTAGATTTTTTTGGCCTGTTTTCGATCCTGTGAGGGTCGCAGTTCTAACCCAACCTTGCCCACCTTTCTGGCAGGATTTTGATTCTTTAAGGGACACTGAAATTCTCGACCTACTTTGCTGGCTTTCGTTTCGATCAATCGATAATATGCTAAATAAAATTATGTGTAAATGTAATCGGTCATAATAATAGTATGCGAACTTAATTTCGGACTAACTCTTTTAATTAAAATTATGCAAAATTTGGTTTCTGCTACATTCATTAGTCATTACCATTAGGCGAAAACCGAATATGACAAGTCTGTTATGCTAAAACAGTTTCGAACAATAAAGGTTATGCCAAATAGAGGGCACCCATTATCGAATATGTGCAAGTCTGATCGGTCGGACAATTCAAGTGACTGTTTTTTTTATTACTAGGGAGCAGATACCCTTTTGATTAATGTACTCAACACGCTATTATTATAGGTTCACTTGTAACTATGTTATTAGTTACCTACTTTTATATTTATAATAAAAAGCATTTATTTACTCCAGAACTAAGTAATGGTAAATACGATTCAAAAGGTGTTTTATACTCGCGTACTTTTATCTGTCAATTATTGGCCGGGTGCATGACGTCAGCGCCACCTAGTGTTCACAACTTTGGGGGCTCTGTCAAAAGTGTTAAACGGACGCAAGTAAATTAACATTTATTAGGTAACAAATTGAAAATATTGATTGTAGAGCACCTAACAAGTGCGAAATCTGTTTGTTTTTAATGTGAAACACATTTGGTTCTTAGGTTTATTGAAGAAAGTAATTATTATATGTGTGTTTAGTATTGTTATGTCAATTTACTTCTTTGTTGTTTCCTTACAAATTAAAGGAAATAAATAATGTTTTATTATGTTTGTTTCCAGATAATTGAAAAATTACTCTTATTTTCAAAACTGGCTTCCAAAGCATCGGTCAGAACATAAGGTTTCAGCCTCAAACCGAGAGTAAAGGGAAGCTGTTAGTTTTGGCACATTAATAAACAAAAAATAAGTAACATTTACAAATAATAGTAATTCTACATTTCATATTATTGAAACTAGAGGTGGACCGAATATTCGGTTGCTATCCGGTATCCGGCCTATCCGGCCCTTATTTTAATATCCGGCCGGATACCGGATAGCACCGTGCTATCCGGCCGGATACCGGATAGTAAACTTGCTTGATTTTGGGGTAAAACTGGAATGTACTGCACTACTACTACAATTTGCACGTGTACTATTGAACGAAGTTACTTCGCAATGACATAATAAAACTCGTTTCGAACCTTGAAATGTGTCCGTGCGAACGTTCACTACGAAACAGGACAAAACCTGCGCGACGCGCACCTGTAAAACTCAAAATGTAGGTATAGTTCCGCCGGCCGGACATCCGGCGGCCGGATACCGAATATTCGGCCGGTGGTTAGGCCAAATATCCGGTATCCGGTATCCGTCCAAACAACTATCCGTTGCATCTCTAATTGAAAAATTGTATAATCATTCTATCATAATATTATTATTGCACTAAATGGATAAAAACATGTTCAGTTTAATACACTTACTTTATTCTTCTAGCAACAGCGATCCAATTCATTTTCTGATCTTGTTTCCAACTTGGTGTAGGAAAGTATAACATTTGCAATTGCTGTTTCGTGACCCATTTTATTTCAGTTTATTATTTTATAGTAGAAAACGTAAGCATTAAGTGAAAAGTATGATGTTTGACAGAAACAGAGAGGCCAAAGTTACCACTTTTGGCCGGTTCACTATTATCTTGTAGAAACTTTTTTGACATATATTTGTTTTGCATAACGATACTTGGCAGAAGTAACGTTTGGCAGAAACATCTCACGCAGAGTATGCTTTGGCATAAATCATTTCGCAGATTTTTATAATACCGAATCTTATATTGGCATAATGTTGATGAGCATAACAGTCTTCTAAACGAATAGTACTTTCGCAGATAATTTTTTTGCATAATATTTTAGGCGGCATAAAGTTGTCAAGCCGAATACCATTTCATTCCAAGATAGACTTCATTGTCTTATCTTGTTGTACAGGATATATGCGGAATACCTAACCTAATCCAAGTCGGACCTGCCCTAAGGTGCAATCAGTACCTAATTTATGCATTACAAATTGTTGTGATTACACATTTTGTCCATGGAGTGGTATGGTAGCTGGCCGATGCAATGCGGCTCGCTCGCTTCGCTCACTCGTTAGGGTCTCAGTTCAACCTAACACTCCTCCTCGCTTCGCTCGTCGTCGTACCTAACCTGATCCAAGTCGGACCTGCCCTAAGGTGCAATCAGTACCTAATTTATACATTACAAATTGTTGTGATTACACATTTTGTCCATGGAGTCGTATGGTAGCTGGCCGATGCCGCGCTGCTCGCTCGCTTCGCTCGCTCGTTAGGGTCTCAGTTCAACCTAACACTCCTCCTCGCTTCGCTCGTCATCGTACCTAACCTAATCCAAGTCGGACCTGCCCTAAGGTGCAATCAGTACCTAATTGATGCATTACAAATTGTTGTGATTACACATTTTGTCCATGGAGTGGTATAGTCGCCGGCCGATGCCGCACGGCTCGCTCGCTTCGCTCACTCGTTAGGGTCTCAGTTCAACCTAACAGTCCTCCTCGCTTCGCTCGTCGTCGTACCTAACCTAATCTAAGTCGGACCTGCCCTAAGGTGGAATTAGGACCTAATTTATGCATTACAATTGTTGTGATTAAAAATTTAGTGGCAGTTGCCCCGCGGCGGCAAGATACCTAACACTGCTCCTCGAACCGCTCGTCGTCGTACCTAACGGTACTTACAGTCTATTACGTAAAGTTTACTTAAGGCACTTTTCTGCTAGTAGAAAATAATTATGCTATTGTAATCGTAGGTATGCTATAGGATTATTATGGTACATAAAATTATGCTAAACCACAGTCGGCCAAAGAGATATTCTACAAAACAATGTGCTGCAAAATGTGTCGTATGCGAGGTAGTAGTAATGCCGACTATACCTTTATGCCATCTTACCATTCGACCGAAAGTGTTTCTGCGAAACGTGTTATGCCAAGTGTATTTCTGACCAATATTATTCTGCCAGATGAGGGTAACCCCTTTTGGCCACATCAAGCGCTGCGATCAATTTCGCTTTCCCTACGCGACCCCTGCACCCGGCTAATATTTTCACAGACAAATCACAATAACGCACTTTTTGATCCTGTACCAAAATTCTATAGTCTATGGTACCCGCTTCATATTTGATTTAAAAAAAGCAGCCTATTGACAACGTTTCATATTTTGCTAATCGAAAACCAATCCTAGAATAACGTGTAAAGAGCGCAAAAAAAATATTTAGGATTTTTTTCTGCTCATATTTTTCCAAAAAATCTACAAAATATGTTAAACCGGAAGTTGACGTCGTTGCTGTACTTGAGGGCTTAAGCCTCCGATGGAATGAAAAAAAATCTCCCTTCCGGTTGTCACGTTTGAAAGCTTTTCAAATAATTGTCATTGACTTGTCTTTGTTCAGTTTTCGCTCGTGCGCAATATTCCATTTTATTATTGTTTTAACGACTCTGCTGTCCCACGGACATAGATTCTCATCCTTTTCACGACACGGCTATTCCACGGACTTTGATTCTCATCCCTTTACGGACTTATAAAATGAAGAATTCTGAAGGAATCTTACAAGCTGACAGCTCAAACTTGCCACGCGTGGAGACCCTCATGATGATGGAGTACACGAACAGTTCTGATAAGTATAATTTAGCCGCCATAAGAGGTGCCAAAGCCACGCAACACTCACGTCGATAACGCAGTCGGATATGTGGAGGTACGCAGAGAAGCAAATAAATGTTTCGTTCAATGCCGTATGACTCCGGAGCACCGCGTCAAGGATAAGTTGTACAAGATCACATATGAAATTGACGAAATTTAAGAAACTGTTATAGACGTAGTACATTGTCATGACTGCTTCGGATGGCGGCTGTAAACAATAAACATGCTCTGTGCTTGCTTATGTGCATACCTGGGATAACCGCCGCTCCACCGCCCGCGCGCCCCCGCGCGTGCGGCCGCCTCAAGTTTCGACGTCACGCCAGCGTAGCGTGCTTATGCTGAAATCGCCGGTCAGTCTGTCGCAGCTAACCGGACTTCAGTACGGGTTCCTGATAAGGAAAAATCCTCCCGCACCAATGTGGATGATGAGGGGTTCACACTGGTGGAAAGGAAGAGCAAGGCGCGTAGGGTGCCCCGCAAGACTCTGAGTGGCACTGCCGAGCCGGTTGGTTCCGGTCTTCGGATTGCCACACCGAGTAAGGCGCTCTATGTGTCGCGCTTGCATCACTCCGCCGTGGCTGACGATGTGGTGGAGTACGTCCGCCGGAAGACTGGCTTCTCGCTGAGGGTGCACCAGCTGCAGTCCCGCCACTACGTGCACTTCAGGTCGTTTGTGGTGCGCGTGCCGCGGCCGCTGCAGGACACTATCGCAAGTGCAGACTTCTGGCCGAAGGGTGTTGTGTTTCGGCAGTTCCGGGGCAATCTGCCGAATCCTGCGCCAGATCAGACGACGCAACGGAGCCACGCTGTTACGTCGCCTAAATCCAACTAGATTTAAGTTTATTTTATGTATGATTTTGTAGTTCACAGTGCCTTAGTTTAATTACTGTAATGCTGTGCAACTAATTTGAATAAATAAATAACTCGGAGCATCTATACAAAAGTATTGTAGCAAAATATTTTATCGACAAAAAATATATCGAAGTTACTGTCAAGATCTAAATGTTATCGAACAATGTTTCTTTTCATTTTAAAATAAAACCAACAAAACGTCTATTATTCGTTTATTTTTAAATAGTTTTCATAGAAAGTGCACAATCAATATTTTTTCCCCATATTCGTCGGTATAAAATATTGCCGTCTAGATGAAAATATCCGCCCGCAACACCATTCTCGTGTATTTTCAAGAGCAACTGTAAAAAAAATATTTGCAGGACACGCAGATGAGTTATTTTTGCAAGTTTTTAAAAAACAATATTTTGTTTTCACGACAGACATTTTATATTATTGAAAATTATTTTGTACTGGCGAAAATATTTCGTATCGAGTTGATCAGATCATTAATCTGTCGTAATCTGTCACTCATCAACAACGAAACTCACACATGTATTCAATTAGATACGCACACTCAAAAGTTTTGATTAATCTACGCAAATTGATGCTAATAAGGTTTGGTTTAATATAAATGTACATTCGATAAATCAACAAAATACGGTTAAGTAGGATTAGACATAATGTAAATAGTTATAAAGGTCATGTGCGTGTATGACAGTTTTAAAATAAATTTAAGAATGTCTGTGACAAGCGTAAGTTGTCGTGGCTATCTTTTTTCAACTGGCAACACGTCACCCCAGCACTGACCTCATTTTTGTCGCTTACGATCTATTAGAATGAGCAACTATAAAGTTGGGCTTTTTGCTTCGAAATGGAGGCTTTCGAGGAAAATAAAAAATATGTGTAACTTAAAAAGAAAACCTCTTTCGGACTGTATATTAAAAAGGATATGTAAAAAAAATTATACATAGTCAATTGTTCACTGATTGGTTAATAAAGGTCGAACACGCCAAAACTGGGGCATGTAAAATCGGCTATAATTACGCAAAAAATAGAGTTCTGCTAACTTTTTAAACGCCAATTTGATTACAAGGAACTATAATATGCTTTTTTTTTCTTTTATTTATTCGCTGTCAAAATGTCGAGCAATCAAAATCAACAACGCGAACGCATTTTGCACGAATATGTAAAACTGGGGCATGTAAAATCGGCTATAATTACGCAAAAAATAGAGTTCTGCTAACTTTTTAAACGCCAATTTGATTACAAGGAACTATAATATGCTTTTTTTTTCTTTTATTTATTCGCTGTCAAAATGTCGAGCAATCAAAATCAACAACGCGAACGCATTTTGCACGAATATGTAGAACATTCAAAGCTAAGCTTTAGAGACATCGCAAAAAAACTGAAATGTCCTCAATCTACGGTTTGCCGCGTATTAAAAAGGTTTCGTGAATGCTTAACAATAGTTCGCAAGCCAGGAAGTGGTGGGTTGCAGGTGTTGAAATGTGATTTAGTATTCTGTATACAATCTTTGTATACCAAGCTGTATTGTAGTAACTGGCAGCTAAGCGTGTCTCAAACAAACATTTTTGATAAAACATATATCTTATGTACGTTCTTAATAGGCATGACGAAATAATGTTTGAGGATGCCAATCGATTCTATTTTTTATTGGGATGGGATTAACTACACTTAGACTGCTCTAAAAGTCAGAGACGACCGTCAAAGTTCATCTTTCGGATTCTTATGGAGCGCTAAAACGCTCCTTGCAAATGGCCACCTAATCCTCACTTCATTATATGTTATGGATACCAATATTTGTGTGGAGAAACTAAGTAATTTCCCTACAATTCCCCTATTATTGATATTTATAGAAAACACATGAAATAAAACAAACCTACTTGTATTTCAGCTGGAGCTCGATTGGTGAATGAAGAAGGACAAGCAAAAACAAATGAATCCAAAACTTCACTCCAAAAGGGAAAAGAAAAACGGAAAAGGAAAATGATGACGAACTCTGACAAGAGACCTTTCCAATGTAGTTATTGTAGCGCCATGTTTACATGTAATTCTCATCTACTTCGTAACATTAGAACACACACTGGCAAGAAGCCCTATGAATGTTATAATTGTAACTCAATGTTTTCAAAAAAGTCTGCTTTACGAGTTCACCTTAGAACAAACACTGGCGAGAAGCCATATAAGTGCGATCGTTGTAGCTCTACGTTTACACGAAGACGTACTTTAAAAATTCATCTTAGGACACACACTGGCGAGAAGCCATATAAATGTATTCATTGTAGCTCCTCGTTTACACAAAGCGGTAATTTAAAAGCTCACCTTAGGACACACACTGGCGAGAAGCCATTCAAATGTGAACAATGTACCTCTATGTTTATGTTTAAATCTCATTTACTATCTCATCTTAGAACACACACTGGCGAGAAGCCATATAAGTGCAGTCATTGTACCTCCACGTTTGCACAAAGTAGTAATTTACGATCTCACCTTACAACACACACTGGCGAGAAGCCATATAAGTGCACTCATTGTAGCTCCACGTTTGCACAAAGCGGTAGCTTAAAAGCTCACCTTAGGATACACACTGGCGAGAAGCCCTTTAAATGTCACCATTGTACCTCAATGTTTACAGTTAAGTCTAATTTACGATCTCATCTTAGAACCCACACTGGCGAGAAGCCATTCAAATGTGAACATTGTACATCTATGTTTACAGATAAGTCTAATTTACGAGTTCATCTTAGAACACACACTGGCGAGAAGCCATATAAGTGCAGTCATTGTACCTCCACGTTTGCACGTAGTGGTCATTTACAATCTCACCTTACAACACACACTGGCGAGAAGCCATATAAGTGCAGTCATTGTAGCTCCACGTTTACACACAGCCGTAGTTTAGAAGTTCACCTTAGGACAAACACTGGCGAGAAGATATTTAAGTGTGATCATTGTACCTCTATGTTTACAAATAAGTCTAATTTACGAGTTCATCTTAGAATACACACTGGTGAGAAGCCATATAAGTGCAGTCATTGTACCTCCGCGTTTGCACGTAGTGATAGTTTAAAAGTTCACCTTAGGACACACACTGGCGAGAAGCCATTCAAATGAGGTCATTGTACATCTATGTTTACAGTTAAGCCTAATTTACGAGCTCATCTTAAAACACACTGTGGCGAGTTTCCATACAAATTCAAGCATTGTAGCTGCAATGCTAAATATAAGTCTTCTTTTCTAAGGCACCTTAGAACACACACTGGCGAGAAACTTTTCAAATAGTAATAATAACCAAGTAGCCAAAATTATTCACCAGCAACTTGCTCTTCGATACGGTCTTGTGGGGTCTGAGGTGCCGTACTAAAGTACGCACCGATGCCAGTTCTCGAGAATGGCCGTGCCACGCTCTATTGGGGTCGATCTATCATCAGTCATCACGGACAGGACTATTGTAGTGTCGGACTGCGTTGGGGATGAGCTCTCAGGGGAGCTAGAAATAGGCAGCAAGAGTACTATGATATCTTTTTTATTGGAGAGCTAGTTGAAGACTGACTATACATTTTTACAATTGACGGATGTCACGCGTCTTATTCTAATATTAAAAACGTATTTATTTTTATACCAGTGGCCAACACCACTGAAAGTGAAGTCCAAACCTTCACAGTAGCCAAT
The DNA here is from genome assembly GCA_932273695.1 of Apotomis betuletana. NCBI lineage: Eukaryota > Metazoa > Arthropoda > Insecta > Lepidoptera > Tortricidae > Apotomis > Apotomis betuletana. Next base: position 13,840,990 of record OW026322.1, read on the forward strand.
AAGCCTGATATCGTGTTGGTAGATCGATCCAAGCGCCAGGCAGTTCTCGTCAACATCACCATCCCGCATGACGAGAACCTCGTGAAGGCCGACAAGGACAAACTCAGAAAATATCTTGACTTGTGTAGTGTTATTAGAACGTAAAAATAGTTATAATAATACTATAGAATATAAGAAAGGAGACTTAGTGTAAACGAGGATAGAAGTTATTTAGGTTAATTATATCTAGGACCATTTGAAGCAATTGATGTCGAAAACTCAAATGTAACAATAATATATACAGTAAAATGAAGGAATTAACTATTGTTTTATTATATATATTTATTAGCGAGGTGGTTAACGCGCTGGACCGGCAATACAGAGGTACCGGGTTCGACTCCCGGTCTCTTCCACCAGGTAACTCCTTTTTCAATTTTTCTTTAAGCTTTGATCTATGTATCAATGATTTATTCCTTATTCTTTCACTACAGTGTACTATATATTGAATACAGAGATCAAAGCTTAAAGAAAAATTGAAAAAGGAGTTACCTGGAGGAAGCGACCGGGAGTCGAACCCGGTACCTCTGTATTGCCGGTCCAGCGCGTTAACAACTTCGCTACCCTTACTCAAAGTAACCTGTCGAATTTTTATTTGAAAGGTTTTTACATCTCGTTAATATTCACATCTTACCGCACCACTATACAGCAGTGAAGGAGCAAGCGAGAGCGGGCGCTGTTATTTTATAAATTTATGAAACATGTAATGTCTCTCTGTAATTTAAAAAGGAGTTCAATTTTTCTTCAAGCTTTAATTTTTGTGTCAACGGTTTAAATTAAACTGTGTTTACCCAGATTTAAAAAATATGACATTACATGTTACATACATTTATGAAAATAAATGTTAATTGTTTTTATGTAAAAAAAAGCTATAAGATCTAGTGGTATCCCCCGTAGCCCTGTATTAGGTAAGTTTATTCAGAAATAAATGAAGTTTCGCAAACGTCGGGTGTATCATTTATTATAACAGCTCTCGCCACCGCACTTGGCTTGGCTCACGAGGTGACCACCATGAGGGAAGTTGACTCGACGATCATTGTACCGATAATAGATTTGACAAACGGTCATAGCAAAGAGCCTCGAGAAACACCTTAGGAGACCCGCTAGATGGCTGGATCAAGGGTGACATTCAGAAGGCAGTACTAGTTTTCTTGTGTTTTTTTCTTAGTACTCTTGGACACGGCGCGCATCGTCAGGAGGTCCCTCTACAGTCCTAAGCCAAGCCACCTGACCACAAAACCTGTAGGTAGCTTGGCACTGACTCTCAGCCGGCGGCCCATAACCTTTTAATGGAAATCCAAGGGGAAATAAGATCAGCGTTCATATTGACTCTAGGTCCATGGATTGACTAATATGTTTTATTGAAGTGCATATTTTTCAGTAGCTGACAGTAAACGTATAAAGTAAAGACCTTTCATAGTTATGTTGGCAGTACTTTATTAATCTAGATGAAGGAATCTAGCCAACATAAAATAATCTAACACCCTACCCTAGGTTACAGTGCGACCAAAAAGAGTAGAAATTAAAAAGTGGCAATACTGTAGCGTCGTCCCCGTTTGCTTAGATTGATTAGAAAGGGACGACACTACAGTGTTGCCACTTTTTAATTTCTACTCTTTTTGGTCATACTGTAGGTTTTATCAAGTGTTTATATTTTATACATTTATTTTTACTTTTAATTTAACTTTATATGAATACGTTGTCACGTAATTATTACATGAATTTTGGTGTAAATAAGCGGAATCTGATGTTAGAAAGAAACATCCGTTATGTGGGTTGATAAAAAAAGAAGTTTTATACGCGGTTTAATAGTTTTAGTTTGCAATTAATGATGGGTTTACTGCTTCATCAAAAAATTGAGAACCTAAAAGTGTGAGGGATGAATTTGATTTTCCTACCATATTTTTCAAAAACTACCAAACGCATGCATCTATTTAATGTGGTAATATTTTAGACAAAAGTCAGATTCGTTGAAGTTGTCATTGTCATTGTCAAATGCCTAGTCCAAGTGCCATGTTATTTACCGCTTTGGATCTTAGATTTAGGCATTTTTGTTTGCAAGACATTTAATTCACGTCTTAAGACTGAAGAAGTTAATAGCAGTATCCTCATAATATTACTCATCACATAGAATCGCAGTAGCCGAATGTAACTAACTGATTTTAAGCGAGGATAGTTGTCAACAGCTGCCGACGATGCCGCTGGAGGGTCAGGACACGGGTGTGTAACTTTCATATATTGTCAACTGGCGACCCGCCCCGGCTTCGCACGGGTGCAATGCTATATCGTGCATGTATTATACATATAAACCTTCCTCTTGATTCACTCTATCTATTTAAAAAAACCGCATCAAAAAAATAAGCATACGGGTCAGACAGACAGCAGGAAGCGACTTTGTTTTATACTATGTAGTGATGCTTATAATGCGCGATTGTATGATTTCATATAGTTTAATAATGTCGTTTATAATACACAATATAAACAACATTCCAAAATAATATAATACTTGTCCTTGCCTTGCCTCGCTGTACCTCAGTGTTACTGTTGCTTTTTTTGATAGCGATATTGTTGTCTTGTGAACCTTTATCTACACAGACACATTGTTACCAATGAATGTTTCATCTATAGGAGTTATACGTATACAATGTAAGTTATAGCATATGGGATTAAACCAAGTGTTATAAATAGCTATAAGTTTACACTAGCAGAATTTACTGCTTTAATAAATTTAATTAGCTATGAGTTCAGTTTGATCATCGAATTGAGGAATAATGTATTGTCACTTGATATTGTTCTAGCATCTGTTATTCACTCTCTGGAGGCAGCGTGTGTGAAGCACGAGCCGGAGTGGGACAGTGACGGTGCTGACTATGAGCCGAGCGAGGAGCACGAGCCGGGCCCCGTTGTGCTGAAGGAGGAGTTGGAGCTGGGCCCCGTGGTGCTCCAGCCGCCCGATGCGGTCTACACGCTCCGAGGTCAGCTACTTGACTATCACTATATTGCTTGACCCTTAATGATATGTACAATCAGATGGGAAGCCAGCATTAGTTGTAATCCGTATTCACTATTGAATTAGCATATCACTACAACATTCAAATCAGTGGTTAGGGACCTGCAGGGCTCGTGAGTTATCCCTGTGGCCTGGATTACTTTTATATGAAATTAAAACCATTATATTATAATTTAGGACCTAGTACTAAATTCTACACAAGTGTGGTTCACCTTTTAAGTTGGACACTATAATCCGTTTCCAACCACTGGTTCACATAAATTTATTAATACTATTTTACTTGTAAATAATATAACTACCTGTTAGGTATCATGCTTTTTATAGCCAATGTAAAGACATGGCTTTGCAATGTATGTTAAATTTAGGGTCTAACTGCTTTGCAGCATTACTGAAGAAGGAAGAGACGGACTGTGACACGCAGGCTGTGCCGGGCAGGACTTGTTCCGTGAGACTAGAGCACATGGTGATAAACATGGACCTCAGTTTATGCAAGATTGGTAATCAGATATACGAGTTCCAATCATGTCTTGAGAATGATAGTAGTGATTCAGACGAAGAATTAAATTCAAGAAAAGGAAAGGAATTCGGAAGTAAGTGCAATATCATCCTTTCTCTTAATATAATATTTAAAATAATACAAGTGTTGAATATTGCCGATTTATGGTAGAATTTAATTATTACCGTTATACCGTTGTCACATCACTATCGAATTAGTGTGGCAACCCAGAGAGTCTGTCGGTACGTGCGATTCGAGCACGTTGAACTTTTGAAAACTAGCCCAAGATTTATCGATAATTCGGGCTTCCCGAGCCAAGGCAGTGCATCAAGTCATCTAATTTCCATCTAAAAGCCGTTACGATTGCGTCTCGGCTTCTGTTCACCTGTATGTGCGTCTTAGTGGTAGGACTGAGGGTAATACTGTATCTGGATCCAGCACTGGGTAAGCCCAAGGAACTGCCTTCTCAAGATGCTGAGCTCCGCCTAAGAGATCTCCAGGTAAGCCGACACGCAATCTCATCATAAAGCCGTAACACCATAAATTCATGCATGTAAAATCACGGTAGTTGTGTGGACTCTCTTTTAATTCTACAGTCCACTTTGTCGCTATCGTTCAACAAGAAATAAATAGCTGAAGTTGCCATTGAGCACTTTAGCAAGTCAGATGTATGTTGGGTACATATTACAATGCCGAAGTTCAAAATACCGAATTTCATAAGACCTATGGATGGAAGGCCGAAAATTAAAATGTTGAATGTTTATTTGACCGAAAGTTTAAAATCCCGAAAGAACGTTTGACCGAAAGGATGAAATCCCGAAGACTAATCCCGAAGACTGTAATCCCGAAGGCTAGAATTCCTACAGTTCAAATGCCGAACGATTAAAATAGTACAACAAAAGGAGCGTTTTTTAGGGATATAAAAAAAAAACTAACCTAACCTAACCCGGCCGAGTCGGATCTGCTCTGAAAGGTGATTGATTCACCTCAACCTATTCTCAAACTTTAAATGATTCACCTTTCAGAGCAGATCCGACTCGGCCGGGTTAGGTTAGGTTAGTTTTTTTTTAATATCCCTAAAAAACGCTCCTTTCGTTGTAGTTATGATCATATTCTTAAAAGAAAAAAATTTTTTTTTTCATTGGCATTTTACTGACAATGGTTGACTTTCGGGATTATAAAATTTCGAGATTCAAAACTTTCGGGATTATAAAATTTCGAGATTTTAAACTTTCGGTATTATAAAATTGCGAGATTTTGGACTTTCAATTTTTCAAAATAGGTCTTTTGAGCATCGGTATATCGAATATCGGCTTTTTGTACTTTCGGTATTTTGATTTTCGGTATTTTGACCATCGGTATTTCAACTGTAGGTATTATGAACTTTCGGGATTGTAATACGTACCCCATCTGTTATACTAGTAATTTTAATATCCTAAGCCCACCTACCAACTCACAACAACTTTGGACACGTGATTCCACTCTGTCTCACACCAGATTTGTATTTAAATTTAAATAATAGGTAGACTGCCTGCCCATCGTACGTATCGTATAGTCTGCCCAGCGTACTAAAACAAAACCTAAATATGTCCACACACACTTCGTACACCTTTCTCCCTAAGTTTCTGCCAAATAAGATCATAGTTTACGTGATCAAATGATTTTGACAGGTCTAGGAAAAGGGCGTACACTTCTACTGTACCTGTGCACCAAAAATAGTTTTAATTCAGCTGTTTAATCGTAAGGAAAACGGATGTACAAAGATACATACATGCATGCATACAAACATACATACATGCATGCATACAAACATACATAATTCAACCTTCGGTATAGGTAGGTGCGTGCGTGTGTAATTGCAATTACTGAATATCGAACAATATCGAATGGTTCACCCTGTTTTCGCATAATTTTCTATGTACGAATTCTTTGTGGCATAATTTATAAAGCCATATTAGGCTTTATGCATAAACTGTTATCACACAATCCGATTTCGCTTCGTTTAATTACGCAGAATTACGTTAGTCCGCATAGTATACCTATAGTCATGTTTTTCATGATCCGAATCATGTCTACGCATAATTAAAATAACGATAAATTTATCTTGCTGAAAACTGTCGTGACAGATATGTATTGTCCCCTAACTAACCGATTTTTCTGGTCACAGTTAGATTTTTTGGCAGATTTTCGATTCTGTAAGGGTCGCAGTTCTAATCTAACCTAACCCACTTTTCGGGCAGGATTTCGGTTCTGTGAGGGTCGCAGTTCTAACCTAACCTTGCCCACCTTTCTGGCAGGATTTTGATTCTTTAAGGTACACTAAACTGACCCGGCCTACTATGCTGGCTTTCGTTTCGAACAATCGATAATATGCTAAATAAAATTATGTGTAAATATAAGGGGTCATAATAATAGTATGCGAACTAATTTCGGACTAACTCATTTAAATTTTAAATTATGCAAAATTAGGTTTCTGCTACATTTATTACCATTCGGCGAAAACTGAATATGATAAAGTATGTTATGCTAAAACAGTTTCGGACAATAAAGGTTATGCCAAATAGAGGGCACCCATTATCGAATATGTGCAAGTTTGATCGGTCGGACAATTCAAGTGACTGGTTTTTTTACATTAAGTATTACGGTGCAGATACCGTTCTGATTAATGTACATAATATAGTCTAAGATCCCGATATAGAACGACCTTCACCGAGATGTTTATTTGATGAAATGTATTTTATATTTAATTTAATATGTCAATAAATATATTGCATATGGGTTGCCTAACAAATTTTAGTCCAGGGTATGTTTAATTAATATTTTTTTTTTTTTTTTACATTTGATTATTAGATAAATTCTATACCAATCGAAAGTATGAAGCCCATAGAATATGCAAACGTTAGGTTGCCTATTCTTTTCCCGTCACAACTATCGGGTGCGAAAAATCAGTCCAGAATTCCGGTTGTCGAATTTTGAAAAGTAAAGTATTGCTGCGAGTGAATGTGTCCGACTGAAAGGTCCCAACCAAAACCATCCCATACGATAGAAGAGGACACAGCATAACAGCTGTTTGAAGTCCGCCCATTTAAAAAAAAAGTTCGCATGCTATTTGTGCTTGAAAATGGAAAGGATAGCGATAGACTCGTATATGCTGTACATCATTTTGGAGTACATTGTCGCTATAGATACAATAAATTCATGGTATAATAATATACTTACTCTAAGTTCCGAGTTTGGTTCCCAAGATGTGGGTACTTAATAACTATTTCTCTATTTTAATAATAAACTACTCCAAAATGATGTACAGCATATACGAGTCTATCGCTATCCTTTTCATTTTCAAGCACAAATAGCGTGCGCACTTTCTTTTTTTAAATGGGCGGACTTCAAACAGCTGTTATGCTGTTTCCTCTTCTATCGTATGGGATGGTTTTGGTTGGGACCTTTCAGTCGGACACATTCACTCGCAGCAATATTTTACTTTTCAAAATTCGACAACCGGAATTCTGGACTGATTGTTCGCAGGCAACCCTATACGACCGTGTTCATAATAAAATAATCTTTAATGTTATTTAATTTCAATTCAATAATCAGACCGTTGCAAAATGCTAGTATAGATTTACCTGTTTAAACCTGGCTACCCGATAGTTGTGACGGGAAAAGAATAGGCAACCTAACGTTTGCATATTCTATGGGCTGCATACTTTCGATTGGTATAGAATTTATCTAATAATCAAATGTTAATTTTTTTTTTTTATTATTAATTAAACATACCCTGGACTAAAATTTGTTAGGCAACTCATATGCAATATATTTATTGACATATTAAATTAAATATAAAATACATTTCATCAAATAAACATCTCGGTGAAGGTCGTTCTATATCGGGATCCTCTACTAATAGCACGCTATTATTATAGGTTCACTTGTAACTAAGTTATTAGTTACCTACTTTTATATTTATAATAAAAATAAATAAATAAATAATAAATAAATATTAAGGGACAATCATACACAAATCGACCTAGTCCCAAACTAAGCAAAGCTTGTACTATGGGTACTAGACGACGATATACATAATATATAAATACATATATAGATAACATCCATGACCCAAGAACAAATATTTTGCACAAATATTTGCCCCGGCCGGGATTCGAACCCGGGACCGCCGACTCAGTAGGCAGGTGTCTACCAACCGAGCCAAACGCGTCGTCAAAAAGCATTTATTTACTCCATAACAAAGTACATGGTAAATACGATTCAAAAGGTGTTTTTATACTCGCGTACTTTTATCTGTCAATTATAATTTCACAGACAAAATCACAAAAACGCACTTTTTGATCCTGTGCCAAAATTCTATACTCTATGGTACCCGCTTCAGAACTTAAATATAATCGGTTTCGGCCGGTTTCGGCCTAAAAATCATGTTTCGGCCAAAGGTTCGGTTTCGGCCAAAAAATAGCCGAACCTTTCGGCCGCGCCGAAACTTACAACATCGTGCTTTCGGGTCGCGTTCGGCTAACGTCGGGTGCGCTCGTCAGTCGGCACGGCTGGCAATATAGTGTCGCTCGTCTGACTCGACCGGCCGCTGAATCACTTCGCTCAGTGAAGTGACGCTTGTGTTTGTTCCCCGACTAATGGCAAGTAATTGACCGAGCAAGCGAAGCATTTCCGTTTCAGCTTGGCCCAAAATTCTTTCGTATGTCCGAATATATGGATGTCGCATTTCTCAACAGATTCTCATGAAATTTTGTGAGTAAGTTCGATAAGTATTTAGTATTTTTACGTTGATTCAGTGTATCGTTTTTTTTTTAATAGTGGAGATAGGGGGGTTGAAAATGTGTAAAATTTAAAATTTTAGCCATTTCTAAAAATGATCACGACTTATACATTTTACAGAGCCACTTATGAATTTATCATCTCATATAGTGTAATTCTAAAGGCAAATTTTCTTAGTTTATGAACAGATTGACGGATATTAGTGCGCAAGTCTACTTATTTCATTGAACGACTTTCAAATTAATCTTAGTTGCGTATGCCTGTACGTAATAAAATAGGTAAACTTGAATTATCCTTTCGAGGCTGGCTGATTTTGACTACAAAAATTAGAACTCAAAATATTGTAATTTTTTTTGTTGATAAACTTGTTTTATTTTATACCACATACAATTAACTGGTCGCTGGCACAGTTTTACGGTTAATGTAACATTTTCACTTTTTGAGTAGTTTCATCGACCCAAGGTCACTATGACAAAGTTAAAATTTCTTCAAATCTTTGAACCCTGTTCCTGTACTAGTGGCTCTATTAGCTATAGACTTCGCGAGTGTGGTTTTAACATTGCTGTTTATTTTTTACACTTTCAACTCCCATATTCTTTAAATTTCGAAAAACAGAATCGATGAATTATTATATGTACTTATGAAACGTACTCAAAATTTGATGAGAATCGGTTAAGAAATGCGACCTCTAGGTGAGAACAGCCGAAAAGCATCTGGACATCCAAATATCCGGACATACGAAAGAATTTTGGGCCAAGCTGAAACGGAAATGCTTCGATCGCTCGGTCAGTAAAACATGTTTCGGTCGGTCACTATTAAATATTCATAAGACATCTCTGTACTCAACTCTAAGAATTTCAAAAAAAGAACATCAGCATATTGATTTAAAAAAAATCAGCCGAGTGTTCAATGATTGGTTAAAATTACTTGTCTCAAAATGTAACCAATCGCGAGGCATCCGCCATGACCATCGCGATCATGTTTTTTTTAATAGGTCAGTTTTAGTTGAACGACAAAGGTTACAATAAAAATTGGGCAAGTGCGAGTCCGACTCGCGCATGAAGGGTTCCGTACCTATATATATGTATATATAGGTATAACAAGTTTGTTGTATGGGAGCCCCCCTTAAATATTTATTTTATTTTATTTTTAGTATTTGTTGTTATAGCTGCAATAGAAATACATCATCTGTGAAAATTTCAAGTGTCTAGCTATCACCGTTCTTGAGATACAGCCTGGTGACAGACGGACGGACGGACGGACTGACGGACGGACGGACGGACAGCGAAGTCTCAGTAATAGGGTCCCGTTTTTACCCTTTGGGTACGGAACCCTAAAAATTAAACTTCATAGTCCCCACTATGAAGTTTTATTTTTATTGTATGTTGTAATGAAGATTAAAGTAAAAAATGTTTTTCTGTGTTTTGCTCGTATTATTTTTATTGTATGTTGTAATGACGATTAAAGTAAAAAATGTTTTTCTGTGTTTTGCTCGTATGAAATGAAATAATAAGTAATAGTTGCAAATAGTAGAAGATTCTTAAAATCTCGTACCTTGCTTAGGCCACTCGGAAAGCCTCGTGACCTACACGCGGTACTCGTTGTTAAGAATCTTCTTTGTGCAACGATTGCATAAAATACTTACTATTCCTCCAGTTTGTAACAAACAATGTAATCAAATACTTGAAAATCAACTTAAACCTACTGCTAATTGTCGAATCTGAATAATCCTAAGCGTGTAAATGTAGTTCACGCGACAATACAATAATCTGGTATCTTGGAGCTGATCTGAGGATGGAGGCGGAAGGTGGTCGTAGCCGCGGCCGTTTTCGGGCACATTTTATTGGCCTTGACAAATAAGAAAATACAGTCAGATATGCAAGCGTGTCTCGAACAAACTTTTTTGATAAAACATATATCTTACGTACGTTATCAGGTAAGTGGACCATTAGGGAAGTGGACGTTCAGGGAAATGGACTTAATGAACCGACTGGACATTCCGGTAATAAGACCTAAAGTGCCGGAGGAGGGGGCATGACGAAATAATGTTTGAGGATGCCAATCGATTCTATTTTTTATTGGGATGGGCCTAACGACACTTAGACTGCTCTAAAAGTCAGAGACGACCGTCAAATTTTTCGGTCTCTTATGGAGCGCTAAAACGCTCCATACAAATGGCCACCTAATCGTGACGTCATTATATTTTTATAGGTACCAATATTTGTGTGGAGACACTAAGTAATTTCCCAACAACTCCCCTATGAAAATGAAAATGAATGAAAATGAAAATGAAAAATTTATTGATAACATTCGTTACAGGTCATATTCTTATTACATTTGTTTAATATGTAGGTATAATTTAAATAATTATAGTTTATCAGTTATATTAATCATTTTAATAATTATATATAATTAATGTTTATGTATTTATTCAAACTTTATTGCACATTAAGACACATAGGTATAAAATGGTGGACCATGTCATGAGGCATTCTCTACTAGTTAACCATAAGGCAAAACATTATAATCATAATTTTATTATCGTATCTGATTTTCACCTAGCATTTATAAAATGTTATTATTCATATTGGTTCCTACGGAAAAATATTCATCTAAGTCATAAAACTGAGACGTTAGTAACCATTTTTTTAACCTTATTTTAAAATTGTGAGAGGAAGGTGCATCTCTAATGCTTTTCGGTAGATGGTTATATATCCGTGGACCGAGTATGTAGGCAGATCGCCCGCTTTTTTTTAGTTTGTGAGGTACGGATGCGAGGCAGCCTGCGTCTTTGTTGCTACGGAGATGGTGATTAGCGTTTGCTTGTTTCGTAGTAAACTTATCAAGGTTGTTATAAGTAAATATTGCTATTTGTTGGATAAGTACACAAGGAAGCGTGAGTACACTGTACTCTGTAAAGTACCGACGAGCAGACACGTCGTCAGGAACGCCGGCAATTGCTCGTACGGCACGTTTTTGTAACGTGAATACCCGACGCCATTCGGCGGCTCCGGCCCAGAGCTCCGTTCCGTACGATATGAGCGCGTGCACGGTCCAAAATAGCAGCTCCTGACGACGTCCCTGGTCGCGGTACTAGCGAGACGCTTTAATGCGTAGCATGCGCTGCCGAGCCTCGCACACAGGTGGTCGATGTGCACATCCCACTTTAGACTACTGTCGATAAAGAAGCCCAGCAGTTTCATGTCTCCTACTTGACGGACAGTGTCATCCCCGGCATACGCCGTCATGGACTGAGATGCATGACCGTTTAAATTAAATCTCATGACGAAAGTTTTATCTTTATTGAGGGCCAAGCCATTTGTTTCAAACCAATAACACAGCTGTTTAAGGGTGTTATTGACGTTCGTTTCCAACTGCGCTAGGGACGTGCCGGTGACAACAGCCGTCACGTCGTCCGCGTACATGAAAATGCAGCACTCTTTTATGACTTGTGGGAGATCATTAAGTAGGATGCTGAAGAGGGTGTTAGAAAGGCAGGATCCCTGCGGTACCCCTAGCTGGTTCGTCATTTCAACAGACTTGACACGACCGCTATCACCAACGACCACTTGACATCTATCGGACATGAATGACAATAGCAGTGCCAGTGCCGGACCCCGAATACCGTAGTGGCTAAGTTTTTGTGCGATGAGTCCATGGTTTGCGGTGTCAAAAGCACGTGAGAGGTCGCAACACACTACCGCGACCTGCAGTCCGGCCTCTCGCGCGCTCAATGTCCGCCATACCACTTCGCGTACTAGATCTGTAGTCGAGCGGTTCTGCCGATATGCGTATTGTTTGTCGGATATTGTTTGCTGTGGGAACCAGAAGGATAGTAATCTAGTGTCGATTCCAACTTCTAGGATTTTACTGATTGCTGGTACTAGTGATATAGGGCGATAAGACTTTAGGGCCGTCTTGGCGCCTTTGCCTTTGTACAACGGGGCAATTTTAACTTTTTTTAGGCTGTCGGGCACAGTTCCTTGTCGTATACAGTAGTTATATAACTCAGATAATACAAAAGACAGCGCAGGGCCCACGTATCGAAGGATACTGGCTGAGATGTCGTAGATGTCAGTGCTGTTTTTCGGTGCGATGTGGATTTTTAGTATTGATTCTACTTCATGGGATGTAAATAATCTAAATCTCAAAGAACAGTCGCACTCAGGGATATTAGTAGCTATAGCGGACAATGAGCGCTGGACGTTCGTTGCCGGCGCACCGCATGCAGTGGCTGCACTTATAAATTCAGTGTTAATTGCGTCAACTGCATGTTTTTTAGAGATGAAAGCTAAGCCACGACTGTCCTTAATGACATCTGTGTAGTCCGCGCGTTCGTGACATTTGCGTCCCAATTCTTTATTGATAACTCCCCACATTTTCTTGCACTTGTTCGGGGCGTTATTTATTAGGGCGCTGTAATAATCAGTACGCTTGCGTTTCAACATTGATATATATTTAGAATTGATGCTATTATACATGTCTGAAATATGGTTATAAGAGGGGAATTTCTCTTTTAGTACTGAGATGTCGTGAAGGAGTAGTTTTGTGTTCCATACTTCTTCGTCGATCCAGGGATATTTAGTTACATTTGCATTGGGTAATTTAATCGGAAAACACGTATCAAATTTATTAATTAATATATTTAAGAGCGATACAGCTAGGGATACGCAGTCGTTGCGACTATTTACAACAACCTCAGGCCAGTCAATAGATTCTAACGCAGTATAGAAACTATATTTGTTATGTGTATTATAAATGCGTTTAGGTATTGATGCGCATTCTACGGGCGACTTGTTTACGATTGTTATCTTTTGTGCCGTATGATCGCTGAGTCGGGTGATAACGGGGACGCTGCACACACGGTCGGTACAAATATTCGAATATGCGTGGTCTAGTAAGGTCGAGCTATTATTGCAGGTACGTGTAGGGAAGTTTATATGTTGATTAAAATTATGACATGATAGAATATCTAACACTTGTTTTTTGCAAGGTGTGTTTGAAAGAAAGTCTATATTAATGTCACCTACTATGATAGCAATAAGATTCTCTGAGTTTATTTTCGATAGAAGCGCTTTTAATAAGATCAGAAAATCCTGATCGCTTGTACAGTTAGAATGGTAGATTCCGACAATTAAAATATCGTAGTCCAAAAGGTGGGTCGCACACACATCGAAAACCTGTTGAACGGACATACTAGTAATGTCTGGCCTATTAAGAACCCTAATACCAGATCGCACAAAGATGCAGCTCCCTCCGTGTAAAATTGATGGCCTACAATAATATGATATCAGGTCATAGTTATGTAATGTTACAGAGATAATCTCGTCATCCCGCAGCCAGTGTTCTGTTAGTACAAGCACGTCACATTTTAAATCGTTACACAACAGCACTTCGAGTGATTTAGTCTTATTATTAAGGCACCGAATGTTTTGATGGCACACCGTGAGGAGGTCGGTCGACGTCCGCGGAGGCCGTGTGTCCGGCGGCGCGCTCCCACGAGCCGGCTCCGCTGCGCACAAAGCATCCTTTTTCTCTTGTTGCATCTGAAGATCCCTTATTTTACTTATTTTGGCCTGGGGCACAGTTGTCAGAGGGAGGCTCTGCCTCCCTGGGACGGAGAAAGGGCCTCCATTCAGATATACTGGTGTTTACAGGCCATACAGATGTTGAGAGAAACTTTTCGTATACGGCAGCTGGGATGCCAATCTTGAATGAGTTGTAAGTATCCCGTTTAGATTGGATTTTTTCAGCTGTGTACTGAACGCCGTTATGAATGCTTTTCAAGTGGTTAATGACACTATCCGGTGTTGTGTCCGTCTTAAAATAACATCCGTGTAAGTATTTATGCATCTCCACCCCCTTTAGAGAAATGTCAGTGGCAGTCCCCTTTATAACTGCTGAAATTTTAAGATTTTTTCGCCGCTGATAGCGGCTTTGAACGGGTTGGAAGCCATCGTCGCATGTTTGGGGTTCGTGGTCAGTAATTCGATAATCATGACCTGCTGTCCTGCTAGTGTCATTCGACAATGCATTATTTATTGAAATATCTGTCGGGTTCAAGGTACTCGAAGAACAGTTGTCAGTTTTTAACATATTCGTTGTTATTTTGGCGGCGGCCATACTTTGTTGCGGTTCATGTTTCGCTGGCTGGTCCGTTCGTTTAGTACGCTTTTGTTGATTAGCCTGCGTAGCTATCTTCTCTTTCGTTCGTGTAGCCGCGGGTCGCTGTATGCGGCTAGGTGCCTGCGCGGGAGCAGGACGGCTAGTCGGTGTCGACGAGTTACTTGTCGATATCTGAGTCGGTGGCGCATGCGCAGCTCTCTGTTCACAATTATTGACCACTTTACTGGAATCCACGATATTTTTCGCCAAGATAACGGTTTTTAAATCGCATAATTCACTGCTTAAACTGTCTATTTTATTAAACAATACACTAAGTTTTTGTTCAAATGGTTTTAGGGCACTTATTAATAGTGATTTGAGTTGTTCAACGTCGTTTCGCGACATTGTTTTAATTTTAACTCGTTAGCGTGAGCGAACGTGATGTTGGGTCTACCGCCCGCAACCCGCGAATCGCCCTATTATTGATATTGATAAAAAACACATACAATTAAACAAACCAACTTGTATTTCAGGTCCAGCTCGATTGGTGAATGAAGAAGGACAAGCAAAAGCAAATGAATCTAAAACTTCACTCCAAAAAGGAAAAGAAATACGGAAAAGGAAAATTATGCCGAACTCGAACAAGAGACCTCTCCAATGTAGTTATTGTAGCGCCATGTTTACATATAAGTCTCAGCTACTTCGTCACATTAGAACACACACTGGCGAGAAACCTTTCAAATGTTGTCAGTGTAGCTCCACGTTTTCAGAAAGCGGCAGTTTACAAATTCACCTTAGAAAACACACGGGCGAGAAGCCATATAAGTGTAATCATTGTACCTCCACGTTTACAAAAAGCGTTAATTTAAAAGCACACCTTAGGACACACACTGGCGAGAGGCCATTCAAATGTGAACAATGTACTTCTATGTTTACAGATAAGTCTAATTTACGAGTTCACCTTAGGACACACACTGGCGAGAAGCCATATAAATGCTCTCATTGTAGCTCCACGTTTACACTAAACGGTACTTTACAATCTCACCTTAGATTACACACTGGCGAGAAGCCATATAAGTGTAATCATTGTACCTCCACGTTTACACAAAGGGGTAGTTTAAAAGCTCACCTTAGGACACACACTGGCGAGAGGCCATATAAGTGCTATCGTTGTAACTCTACGTTTAAACAAAGCAGTACTTTAAAAGTTCATCTTAGTACACACACTAGCGAGAAGCCATTCAAATGTGATCATTGTTCCTCTATGTTTAGAAATAAGTTTAATTTACGAGTTCACCTTAGGACACACACTGGCGAGAGGCCATATAAGTGCTATCGTTGTAACTCTACGTTTGCACAAAGCAGTACTTTAAAAGTTCATCTTAGTACACACACTAGCGAGAAGCCATTCAAATGTGATCATTGTTCCTCTATGTTTACAAATAAGTTTAAATTACGAGTTCACCTTAGGACACACACTGGCGAGAGGCCATATAAGTGTAATCATTGTAGCTCCACGTTTACACAAAGCGGTAGTTTAAAAGCTCATCTTAGAACACACACAGGCGAGAAGCCATATAAGTGCAATCATTGTAGCTCCACGTTTAGGCATAAATCTTCTTTATTATTGCACCTTATAACTTGTACTGGCGAAAAACCTTTCAAATGTAGTCAGCATTTTCACACTGGCGAGAAGCCATTTATGTGTGATCATTGTACCTCTATGTTTACAAATAAGTCTAATTTACGAGTTCATCTTAGAACACACACTGGCGAGAAGCCATATAAGTGCAGTCATTGTACCTCCGCGTTTGCACGTAGTGATAGTTTAAAAGTTCACCTTAGGACACACACTGGCGAGAAGCCATTCAAATGAGGTCATTGTACATCTATGTTTACAGTTAAGTCTAATTTACGAGCTCTTCTTAAAACACACTGTGGCGAGTTTCCATACAAATTCAAGCATTGTAGCTGCAATGTTAAATATAAGTCTTCTTTTCTAAGGCACCTTAGAACACACAGTGGCGAGAAACTTTTGAAATAGTAATAATAACCAAGTAGCCAAAATTATTCACCAGCAACTTGCTCTTCGATACGGTCTTGTGGGGTCTGAGGTCCCGTATTACAAGTACGCACCGATGCCAGTTCTCGAGAATGGCCGTGCCACGCTCTATTGGGGTCGATCTATCATCAGTCATCACGGACAGGACTATTGTAGTGTCGGACTGCGTTGGGGATGAGCTCTCAGGGGAGCTAGAAATAGGCAGCAAGAGGTACTATGATATCTTTTTTATTGGAAAGCTAGTTGAAGACTGACTATACATTTTTACAATTGACGGATGTCACGCGTCTTATTCTAATATTAAAAACGTATTTTTTTTTATACCAGTGGCCAACACCACTGAAAGTGAAGTCCAAACCTTCACAGTAGCCAATAAGCCTGATATCGTGTTGGTAGATCGATCCAAGCGCCAGGCAGTTCTCGTCAACATCACCATCCCGCATGACGAGAACCTCGTGAAGGCCGACAAGGACAAACTCAGAAAATATCTTGACTTGTGTAGTGTTATTAGAACGTAAAAATAGTTATAATAATACTATAGAATATAAGAAAGGAGACTTAGTGTAAACGAGGATAGAAGTTATTTAGGTTAATTTATATCTAGGACCATTTGAAGCAATTGATGTCGAAAACTCAAATGTAACAATAATATATACAGTAAAATGAAGGAATTAACTATTGTTTTATTATATATATTTATTAGCGAGGTGGTTAACGCGCTGGACCGGCAATACAGAGGTACCGGGTTCGACTCCCGGTCTCTTCCACCAGGTAACTCCTTTTTCAGTTTTTCTTTAAGCTTTGATCTATGTATCAATGATTTATTCCTTATTCTTTCACTACAGTGTACTATATATTGAATACAGAGATCAAAGCTTAAAGAAAAATTGAAAAAGGAGTTACCTGGAGGAAGCGACCGGGAGTCGAACCCGGTACCTCTGTATTGCCGGTCCAGCGCGTTAACCTTTTGACCGCCACAGTCGGCTGTGGCCGTCAACAAAAAATCGTGCCCCTGACGCCACGTCGGCCACAGCCGTCTAAATTTCAATGATCAAAAACTTTGTAATTCTAACCGCTACAAGTATTTTTCAATCCCTGTTGATTTTGGGGCACATCTTTTTTTTTTACTCTGGCGTCAGTGGCACGGTAAATTGCTAGACCGCTTGGCGGTCAATAGGTTAACCACTTCGCTACCCTTACTCAAAGTAACCTGTCGAATTTTTATTTGAAAGGTTTTTACATCTCGTTAATATTCACATCTTACCGCACCACTATACAGCAGTGAAGGAGCAAGCGAGAGCGGGCGCTGTTATTTTATAAATTTATGAAACATGTAATGTCTCTCTCTAATTTAAAAAGGAGTTAAATTTTTCTTTAAGCTTTAATTTTTGTGTCAACGGTTTAAATTAAACTGTGTATACCCAGATTTAAAAAATATGACATTACATGTTACATACATTTATGAAAATTGTTTTTATGTAAAAAAAAAGCTATAAGATCTAGTGGTATCCCCCGTAGCCCTGTATTAGGTAAGTTTATTCAGAAATAAATGAAGTTTCGCAAACTACGGGTGTATCATTTATTATAACAGCTCTCGCCACCGCACTTGGCGCACGAGGCGACCGCCATGATGGAAGTTGACTCGACGATCATTGTACCGATAATAGATTTGACAAACGGTCATAGCAAAGAGCCTCGAGAAACACCTTAGGAGACCCGCTAGATGGCTGGATCAAGGGTGACATTCAGAAGGCAGTACTCTTGGACACGGCGCGCATCGTCAGGAGGTCCCTCTACAGTCCTAAGCCAAGCCACCTGACCACAAAACCTGTAGGTAGCTTGGCACTGACTCTCAGCCGGCGGCCCATAACCTTTTAATGGAAATTAAGGGGAAATAAGATCAGCGTTCAGATTGACTCTAGGTCCATGGATTGACTAATATGTTTTATTGAAGTGCATATTTTTCAGTACCTGACAGTATTTTATTCTATTCTATTTTTTTTTAAATGGCAACCGGTCACAGTTAAGCGACCATTACTGCCAATGTCTCGTTGCCAATCGCACTAGGCGACTAGATAGAGGATTGATACCACGTTGTACGGTGAGTTGAAAAAATCGTGCTTTTTGTAAAGTGATAGCGATTTACAAAAAACCACGCGGACTATCGGGCCTTGACCCAGGAAGGGCTATGAACGCTTCTAGTTGAATTCTTCATTAGCTATTCACTCATACGTTAGATCACTGCACAATACGCTATCAATACTTCACATTGAACAACTAAAATAAATAAATAATGAACAACGAAACTTAAACGCATGCGGCCATCTTGAGACACGAACCGGAAGTAGACAGTAAACGTATAAAGTAAAGACCTTTCATAGTTATGTTGGCAGTATTTTATTAATCTAGATGAAGGAATCTAGCCAACATTATAAAATAATCTAACACCCTACCCTAGGTTACAGTGCGACCAAAAAGAGTAGAAATTAAAAAGTGGCAATACTGTAGCGTCCTCCCCGTTTGCTTAGATTGATTAGAAAGGGACGACACTACAGTGTTGCCACTTTTTAATTTCTACTCTTTTTGGTCATACTGTAGGTTTTATCAAGTGTTTATATTTTATACATTTATTTTTACTTTTAATTTAACTTTATATGAATACGTTATCACGTAATTATTACATGAATTTTGGTGTAAATAAGCGGAATCTGATGTTAGAAAGAAACAGCCGTTATGTGGGTTGATAAAAAAAGAAGTTTTATACGCGGTTTAATAGTTTTAGTTTGCAATTAATGATGGGTTATACTGCTTCATCAAAAAATTGAGAACCTAAAAGTGTGAGGGATGAATTTGATTTTCCTACCATATTTTTCAAAAGGATTACTAATGTTTGGCAAAAAACGTTCCCCAAAGTATCACATCGCAAACTTTGTTTCCCAAATTTTCATATTACAGTATTTTCATATTTCATATTATTTTTATTTTACAGTTTGCAAACATTTTGTTTAGCAAGTGGTTGCTTAGCAAATAATTACTTGTCAAGTTTTACTTTCCCAATTATTTTTTTTGCAAATATATCGTTTGGCATAACATTCTTATCTCAAAATATTACATGGCAAACGATTTATATCCCAATTTGAGTAGTGAGCTGGGTTTTCGCTGGTGCTGCGTAAAACGCGCATCCCGGCAAATTTAGTCGCTCCGCTATACAATATACATGGTCACAATGCAAACCTAACCTAAAGTTTTGGGACCCATTTTGACGCTCCGCTCGCTTCGCTCGCTCCGCTATACATGGTCACAAAACAAACCTAACCTAACCTACAGTTTTCGGTTTTGGGACCCATTTTGACGCTCCGCTCGCTTCGCTCGCTCCGCTCGCTTCGCTCGCTCCGCTATACATGATCACAAAACAAACCTAACCTAACCTACAGTTTTCGGTTTTGGGACCCATTTTGACCCACTACTACCACCCCCATCGTTATTTATCTAAGTCCTAAAAATTGTGTCCATTGCCAAACTCTTGCTATAAGTTGAGCACGGGAAGTGATAAATTTGGGAAAAAAAATTGCCATATAATTTATGAGAAAATGAAACATTTGCTTAATAAGCATTTGCTTAATAAAATCTTGACGAAGTGAAATTTTGGGAAAAGATGATTTGACCAAATGAACACAATGGGAAATGTAACTTTGCTAGACATGCATTTGGGAAATGAAACTATTGCGATAAGTTATTTGAGAAGTCATATTTGGGAAACATAATTTGCCAAACGGAAGTATACCTTTTCAAAAACTACCAAACGCATGCATCTATTTAATGTGGTAACATTTTAGATAAAAGTCAGATTCGTTGATGTTATCGTTATGTTATTGTCATAAGTTGATGGATGGATTCTTAGAGTAAGGAATATAATCTAAGGATGGATTGGACTGAAGACATTATTACTGAAAATGACTTATGGAAGATAAAATAAACTAATGAAGAGGCAGTATGGCCTATGGGGTTAGCCTGTCCGGAAGGACGAATTAAAAAAAAAAAAAAAATGGATGGATTGGATGTCATTGTCTATTGTCTTGTCAATCAAATGCGAAGTGCCGTGTGTTGTTTTATTTACCGCTTTGGATCTTAATTTTTGTTTGCAAGAAATTTAATTCACGTCTTAAGGCCGAAGAAGTTAATAGCAGTATCCTCATAATATCTTAATAAATGTAATTGGAAAGTTACTCATCACATAGAATCGCAGTAGCCGAATGTAACTAAGTAACTGATTTTAAGCGAGGATAGTTGTTAACAGTTGCCGACGATGCTGCTGGAGGGTCGGGACACGGGTGTGTAACTTTCATATTTTGTCAACTGGCGACCCGCCCCGGCTTCGCACGGGTGCAACGCTATATCATGCATGTATTATACATATAAACCTTCCTCTTGATTCACTCCATCTATTTAAAAAACCGCATCAAAAAAATAAGCATACATAGGGTCAGAGAGACAGCAGGAAGCGACTTTGTTTTATACTATGTAGTGATGCTTATAATGCGCGTATGTATGATTTCATATAGTTTAATAATGTCGTTTATAATACACAATATAAACAACATTCCAAAATAATATAATACTTGTCCTTGCCTTGCCTCGCTGTACCTCAGTGTTACTGTTTCTTTTTTTGATAGCGATATTGTTGTCTTGTGAACCTTTATCTACACAGGCACATTGTTACCAATGAATGTTTCATCTATGGGAGTTATACATATACAATGTAAGTTATAGCATATGGGATTAAACCAAGTGTTATAAATAGCTATAAGTTTACACTAGTAGAATTTACTGCTTTAATAAATGTAATTGGCTATGAGTTCAGTTTGATCATCAAATTGAGGAATAATGTATTGTCACTTGATATTGTTCTAGCATCTGTTATTCACTCTCTGGAGGTCGCATGTGTGAAGCACGAGCCGGAGTGGGACAGTGACGGTGCTGACTATGAGCTGAGCGAGGAGCACGAGCCGGGACCCGTTGTGCTGAAGGAGGAGTTGGAGCTGGGCCCCGTGGTGCTTCAGCCGCCCGATGCGGTCTACACCCTCCGAGGTCAGCTACTTGACTATCACTATATTGCTTGACCCTTAATAATATGTACAATCAGATGGGAAGCCAGCATTAGTTGTAATCCGTATTCACTATTGAATTAGCATATCACTACAACATTCAAATCAGTGGTTAGGGACCTGCAGGGCTCGTGAGTTATCCCTGTGGCCTGGATTACTTTTACATGAAATTAAAACCATTATATTATAATTTAGGACCTAGTACTAAATTCTACACAAGTGTGATTCACCTTTTAAGTTGTACACTATAATCCGTTTCCAACCACTGGTTCACATAAATTTATTAATACTATTTCACTTGTTAGATATCATGCTTTTTATAGCCAATGTAAAGACATGGCTTTGCAAAGTATGTTAAATTTAGGGTCTATCTGCTTTGCAGCATTACTGAAGAAAGAAGAGACGGACTGTGACACCCAGGCTGTGCCGGGCAGGACTTGTTCCGTGAGACTAGAGCACACGGTGATAAACATGGACCTCAGTTTATGCAAGATTGGTAATCAGAT
Organism: Apotomis betuletana; assembly: GCA_932273695.1. Classification (NCBI taxonomy): domain Eukaryota; kingdom Metazoa; phylum Arthropoda; class Insecta; order Lepidoptera; family Tortricidae; genus Apotomis; species Apotomis betuletana. The sequence goes on from OW026322.1 coordinate 13,863,092, forward strand.
ATACGAGTTCCAATCATGTCTTGAGAATGATAGTAGTGATTCAGACGAAGAATTAAATTCAAGAAAAGGAAAGAAATTCGGAAGTAAGTGCAATATCATCCTTTCTCTTAATATAATTTTTAAAATAATACAATAAATAAATAGCTGAAGTTGCCATTGAGCACTTAAGCAAGTCAGATGTATGTTATACTAGTAATTTTAATATCCTAAGCCCACCTATCAACTCACAACAACTTTGGACATGTGATGCCACTCTGTCTCACACCAGAATCGTATTTAATTTCATAGATAGACTGCCTGCCCCCGTACCTATCGTACATGATTATAGTCTGCCCACCGTACCAACACATAACCTAAATATGTCCACACACTCTTCGTACACCTTTGTCCCTAAGTTTATGCCAAATCAGATCATAGTTTACGTGATCAAATGATTTTGACAGGTCTAGGAAAATGGCGTACACTCCTACATCATAAGCATCTATGGATGCGAGGTACCGAACCTGTGCACCAGATTGGAATTAATTGTAATTAGTGAATATCGAATATTATCGAATGGTTCACCCTGTTTTCGCATAATTTTCTATGTTCGAATTCTTTGTGGCATAATTTATATAGCCATATTAAGTTTTATGCATAAGCTGTTGTCGCAAAATCCGATTTCGCTTAGTTTAATTACGCAGAATTACGTTAGTCCGATTAGTATATAGTCATGTTTTTCATGATCTGAATCATGTCTACGCATAATTAAATTAACCATAAATTTATCTTGCTGAAAACTGTCGTGACAGATATGTATTGTCCCCCATCTAACCGATATTTCTGGTCACAGTAAGATTTTTTTGGCCTGTTTTCGATTCTGTGAGGGTCGCAGTTCTAACCTAACCTTGCCCACCTTTCTGGCAGGATTTTGATTCTTTAAGGGACACTGAAATGACTCGACCTACTTTGCTGGCTTTCGTTTCGATCAATCGATAATATGCTAAATAAAATTATGTGTAAATGTAATCGGTCATAATAATAGTATGCGAACTTAATTTCGGACTAACTCTTTTAATTTAAATTATGCAAAATTTGGTTTCTGCTACATTCATTACCATTCGGCGAAAACCAAATATGACAAGTCTGTTATGCTAAAACAGTTTCGAACAATAAAGGTTATGCCAAATAGAGGGCACCCATTATCGAATATGTGCAAGTCTGATCGGTCGGACAATTCAAGTGACTGGATTTTTTGTTACTAGGGAGCAGATACCCTTTTGATTAATGTACTTAACACGCTATTATTATGAGTTCACTTGTAACTATGTTATTAGTTTTTATAAATTTATGAAACATGTAATGTCTCATTTTTTTAATGTGGGTACACCACATTTTTTATTTAAACTATGAATACAAAGACACACATAAAAAAATGAGACATTACATGTTTCATAAATTTATAAAAACTAACAGCGCCCTCTCTCGCTTGCTCGTTCACCACTGTAAAGTGGTGCAGTAAGATGTGAATATTAACGTATTTGTCGTCCCTCCTATGCAATATTAATATGAAATGCTAATTGCTGGGTTCACATATACAAATGGGCGACATGAATATATATAAAGTACACATTTATTATCATTAGAATGGAAAGATGAGTCGACCAATTTTATTCCACTCTTAACTCAATTATGTGTAACCAAATAATATGAGGTCGTGCCTCACTCCTGTGGCTGTGCCACACACATACATGATTCGGTTTTACCTGGTGCCTTTCCATATCTAAATTGCCTCTGTGTGGTTGCTAACCCACTTACACTGCAGAGGTACTCTCATGATAATCAATGGCTATGCACCTCCAGTTGGGCAACGGTCGACTTGCTCCGGTCTAGTCAGGGTACAATCCTGGTGACTCCAATCATATTTTGCTCATTAGTCACTTAGCCGGACGGGGAGGCTTTGCCTCCCCGGAGACCTCCACCTTCCCCATAGTCTCGCCTCGGTTGCTCCAACTCAGTCGACCGTGCCAGTGTGTTCCCGGACACACCTCACATGCATGGGAGCTCCAGGCTTCCCTGTCCAATGTCCTTGACTACCAAGTGTGCTGTGCACTGCAAGATTGGACTAATACTAACAGAAAGAACGATATGCTTTAACCGTCTCCTCATCTTTCCACCTTATGATGCACTTTTAGGTCGACATAATAATAAGGCAAAGTAAACACTCACCTGGTGTTCTCTATGGGACATAGGCCTCCTAGAAGCTCGTAGCTTCTAACTTGTCTTACGACCACGATTCCTGCTCCACTCTTTCTCGTGTTCACGGCAGCTACACTCCCGCCATCTTTCTACCACAGTACCAACATGCAAAAAGTTAGTCAAAGCCAAGCATGGTGTTACCACACTACAAAATATAGATTGACATTACTAGTGTTGATACATACCGATTGTTACATGGCGAATCGCGCTGCGCGCGACAGTATTCACATAGAGGTCGCTAAGGTGTAAAAACCTTTCAAATAAACAATGCAAAGATCGACACACAAAGCATAAGGAAAGATTCGTCAGGTCTACGTGGAGCGAGGGTAGCGAAGTGGCTAACGCGCTGGACCGGTAATCCAGAGATACCGGGTTCGATCCCCGGTCCCTTCCACCAGGTAACTCCTTTTTCAATTTTTCTTTAAGCTTTGATCTTTGTATTCATAGTTTATGTTATTAGTTACCTACTTTTATATTTATAATAAAAAGCATTTATTTACTCCAGAACCAAGTAATGGTAAATACGACTCAAAAGGTGTTTTATACTCGCGTACTTTTATCTGTCAATTATCGGCCGGGTGCATGACGTCAGCGCCACCTAGTGTTCACAACTTTGGGGGCTCTGTCAAAAGTGTTAAACGGACGCAAGAAAATTATGGTAACAAATTGAAAATATTGATTGTAGAGCACCTAACAAGTGCGAAATCTGTTTGTTTTTAATGTGAAACACATTTGGTTCTTAGCTTTATTGAAGAAAGTAATTATTATATGTGTGTTTAGTATTATTATGTCAATTTACGTCTTTGTTGTTTCCTTACAAATTAAAGGAAATAAATAATGTTTTATTATGTTTGTTTCCAGATAATTGAAAAATTACTATTATTTTCAAAACTGGCTTCCAAAGCATCGGTCAGAACATAAGGTTTCAGCCTCAAACCGAGAGTAAAGGGAAGCTGTTAGTTTTGGCACATTAATAAACAAAAAATAAGTAACATTTACAAATAATAGTAATTCTACATTTCATATTATTGAAACTAGAAGTGGACCGAATATTCGGTTGCTATCCGGTCTCCGGCCTATCCGGCCCTTATTTTAATATCCGGCCGGATACCGGATAGCACCGTGCTATCCGGCCGGATACCGGATAGTAAACTTGCTTGATTTTGGGGTAAAACTGGAATGTACTGCACTACTACTACAATTTGCACGTGTACTATTGAACGAAGTTACTTCGCAATGACATAATAAAACTCGTTTCGAACCTAGAAATGTGTCCGTGCGAACGTTCACTACGAAACAGGACAAAACCTGCGCGACGCGCACCTGTAAAACTCAAAATGTAGGTATAGTTCCGCCGGCCGGACATACGGCCGGTGGTTAGGCCAAATATCCGGTATCCGGTATCCGGCCAAACAACTATCCGTTGCATCTCTAATTGAAAAATTGTAATCATTCTATCATAATATTATTATTGCACTAAATAGATAAAAACATGTTCAGTTTAATACACTTACTTTATTCGTGGTTCGATTCCCGGTCCCTTCCACCAGGTAACTCCTTTTTCAATTTTTCTTTAAGCTTTGATCTTTGTATTCATAGTTTATGTTATTAGTTACCTACTTTTATATTTATAATAAAAAGCATTTATTTACTCCAGAACCAAGTAATGGTAAATACGATTCAAAAGGTGTTTTATACTCGCGTACTTTTATCTGTCAATTATTGGCCGGGTGCATGACGTCAGCGCCACCTAGTGTTCACAACTTTGGGGGCTCTGTCAAAAGTGTTAAACGGACGCAAGAAAATTATGGTAACAAATTGAAAATATTGATTGTAGAGCACCTAACAAGTGCGAAATCTGTTTGTTTTTAATGTGAAACACATTTGGTTCTTAGCTTTATTGAAGAAAGTAATTATTGGAGCGGAGCGAGCGAAGCTCCCATGGATCGACTCGAATGGACTTTGTAACAATGCGCAGATCTCAGCGAGTTCTCAACCGATTTTAGAAATTTTTGTTTTAAAATGCAAAAATTAAATTTCGCTAGGTCGTGACGAAGAGAAAATTTCGAAAAAAAAAAAAAAAAAAAAAACCGCTCCAATCTATGGTGCAAGCTTAGCCGGTGGCTGACTCTGCATCGACCTAGTTATGTTTGTTTCCAGATAATTGAAAAATTACTATTATTTTCAAAACTGGCTTCCAAAGCATCGGTCAGAACATAAGGTTTCAGCCTCAAACCGAGAGTAAAGGGAAGCTGTTAGTTTTGGCACATTAATAAACAAACAATAAGTAACATTTACGAATTATAAGTAATTCTACATTTCATATTATTGAAACAAGAGGTGCACCGAATATTCGGTTGCTATCCGGTATTCGGCCTATCCGGCCCTTATTTTAATATCCAGCCGGATACCGGATAGCACCGTGCTATCCGGCCGGATACCGGATAGTAAACTTGCTTGATTTTGTGGTAAAACTGGAATGTACTGCACTACTACTACAATTTGCACGTGTACTATTGAACGAAGTTACTTCGCAATGACATAATAAAACTCGTTTCGAACCTAGAAATGTGTCCGTGCGAACGTTCACTACGAAACAGGACAAAACCTGCGCGACGCGCACCTGTAAAACTCAAAATGTAGGTATAGTTCCGCCGGCCGGACATCCGGCGGCCGGATACCGAATATTCGGCCGGTGGTTAGGCCAAATATCCGGTATCCGGCCAAATAACTATCCGTTGCATCTCTAATTGAAAAATTGTAATCATTCTATCATAATATTATTATTGCACTCTGATTGCACTAAATAGATAAAAACATGTTCAGTTTAATACACTTACTTTATTCTTCTAGCAACAGCGATCCAATTCATTTTCTGATCTTGTTTCCAACTCGGTGTAGGAAAGCATAACATTTGCAATTGCTGTTTCGTGACCCATTTTATTTCAGTTTATTATTTTATAGTAGAAAACGTAAGCATTAAGTGAAAAGTATGATGTTTGACAGAAACAGAGAGGCCAAAGTTACCACTTTTGGCCACATCAAGCGCTGCGATCAATTTCGCTTTCCCTACGCGACCCCTGCACCCGGCTAATATTTTCACAGACAAATCACAATAACGCACTTTTTGATCCTGTACCAAAATTCTATAGTCTATGGTACCCGCTTCATATTTGATTTAAAAAAAAGCAGCCTATTGACAACGTTTCATATTTTGCTAATCGAAAACCAATCCTAGAATAACGTGTAAAGAGCGCAAAAAAAATATTTAGGATTTTTTTTAGCTCATATTTTTCCAAAAAATCTACAAAATATGTTAAACCGGAAGTTGACGTCGTTGCTGGACTTGAGGGCTTAAGCCTCCGATGGAATGAAAAAAAAACTCCGATCCGGTTGTCACGTTTGAAAGCTTTTCAAATAATTGTCATTGACTTGTCTTTGTTCAGTTTTCGCTCGTGCGCAATATTCCGTTTTATTATTGTTTTAACGACTCTGCTGTCCCACGGACATAGATTCTCATCCCTTTCACGACACAGCTATTCCACGGACTTTGATAACAAATAAACGATTTGTATTTGTATTTGATTCTCATCCCTTTACGGACTTGTAAAATGAAGAATTCTGAAGGAATCTTACAAGCTGACAGCTCAAACTTGCCACGCGTGGAGACCCTCATGATGATGGAGTACACGAAAAGTTCTGATAAGTATAATTTAGCCGCCATAAGAGGTGCCAAAGCCACGCAACACTCACGTCGATAACGCAGTCGGATATGTGGAGGTACGCAGAGAAGCAAATAAATGTTTCGTTCAATGCCGTATGACTCCGGAGCACCGCGTCAAGGATAAGTTGTACAAGATCACATATGAAATTGACGAAATTTAAGAAACTGTTATAGACGTAGTACATTGTCATGACTGCTTCGGATGGCGGCTGTAAACATGCTCTGTGCTTGTTTATGTGCATACCTGGGATAACCGCCGCTCCACCGCCCGCGCGCCCCCGCGCGTGCGGCCGCCTCAAGTTTCGACGTCACGCCAGCGTGCTTATGCTGACATCGCCGGTCAGTCTGTCGTAGCTAACCGAGCTTTAGTACGGGTTCCTGATAAGGAAAAATCCTCCCGCACCAATGTGGATGATGAGGGGTTCACACTGGTGGAAAGGAAGAGCAAGGCGCGTAGGGTGCCCCGCAAGACTCTGAGTGGCACTGCCGAGCCGGTTGGTTCTGGTCTTCGGATTGCCACACCGAGTAAGGCGCTCTATGTGTCGCGCTTGCATCACTCCGCCGTGGCTGACGATGTGGCGGAGTACGTTCGCCGGAAGACTGGCTTCTCGCTGAGGGTGCACCAGCTGCAGTCCCGCCACTACGTGCACTTCAGCTCGTTTGTGGTGCGCGTGCCGCGGCCGCTGCAGGACACCATCGCAAGTGCAGACTTCTGGCCGAAGGGTGTTGTGTTTCGGCAGTTCCGGGGCAATCTGCCGAATCCTGCGCCAGATCAGACGACGCAACGGAGCCACGCTGTTACGTCGCCTAAATCCAACTAGATTTAAGTTTATTTTATGTATGATTTTGTAGTTCACAGTGCCTTAGTTTAATTACTGTAATGCTGTGCAACAAATTTGAATAAATAAATAACTCGGAGCATCTATACAAAAGTATTGTAGCAAAATATTTTATCGACAAAAAATATATCGAAGTTACTGTCAAGATCTAAATGTAATCGAACAATGTTTCTTTTCATTTTAAAATAAAACCAATAAAACGTCTATTATTCGTTTATTTGTAAATAGTTTTCATACAGAGTGCACAATCAATATTTTTCCCCATATTCGTCGGTATAAAATATTGCCGTCTAGATGAAAATATCCGCCCGCAACACCATTCTCGTGTATATTCAAGAGCAACTGTAAAAAAAATATTTGCAGGACACGCAGATGAGTTATTTTTGCAAGTTTTTAAAAAACAATATTTTGTTTTCACGACAGACATTTTATATTATTGAAAATTATTTTGTACTGGCGAAAATATTTCGTATCGAGTTGATCAGATCATTAATCTGTCGTAATCTGTCACTCATCAACAACGAAACTCACACATGTATTCAATTAGATACGCACACTCAAAAGTTTTGATTAATCTACGCAAATTGATGCTAATAAGGTTTGGTTTAATATAAATGTACATTCGATAAATCAACAAAATACGGTTAAGTAGGATTAGACATAATGTAAATAGTTATAAAGGTCATGTGCGTGTATGACAGTTTTAAAATAAATTTAAGAATGTCTGTGACAAGCGTAAGTTGTCGTGGCTATCTTTTTTCAACTGGCAACACGTCACCCCAGCACTGACGTCATTTTTGTCGCTTACGATCTATTAGAATGAGCAACTATAAAGTTGGGCTTTTTGCTTCTGTTATGTATGGGTTATCTGTCACGGGAGAGGTACATGACCGTCAAACAAGCGAGCTAGTTCAACACTGATTTATTGCATTATTTTATACAGGTTACAGTATGCGCGCACCCACACACGTATATACGTAACATCCCTCCACCTTATAGCTAGAACTTAAGTTCTAAATTATCTTAACTTAGGTCACATACGTTTTCACTACTCGTTATCAGTATCGAGGTCATCGTCCCGCAATGATGTGGGAGTGGCGAACTGCGGACTGATTGCCTGACGTCGCCGAGTACCTGCGCCGGGTGGCGGCGTCGCCGGCGCCTGGGTCTGGCTAGACTCTGGCTCTTCTAACCCAGCTGTTGGGCCATCTCTTTCTCCCTCTTGCGGCAAAACTGTCCAATCATCACCAGTAGTGACCGTTGGTGCGGCAGCTACCGTTGCAGCGGCAGCCAGTGTCGACGTAGCAGCTGGGTTTACCATTATGGCCGAAGTCTCTGCGTCACCCGCCGATGTTACGTCCGGCACCACGTCTGGATCCCACTGCGAGTTGACGTTTCCGATGTGGCACAGACGGGCCCTTATCTGATCGATGTGTCTCGTTGCGTCGCAATCCAGCTGCGGTATGTAAATAACATACATAACTCTGCCAATTCGTTGTCGTATGATGCCCTCGATCCAAATAAACTTTTTGTTAGTGTTTGTATATTTTGTTGTCCACACGTTATCATTAACTCTAAATTCTGGTATTTCAATTCCTTTGTAGTATTTAGCCTGTAAGGACTGATTGCGTTCCACGGTGTCAACGAGGTCTGCGGACGGAGGAGACGCTAACGTAACGGCCGTCCGTAAACTATTTCCGCGGGCGACTTACCGGTCGTACTGTTTTTAGAGTTCCTGTAGTCAAACAAAAACATGCATAATTTCCCTTGTAATAGCGCTTTGTTGGAATTACTTATTATTATTCCTTTAAGCCCTTTTTAACTATCTTCACTTCAGCTTGGCCGTTACTCGAGGGATGGTAAACAGGGGATAAGACGTGTTTTATACCATTTACGGCACAAAAAACCTTAAACTCCTCAGACGTGAAAGATGTGCGATTATCGCTTACTATGGTATGAGGCATGCCGAATCGGGACATGAAATCATACAACCGTTCAATAACCGCTTTCGAACCGTGCGATGAAGACATGTTATAACATTCAACCCATTTGCTGTATGCGTCAACAACAATTAGAAAAATGTGATTATTTATAGGTCCAAAAAAATCAATATGAAGTCTATAAAATGCCTGCGGAGGCACCGGCCAACTCGCGAGTGGCGCGTGCGGCGGCGCTGAGCGCAGCGCAGCGCACACCGCGCATGCGGCCGCCAGCCGTTCCAGCGCTGCGTCCACGCCGGGCAACCAAAGTCGCTTACGCGCTTCGGCTTTCATTTTTACCACGCCAAAGTGTGAACTATGCAATTCATCGCATATGCTATTCCTCAGTGACAAGGGAATCACGACCTTGTGTCCGCGCATTAGACAACCATTTTCGTACGATATATGTGATCGACAATGAAAATAAGGTTTTAAATCGATATCGCTTATTTTCCTGGGCCATCCCTGCATAACATAATACTTAACCTTGCTTAGTACCTTATCGCGGTCGGTTTCACGCTGTAGGTCGGTCAGTGTCACGGGTAAACCACCCTCTATAACAAAATTAACGTAGGCTGCCCTTTCCTCACATTCTGTCGCCTCGGCCCGTGGCGCTCGCGCCGGTACACACGCACGCGATAAGAAATCAGCACTATTTTGTTTACTACTTATATATTCTATGGTATAGTTATAGGCTGATAAAAATATCGCGTAACGTTGTAGTCTGTTGGCGGATATTTCGGGGATACCCTTGTGTGGGCCGAGTATTGATAGAAGTGCTTTGTGGTCTGTCCGTAACACGAAGGGCACTGACCGACCATAAAGGTATTGGTGAAACCGCCTTACCCCAAATATTATCGCAGTGGCCTCCCTTTGAATCTGCGCATATTTTCGTTCTGCTGACGTAAGTGTTCTAGATGCGTATGATAAAGGTTTTTCCTGGCCATCGGAACCTATTTGTGATAATATACTCCCTAAGCCGACGGGGGAAGCGTCTACTGTTAAAATTAAGGTAGCATTTGGGACAAAATGCGCTAACGTTTCCTCGGAGGCAAGGTTATTTTTTATTTTAGTGAACGCATCATCGTGAATAGACCTCCACTCCCATTTTACGTTCTTTTTTAATAAATTATACAGTGGGCTTAAGATTGAGGACGCAGCCGGTACAAAATTTCTGTAATAGTTCGCTAGACCTAGAAATGATTGCAGCTGAGAAACGTTCAAGGGTTTAGGAGCCTCTAGAATAGCCTTAACTTTTTCTGGCGATTTTCTAACCCCGTTTTTGTCAATGACGTGCCCGAGATAAGCAACTTCGTCCTTGAAAAACTCGCACTTACTCATTTGCACCGTTAACTGCGCATCTTCTAAACGCTGTAACACCGCGGTTAACCTTTGTTTGTGTTGCTCTTTGTTCGCGCCTGTGATAAGAATGTCGTCTAACAGAAATATTATCCCTTCTATTCCCGCCAATACGCATTCCATGGCGCGCTGGAATATTGAAGGGGTCGGGGCAAGTCCGAAAACCAGCCTTGTGTACCTTAGGAGACCACGGTGTGTGTTAATACACGTTAGTTTTTGTGACTCCTCGCTAAGTACAAATTGGTTGTAAGCCATAGATAAGTCGATTTTACTGAATTGTACTAACCGTGTAATTTGGACAATAAATCGTTGACAGAAGGTAATGGGTACTGATCAACTAAGAGCTGTTTGTTAATAGTGACGGAATAGTCTGCGCAAATTCTCAAACTACCATCTTTTTTTAGGACGGGCACTATTGGTGAAGCATATTCCGAATGTTGAACGGGTTTTAAAATTCCCAACCCAATTAATCTATCTAACTCTTTATCTATCTTTTCTTTTAATGCATACGGTAGGTACCGCCCTAGCTTTGAAGAAAATCGGTTTAGCGTCTGGTTTTAAGTGTAAATCAACACTGTACTTATTAAATGTTCCAAGATTTCCCGAAAAAACCTGAGGGAATTTAGAGGTTAATTCTTTTACAATATCGTGGTCACAATGGTGTTCGACGCACGCGGACACGGCGTGCACGGCGCGCGCGTCGGTGGCGGCGTGGCCGGCGGGCGCGCCGGCGGCGGCGGCGCTCGCTGGTGCCAACTCTAAGTTAAACGCGCGAATGAAGTTCCTCCCTAGGATTGGCGGTCCTCCATTACACACCACATAAACAGACAACAAGTGGGTTTCTCCGTTATATGATATAGGTACACTGAATATACCTTTTGTTAAAATATTTTCGCCCGTATAACTTAATAATTTTTTGTTTGTGACCGATAATGGCAAATCATTGAAATGGGAGTTATAAGTATCCGCGGAAATAACGCTGACAGCTGATCCACTATCTATTTCGAACTCTAAAAACAGATCACCGATTTGGACGCTTTCCGTCATCGGTTTGCCCTTTATGCACCGAATATTAAAAAAATGCTTACCGTCGTCTCCTTCGTCCTCATTACCTTCTTCCACATATTTGACCTTATCTTTAAACGAACACATTTTACGTAAATGTCCTTTCCTATTACATTTCTTGCACTTGTAGTTTTTGTACCCGCACTGATCAGACTTATGGTTGGTAAACCCGCACACACTACACTTTTCCCTTTTGGAGATGTTGAACACGGTGTCGAGGCTCGCGGCGCCTGCGCCGGCGCCCGGGGCGCCCGACGCTGGAGCCAGCGCGGCGGCGCGTCGCGCGCACCGCACGCTCTCTGCCAAGTCAATGGCCTTGGCCAGAGTCAGATCCTTTTGATCCTGCGCGCACAGTTTGTCTTTTTCGTGTTCTGCCGCCATGCCCATAATAAATCTATCCAGCAAGGCTTCTTCCAAATTTTTAAATGCGCAATGTGCCGCCAACCCCCTGATCCTGGCTGCCCATTGAATGTGACTTTCACCTGGCCGCTGCGTTGCCGAATAAAAGGTAGATTTCTCCGCGAATCCGAAACGTTTCGGTGTGAAGTGATCATCGAGGAGTTTGGTTATCCTTGCGTAATCCAATTCTTCTACCTTGCTAGGCAATGCCAAGTCACTAGCTAACTTGAATGTTGATTCGCTCAGTGCACTCAATAATATCGCCCTTCGTTTGATCGCGGATTTGTCAGTCTGCTCATTGAAATCGTTCGCAATAAACCACTGATTCAACCGCAATTTATAACTATTCCAGTCGTGTGAAACATGATCGAAGGTTGATAGAACACCGAACGATACTCCCGTGGCCATTTTAAATAGAAACGCGAGTCCGAATCGTCGCCACGTGTTATGTATGGGTTATCTGTCACGGGAGAGGTACATGACCGTCAAACAAGCGAGCTAGTTCAACACTGATTTATTGCATTATTTTATACAGGTTACAGTATGCGCGCACCCACACACGTATATACGTAACATCTTCGAAATGGAGGCTTTCGAGGAAAATAAATAATACGTGTAACTTAAAAAGAAAACCTCTTTCGGACTGTATATTAAAAAGGATATGTAAAAAAATTTATACATTGTCAATTGTTCACTGATTGGTTAATAAAGGTCGAACACGCCAAAACTGGGGCATGTAACATCGGCTATTATTACGCAAAAAATAGAGTTCTGCTAACTTTTTAAACGCCAATTTGATTACAAGGAACTATAATATGTTTTTTTTTCTTTTATTTATTCGCTGTCAAAATGTCGAGCAAACAACATCAACAACGCGAACGCATTTTGCACGAATATGTAGAAAATTCAAAGCTTAGCTTTAGAGACATCGCAAAAAAACTGTAATGTCCTCAATATACGGTTTGCCGCGTATTAAAAAGGTTTCGTGAATGCTTAACAATAGTTCGCAAGCCAGGAAGTGGTGGGTTGCAGGTGTTGAAAATGTGATTTAGTATTCTGTATACAATCTTTGTATACCAAGCTGTATTGTAGTAACTGGCAGCTAAGCGTGTCTCAAACAAACTTTTTTGATAAAACATATCTTATGTACGTTCTTAATAGGCATGACGAAATAATGTTTGAGGATGCCAATCGATTCTATTTTTTATTGGGATGGGACTAACTACACTTAGATTAGACTGCTCTAAAAGTCAGAGACGACCGTCAAAGTTCATCTTTCGGATTCTTATGGAGCGCTAAAGCGCTCCTTACAAATGGCCACCTAATCCTCACTTCATTATGTTATTGATACCAATATTTGTGTGGAGAAACTAAGTAATTTCCCTACAATTCCCCTATTATTGATTATTGATATTTATAAAAAACACATGAAATAAAACAAACCTACTTGTATTTCAGCTGGAGCTCGATTGGTGAATGAAGAAGGACAAGCAAAAACAAATGAATCCAAAACTTCACTCCAAAAGGGAAAAGAAAAACGGAAAAGGAAAATGATGACGAACTCGGACAAGAGACCTTTCCAATGTAGTTATTGTAGCGCCATGTTTACATATAAGTCTCATCTACTTCGTCACATTAGAACACACACTGGCAAGAAGCCATATGAATGTTATAATTGTAACTCAATGTTTTCAAAAAAGTCTGCTTTACGAGTTCACCTCAGAACACACACTGGCGAGAAACTATTCAAATGTTGTCAGTGTAGCTCCACGTTTACACAAAAGGGTAGTTTAAAAGTTCACCTTAGGACACACAAATGCGAGAAACCATTCAAATGTGATCATTGTACATCTATGTTTACAGATAAGTCTACTTTACGATCTCATCTTAGAACACACACTGGCGAGAAGCCATATAAGTGTAGTCATTGTAGCTTCACGTTTAGGCATAAATCTTCTTTATTATTGCACCTTATAACTTGTACTGGCGAAAAACCTTTCAAATGTAGTCAGTATTTTCACACTGGCGAGAAGCTATTTAAGTGTGATCATTGTACCTCTATGTTTACAAATAAGTCTAATTTACGAGTTCATCTTAGAACACACACTGGCGAGAAGCCATATAAGTGCAATCATTGTAGCTCCACGTTTCGACAAAGCGGTAGCTTAAAAGCTCACCTTAGGATACACACTGGCGAGAAGCCATTTAAATGTCACCATTGTACCTCAATGTTTACAGTTAAGTCTACTTTACGAGTTCATCTTAGAACACACACTGGCGAGAAGCCATATAAGTGTAGTCATTGTAGCTCCACGTTTAGGCATAAATCTTCTTTATTATTGCACCTTATAACTTGTACTGGCGAAAAACCTTTCAAATGTAGTCAGTATTTTCACACTGGCGAGAAGCCATTTAAGTGTGATCATTGTACCTCTATGTTTACAAATAAGTATTATTTACGATATCATCTTAGAACCCACACTGGCGAGAAGCCATTTAAGTGTGATCATTGTACCTCTATGTTTACAGATAAGTCTAATTTACGAGTTCATCTTAGAACACACACTGGCGAGAAGCCATATAAGTGCAGTCATTGTACCTCCACGTTTGCACGTAGTGGTAATTTACAATCTCACCTTACAACACACACTGGCGAGAAGCCATATAAGTGCAGTCATTGTAGCTCCACGTTTGCACGAAGCAGTAGCTTAAAAGCTCACCTTAGGATACACACTGGCGAGAAGCCATTTAAATGTCACCATTGTACCTCAATGTTTACAGTTAAGTCTAGTTTACGATCTCATCTTAGAACCCACACTGGCGAGAAGCAATTCAAATGTGAACATTGTACATCTATGTTTACATATAAGTCTAATTTACGAGTTCATCTTAGAACACACACTGGCGAGAAGCCATATAAGTGCAGTCATTGTACCTCCACGTTTGCACGTAGTGGTAATTTACAATCTCACCTTACAACACACACAGGCGAGAAGCCATATAAGTGTAGTCATTGTAGCTCCACGTTTACACAAAACGGTAGTTTAAAAGCTCACCTTAGGACACACACTGGCGAGAAGCCATTTAAATGAGGTCATTGTACGTCTATGTTTACAGTTAAGTCTAATTTACGAGCTCATCTTAAAACACACTGGCGAGTTTCCATACAAAGTCAAGCATTGTAGCTCCAATGTTAAATATAAGTCTTCTTTTCTAAGGCACCTTAGAACACACAGTGGCGAGAAACTTTTCATATAGTAATAATAACCAAGTAGCCAAAATTATTCACCAGCAACTTGCTCTTCGATACGGTCTTGTGGGGTCTGAGGTCCCGTACTACAAGTACGCACCGATGCCAGTTCTCGAGAATGGCCGTGCCACGCTCTATCGGGTTCGATCTATCATCAGTCATCACGGACAGGACTATTGTAGCCAATAAGCCTGATATCGTGTTGGTAGACCGATCCAAGCACTAGGCAGTGTTAGTCGACATCACCATCCCCCATGACGAGAACCTCGTGAAGGCCGACAAGGACAAACTCAGAAAGTATCTTGACTTGTGTAGTGTTATTAGAACGTAAAAATAGTTATAATAATACTATAGAATATAAGAAAGGAGACTTAGTGTAAACGAGGATAGAAGTTATTTAGGTTAATTATATCTACAGTAAAATGTAACAATAATATATACAGTAAAATGAAGGAATTAACTATTGTTTTATTATATATATTTATTATCGAGGTGGTTAACGCGCTGGACCGGCAATACAGAGGCACCGGGTTCGAGTCCCGGTCGCTTCCACCAGGTAACTCCTTTTTCAATTTTTCTTTAAGTAATTTGGATGCGGATAGGCAGAGGGCCGGTGACCGGCATTTGGAGGCTAGCCTTTCCACCCAAAGGGTGCCTCAGCGTGTCTCTGCAGCAGCATAGTTCAAGTCTGAGTTCGGGACGGGTTAGTGGTAGCACGTAAAGTGATTACTATCAACATTAAAAAATGTCGGTTCTTGTTTAAAAACAGCTGTTTTTTTTTCGGCGCTAGTTTTCCTAGAGTATCCTACCATTTTGGAATCTTGGTTAGTTGCGTCAACTTTTTAAAACACTTGCCATAGTAGTGTCAATACTTTTTTTATGTACCATGATAAGTCAAACTGGACTAAAAGAAAAATTCATTCAACATTTTTGGGGTAAAAATAATTTTGATTATTTTTTGTGTTAAAACTACATGTATTCTGATATTTTTAAGGGCTGTGGTGGCTAGCAGTGCTACTTAGGTTGCCGATACAAAAAAATATCTGAAATATTCCAAAAATTCTAGACATGGTCGTTAAAAATACCATAAGGGGTGTCGATATTTTAAGATTTTTTTTTTTATTATTTCTAAAGGGATTGAGATATATTTTTTTCTTTTTTTTCTCGAGGTATCATGACCAGATCCATCCTCTGGTGCCCGCTTATCGTTGAATTTTGGGACACGTTGTATATCAGTCATTGGCGATGAAAAAATTACCAAAAGTACCAAAACTGCTTAGTCCTAGCTTGTAGAGCGATACTAGAGCTAGAATTTTAAAATTTCGCGGTCATTTTCAGTATCACGTTTCGATGGCCAGACTTTAGTTAATACCGTAGAAAAAAATTGATTTATGTAGCTTTAAATTAATTGTTAATAGTTTATTTGTTTGCTTATTTCGTATTATACTGTGTTGTTTCTTAATATTACCATTTATGCTATGTCTGTGTGTATACTATACTTGGAAAAGTATCAAAATGTTATTTAAGTTATGCTTGAGAGTTAATTGCCAAATAATTAATTCGTTGTGTAAGTAATTTGTAATGTAAATGTTCAATGATATTTTATGTTTTCGACTGAAGGACATTGATTCCATGGTCATGAAATATATAATAAAAAAAAAAAACATAATTTTGCGTTTGTGCGGCATTTACACTAGTTTTCCTAAATTAGTCACTGACGAGAGGGATGGAGCAATATGTGGGATACGTATGGAGATAAGATAACTCTTCTCACTCCTTCGTTTTGCTGCATCCCTCTCGTCAGTGATTACTTTAGGGCACTATTTAATCAAGCTTCTTTTTAATAGCATTATTCGCCTCAGAAAATATAAGTTACCTACCTTCTAAATTACTAAGTCGGCCACAACCAATGCGCGTCTGAATAATAATATCTCAGCCACTAGTTATCTTCTTTGTAAGCCACTGTAATTGTAACTTAGCATGGTGGTTATTTTTTTGCATCAAAATTTGAGGCATGCATTTAAATAGCAAACCTCTAAAATATTAATATATTTAATATAATAATAATAAGAATAATAATTAGTATGTTTAAAATGTATGTCATCTTACATTAATCGATCGTAAAATTTACCTAAAATTTACATCAAATAGTATATTAAAGCCATTATTGTTACATATGAATTATTGAGGAGAGATCAAAATAAAATACTTAAATCTCATTTTAGGTTAGGGTCGCAGTTCAACCTAACACTCCTCCTCGCTTCGCTCGTCGTCGTACCTAACCTAAGCCGTCGGACCTGCCCAGACCTGCCTTAGAACTAGATTAATGGGTTACGTACCGTTATCCGTTAACCTAACCTAACCTATTGCAATATGAACGCACGAATGACAATAAACAAACACGGGCGGGTCGGTACAAGAATCGAATGGCGCTCTCTGATTGGTGCAAATGGCCGGTTGCTGTCATGTCGCGCACTGGTACAGTGCATTGACGTAGTGGCTATTTTCACGATAAAAGAATATGAAGTATTATTTTACATGTTAAGTTATAATATAAGATGTTGCCTATGGAAGCTCGAATATATAATTTTTGAGGAGCTTGTATTGAAGCTGTAAAACGTAAAATGATGATGAGTTGCAAATTCCGTGGCCGAGTTAGTAAATTAGCACTAAAGTTCAACCCATTTTACCAAAATATCTTTTAATGAATGAGTGCCCTCGGTGTTTACGACATTTCGAAGGCTGTTTTCATATGACTTAGGCGGTGAACAGGTTAAAAAAAACAATAAATAGTAGATTGTACAACAAGTGCATAAAACCCACCATTTTACACGAGACGTTTATCCATCCGAGCGAGCTTGCGAGCGAGGATGAATATAAAGTCGAGTGTAAAATGCGTTTTATGGACGAGTTGCACACTCTACTTTTCACTTCGATTGCGAGGAAATGAAACTGCATCATGTAAATACTATACTTAAAAGCAAATTTAATTAAAATTTAAAGGTCCATTAGAGCAATGAGAAATAAATTTAAAAAGTAATAAATGAGAGTAACTTAAAATAAATTTATTTCAAGAAGTTTTATTGTGTACTTTGGCTGTTGGTATCTTTGCCTTGGTCTTGATAGAATACTAATAAAGAGTTTATTCTATGAAGTTTTGTTTTTTTTCTTATTTGTTTATTAAGCAACTTTTATCATTGTTATTATTATGCCAGCTAAAACCCGTTCCAGACCTTCCGATCTGATCCTAATTATCGGATAATATTGTGTAGTGTAATAACAATTACACTACTCATTATCCGATTTCATCCGATAATTAGGATCGGAAGGTCTGGAACGGGTTTAAGTTTTAAGTTGTTCGTGTGGCTGTTGGACCGATCGCCTTGGTCTTCGACGACGATTTTACTTTATGCTCTAGAGCATAAAAAGCGATTTTATGTCGCCTACGCACAGCATAAAGTCGAACTTTTAGAGCATGAGAAGTGAAAATACTATAATATGCAATAATTATTTTAATTGTGATAAATACACTAAAAATTACATTATTTTATTCACAAAATTATCGCGTTACAATTACTCCAAATTAAGAAGTTTTTGTACATTTTGCGCTCGCCGGTCTTGGTTGGATTAGTTAGTAGACAAAAAGCGGTCTTATCGCTAAATAGTGATCTCTACAGCTTGCGCCTCGCCCGGCGCTGCTCGCCGGGCACGTTGTGCATGAGCTTGACGTGGGTGCGGAGATGCGGGCCCTGCTTGAACGAGCTGTCACAGAGGGAGCACTTGTACGGCCGCTCACCGGTATGCACCTGAGAAAACAGAACAAGGGTTGCCAATAATTGTTGCCAAAATTGAAAAAAAAAAAGGTCATTGTCAGTTCAAAAAACGGCCGGGAACGTTCTTTATTCTCACGGGCATTTAATCAGAAAATTAGGCCCTGGAATCCTTAATTTCGCAGATGTCCACCGGAAAGACGCGCACCTAAATCTGTCAGGATTAGGTGCGCTTTCCGGTGGACATATGTATGTTTTTTTTCGAAATTATCGAATATTTCGCGAACAAGACATATGATAAATTAACCTTTAGAGCGCCAAGCGGCAAAGCAATTCTCCGTGCCACTGACGCCAAACAAAAAAAAAAAAGTGCTCCAAAATCAACAGGGATTGAAAAACACAGATAGTGGTTTGAATTAACATGTTTTTGACCATTGAAATTTTTGACGTCAATAGGCGTCGTTGGCGTCAGTGGCACGAATTTCCGATGACGTGATTTGCCGTCTTTGGCGGTCAAAGGGTTAAAAGGATTAGGACGAATTATATTTAAATGTTACCCGACTGTGGAGCTGCAGCGCCACCTTCTGCTTGAAGGCCTTCGGACACGCGGAGCACATGTAGGGCCGCTCGTCCGAGTGCACCAGCTGGTGGTTCTGTCACACAACATATTATAATTGACCATAGTTATGCAGAAAGTGACCAAAGACTTTTTTTTTTCAATAATGCAAAAAGCGACCAAACTCATTCATTGATTAAGACTTAAGTCACTTTGACAAAACATCTACGCTGGTCGCTTTCTGCATAACTATGGTCAATTGCTTTTTCACAAAAAATAACCGACGACATCAAGAAGCAATTGTATCCTTGAAAAATCGTTATTAGTGCAAATATATGACGTATGCACATTATTGCCATATGAAAGCTGTTTGTAGCGCCCTGTTGTTTGTGATCCCTGGGCCGGACCGACACTTGTTAGGTACTTTATTTTGCCATAAACTAAGTCATATTATAACCTGTGTGTTACATTCCACTTTGTTCCTAAATTTGTTTAATTAACACGAAAATAAAACAACATGGAGTTCTTCATCAGCGCCAACTATCCGAGTTGCGTTAGCATGGCGAGTCGCGTAGCAGCACGGATAGTTGCCCCTGATCACAGACAACCCCCACTAGACGGAGCATGTAAGGCGACCCGCGCGCACCAACGATATGGTACGGCAGAACATTAAAGTATCAACACGGCGGCCACCGTTTAGTTGCGTCCTTGTTTATGATCCATGCGTACGTCAACGAAAAAAGAAATTAAATAAATAACATGGTAAATTGTAGTGTTAAGTGGTGTAGAGAGACCTCATAAACATGGACGCAACTAAACGGTGGCCGCCGTGCTGATACTTTAATGTTCTGCCGTACCATATCGTTGGTGCGCGCGGGTCGCCTTACATGTGCCTTACATGCTCCGTCTAGTGGGGGTGGTCTGTGCCCCTGATGAAGGGCTTCATCCGAGCTCGAAACATGTCAGGCCGTTCCTGACAATTTCTACATGAGTTCGAACTGTTATTGAAATGATTACTTACGATGAGTGCCTGCGGCATGGTGAAGCACTTGGGGCACTGGGAACACTTGTAGGGCCGCTCGCCCGTGTGCGAGCGCTGGTGGTACACGAGCGCCGCGTTCGACTGACAAATAAATAATATAATAAGGATAACCTTTTCAACGACACAGTCCTCATATAACTACAGCTTTACTTTTTTCAAACCTGTGCCCTCGAAACAGTAAAAATTTGGTGGTTGACACTTGTCTTTGACAAAGTCGAGTGTCAATATTTCAACGGTTTGACCATGGTAAACAAACATGTATGACCTGCAGTTTGTAAATACATACAGCAGATTTTCGAAAAAAAATATAGTTTTTTAATGGTCTTCAGTAAGATTCTTAAATGGAGACCACATGACGGAAGACGCAGCGTGGAAAACCTCTAACAAGATAGGCCGACGAATTGGTCAGGTAAGTAAGTGGTTGGTAAGGTAATAATTACGAGTATAATCATGATGATGATAGTTAAAGCCTCACCAGAAATATATGAGGATTGTCAAGAGGGCGTTATTTATAAGATTTATATGGCAACAATTTTGCAACCAATCACATCCGTACTATAATACATTAGTTTAAATACCTGTCAGTTCCTATGGTAACCTTGTAGTATCATTTAATGGGATGTACTCTTTTCCTGGCTGTTTTTCGTGTAGTAAACACGTGTTTATATTCTATTTATAATATTACGTTCACGACTGTGAATGGGTTTCAGCATTTTCTTTAGATATTTTTAAATATTTGTCTTCTAAAGAACCACCACGAATGGCATCGACATTGTAGACAAACCACCATAAAATAGTTGCCTGTGTAAGAAATTAGTTCCAGTGAAATTCCGCAATATGGCGCAACCTCATATATTTCTGGCCAGGCTTTACGACAATACTCACCTCACAAGCTTTCCCGCACATCTCACACATAGCTTCCTTGCGCTTGGGCACGTCGTGGCTGGCGGCTCTTGCCGCGCGCTTGTCGCGCGTCTTGCGCCAGCGCACGTTGAGGTGCACGCGCTGGTGGTGCACCTCGTACGACGCGGAGCTCGCGAACGTTTTGTCACACTGGGGGGAAATTATAGTGCTACTGAAAGAGAGTTGCTGAAAGTCTTATCCTTATGTCATTAGAACATTTGTCACACTGGGGGGAAATTATAGTGCTACTGAAAGAGAGTTGCTGACAGTCTTATCCTTATGTCATTAGAACATTTGTCACACTGGAGGGAAATTATAGTGCTACTGAAAGAGAGTTGCTGACAGTCTTATCCTTATGTCATTAGAACATTTGTCACACTGGAGGGAAATTATAGTGCTACTGAAAGAGAGTTGCTGACAGTCTTATCCTTATGTCATTAGAACATTTGTCACACTGGAGGGAAATTATAGTGCTACTGAAAGTGAGTTGCTGAAATTCTTATCCTTATGTCATTAGAACATTTGTCACACTGGGGGGAAATTATAGTGCTACTGAAAGAGAGTTGCTGAAAGTCTTATCCTTATGTCATTAGAATATTTGTCACACTGGGGGGGAAATTATAGTGCTACTGAAAGTGAGTTGCTGAAATTCTTATCCTTATGTCATTAGAACATTTGTCACACTGGGGGGAAATTATAGTGCTACTGAAAGAGAGTTGCTGACAGTCTTATCCTTATGTCATTAGAACATTTGTCACACTGGAGGGAAATTATAGTGCTACTGAAAGTGAGTTGCTGAAATTCTTATCCTTATGTCATTAGAACATTTGTCACACTGGAGGGAAATTATAGAGCTACTGAAAGAGAGTTGCTGACAGTCTTATCCTTATGTCATTAGAACATTTGTCACACTGGAGGGAAATTATAGTGCTACTGAAAGAGAGTTGCTGAAAGTCTTATCCTTATGTCATTAGAACATTTGTCACACTGGGGGGAAATTATAGTGCTACTGAAAGAGAGTTGCTGACAGTCTTATCCTTATGTCATTAGAACATTTGTCACACTGGAGGGAAATTATAGTGCTACTGAAAGAGAGTTGCTGACAGTCTTATCCTTATGTCATTAGAACATTTGTCACACTGGAGGGAAATTATAGTGCTACTGAAAGAGAGTTGCTGACAGTCTTATCCTTATGTCATTAGAACATTTGTCACACTGGAGGGAAATTATAGTGCTACTGAAAGTGAGTTGCTGAAATTCTTATCCTTATGTCATTAGAACATTTGTCACACTGGGGGGAAATTATAGTGCTACTGAAAGAGAGTTGCTGAAAGTCTTATCCTTATGTCATTAGAATATTTGTCACACTGGGGGGGAAATTATAGTGCTACTGAAAGTGAGTTGCTGAAATTCTTATCCTTATGTCATTAGAACATTTGTCACACTGGGGGGAAATTATAGTGCTACTGAAAGAGAGTTGCTGACAGTCTTATCCTTATGTCATTAGAACATTTGTCACACTGGAGGGAAATTATAGTGCTACTGAAAGTGAGTTGCTGAAATTCTTATCCTTATGTCATTAGAACATTTGTCACACTGGAGGGAAATTATAGAGCTACTGAAAGAGAGTTGCTGACAGTCTTATCCTTATGTCATTAGAACATTTGTCACACTGGAGGGAAATTATAGTGCTACTGAAAGAGAGTTGCTGAAAGTCTTATCCTTATGTCATTAGAACATTTGTCACACTGGAGGGAAATTATAGTGCTACTGAAAGAGAGTTGCCGACAGTCTTATCCTTATTTCATTAGAACATTTGTCACACTGGATGGAAATTATAGTGCTACTGAAAGAGAGTTGCTGACAGTCTTATCCTTGTTTCATTAGAACATTTGTCACACTGGAGGGAAATTATAGTGCTACTGAAAGAGAGTTGCTCACAGTCGTGTCCTTATTTAATTAGTCTATAGTGTTGACATAACATTTACTATAATGTTATGATAGACCAATGTAATACTTTCTTCAACGGACGGAGAGAGAGAGGGACACCACACTCACCTGCAGACATTTGAACTGGTCCGTACTATGGCGCTCATCCGTGTGCGCGCGCAGTAACTCTTCGCTGGCCAACGTTTCGCCGCAGATTAAGCAGGGCCTGCGGAATATACCACATGAAACTTACTTATTTATTTAAATGAAACAATTTAAACATGTTATCAATATATTTATAAACAGTTGTTGTGTACAATAAAGTGTTTACATACATACATAAACGGAGTATATCGCGTATATTAATTATATGAGCCTCCCTGACGCTTCGGTAGCTTTACAGTTGCCGTTGTCGAAGGTTGTCTAAAAAACTCAATTTTTCTCTGTCACAGTTACATTTGTGCAAACTACCCATTTGTAAGTAGGTCTCAAGGGCACTTTTACAAGCCACATTGTGAATCTACAGGCATTTCCCAAGAGGAGACCGCTGTTGAGAAAAAAGCCGAAAGAAACTCAACAGTGTTCAGTTTTCGGTGTAGGTACATATATTATATAATTGACATGTTAATTATAATTTGATAACCCTTTCCCTGCATAAATATGTCGACATATTTATGCAAAAGGGAACCAACCTACATTAAACGTTTGTACTTTATGCTATCAATGTTAACGGTTTTTATATGTGTACTGGTTCCCTTTTGTATAAACACGTCCAACTGCTGCATTGTTTTCTTTGTGTACAATTGTTAATCTATTTTATTTTCTTTCGACATTATTATTATATTTTTGATGACTGAAAATGTAATAATTGAATGATTGACAATGTAAGTTTATTACAAATAAATTCTGTTCTATAAATATACTAGCGACCCACCCCGGCTTCGCACGGGTGCAATGCTGATAAATTATGCATGTATTATACATATAAACCACCGAAAAGCCGCATCAAAATCCGTTGCGTAGTTTTAAAGATTTAAGCATACAAAGGGACATAGGGACAGTGAAAGCGACTATGTAGTGATAATAAATTCTATTCTATTCAGTAAGTAATTATTTCGTAAATAATACTGCGGGTGGCACGTATATGTATGTCCCTCAAGTTTTGTTAGTCAGTGTACCTGTGGCGCGGGTCGCACGAGCCCTGCGCGTGTCTGCTGAGCGCGTCCGCGCTCTCGAACTGTGCGCCGCACGACGCGCAGCGCGACTCGGGCTTCGGTGCCGCTAGCTGCAGATACGACATGGAGTTGGCACAGTTTGTAGTTGTAGTGACTGCTGGTGAGTGCTCCGCGGTTGTAATTGACTAATACAACGAGGCCTCACTTTATAATTAAAGCCTGACCAGAAATATATGAGGATGCGCCATATTGCGGAATTTCACTGGAACTAATTTCTTATGCTGGCAATGATTTTATGATAGTTTGTCAACAATGTCAATGTCATTCGTGGTGCTTTCTTTAAAAGACAAGTATTAAAAATTATCCAAAGAAAATGCCGAAAACCATTTACAGTCGTGAACGTAGGTAATATTATAAATAAAGTGTACACATGTTTACTACACGAAAAACAGTCAGGAAAAGAGTGCATGATTAAATTATATTACGAGGTTAACATAGTGGAACTGATAGGTATTTAAACTAATGTCATTATAGTGGGTTGCGATTGGTTGCAAAATTGTTGCCATATAAATCTTATAAATAGCGCCTCTTGACAATCCTCATATATTTCTGGTCAGGCTTTATTTAATTTAGAGTTTTCTGAAGTATGTACATGATATGCCCAAAACACCGTCACCCAGCGAGGGAGAGAATGTCGGCTGTCAACGCACTGCGTTTAGTTACCACAGTAGTGCACCTGCCTACTGAGCCGGCGGTCCTGGGTTCGAAACCCGGCTGGAGCAAATATTTGTATGAGTATTAGTTCCTGGGTCATGGATGTTATTTATATATAGTTATGTATATAACACAAGCCTTCTTGAGCTTAATTTGGATATCGGTTTGTGTGAGGTTGTCCGATATTTATTTTTTAAATTAAAAAAAACAGAAGTTCGAGTCAAACTCGCCCGAGGGTTCCATACAAATACTTCCTGGCCTCCACAACTTAAATGGCTTAAACTTAACTTCCACATCTTAACTGATCGAATTACAAATGAGGTGCAAAGGTAACGCAACCGATCCATTTTCTTGTATAGGAGCCCCGCTTAAATATTTATTTTATTTTGTTTGTAGTATTTGTTGTAATAGCGGCAACAGATATACATCATCTGTGAAAATTTCACCTCTCTAGCTATCACGATTCATGAGATACAGCCTGGTGACAAACGGACAGAGAGGCAGCGAAGTCATAGTAATAGGGTTTCTTGTCAGTTGCCATTGCGACATGGTCTCCCCTTTTTGCTTACCATCGGTCGAAGTGGAGCCACTACGTTGTGCCAATGTAAAAAAAAGTACAAAGCAAATAATCCCCTGACGCTTACCCTCTGATGGGCCCTGGACTTGTGCTGCAGCAGCCCCAACCTTCCGACGAAGGTCTCCCCGCACACGTCGCACGCCACGTTCATGGCGGGGTGCTGCAGACGCACGTGCGACAGGTATGTTGAACTCTTGCTATGTACAAAAGAAAGTCTATTTTATCCGCTGGCGCGCAAAAGTAATTTGAATTTGTAACTCATCTAACTTTTTTTTAATTTTTAATTTTTTATTTTATTTATTGGACCTTCAACAATAAGTACACTTTTACACTTTTATATACAATTACAGATTTAAAACTAAGTATCTTATTACTTACAGAAGGACACCGCATGCACTAATTAGCAGTAATAATTATAACTAACTTATAATTCAGATAAATTGTTACTTGCTCTTTATTGTAACTTTAACTAAACTTATATTATAAAATACACTTAAATTAAAATTGTATAGACAATCTACTGTATTTTGCCTACATTTCCTTAACGAGAGCAGCCTTTATGCAAGAGATTGATGAGAAGTTGAGATCAATACAGTGCAATTTTTTTTACTATGTGTGTTTTTCTCTTGTTTATTCGGTTTGGATTTGAGCCGTAAATCACCTTTACAGCTTAGGGTGACGTAAAAGCTATAACCAAATCAGGAAATCAGATGTTAAAGTATGATTGACTCACGTGAAGCTGGCGCCGCAGTGCTTGCAGACGTGGATCTTGCCCGAGTGCCACTCGAAATGCTTCTTCGCTTGGTACCTGCAAGCGATCACACCTAAGTATATAGGTACAGTTTTTATGAATGCCTTCACCCGATGGGTGTTTGCATAATAAAGTTAATTTAAAAATCTGTGTGAATGACGATGTAATCACTGGAATTGAGAAAGGGATGCTTAGTTGGTTTGGGCATGTAGATTGTAGAGAGGATGCATGAAAGAAGATTCACGACGCAAATCTACAAGGCGAATGTGAATGGAAATGTTGGAAAAGGAAGGTCTAGACGAGCGTTTCTTGATCAGATTGGAGATGTTCTGAGAAAAGGCCAAGTTAAGAGTACTTTAAACCGACGAGCATGCATGAGGAGATTAATGAATGTTGATGAAACGAAAGATGTATGTGTAGTGACCTAATTCAAAATCTTGGAGTTTTAGAATTAGGTCTCTTTAATTTTAAATATATGTCGGAGACGGTCATGAGTATGGATGCTCAACGAAACCAGCGCGTCATTGGAAGGCGACAGTGGCGCCCCCTTGAACCTGTTTTGGCGCGCTAGACAGAGTCTTGGTGGTTAACTCAGCGAACACCCACCACACTTCACTTTGGGTCACCGTCGAGGGCACTACTGCCTTGGAACTGTCCCGTTTCGTTGTGCTATACCAAGTTGATTAGAGTCAGTTATAACTCTGCAATGTGCCTAGTGTTCATTTAATAAAGACTATTCTGTTCGAGACTTCGATAACCTAGCTTACAGACATCTGTGCCAGGAACAGATATTTTGTGCTTCATTGTATAAGGAATAAATCAAGTTAATTGTATCTGAAGTGTTTCATCTCGCTCGAATTGCCTGCTCGTCCACAACTATATCGAATAGCTCAACTAATGTGCCACACACCGCACCCGGCCATCCGCGACCACTATCCCGACATCAGAAGTTGGGATACTACCTACGGGCCCATGAGCGAACACGAAGAATGATGGAACACGAAGCAATACAACGGAAGAAAAAAGTTTATGGTTATTCTTTGAAATACAACGAACTTGACATCACAAAATCAGGGAACAGGAGCCACAAGCGTTTGCCTCATTAAAACACAGTTAACACCGTCACAGATACGACAACGTATGAAAACAAATGAAGATTGCACTGTTTAAATTGTTTTCATTGCGAGAGAATCGGACATGAAAAAATCGATTGTTTACTTTGTATAAAAGAAAACTACAACTTACCACATTGGCGACAAAAGCCAGCAGTTAACAGCAAACCACATCAAAGTTCATTGTTTGTATCAAAAACAGCGGGACAAATCGTCAGTTGTTGCACCAGTGGAAGTGACCCAGAAGCGACGGTCAACTACGACCACGCATGGACGTAGGCACTATGGCCTTACAAACAGATTTTAAGAACACATCAGGTCAGTCGTTAACTTTTCACTACGATTCAGATGTAGTGTTCACAAATAAAAGTAGCTAGATGCTAGGGTAGACTTGAGTTACACTTATTCAGTTTAGTGGGTATTTGTCAAAAAAAGTATTACCAGTACAGTACCCTCCGAGTAAAAGTTGAATATTACGTGATAGAAATTAATAATCATTTGAAACAAAGTTTATTGCACGTTTTTCTAACGATTGTTTTCGTAGTGATATAATATGACCGAACGCGAAATGTTTCTACAGAAATTTAATGTTGATTAATATGACCACGCAGTTTAACTACCATTATTGAAGTTTATCATTTAAAAATTGCGCTATGAGGGTGCAACAATAATACACTGTAACTAGTCGTAGGGGCGGCTGCGGTAGCAATAATCTACCCTCTTTTCATGATTCTCCAATCGTTCTGTAGAATTGAATTTGTTTACGTCTTGAATAGTTTCTTACTCTGTGTACTTTAAATAGCTGGTGTATAGTTTAAAGCCTATAACTTCCGTAAGAACTGGTAAGCTTGAGATTCGTTAAATGATCCCAATATTACTTTTAATTTTTGTGCTAAAATATTTAAAATGGAGACACTAATAGGATTAGGAAAATATTAGGACACAAGAGTTTGAAATTGAAGTTTGATTTTTATCACCAATGTTTACTAATCCCTTAAGTTATCATACAACGTGGGCTTTTTACTAAAGTGCAATTAATGATTTAATTTAAATATTTTCTTGTATCTACGTCGTGGATTAGATGTTGACATTAACGTATCCTAATTAAAGTGTAACTTTGCTAGATTCATTTGAATTCCCTTTTTTTGTTGGATTTAAAGTTAGAATGACCGGTTTAAAAAGAGGCCCGAGGGGCAAGTACCCATTAAGTTTCTAGATTCTGAGAATTCTAAATTGGCGGAGTCAGATTGATAACTTTACCATGTTGGTAAGTGTCCTCTAGAGTCGCAGCTATGAAATCACAGGGCTGATTTCATGTCTCACATAAAACCACAGGGATGGTTATATGTCGAGTGACCACAGGGATGGTTGTATAGGCTACAGGGATAGCCGGACAAAGGAGGCACTGTATCCAATATTTTTAATTATTGTAAAAAGGGAGTGATTTGTATTAATGGGTGCTTGTTCTCGAACTATTGATTTGTATCTTCTTTACATAATGATGTAACATTTTACTTGTTGCTTGGGATACTGTGCTTGGAGTTTTTGTTTCAGAAAAAGATACGCGACCTCAGTAGCTAAAGGCGAAGCCATGAGTCGTCTGCTTCAGCTGCCGCGGTACAAGACATCGCGTAAAGACTGCGCGAAGGTGAACGACGGGGCGTCTTCATCCACCGCGAAGAGGGTTGAAGTGTGACGTCACCACACTATATGAGGCAATCTGGTGAGGAGTTCTCATTTTATTGTGATTCGGTTGCCGAGTGATTGCTTATGGAAGTTGATTTCCAATAAGTTCCGTGGCAATTGGTTGTATGATTCAGTGACTATGTATGACGTGTATCAGTCTAGCTAAAATTGTTAGTACTGTGCAGTAAATAGACTTACTGAAGCGAGCCTATTAGAAATGTTGACATGTAGTAATGTAAATTGAAAGACCCTTTGCGATAAACTTGACTTCCAAACATGCGCGTACTTGCTCAATAGGTTGAGAGAAATTCCCGGGAGCTATGTACCATTTGAAGTAGTCAAACAAGATAGTGAGACTGATAGGGAGGTTCTCAGTTCAGCTGGTCGACCGTACCAGTCACTTTCTGAGCAGTCCGTGGATACGCGGTGCGCGGTAAGTGCTGGCGGAGGTCGGGTCTCTCGCAGAGACGGTAGAGTCACAGGGTTGACTCGGCGATCGAGATACCTGTTTTGTCGAACGGATTTTTGTTAATATCAATTTTTTGATATTGTCAATAAGGCAAGCCAAAAGGAAGTTAAATGGTGGTACATGGTTTCTAATGTGTTTTCTGAAAGTGGTAAATAGCTTGTTTGTTTCACAACAAGTAACATTGTAGTACAATCGCATTTAAAACGTATTGCACAATTGAAAAAATAAGTAATGTTACAATTGGTAATTGGTTGGTATCCTACATACCATAATTCGATTTGTATCTTTTGAAATATTGCGATTATAAAACAAAAACTTTCACTTAGTTGTCAAAATGATTTTTGAGATATTTTTAGTTTTGGTGTCAGTAACCATTTGATGCGAAAGGAAAGATGGAGTTTTTGTTTTGTCTTACCATTTTGACGTGTTTGTCAGGAGTGACCGAGTGGATACTGTTTTGGTTGTTGATTGTTTCAGAGCAACACACGAGGACGTGTGTCATCGCAGGATGGCCGTGTCGGAGACGGTCATGAGTATGGATGCTCAACGAAACCAGCGCGTCATTGGAAGGCGACAGTGGCGCCCCCTTGAACCTGTTTTGGCGCGCTAGACAGAGTCTTGGTGGTTAACTCAGCGAACACCCACCACACTTCACTTTGGGTCACCGTCGAGGGCACTACTGCCTTGGAACTGTCCCGTTTCGTTGTGCTATACCAAGTTGATTATAGTCAGTTATAACTCTGCAATGTGCCTAGTGTTCATTTAATAAAGACTATTCTGTTCGAGACTTCGATAACCTAGCTTACAGACATCTGTGCCAGGAACAGATATTTTGTGCTTCATTGTATAAGGAATAAATCAAGTTAATTGTATCTGAAGTGTTTCATCTCGCTCGAATTGCCTGCTCGTCCACAACTATATCGAATAGCTCAACTAATGTGCCACACACCGCACCCGGCCATCCGCGACCACTATCCCGACATATATAATTGAAAATGGAAGTGTCGACGATTTTGAATTAGGTCACTATAGTTCTAAAGGTGCGGTATGTCAGGACCGTAGCAGGTGGAAAGATGTGGTCTCTGCCTACCCCGTTGGGAAAAAGGCGTGATCTTATGTTTGTAATATAATATTGTTACAAAGATAAATTATGAAAGAATAATGTGATCCACGGGAATGTAAGCAGGACTCGAACCTGAGACCCTACGTATTCGGCGTAGTGCTCCATCAAGTGAGCTATCATAATGTTATGTCAATATATTTAACGAACAAACGAATACCGGTTATAACTCGGATTTGAACAAAATATTACAAATCCCACCGACTGCGCCATCAATCATTGAGACACACGCATACACACACACACACACGCACGGTGTCCCGCTCTCACCTGTTCCTGGACACGAAGCTGCACTCCTTGCACAGGAACTTGAGGCGGTGCAGGTCCCTGGTGTTCCTGGCGCACACACACACACACACACACACGCACGGTGTCCCGCTCTCACCTGTTCCTGGATACGAAGCTGCACTCCTTGCACAGGAACTTGAGGCGGTGCAGGTCCCTGGTGTTCCTGGCGCACACACACACACACACACACACACGCACGGTGTCCCGCTCTCACCTGTTCCTGGACACGAAGCTGCACTCCTTGCACAGGAACTTGAGGCGGTGCAGGTCCCTGGTGTTCCTGGCGCACACACACACGCACACACACACACACACACGCACGGTGTCCCGCTCTCACCTGTTCCTGGACACGAAGCTGCACTCCTTGCACAGGAACTTGAGGCGGTGCAGGTCCCTGGTGTTCCTGGCGCACACACACACGCACACACACACACACACACGCACGGTGTCCCGCTCTCACCTGTTCCTGGACACGAAGCTGCACTCCTTGCACAGGAACTTGAGCCGGTGCAGGTCCTGGTGTTCCTGGCGCACACACACACACACACACACACACACACACACACACACACACACACGCACGGTGTCCCGCTCTCACCTGTTCCTGGACACGAAGCTGCACTCCTTGCACAGGAACTTCAGCCGGTGCAGGTCCTGGTGTTCCTGGCGCCGCGACTGCCGCTTGAACCGCACGAGGCAGATCTCGCACGCGTGCGCGCCCATACTCTGCCACGTGGACAATTGACAACATTTCATTTTTTTATCACACCCTCTTTCGATATAATCAAATCAGTCGTGTTAGTTACCCTATTTATAACTCAAGAACGGCTGAACTGATTTGGCTGAAAATTGGTGGGGAGGTAGCTTAGAACCAGGAGAAGGACATAGGATATTTTTTATCACGTTCCCGTGGGATTAATAGTAAAAGCTATCTCTACATTTATCGACTTTCAGGCGGTACAAAGTTCGCCGGGTCAGCTAGTAATCAAATAAAGGATAAAAAAACAAATATTACCATTTTAAAATTCCTATTTATGATTCAAATAATATTTTATGCAATCGTTGCACAATGAAGGTTCCTAAAGTCGAGTACCGCGTTTAGGTCACGAGTGTTTGGGCTTGCCAAGTGTATCTACTAAATACTATAAAAATATTGAAAGCCGTGAGAATATTGAAAGCCTTCAGATGCGAAGAGAAAAAAGAGACGTTACATTTTTATTTAAATTGCTGAATAACATTGTTGACTCTCATTATCTTCTAAGTAAAGTATCGTTTCGATGTCAAAGCTTTCGAACGCGGTCCACGGATCTATTTTCAACTCCGTTTAGTCGTAAAAAATATGTTAATAATAAGTATTTAGTTAGAACATGCAAAATTTACAACAAGAAATATTCACATATAGACATGTTTCAGTTAAATCAACGCAAATTTGTTTCTGCACTGAAAGCCTAAACCGTAAAAGTCTACTTTCTATAATTTGTAATACTTAGATCTATTTTTAATTATTTCATAAAAATCAAGATTTTACTATTGTATTCAACTTTAACTTGTTTCTTTTGTTCATATCATAGACTCAAAATTAAAAAAAAATATAATAATTAGACAGGCACATGGTTATGTGCCTGTCTAATTATTTACTGAACTTAAATATGTTTATTGTATGTTTTCATAGTTACTTAACTTAAATATGTTTAATGTATGTTTTCTTTACTCTCAGAGCAATAATGTTTGAACCATTAGTGGAAACTGTTTTGGCTTCTGTGTTATCTATATTTGTTAACTCTAAGTGTGATTGTATGCTGTTTGTTTCCCATTACAATAAATAAAAAAAAAAATAAAAAAAAAATATCCTAGTATTAAAACAATAATTAATAATACAAAAAAAAATTAACTAATAAATATTTGTATAGAATCTTTTTATCGATTCATATTTTTTATGTGGTAATACCACATTTTTTAGGGTTCCGTACCTCAAAAGGAAAAAACGGAACCCTTATAGGATCACTTTGTTGTCCGTCTGTCCGTCCGTCCGTCCGTCTGTCAAGACCCTTTTTCTCAGGAACGCGTGGAGGTATGAAGCTGAAATTTATATCAATTACTCAGGTCTACTGTCCCTTGAAGCTGTGAAAAAATCAAACTTCTAAGCCAACGCAATCAAAAGATACAGCCGTTTATGCCGCAAATTTTCGACACTTGCAAGGGAATCAAAACCTACAGGGTGCTTCCCGTGAACTCAGAATCTTGAAATTTGGTACGAAGCAACGTCTTATAGCATAGATAAAGGAATAATTACGAAAACCATAATTTTTTTTTTTAATACCTAACTTTGCACCTAATTTATATGGGGCGCTATACATATCAGGTGCAAACTTAACTTAACCACTTAGGGATGGAAAGTGTTTGTACGGAACCCTCGGTGCGCGAGTCCGACTCGCACTTGGCCGGTTTTATTTTATAATAATGACACAAAGGTAAATTAAGAAAGAAAAATTGAATGCGATCTACTACAATCGAAGCGGGGTTTGAACCCGCGACCTCTGCGTTTCCGGCGCATTGCTCTCCCAACTGAGCTATCCGACCGCTACGTCAGTCACACCAAATCTTTCATCCCTTAATCCTTTACGCTACTGGAGCGCCCTCTGCGTCATATATGTTTTTGAAATGCTTATTATTGCGCATTAGCCATACCCTACCTAGGATGTGCGTTTTACACGCACGATCCAGTCGCAGTCTTCACACTTGCTGTAAAGCAATGGGGATTGGGGATCGTGCGTGTAAAACGCACATCCTAGGGTATGGCTAATGCGCAATAAGCATTTCAAAAAACATATATGACGCAGAGGGCGCTCCAGTAGCGTAAAGGATTAAGGGATGAAAGATTTGGTGTGACCGACGTAGCGGTCGGTTAACTAATAAAGCTAATTACATTGCATTTGTAACATGTATCTATTTGTTGCGCAACCTAAGCTTTTTGTGTGCGTGTGTGTGTGTGAGTGTGTGTGTAACTCACGGGGCTGTGCCGTATCTTGTGGTTGTTGTACGCATCGTTCGCCATGAATCCTTTCCCGCATTCCTCACATTTGTACGCCGCGTACTGGTAGTTCGCGCTCTGTTTACGTGCCCGTATCTCCTCCAGCTGCTGTTCCTAAAAGCGATAAAACAAACTAAAAATAAACCTAAAAGATGGTCCTTTTTATTTTTAAGTCCAATAGTGTTTTATTTTATTCTTAATAACTATATTAATACTATATTACACAGTACAGTTCTATAATAGTTTTTTTTATATATAGATTATGTCATTTGACAGATACCCGCTGTTTCGTTAAATTAAATTTCGATTAATAAATATCGGACAACCTCACACAAATCGATCTAGTCCCACAGTACAGTAAGCTCTAGTAGGCTATGGGTACTAGACGACGATACACATACTTATATAGATAAATATATACTCAAATACAAATGGCATCCAGGTACAAATATTCCACTTCATTACACAAATATTTGCCTTGGCCAGGATTCGAACCTCGGACCACCGGCTCAGCAGGAAACTGCACTAGCACCACCCACACAGCATCAAATTTTTGATTCCAATGGTTTTTAATAAACAGTTCTTACCTTAGTCAAAGCAATAATCTCGACACTGTAATTGCTTTCAAACTTTGCAAAATCAAAATCCGGCAAATAATCATTATCTGAAGTTCTCTTCTTAATCTTTTTCTTAACTCTCTTCTCTTCCACTTTCTTCTTTCTCCCTTTCCTAACCTTTACATCTTTCACTGGATTTGTGGCCACGAAAATTTGTTCTACATTATCATCACTAAAATCATGGTCATTATTATCTATGCTTTCATCTATTTTGTCTTTTATTTCGTATTCTAATTTCAAATCTTCATTCTCTAAGAATATTTGGTCTGTGTCGGATTCTTCTTTCTTTATGTCTTCTATTTCTAGAGTGTCTCTGTAGTCTGTGGTTTCGACTCTGGTTTGAGTTAAGTGGAGGAGTTGGTGGTAGTGGCGGTCTATGGTCCGAATGTAGTCTGTGGTTAGCTGAAACATATAAGTTTATAATGTCATACTTTTTTTTGAAATTATCTTCAGATCTTCCCATTTTTTTTGTATTAAAAATTGCAATTGATTGTTAAATTAATAAGAGTAGGTTTCTTTTTGCTATAAAAAAAACTCAAAAAATACAATATACATAATCTCAATAGGCGTGTAGTCATTTTTTATTAGAGGATGTCAATCCATTATATTTTTATTTGAATCAAATGTCTACATGGGATGGAAGATCAGTGCTGGCTCTCGCTGGCTCTCGAGCGAGCATCATGCTGAGGTGGGACAGCCATAATATTATAGTTGCCTATTGTTTTTGAGTTTATGTAATTATGTTTTACGGTCACACTAAATGTATTTCTTTCTTTTTCTTTCAGTATACAATGACATAGTATACCTCATGCTGAATTCTTGTCTGAAGGCACTGCTGTGCTCGGAGACTTCTGGCTCTAAATGCGCCGCACTTGAGTAGAACGCTGCGGCAGTAACAGCACAGGTGCTGGGGAAGCCCATCCAAAATCAGCACCTGGAATTAGTAGTCACACTCTTATTATAATTAATTATAGATCACAATTAGTCATAAAGTTCTCACAAGACTATGGGGACCAGTCTCTCATAAAGAGCTCCATACAAGTTTGAAAATTGACAGCCCATTCCTGACAATTTCACATAAGT
Source organism: Apotomis betuletana (assembly GCA_932273695.1). Classification (NCBI taxonomy): domain Eukaryota; kingdom Metazoa; phylum Arthropoda; class Insecta; order Lepidoptera; family Tortricidae; genus Apotomis; species Apotomis betuletana. Next base: position 13,898,768 of record OW026322.1, read on the forward strand.
GAAAACCACTTAATGCAATTGTTAAAAACGTCCCACGAAAGTTTTAATAAGATTAATATGGTATTCATAGTAATGTTAAGTTATTACATTAAAATATTACACATTGGCCTCAATTTTAATGATGTTATACAGTCCTTTTGTAATTAATAGAATGTCTGATAGCCTCATTCAACATCTTAACTTAGACATTGTGTTATAGTTTCATTAGTTATCCGTGAAGTAACAAGGAAATCATTTGATTCACAGCATATTTGAAAGCATCCCTATTTATTAATTTAGCTTTTTAACAGCCAATAAATGTGTGTAACTAATAGATAATTATTATTTTTATTTATTTATTCAAATTAGTTACACAGTATTACAGTATAAACCAAGGCACTGTGAACTACAAAATTACATTTTAGACAAGCTTAAATCTAGTTTGATGTAGGCGACGTAACTGCGTGGCTCCGTTGCGTCGTCTGATCTGGCGCAGGATTCGGCAGATTGCCCCGAAACCGCCGAAACACAACACCCTTCGGCCAGAAGTCTGCACTTGCGATGGTGCTCTGCAGCGGCCGCGGCACGCGCACCACAAACGAGCTGAAGTGCACGTAGTGGCGGGACTGCAGCTGGTGCACCCTCAGCGAGAAGCCAGTCTTCCGGCGGACGTACTCCACCACATCGTCAGCCACGGCGGAGTGATGCAAGCGCGACACATAGAGCGCCTTACTCGGTGTGGCAATCCGAAGACCAGAACCAACCGGCTCGGCAGTGCCACTCAGAGTCTTGCCGGGCGCCCTGCGCGCCTTGCTCTTCCTTTCCACCAGTGTGAATCCCTCCTTATCCACATTGGTGCGGGAGGACTTTTCTTTATCGAGAACCCGTACTGTACATGCCTTAGAAGGCAAGGAGGCCCGGTTAGCTGCGACAGGCTGACCGGCGACGTCAGCATAAGCACGCTGGCGTGACGTAGAAACTTGAGGCGGCCGCACGTGCGGGGGGCGCGCGGGCGGTGGAGCGGCGGGTGCGGCACCTTTTACAGTGTCAGCAACACGCAAATTAACAGACTCCGCATTAATCGTAGAAGCGGGCCGGTCGTCGCTCTTGAAATTTGATGCTATTACCGACTGAGCTGGAGCACTATTTCGCAAACTAGTAACTTCGTTGCGTAACTCAGTAATAGTCACTTGGGCAGCTTCAAATTTCAAAATTATTTCGGCTAAACTTGTTTTTAGGGCCACGATGTCCTTATACAAGCAGCTAACATCGATACTATCCGGTACATGAGACGGCAGGATAGGGGCCGTCACCACAAACTCCGGAATCCGATCTTGGTTCTCCCTTAGGATCTTCATTATATCCGCAAGGGTCTTCTTTCCAGTTTCGTCCCCTTTCCGGTGAGGTACGTATGTGCCGACGATCCCAAGGGACTGGCACAACACCTGCTTCGCTTCACAGATGTCCTCGATAATACTTACAGGAGTCCCTGTGATATGAGCAAATCCATCGGCTAGCTTGTTTTCGTGTATATTAAACAATTTAACATCTGTAGCCAAGCAAGCTCGGCAACTGAGCAACTTTAACGACTGGTTTGAGGATTCTTCCTTGATAGTTTTCATGTTTAAACACTTGTATCGCACGGCACATACACTAAACTATAAGCAAACGCTTAGAGTTTCATGTTTTTGAGTCCTTTTTACATCGAAAAAGAGTAATTCTGAAAATCTGGAATAAGAAGTATACAGTGATTGATGTATTTGTGATCTGTCAAAGTGTAGCAGTTCGGAAACAATCACCACTGTTTAGCGATGTTTTAGTAGATTGAATTTTTCTGTAAATGGCAACATTAATATGTCAAAAATTTATACATGTGCAAATTTTGTAATTTTCACTGATTTGTGCATCTATCACATTTGACATTCGACTTTCTTGCATTAAGAATAACGACGTTATTTAAAGATCATATTCAGACGCAGGAAACCAAAACTTGTAGAATTAGTAAATGCGTAAATGGCAGGTCAATAACGCCGCCCGATGCTTCTGATATCATTATTTACATTTTTATCAGAAATACGATTGAAAATAAACATATAACTACAAATATATGACAAACACATGTTAAATTGAAGCTGTAAAATGACCACCGTTAAGTCAGAAGAGGCGGAAGAGGTGCGCGCTTGTAGAATTTGCCTCACCACCGAGGAGAAACTCTTTGGTATTCATGAACAGCGATTGGAAGAAGCTTTTACCGATATTATTGGCACGACGGTATGTTTTTAAATTAAGTAGTAGTTTTATTTAGCGCTTAATAAAAGAGTGATAGTTTGATATCATATTTATACAACCTTAAAGAAAAAAAAAATTTGTCTCAAATAAAATAATGTAATTAAAATTGCCACCGTTTCAGGATTTTTAGTAAGTTTTTTGGTGCCGAAATGATAACTATTTCAGGATTCAATCCAAACCAATATCAACATTTCATTAGTCTTACTAAGTTCTAATAAAATTCTAATCTATGGTGCAGTGCCCCGCCAAGATGAGCCAAGGGAAGGGTGTCTAGAGTAAGAAGCTTGGCTCTCCTTATCATATCTGATTCCTTTTTGGTAGTGCGCGTCATATGGTCTCGTCTTGCTTCTTAACAGTGTATAACGGTTTCAGCTATCGGTATGGGACGGGTGTCCGCAGCACATCTGCGGCTCTTGCGGCCTGCAGCTCCTGAAAGCAGCAGCTCTCAGAGCTCGGGGCCGGCGCGCAGACACGCTGCTCAGGCAGGCGCTCGTGCAGCAGCAGTTTGTGAGTTTCATTTTTACCCGACTTCAAAAAAGTCATATTAATTGCTATTGTATATTGTATTACGCTCATTGAAGTCGGTTATTTTTTGGTGAAAAGGTGATTATATTTGAATCAATATAAAGCAAAAAAAAAAAAAAATTAACAAAAAAACTGATAACGGATCATGTACCTACAGATTACATTTGAATCACCTTTGGAAGTCGATGGCAGACCTCACGTAAACTTGCACGGCATCTGTTTTCATAGTAATAATTGAGTGGTATTTGTAAAATAAATAAATAAAAAATATTTTTGTTCTTACAAATAAATAAAAGTGGTAATATTTGTATGTATGTTTAAGTACATATATATATTTGGGTATTTTAATTGGCCACATTTTATGAGGTATGGAGGTAAATAAAAATTAAGCATGATGGTCTGGTTTGACTAAATTTATTTAAAATCAACATAGGTTTCACTACCCAAAAGTTTCCTGGAAGAGATCGCTTTTTAGCGATAAGACCGCCTGTTGTCTACCGTTATTTATAATTTGTATTTGTCTTGTTTCCTTTTGTAAACTTTTATTGGTGTGCAATAAAGTATTGTTGTATTGTATTGTAAATCAACATAAATAAAATAAAATATAAATCAACTAGGTATTTATAAATGTCGCACTTTGATATAATTATTTATTGGCTTTCTCTCCTGTCTTTGTGATGACGTCTGATGTTTATTTATTATTATTTTAATGTCGTTCACAGATAACGAACAGCTACCTCGCCACCATCGACCGCGTGTCCCACCAACTATCCATCTGCTTCACCATCCACCATCCCATCACCATCTCGACCACCCACGAGGAAACCAAACAGGAACTAGAAGATGATGACTTTGATATGTACCCAGAGTTTGATGTCCCGATCATCAATTTGAAGAATAATATAGAGAAGGATTTGGAGGTACCTTCTCCGGAGCTTTTGGAGGTGTTGAAGGCTGATGAAGAGCTGGATGTGAAGGAGGAGCCGGTTAAGAAGAGGAAAGAGAGGAAGAAAGGAGGAGAGAAGGTAATAGTTTTATACACATTAATTATTTAAGCATCACCTTGAAAATCAGAGAATAAAAACTTATATTTTGGAATAGAAGTTTCTTTTACATTTTTGATTGGTTTACCTTTATGCAAAGCTTACAGAAACAACTAAACTTTTGTATAACTGGTAAATACCCGATAGCGCTCTAATTTATGTAGGTTACCGGTATTTTACCGTTTCCATAAGGAAAAAATACCGGTAAGTATTAAAAAAAAAGTGAAAATAATTATATAAATTTGTCCAACATAATTCAAATTGGCTTGTAAATATTTCAACATTATTTATTATTACGACCACCCCTCGCAGGTTAAATTGAAGAAAGATAAAAGTGTGAAAACGAAGAAAAAAGAAGTAGAGAAGTCAGAAGAGAAGGTAGAAAAGAAGGAACCGAAGAAGTACAAGCGGGAGCTGAAGGGGTTCAGAAAGTTCTTCGCGAGCGAAGAAGATTACTTGAAGTTTGAGAACACTTACAATATAGGTAAGAATACTTACAGTAGAGCTCTAGAAGTCAGAATCAGTAATGGAAATCAATGAAAAATTAAAATGAAAAAGACGACGTTTCTTGAATGGTACTTACCATTCAAGAAACGTCGTATCTTTTCTGTTAATTTAATTTTCCTCGGCGTTTACGATTACTTACATAAAAAAACATGGGTACACTTAAATTCTCCATCATCATCCCGAAAACCATGTTCTAATAAAATATTGAGATTTTTGGGATATTATTAAACCCTAGCCTAATCTAATTATCATATGTAACATATGATCCATGGCGAAAATGACCGTTTCGCGTTAATGGAATTTTGGAAATTCCGAATATTCATGGTTTCGGATAAATGAAACTTGGGAATTTTTGAGTGATCCCAAATTACATATAAAAATTCCTAAAAAATATTTTTCGATTGTGTGGCCTCAATCTAAATAGCCTATTTATTGCACTTACTTTATTTTCCAAAAATGTCCAGCCATTTGATTTTTATGGTTTCATAATAGTACAGATAAATGTATGTCTCTGCATTATCACGCCAAAACAGTTTGATAATTAACAAACATTTAAAGAATTACCCGGTTATGATGATTGATGAAGCAAAAAAAGTTTAGACTTTTCTTCCTCGCATAAATTGTTGTATTTCGTCCCCAGAGATAGTGAAACTAACAGAAGAAGAGCAACTAAGAGAAATGGACGCGAGGAAAGAGTCCAGCAACTACCTGCGTTCCGCGTACCGCTGCGAGCAGTGCTTCAAGGGCTTCCTCTCGGAGACCACGTACCAGAACCACCAGAGGAAGACCCACGACATTGTAAGTACCGGTAGTACCTCGAAGGCTTCCTATCCACAAAAACAGCGTAGTGTAAAATTGACCAATCGCATTCCTCAGATTGCACATTTTTTGGGATTCACAAAAATGCAGCCTGATTGTTTCATTTTTTCTGTAAAAATACAAAACAAAAAAAAATTACATAGTTAAAAGGTTAGTTAACAAAAAATCACGATCGCTTCCTTTGTGTGATGAAAGTTAGTCATACAAAATGTATGGGTAACTTTCGTCACACAAAGGAATCAATTAAGTTTTGTTTTAATAAAAGCCTTTAACTATGTACAATTTGTTTGCAATCGACCCATGTGCCTGCACTGTACACATATGTATAGTTAGGTATGGCGACGGAATGCTATATTCCTAACTATGCAGGCAGGGACAGTCAGTATTACCCTTGCTATAGGGAACGTGTATGTCTCATTTGGTAAACAATAAACTTGTGATGTTTGATATATTTTTATTGCGTAACACTCACAAGGTTTGGAGTAGTAGGGCCTCGTGCAGGGTCCGTCCGGATTGTTACTACCGTCTTGCCTGCTAACCCACCGCCAAACAGCAATGTTCGCATTGTTGTGTTCCGGTGTGGGGGTAAGATAGCCGGTGAAATTACTAGCATAGAGGCATTCTATCTTCGTCCTCCGGGTAGGCAAGCACTTGTGACTCCTCTGGTGTTGCAGGTGTTTATGGGCGACGGTTATCGCTTTCCATCAGGCGATACGTGTTTGCCCGTGTGACATAAAAAAAAATGGTTAGATTCCCATGATGGTCCAATCGCATTCCTCAGATTTAAAGCACTATACATGCTTAACCGTGAAATGTGCTTGCCGGCTTCGTATCACTATCCGTCTATACGTACTCACCCGGTAAGCCCGTGTTTCCCGGCGTCTGCAGTTATGTACTGTTTCATCACACTTGCTCGTAAATCAAGGGTTTACATGCTAGAAAACCGGGCGGCAAGTCGTAAATTACGCCCTAGGGCGGTAAGTAAGTTTTACTACACTTTAAGGGCTTACATGCTAGAAAACCGGGCGGTAAATCGTATATTACGACCTAGGACGGTAAGTAATTTTGGTATTGACTACTATTTATTACGTTTGTTTTATTTCCTTCAAAGTGTGATGAAAAACGTCGTACGTGACTCTGGTGGTATAGGAATTCCAAACTCGTGTCGCTTCTAATAGACACTCGTTTGTAATTCCTCGTTTACCATCCTTGTTACGTAATGTAGTATTCTTAAGCTGTAATATTGAAATTTACAACCATTTACCGGAATTGATTAAGGAATGTCCTATCAATAGATTTAAGAGAATCCTTTTCATGGAATTTCATGGAATTTATTCATTTATTAAATGATTGCATCCATGGTAAATAGGTCTTAATTAGTTAGATATACAGTTTCTCATGGGCCCTGATAGGGCGTAGCAACATACAGTATATTAGAACACATATTAGTATTAATAAATATTCAACAAGTAATTACATATTAAATTGGAAAACACATAAATTATAATATTTGATATTTTTGTTGTATTCAAATAGATTTGTGCATGCATTACGACTTGGTTTTTATATTATTTCCACATCGTCAAAAAAATCTTTTAAAGTGTAATAACATTTGTTTATGAGGAAGTCCTTCAACCGTCTATTGAACTGCTTTTCTGTTGTTTCTTGTTTTATTTCGTCGGTTACTTTGTTATAAATTTTTACTGCCATTTCATTTGGACTTGTTTGGTGCAGTTTTAGTCTGGACCTGGTGGTTGATATTAAATTGTACTTATACCTGGTTTCGAAGCGTCGTGGCAGATCTTTCAAATTTGTAAAAAATTGCGGGTAATTTCTGACAAACTTACAGATTTCGAAGATGTAGATGGAAGTCAGTGTTAGAATTTCGTATTTGATGAAATATGGTTTACAACTGTCCATATTTTTAATGTTAGCCAGTATCCGTATGCATTTCTTCTGTAGAACAAATAAGTCATTAATATCAGTGCTATTACCCCAAAGAATAATACCATACTTAAGCCACGAAAAAGGGTAAGCGTAATAAGCGGTTAAGGCACACTTGAAATTCGTAGACTTTTTTAACTCTCGTAACGCATACAAGAATTTTGAGAGTTTACTTTTTATTCTTTGAATGTGTGATTTCCAGTTGATGTGTGTGTCAATGTTCAATCCAAGAAGGGTAAAAGTGTCTACACATTCCAGTTTAGATCCGTTAAAAGAAAAGTTTATATCCAAGGACTTTTTTTGGTGTGGCCTAAATTCCATAATTTTTGTTTTTAAAAAGTTAATTTCTAGGTTGTGATCATTCATCCAGTCCGTCAGTTGAGTTAATATCGTATGCAGTTGTGTGTTTAAATTTTGATCATTTTGGCACGACGTCAGAATCGAGATATCGTCCGCAAAGAGGACACAAGACTGAGTGAGGGTTTTAGGAAGGTCGTTAATGTAAATAAAAAAAAAAGTAAACAACCGATTACACTACCTTGCGGTATCGAGTTTTTAACGAGCTGTGCATCTGATCTTACGTAATTGATCGTCCCGGTTTGATGGTCAACATGCTGGATTTCAACGTGTTGGGCCCGGTTTTCCAGATAGGAAGTGAACCATTTGTGTGTTGTTCCTCGGACGCCTATACTATATAACTTATCAAGTAGTATTTTGTACTGAACTTTATCATAGGCTTTCGACATGTCCAGAAGAATACCTATTGCGTATTTTTTATCGTTGAGGATATCTAGTACTTCTTGCATAAATTTATAAGTAGCTAGGATGGTAGAACGATTCCTACGAAAACCATTCTGACTTTCGTCGAATATTTCATATTTCTCGCAAAACGAGTATAAGCGCTTACACATCGCAGATTCAAATATTTTAGAAGAAGTCGGCAGTAGTGCGATAGGTCGATAATTACTCGGATTTTCTTTTCCGCCTTTTTTGTAAATCGGTTTTATTATCGATGTTTTTAAACGATCAGGAAACACGCCTTCGGAGAAAGATTGATTTATCATCATAAAATACGGTAATGTCAACTCATCAGCACAGCTCCTGATGAGTGTCGCTGGTAGTTCGTCAATGCCATAGCTGCGTTTGTTTTTAAGGTGCCGTATGATTGTATTAACTTCGCGCGGCTCGACGGGCGATAGGTACATCGAGTTGACCGAGCGGGCCGCCGGCCGCCCGCTCAGCTGGTTTCCCCCACTTACTCCTCCGATAGATGCAAAAAACGCATTGAACGCGTTTGCTACTTGTTTTGGGTCGGACGTAAGTTTATTATGGATCGCCAGTTCAATATTGTGTCGAGATGGTTTCGTAATTTTATTTGTGCGTTCTTTTATTATTCTCCACATGGATTTAGATATATTTTCGGCGTTGTTGATTTCTTTGATATATTGGAGTTTTTTGGATTTTATAATGATACGTTTTAGTAGTTTTTCGTACGTTTTATAGTGTTTTGTGAGTATTGGATTTCTTGTGTATGAAACTAGAATCTTTAACAGTCTTTTGTTTTTGCATGATTTTTTAATTCCTTTTGTGATCCATGTCTTTTTTTTGTTTGGTTTTAGCGTTATTTGTTTTAATGGTATGCATCGATTTAATATATCTTTTAGTTGATTCTCAAAATTATTATAGTTACTATTTAGATTATTGTTGGAGTTAATTATAAGATGCCAATTAATTTTTTGTAATTCTAATTTAAATTTGGAAATATTTTTTTTGGTGAATAATCTTTTGCGTAATTTCCAGAAAACGTTAGGTATATGTGGCTTACTCGTGGATATGATAGTTCCTTTGTGATCTGAAAAACCAAAATCGTGGACTTGTATGTTTAGATCTTTATCAGTATAATTTGTGAATATCAAGTCTAGGCAAGTAGATGACGTACTTGTTACGCGCGTTGGTTCTTTGATATGTTGAAGATAATTGTTTTGCAACATACAGTTCAATAGGGCTGAGGTGTCTTTATCATTGCATAAAATATTGGTGTTGAAATCACCACCTATGATAATATTTTTCTTACTATATTTTTTACTGAGATGTTTTAGAACAAGTTTTAATTGCGTGTAAAAGACATCAGTTTCACGGTTATTCCAATAAATTACAATTAAGATTATATTCAATTTAGTCAGTTCGAAAGCAGCGATTTCTATAACATATTCAACAGAATGATCCACAATGTCCTTTCGCTCCTCGTACTCCACCTCGTCGCGCAGCAGTATGCACGCGCCGCCTCCCGCGTAGTTGGTCCTGCAGTATGATGATGCGAGCACGTAGCCGTTGACATTAATGATATCTATTTTTTCTTCTGTGAGCCAGGACTCTGATATGCATAGTGCGTGATATTGGTTTTTGTTGTGTGAGTTCGATAGGTGTGTTTCCAATAGCGGTACTTTGTTGCATAAGCTTTGCATATTTTGATACAAAACGTTTAGGGACGCGTCAGTTGCGGTTGTTTCGAAAGTTAGAAGATTGTGATCGCGATCTTATTGTGTCGGCTGTAGTTTCCCGTGTGTGCGCAGTACTCATGTTCGGGCATGTTTCGTTTTCGCCGCCGCCGGAGGGATAGCTGGTGTCCAGGCTTGGGTTTCGCTCGGGGGCATGTTCAAGCGGCGGGGTGACGATTTTACCGTTTACAATTAATTTGTTTCGGCGTATCACAGCGTGGTGTCCGTTTTGTCTAGCAAGCCTTAACTGCGCAGTTAAACCTTTCCTTTCTTTTAACGCCTGGTCATTTAGGTATTCAGAAACAGACAGGCCGGTTCCTCTGAAACACTGACTATTTTGTAATAAATATTTAGTCATACGTTTGCTGATAAGCTCGATTTTTAGCGGCCTTTTAGATGGGTGGTGGATAGGTCTAGGTTTAGGGCTTTTTCCTATTCTGGACAGTTCCTCGATGTATCCCGTTAAGTCTATATTAAGAATATCCTGGAACAGGTAGATGACGCGGTTATGTAGTTCACTTTCGGTTTCTTCTTGATATTCGAGTAAGCCGTGTATCACGATTGTTTTACTGTTATCTTCATAATTATTTGGCAACGTAGAGGTTGTTTTATTTTTTATTTGGTTCAGTTCTTGTGTTAGTTTCCTGTTCTCTTCTTCCAGATGTTTAATTTTAGTATCGATGCTAAATATACTCTGCTTAATATTGGTTTGTTCCTTAGTTATCCTGGCATTATTGAGGGTAATGTCGTTTCTTAGATCAGTAACAACTTTATGTATTTCTATGAGTATTGCATGATTATTTTGGGCTAGTTTTTGATCTAATAGTTTACTGAAGCTCTCGAAGCTGATATTGACATAGCCGGATTGCTCATGTTGCGGTGTTTGTGTTGTTTCTTGGGGGCTCCTGGGTTGGTCATGCGCTTCTTCGACTGACATAGTGGTGTCATTTAGGCTCGTTTGATATGAGTTGCGAATCGGTGTACTATCGTTTTTTGGGCGACGGGTGATATTGAGGCACGACGGGCACTGCCAGGTCGTTTTTAATTCGTGCTGTTTTTGTACATATGTAGCGCTAGTCATGTTCACGCATGCATAGTGATAGCAACCTGAGCATGCTGTACATTTAATCAGTTCGTTTATGTATTTGATGGTGTTGTTGCATGCTGGGCACTCTATGGAGTCCATTTTCTAGTTTTATTTGTATTTAGATTTATGATACAATTCAATATCGATTTGTACCGTTTGTGATCGGCCAATAGTAGCGAAGCGAAGGAGTGAGTCAGCCTATACGTCTTGTTGTTGTTAGAGCGGGATAGCAGTCTGCGTTGACCAATAACAGCAGCGATTTTGGAATTCGTTCTTGCTTTTCGAAGATATCACAGCCGTTGGTCACTTTTAGCACTAATTTTAGGCACAAAGAGCACAGTTTTTTTTAAATCCAAAGCACTTAGATTAATATTTCGAAGCTACACTTTAACTTCATGAGTCAATAATGGGGCACTGTTCACTATTTCTTCTGCAATTTAATATTCTCTAGCGACCGTCGTATACGTGCGTGTTATCTATCTCACGTGTGTACCTGTATTCAGAATGGTTACTGGATAAATGTTTTTACTCCATCAATGACTATTTTGCCTACAAGACTAATTAAAATGCCTTTATTTTATTTATTATTACCAAATTTTTTCTTTGACATAAATCTATTATTAAATGGTATTAATTATTGGGATTCATAAATACAAATAATAATGTGTAATTAAAATCGAATAACTAAGCTCAATAATTTGACATACATGTTAAAGTGAACTATAATATAATAAAATATATTAATATAATAAAATTGTAATATTGCATGCCTTTCCTGGTAGAACATAAGTAACTGTATTTTATTATGATCACCTTCTGTTTCTTGCAATAAATGATTGATTGATTGAATACTTGTGTAGAGCAACGGTCGCAACGAGTGTTCGCTGTGCGGCGCGCGCTTCCGCCACCCCGCGGGGCTGCGGAAACACTTCGAGTCGCACACGCTGAAGTTCATCTGTAAAATCTGCCAGTTCATGACCCGCCACCGGTAAGTTATACCAATTACTGATCATTTATACACATTACCGATAATTTATACACATTACCGATAAATGTCACTGACATTAGCCTCAGTGCCTTGGTTGTAACTGTTATGCTGTGAAATGTAATAAATAAATAAAAAAAAATCATTTAGACCAATTACCGATAATTTATGCTCATTACCGGTTTGTTATGCACATTACCGGTAAGATATATCCAAAGCCGGTATCGGTTCATAGAGTAATGGTGACGAGAGCGGGCGCGCTTCCTGCCGCGTAAAATTCATTTGTAAAATTTGCCAGTTTATGGCACAGGTAAGTAACTCTATATACTGGTATTTGATAGCGGTATATACCTCTTAATACTAAAATTTATTTATTACTTATTTGATTTTAAGTGTATTTTCGTTGATGGGGCTTAATAATTTGGTAAAATTATAGTTAATTCAATATATTTTTTTAAAGGTAAAAATACCGGTATATATGGTACCGGTTTTGCCTATTTTGGATCTATAAAACACGTACTTAGAAAGGATAGGGTTCGGATGTACTACATAACCACAGGGAATGATGTTTTTTAAATATAATGGTTATATAATTGTTTAATTATCAGTGTCAGTACCATTATTTCGAAAGTAAACTATCAATATTATTAAACGAATACAATGAGTTCAGTCATAAATGGGCCATGCATTTGTGCAGTCCATAGTACAATACAATACAAGTACGCTTTATTGCACACCAAAAAATATTTACACAAGAAATCACATATTAACAAATTAAAAACGGTAGACAACAGGCGGTCTTATCGCTAAAGAGCGATCTCTTCCAAACAACCTGTGGGCAGTGGAGTTTATGCTAAAAAACGTTTATTGAGTAGGTGATGCAAAAGGCGAATGGGACACATCGTAAGGTATAGATATCTAAAACATAAATTGATATAAAAACTTGAATATACATATAGACACAATTTTTAAATAAATATATGTATATATATACATATACATACATAAACAAAAATAAATACTATGCACAACCATACAGTTAGCAGAAAACTTTATGAAATACAGTTTCACACAGTTTATTGGACAGAAAGGAAAGGTTTTTTTTATTCTAGTTTTAAATATAGCTATGGATATAGCACTTCGCAGCTCCGCTGGCAGCAAGTACGCATGACTCACAAGAATGTTGTGTCGTTGGCAGGAGCATGGCGGTGATGCACGCGGACTTCCACTCGGGGAAGACCTTCGTCTGCAAATACTGCGGCCTCACCTTCAAGTCAGTACGCCCTAATACCTTAACTGTTTCTTATCATACTCTAATCTGAATCTGTTAAATATAACTAAATGCATGCCTTTTTAACCTTGATTCTCAAAAAAGGAGTGGTTGAATTTTCGTCGCTGTGTATACGCATCTAGATATGGAAGTTATTTTGTAAGATTTTTCATTGCAACCTTTTTATCTAATAATTTTAGGAGTCTGGTCGCTCAACGAGCATGCCGCTCGCGCTCCTTACATTGCTATTAAAGATATAAATAACCATTGTTCGGTTCATGACGCATTGGTGTAAACTGTAATGTTATGTAACCTGTTTTTCAATAAATAAATAAATAAACTTTATTAAATTATGGTATCTGAAAAGATATTTCAGTCGCCGATACATGTTTTTGGTTAGGATATCCATCAATAATTGACCGGGCGAGCGAAGCGTCTCCTTATCAGCTTGTCCTAAACATCCAGATTTGGATGTTCGGATTTACGCCTGTTCTTGTCTGTAGTAGATTCAATAAATATACACACATACACAGTAAGTTAAATAATTATACAAAAAACCCTTTGTCAGGTATTCCAATGTCGGAGATTCATTTAAAAAATAAGCGTGATGTCTAGAGCGCAGAGGTACTAGTAATAACATTGTTTGATATTATCTCCGTCTGCCGTACAGCAAGCAGACAACGTTTAACACGCACACGCGCGTCCAGCATCCGCTAGAAAACGCGTCGGCCGGCACCTGCGACGTGTGCGGGGAGACCTTCACCGGCAAGCGCGGCCTGCAGCAGCACAAGGCCATCGCGCACAAGAAGGTGAGTGCCTCTACGTTGCGGCACCTGCCACGTGTGCGGGGAGACCTTCATCGGCAAGCGCGGCCTGCAGCAGCACAAGGCCATCGCGCACAAGAAGGTGAGTGCCTCTACGTTGCGGCACCTGCCACGTGTGCGGGGAGACCTTCACCGGCAAGCGCGGCCTGCAGCAGCACAAGGCCAGCGCGCACAAGAAGGTGAGTGCCTCTACGTTGCGGCACCTGCCACGTGTGCGGGGAGACCTTCATCGGCAAGCGCGGCCTGCAGCAGCACAAGGCCATCGCGCACAAGAAGGTGAGTGCCTCTACGTTGCGGCACCTGCCACGTGTGCGGGGAGACCTTCACCGGCAAGCGCGGCCTGCAGCAGCACAAGGCCATCGCGCACAAGAAGGTGAGTGCCTCTACGTTGCGGCACCTGCCACGTGTGCGGGGAGACCTTCACCGGCAAGCGCGGCCTGCAGCAGCACAAGGCCATCGCGCACAAGAAGGTGAGTGCCTCTACGTTGCGGCACCTGCCACGTGTGCGGGGAGACCTTCACCGGCAAGCGCGGCCTGCAGCAGCACAAGGCCATCGCGCACAAGAAGGTGAGTGCCTCTACGTTGCGGCACCTGCCACGTGTGCGGGGAGACCTTCACCGGCAAGCGCGGCCTGCAGCAGCACAAGGCCATCGCGCACAAGAAGGTGAGTGCCTCTACGTTGCGGCACCTGCCACGTGTGCGGGGAGACCTTCATCGGCAAGCGCGGCCTGCAGCAGCACAAGGCCATCGCGCACAAGAAGGTGAGTGCCTCTACGTTGCGGCACCTGCCACGTGTGCGGGGAGACCTTCACCGGCAAGCGCGGCCTGCAGCAGCACAAGGCCATCGCGCACAAGAAGGTGAGTGCCTCTACGTTGCGGCACCTGCCACGTGTGCGGGGAGACCTTCACCGGCAAGCGCGGCCTGCAGCAGCACAAGGCCATCGCTCACAAGAAGGTGAGTGCCTCTACGTTGCGGCACCTGCCACGTGTGCGGGGAGACCTTCATCGGCAAGCGCGGCCTGCAGCAGCACAAGGCCATCGCGCACAAGAAGGTGAGTGCCTCTACGTTGCGGCACCTGCCACGTGTGCGGGGAGACCTTCACCGGCAAGCGCGGCCTGCAGCAGCACAAGGCCATCGCTCACAAGAAAGGTGAGTGCCTTACCGGTAAAATTTATATCAATTACCGGTAAAATTTGTATAAATTACCGGTAATGTTTATATAAATTACCGGTGAAATTTCTATAAATTACCGATAATAGTTATATAAATCACCAGTAATATATTTGTAAATTACCGGTAATATTTTTAGAAATGATCGGTAGAATTTATATAAACTACCGGTGATATTTATAGAAATTACCGATAATGTTCCGGTAATCCAGTTAAATTTACCGATTTGCATTTCCTACTCTACTTTGAGTTACTTTTAATATCAGTTCGGCATTTTTAGGCTTGATGGGGTTACAAGAACACAAGACTATATAGCTCCCAAGAAGGTTATTTTTAGGGTTCCGTACCCAAAGGGTAAAAGCGGGACCCTATTACTGAGACTTCGCTGTCCGTCTGTCCGTCCGTCTGTCACCAGGCTGTATCACAAGAACGGTGATTTCACAGATGATGTATTTCTATTGCCGTTATTACGACAAATACTAAAAATCAAATAAAATAAATATTTAAGGGGGCTCCCATACAACAAACTTACAGATAATGGTACGGAACCCTTCGTGCGCGAGTCCCACTCACACTTGGTCGATATTTTTTATATCTACATTAACCTTTTGAACGCTGAGGCGTCACAATGACACCGGAAAATTTCTAAGCTGACGCCAACGGCGTATGACGTCCCAATTTCATTTATCAAAAACTTCGTAATTCCACTACAAGTATTTTTCAACCCTTTTTGAGGTTTTGGAGCACATCTTTATTTATTTCTTGTTGCGTCTGAGGGCTTAGTAAATTGCTTTATCGCATGGCGTTGAAGCATGTGTAGGTTTTATTTTTACAAAAATAATCAGTTTTGGGCGATACCTGTATTTTAAAACTGGTTGCGATTTCAATTACAAAGCGTTTGATCATTGAAGTTTTCATTATTTTTTATTAAAGCAGTAACGTTTGCTAACGTAAACCAAATGTTTACAATAAAGCGAAAAAATTCAACATTTAATTCGGGTGTAGCACATCGTTACTATCGATTCTCAACAAATTTGAGACGATGATGCCGACGATAAAGTCTAAATCTTTACGGTAGATGGAGCTACGATGCCACCCTAAGGCATGTTGAAGCAACTGGTTGAAAAATTCAATGGCTTTGACATCTGGTTCGGTGGTCCAGTTGGTAGGACGCCCGTGTTGGCCCGGAAAGCCGTTGGAAACGCAGGTTCGAATCCTGTCTGAACCATTAAATTTTTCTATTTTTCGCTTCATTGTAAACATTGAAGATAATCCTAAGGTAGCGATTCTCCGCTGTGGGTAGCCATCTTTTGAAGTTAAACAGACCCAAACTGCTATTGACAGAATAACAGCGTTGCAGTTTGCTTTGTTTGCGAATTGCAGCACCATGCTGAGTCAAAGCCTTTTTCTTTAACGCACACATTGCTGGACTTATTGAAAACATCTCTAATCAGCATACGATAATTAATAGAACACTGTTATGCCAATAATAGAAGCGGTGGTAGCCTAGTGGTTAGGGCATGCGACTTTCAATCCGGAGGTCGCGGGTTCGAACCCGGCCCGTACCAATGAGTTTTTCGGAACTTATGTACGGAATGTCATTTGATATTTACCACTCGCTTTTCGGTGAAGGAAAACATCGTGAGGAAACCACCTAAGCCCAATAAGGCCTAGTTTCCCCTCTGGGTTGGAAGGTCAGATGGCAGTCGCTTGCGTAAAAACTAGTGCCTTCGCCACATCTTGGGATTTAGGTAGCCGACCCCGATTGAGAATTCATTCTCAAAAAATGGGACAAAGGCTAGGAGGATGACTGTTATGCCAATAATGTCCTGTCTGTGTGTGCTTTTATTGGAATAAACATTTTCTATCTTTCTTTCTTTCTATTGATGGCGGCGTGTTTGTCGATCGGTTGCAGCTGACGACGCCCGAGCTGAAGTGCCGCGGCTGCCTGGTGCAGTTCGAGAACCTGGACGCGAAGACACGGCACAGGGTCAACAACATCTGTGACCCCAAACTGAGGTAACTAGAACCTTATAAACTTTCGTTTCAATAAAACTATTTTAACTAGCTTTTTATTTTTAACTACCGCGGTGTTACCCGCTCATCCCACGGGAACACTAAATTTATTTGGGATGAAAAGTATCCTATGTCCTTTCCCGGATCTCAAAGTATCTCCATACCAAATTTCATCTAAGTCTGTTCAGCGGTTTAAGCGTGAAGAGGTAACAGACAGACAGACACATCACTTTCGCATTTATAATACTAGCTGTGCCCCGCGGTGTTACCCGCTCATCCCACGGGAACACTAAATTTATTCGGGTTAAAAAGTATCCTATGTCCTTTCCCGGATCTCAAACTATCTCCATACCAAATTTCATCTAAGTCGGTTCAGCGGTTTAAGCGTGAAGAGGTAACAGACAGACAGACACACTTTCGCATTTATAATATTAGTATGGATTGTTTTTCTGGAATCTTGCACTTTCCTCGCTGTAGCGAGGTGAAAAGTTGTGTGTTCCGCATGGCTGCAAAATTATTTAGCTTCTCGTGTCTTGAAAGCCTCGCTACGCTCAGGATCTATCTTTGAACCATGAGCGAAGCAATTCTCTGGGCGGAGTTACTCGCTCGTCCCACGGGAACACTGCATTTTTCGGGATAAAAAGTAGCCTATGTGTTAATCCAGGGTTTAAGCTACCTTCATACCAAAGTTTATTAAAATTGGTCCAGGCGTTCGAGCATGAAGATTTTTATTTATTTATTTACATCAACATTACATCTATCATGACAGTTTCCCAATGCGATAAAGTAGCAACACATAACAATATTATGAAAATATTATGTAACAAACACACATAAATACTCTCACAAACTTTCGCCTGTATAATATTAGTGTAATTAGTAAAACATACAATTTGTCTGAGTGTCGTAATGTGGATTCAAATTTAAAGATTAATACATTCTTCTTCGTTAAATTTAATACTAAAAGGCAAGTTCAACCTACCACTTTTCTTTACCGTATTCGGTCAAAAATCCAGCCGTTTTGGCTTTATGAGCGCACAAAGATATTCTTACCAACATATCGCTCTGTACAAAATTAACCAGCATCACGTTGGTTAGATTTTTCCTGGATAAAATGACGCATATTCGTAAAAAAAAGATTTTCAATACCATTTTAGAACTTGAGAGGGACGCGGGACGATTTTTAGTCTAGCTCTTTTAATGTCATTTGTTTTTAGGAATATTTATTTTTTAGATTTTAGTAATACATTTTAGATTAGTATATTCCTCTTTTTATTAGAGCGGTGGTAGCCTAGTGTTTAGAGCATGCGACTTTCAATCCGGAGGTCGCGGGTTCGAACCCGGCCCGTACCAATGAGTTTTTCGGAACTTATGTACGGAATGTCATTTGATATTTACCACTCGCTTTTCGGTGAAGGAAAACATCGTGAGGAAACCACGCTTGCGTAAAAACTAGTGCCTACGCCACATCTTGGGATTTAGGTAGCCGACCCCGATTGAGAATTCATTCTCAAAAAATGGGACAAAGGCTAGGAGGGTGATGATGATATTCCTCTTTTTATTATTATTTTGATATCATAATTATGGCAGGCCGTGCCCGGCGTGCGGCGAGCGTTTCTCGGACGAGGAAGGCGCGAAGAGACACTACCAGGACCATCACGTCAAGGAACACTACAAATGTGACCAGGTATGCACTGTGAAATGCAACAGATCTAACAGTACAAGAGAAAATACCGCATCTATCTATCGAATGGATATTACTGGTAATTTACCGGTAATATGCAAAGGTAAATATCCACCTTAATTTCCGGTCCCTAGTTATTATTATTTTAAATTATAAATGTATTTTTTCTATATGTGACTTTGAATACAATACAAGTACTTTTATTCCACACGTCATAAAATATACCAGAGAAATACAGCGCAAGAAAATTCAATTAGTGGTAAACAACAGGTGGTCTATCGCTAAAGAGCGATCTCTTCCAGACGACCTTTGGGTAGTGGGGAACTTGAGAAATTGTTTTGTTAATAAATAAAATAAAATAAAAAAATAAAAAGCCTTTTATTTCCTTACTACAATATGATAAAATTTTACACTACTTTCTATGTTACTTAATATCTAAACTTGTCTAATGTTCCTTATCTAATATAATTAACTAATATTGATATATTATACATATTAAAAACGAAAGAGTAAATAACCGTAAGGAACCCCTCTCAGGTAAAGGCCTCTTCCAAAGATAGCCACTTTTCTCTGTCCTGAGCTATGCTCGGCCATTGCGGGCCAGCGACGTTTTGTTAATAGGCGGTGCAAAAATCAGACAAAAGGTATAATATATACACGAAAAACAAATAAATAAATAAATACATAAATTTTATAATCAATTAATACATACATACATATATATATATATATATACATTCAGCCAAAAAGAAACCTGACATGTAAAAGGAGCTCTTGTAGCCTTGCAGAATAAAGTTTTGAATTTGATTTTTTATTTATTTTCCCCAGTGCGACACAACCTTCGGCAAGAAGTCTTCCCTAGCGGTCCACTTCGAGCGCGTCCATCTCAAAATAAAACCAAAAAAGCCTGCCTTCTACAAGTACCACCAATATGGCAAAGGTGGCAGGATGAAGATGCGAAACTCGGAGATCTGTGAGATCTGTGGGAAGGGATATCCGGTAAGTACGCTTTCACAAAGTAAGAAAATTCAGAGATGTTTAATATTTTATTTCGAAAAACAATTACGTTTTCCTAAATTCAAAAGTAAAAAACCGGCCAAGAGCATGTCGGGCCACGCTCAGTGTAGGGTTCCGTAGTTGCCCATCCTTCACAATGGACGGGCTTAAAACAGCGTTTTTAAGCCAGAGGTTTAAATTACGAGAAAGATTAAAAGCTCTATAAAAAGGTCGTAAACGCCAAAGTAGGTAACTGTAATTCCTTATTAACTTCTGGAAGTTATCGATTTCCCTCGCCAGATTGAGCGGAATATTTTAATTTAGTATGTTACTTAACTAATATGTTTAACGTTTGAAGTACAAGGACACCGCGCGGCACTTACGTCATTTTAAAGAAAATTATGAAAATTTGCGATAACTCAAAAACGGCTCGACCCATTTTATTCAATATAACTTTCATTGAAAGTGCTTATAAGGCCTCATTTTCATGAATTTTTCCGTATTTTTTTGACCCGTGGTTGATAGAGACCCCTATTATTTTTATAAGACCTATTCAACAACACCCCACACACTAGTGTTGAAACGAAAAAAAAAATCACCCCCACTTTAGATGTTCGAGAGGTACCCGAAAAAAAGTTTTTTTTTTTTTTTAGTTTTTATTTTACCGTTTTGTCGGTCACATACTCATACCAAATTTCAGCTTTCTAGTACTAATGATCACGGAGCTAAGCCGCGGACGGACGGACAGACGGACGGGCGGCCATGGCGAGACTATTAGGGTTCCTAGTTGACTACGGAACCCTAAAATAGAACCCGATACATGTAGCTAGTCATTATAAGGCCTTCATTTAATGAGTGGGATAAAAATGCTACTAACCTGAACATAACTACAAATTTAACGGTTACAGGTATTTTTTACCGAACATAACTCGACAGACAAGGCTTTAGATTTTAAGCAAAATCGTTTTCCAACCAGTCCATCCGTTTGGGAGCTACGATTGCACATACAGACACACAGATGCACGTGTTAAGCATGCGGGGCTTAACAACCGATTGTAAGTTTGGCTCGGTTTGTAGACACCTGCCTACTGAGCCGGCGGTCCCGGGTTCGAATCCCGGCCAGGGCAAATATTTGTGTGATGAACTCGAATATTTGTGCTTGGGTCAAGGTTGTTCTATGTATTTAAGTATTTATTTATCTATATATGTAAGTACGTATATCGTCGTCTAGTACCCATAACACAAGCCTTCTTCAGCTTAATTTGGGACTAGATCGATTTGTGTGAGGTTGTACGATATTATTTATTATTTCGTCGATAGGATACAACATGGCTGCGGTACCACCAGCGCACACACACCGGCGAGCGGCCCTACAAGTGTGAGCAGTGCACTAAGAGCTACATGACGCCGGCTGGACTACAGGTATGGATGGCCACCATCACCATCATCATCATCATTATCGTTCATCATCATTCTCTTGCCCTTATCCCATTTAAACGGGGTCGGCGCAGCATGTCTTTTTCTTCCATTCTTCCCTACCATTCGTCAACTCGTCATTAATTTATAAAACCTTATACATCTCTGTGGAATTAAATTAACTGAGTAATTGTATCTTATTACATGGTGTGACGCCTGGAGACTTTATATGAAATTAAATGAAATGAAATATTTATTTGCTGAATATGTAGAAGTTGTACAGGCGTAAATCATACATTTCGAATAGTGGGAACATATTCAGCCGGAAATCCGGCATGCAAATTTTAATTTTAATTTTTTAATTCTATACATAATTAAATAATTAATAATTATTATTATTACATAATTATTTTATACATCTCTATGGGATTAAATTAACTAAGTATTGTATCTTATTACATGGTGTGACGCCTGGAGACTTTATACATCTCTGTGGGATTAAATTAACTAAGTAATTGTATCTTATTACATGGTGTGACGCCTGGAGACTTTATACATCTCTGTGGAATTATATTAACTGAGTAATTGTATCTTATTACATGGTGTGACGCCTGGAGACTTTATACATCTCTGTGGGATTAAATTAACTGAGTAATTGTATCTTATTACATGGTGTGACGCCTGGAGACTTTATACATCTCTGTGGAATTATATTAACTGAGTAATTGTATCTTATTACATGGTGTGACGCCTGGAGACTTTATACATCTCTGTGGGATTAAATTAACTGAGTAATTGTATCTTATTACATGGTGTGACGCCTGGAGACTTTATACATCTCCGGGAAAATTTAATAATTTAAAATGATAGTTTTAATTTAATTTTAATGTAAGTACCTACCTAACATTGATTTAGAGAATCTGTACATCTCCTTTACTTTATTAATTATAACATAAATGATTATAGAGAAATAATAAAATTTCAATAAACATTTTGCCACAACAGAAATCTTCATAAAATGCATATATATGCCTCAAATATACGCAAACAAGAGGTTAAATATTCAACTATAGCGCCATAGCCAGTGAACTGAAATAAAATGTAATTATAGTTGTGTGATGTAATAAGTTTTTGTAAAAATTAAATTTTTGTCCAAAACTTTTATTAGCAACTGCATTTTTCTTTGCACATTCGCCTTGCAAAAATCAAATGCAACGCCAACGGGCTTATGAATGGCCGAGTCGAACTGGACTGACGGTTTCTTTATCGGTTGCAGCGGCACGTGGTGATCCACACGGGCGTGCGGCGCTGGCAGTGCTCGCTGTGCCCCAAGACCTTCCTGCACCAGTCCTCCATCTACACGCACAAGCTGGTGAGTGTCTCCAACTACATCATCACTCCACCAGACTTCAGCTTCGTGCTCGCTGTGCCCCAAGACCTTCCTGCACCAGTCCTCCATCTACACGCACAAGCTGGTGAGTGTCTCCAACTACATCATCACTCCACCAGACTTCAGCTTCGTGCTCGCTGTGCCCCAAGACCTTCCTGCACCAGTCCTCCATCTACACGCACAAGCTGGTGAGTGTCTCCAACTACATCATCACTCCACCAGACTTCAGCTTCGTGCTCGCTGTGCCCCAAGACCTTCCTGCACCAGTCCTCCATCTACACGCACAAGCTGGTGAGTGTCTCCAACTACATCATTACTCCACCAGACTTCAGCTTCGTGCTCGCTGTGCCCCAAGACCTTCCTGCACCAGTCCTCCATCTACACGCACAAGCTGGTGAGTGTCTCCAACTACATCATCACTCCACCAGACTTCAGCTTCGTGCTCGCTGTGCCCCAAGACCTTCCTGCACCAGTCCTCCATCTACACGCACAAGCTGGTGAGTGTCTCCAACTACATCATTACTCCACCAGACTTCAGCTTCGTTCTCGCTGTGCCCCAAGACCTTCCTGCACCAGTCCTCCATCTACACGCACAAGCTGGTGAGTGTCTCCAACTACATCATTACTCCACCAGACTTCAGCTTCGTGCTCGCTGTGCCCCAAGACCTTCCTGCACCAGTCCTCCATCTACACGCACAAGCTGGTGAGTGTCTCCAACTACATCATTACTCCACCAGACTTCAGCTTCGTGCTCGCTGTGCCCCAAGACCTTCCTGCACCAGTCCTCCATCTACACGCACAAGCTGGTGAGTGTCTCCAACTACATCATTACTCCACCAGACTTCAGCTTCGTGCTCGCTGTGCCCCAAGACCTTCCTGCACCAGTCCTCCATCTACACGCACAAGCTGGTGAGTGTCTCCAACTACATCATTACTCCACCAGACTTCAGCTTCGTGCTCGCTGTGCCCCAAGACCTTCCTGCACCAGTCCTCCATCTACACGCACAAGCTGGTGAGTGTCTCCAACTACATCATTACTCCACCAGACTTCAGCTTCGTGCTCGCTGTGCCCCAAGACCTTCCTGCACCAGTCCTCCATCTACACGCACAAGCTGGTGAGTGTCTCCAACTACATCATTACTCCACCAGACTTCAGCTTCGTGCTCGCTGTGCCCCAAGACCTTCCTGCACCAGTCCTCCATCTACACGCACAAGCTGGTGAGTGTCTCCAACTACATCATTACTCCACCAGACTTCAGCTTCGTGCTCGCTGTGCCCCAAGACCTTCCTGCACCAGTCCTCCATCTACACGCACAAGCTGGTGAGTGTCTCCAACTACATCATTACTCCACCAGACTTCAGCTTCGTGCTCGCTGTGCCCCAAGACCTTCCTGCACCAGTCCTCCATCTACACGCACAAGCTGGTGAGTGTCTCCAACTACATCATTACTCCACCAGACTTCAGCTTCGTGCTCGCTGTGCCCCAAGACCTTCCTGCACCAGTCCTCCATCTACACGCACAAGCTGGTGAGTGTCTCCAACTACATCATTACTCCACCAGACTTCAGCTTCGTGCTCGCTGTGCCCCAAGACCTTCCTGCACCAGTCCTCCATCTACACGCACAAGCTGGTGAGTGTCTCCAACTACATCATTACTCCACCAGACTTCAGCTTCGTGCTCGCTGTGCCCCAAGACCTTCCTGCACCAGTCCTCCATCTACACGCACAAGCTGGTGAGTGTCTCCAACTACATCATTACTCCACCAGACTTCAGCTTCGTGCTCGCTGTGCCCCAAGACCTTCCTGCACCAGTCCTCCATCTACACGCACAAGCTGGTGAGTGTCTCCAACTACATCATTACTCCACCAGACTTCAGCTTCGTGCTCGCTGTGCCCCAAGACCTTCCTGCACCAGTCCTCCATCTACACGCACAAGCTGGTGAGTGTCTCCAACTACATCATTACTCCACCAGACTTCAGCTTCGTGCTCGCTGTGCCCCAAGACCTTCCTGCACCAGTCCTCCATCTACACGCACAAGCTGGTGAGTGTCTCCAACTACATCATTACTCCACCAGACTTCAGCTTCGTGCTCGCTGTGCCCCAAGACCTTCCTGCACCAGTCCTCCATCTACACGCACAAGCTGGTGAGTGTCTCCAACTACATCATTACTCCACCAGACTTCAGCTTCGTGCTCGCTGTGCCCCAAGACCTTCCTGCACCAGTCCTCCATCTACACGCACAAGCTGGTGAGTGTCTCCAACTACATCATTACTCCACCAGACTTCAGCTTCGTGCTCGCTGTGCCCCAAGACCTTCCTGCACCAGTCCTCCATCTACACGCACAAGCTGGTGAGTGTCTCCAACTACATCATTACTCCACCAGACTTCAGCTTCGTGCTCGCTGTGCCCCAAGACCTTCCTGCACCAGTCCTCCATCTACACGCACAAGCTGGTGAGTGTCTCCAACTACATCATTACTCCACCAGACTTCAGCTTCGTGCTCGCTGTGCCCCAAGACCTTCCTGCACCAGTCCTCCATCTACACGCACAAGCTGGTGAGTGTCTCCAACTACATCATTACTCCACCAGACTTCAGCTTCGTGCTCGCTGTGCCCCAAGACCTTCCTGCACCAGTCCTCCATCTACACGCACAAGCTGGTGAGTGTCTCCAACTACATCATTACTCCACCAGACTTCAGCTTCGTGCTCGCTGTGCCCCAAGACCTTCCTGCACCAGTCCTCCATCTACACGCACAAGCTGGTGAGTGTCTCCAACTACATCATTACTCCACCAGACTTCAGCTTCGTGCTCGCTGTGCCCCAAGACCTTCCTGCACCAGTCCTCCATCTACACGCACAAGCTGGTGAGTGTCTCCAACTACATCATTACTCCACCAGACTTCAGCTTCGTGCTCGCTGTGCCCCAAGACCTTCCTGCACCAGTCCTCCATCTACACGCACAAGCTGGTGAGTGTCTCCAACTACATCATTACTCCACCAGACTTCAGCTTCGTGCTCGCTGTGCCCCAAGACCTTCCTGCACCAGTCCTCCATCTACACGCACAAGCTGGTGAGTGTCTCCAACTACATCATTACTCCACCAGACTTCAGCTTCGTGCTCGCTGTGCCCCAAGACCTTCCTGCACCAGTCCTCCATCTACACGCACAAGCTGGTGAGTGTCTCCAACTACATCATTACTCCACCAGACTTCAGCTTCGTGCTCGCTGTGCCCCAAGACCTTCCTGCACCAGTCCTCCATCTACACGCACAAGCTGGTGAGTGTCTCCAACTACATCATTACTCCACCAGACTTCAGCTTCGTGCTCGCTGTGCCCCAAGACCTTCCTGCACCAGTCCTCCATCTACACGCACAAGCTGGTGAGTGTCTCCAACTACATCATTACTCCACCAGACTTCAGCTTCGTGCTCGCTGTGCCCCAAGACCTTCCTGCACCAGTCCTCCATCTACACGCACAAGCTGGTGAGTGTCTCCAACTACATCATTACTCCACCAGACTTCAGCTTCGCTTCTGACCGCTTCCCGCCAGTCTCTTTAGGGCGTCGGCTCTCCGGCGGACGGCTCCGACATAAGTAGGGTTGCCAGATCGAATGACCCTATTATCGGGCGAAACAATATGTTTTCGGGATTTTATTACTTTGGTCGATAGAAGCAAAAAAATTAATCACATTCATGTAAATATAATTATTTAAAATAACGTCGTTTCCTGTCGATAGAAATGTCTACATAAATAAATACTAACAAGAAAACACACAATATAATTTTATCTATAATCTACAAAAATGTAACAAGATAATTTACTTATTTATAGTACGTATGCAAAAAATGTCAGTGGTATTACGTTTTAAAATTATAGTTTTATAATATAAAATGAATTGGTTTTTCGAAGGGAGGACATACAAAAATTCGGGACAATCCCGCCAAATCCCGACGATCTGGCAACCCTAAACATAAGTCATCGGCACCCAGCTTAGGGCCGATACAGACGGACAGCATTTCAACTGCAACCCAGCTGCAGTGTCAGTTCCAGGGCAGTTCTGATGCAGTTACACGAACTGCATCAAAACTGAATACCGAATGTGCAGTCCGCTTGCAGCTGTCGTGCAGTCCTGTCAACCGCACAGCTTTTGCAAGGTGGCTGCACGGTGGTAATGAAGTCGTATTGCAGTTGGAGCAACTGCAGTCGAACGTAAGGTTGTGTTACGATATATTTGGCCATTTTGACTGCTACTAACTATCTGACGCTGACTGTACACGGTGATTGCCTAACTGCGTTCGAAAGGTAAAAAAAATCGATAGCAGATAATCACGATATCAATGTTTCAATGCATGACCTGATAATGATAGCGTAGCTTTTAATTTCGAACATCATCCTCCTAGCCTTTGTCCCATATCTTTGTAGAGAATGAATTCTCAATCGGGGTCGGCTACCTAAATCCCAAGATGTGGCGTAGGCACTAGTTTTTACGCAAGCGACTGCCATCTGACCTTCCAACCCAGAGGGGAAACTAGGCCTTATTGGGCTTATAGGTGGTTTCCTCACGCTGTTTTCCGTAGCTTTTAATTTCGAACGATGCATTATATCATTCAATCCCCAAAAATCGATAAATTCTTGATCCATTTTTTCCCCACCAGGTCCACACCGGCGAGAAGCCCTACGTGTGCCAGATCTGCAGCAAGGCGTTCACGCAGTCAGGGTCTCTCCAGACGCACGTCAAGTACGTGCACATGAAGCTGAAGCCGCCGCCGCGCCGCCGCCGGCAGGACCTCAAGCCGCTCCTCTGAACTCCTAGGGAACCCTGAATCTTGGAATAAATATGCCTAGGAACCTAGTCAGCGAAAGGGAAGCTAGTTTTGGTTGACCACGGGCTAAGGGCCGGTACACACGGACAGCATTTGAACTGCAACCTAGCTGCAAAATTGCAGTTCGAGTGCAGTTGTCGTGCAGTACTGGGGTTCGAATCCCGGCCAGGGTAAATATTTGTGTGATGAACTCGAATATTTGTGCTTGGGTCATGGTTGTTCCTATGTATTTAAGTATAAATTTTCTATATAAGTATGTATATCGTCGTCTAGCACCCATAACACAAGCCTTCTTGAGCTTAATTTGGGACTAGATCGATTTGTGTGCGGTTGTCTGATATTTATAAATAAATAAATATTAAGGGACAATCATACACAAATCGACCTAGTCCCAAACTAAGCAAAGCTTGTACTATGGGTACTAGACGACGATATACATAATATATAAATACATACATATAGATAACATCCATGACCCAAGAACAAATATTTGCCCCGGCCGGGATTCGAACCCGGGACCGCCGACTCAGTAGGCAGGTGTCTACAAACCGAGCCAAACGCGTCGTCAAATTTATTTTATTTATTTATTTACTGTCAACCGCATATCAACTGCAAACTGGCTGCGCAGTGGTAATGCAGTCGTATTGCAGTTGGAACGACTGCATTACAACTGCTCAAAATTCAACTCGTCTATTTTCATACTGAAATACGTATGCACTCTGTTCACTTTCGCATGTAACTAGCGGAGCGGAAGATAAACACTGCACACTTTATGAGCAGTTCTATTGCACTCGTATTACAATTGCATACATACGACTGCATTACGACCGTTCAGCCAGCTTGCAGTCGGTATGCGGTTGACAGAACTGCACGACAACTGTAAGCGGACTACACAGTCGGTTTTCAGTTTTGATGCAGTTACCCCAACTGCAGATAAACTGCAATATTGCAGCTAGGTTGCAGTTCGAATGCTGTCTGTCTGTCGGCCCTAAGCTCCGTCCGTGTGGGCATCTGTCACAAGCAACACGTCTCTATGATTGGTTCGTAGACACGCACACATAAAACCAAAACCGGCTTCATCTTTCGAAAATCTGTTCCTAGACTCCTAGACGTACTTATTCTAAGTCCTAAATAAATACCTAATTGGTACTTACGGAGACTGAACACCTTATTAATTGCGGTGAAATCGAAGTAGAACGCTTGCTTATTTTTCATAAAAAGTTAGAGGAATTAGATGAAACTTTAAACTTTCGTAAAAAAGACACGATCTATAAAAATATAAATAATCAATCATAAATACTGGATACCGGTCACCGGCTTCACAATAAAGACTGAAATAAATTCAACAAAAATGTTAGATTTTTAATATGAATTTTAGTTAGTGTTGTTCTTTTTTCATATACATTATCATTAAAAAAAAATCTGCTACTTAGTTTAAGTGTGAATGTGTTTGGAATCTTAATATATGTGTAAGTTATATATTTAGTAAAATTTATATAATGTAGCTATTTGAACGAAGGATTGTAAATATAATTTATTGAATTCTAGATAAAATTATTTATAATTAAATGTATAAGTTTTTAGAGTTGTTGTTTTATTTAATTTCCTACCCATTTAAATAACCTCACTGTTACTGTACAAACAATTTCGTTGAAATAGGCAGGCCGTTGGCGTAAAGCTATCGCAAATGTGAAAGATTGAGGACCTTCGACATATTTATTTATTTATTATTTATTTAATCTTTATTGCACAAAAGAAAACTTATCGTACAAAAGGCGGACTTAATGCCATGAGGCATTCTCTACCAGTCAACCTTCGGGCAAAGCAGAGAAATTGTGGGCGGTGCAACTAACTTAAACAAGTTTTAATAAATAAATATTTAGATAAATACATATATTCATATAATATATACACATATAAATAAATACAGATGAAACATACTAATCAGATAACCTAAGAATTCACAACTCTGCTTGCGTAGAGGTCACGCAAACATTTTTTGAAAGCGCATTTGTTCGGAGCTTGTTTGATCTTGAGGGGAAGGCGGTCGATTTATTATAGTAATCAAGGACAGCTATAATAATATATATTCAGATACAAGTATGTCATCCATTTATTCTCCACGTGCTGCTACGCGACTCGCGGCTCACGTCGCGTATCTGCAAAGATTGCTGCCCCTGATGAAGAACTCCATATGAGTACGAACCATTCCTAACAATTTTTACGCGAGTTAACAGTTTTTAGGGTTCCGTACCCAAAGGGTAAAAACGGGACCCTATTACTGAGACTTCGCTGTCCGTCCGTCCGGCGGTCCGTCCGTCCGTCCGTCCGTCTGTCACCAGGCTGTATCTCAACAACGGTGATAGCTAGACAGTTGAAATTTTCACAGATGATGTATTTCTATTGCCGCTATAACAACAAATACTAAAAATAAAATAAAATAAATATTTAAGGGGGGCTCCCATACAAAAAGCTTGTTATAGATTATATATATGTATAGGTACGGAACCCTTCATGCGCGAGTCGGGCTCGCACTTGCCCAATTTTTATAATTATTCCAGTTCCTATTTTAATTTTAAGTTAATTATTTTTAGCTTTACTTGTTTATTCTGAGCACACTACCAGCTGTGGGGTGCGGGGGTTGGTCGTGAATGTTTAGAAAGTTCGGAGAAAAGTAGCAAATGTTTATTGTCATAAATTCCTAAGTAACACAAAACGATACAAATGTTATGTTCGAATGCACCCGGTCGCGATAGTTCCGAAATATGCACTGACTATGTTAATTAGATTACTGATCGATGCGCCTTGTGCTGACTATGCGCTCGAGGCTAAATCACGTGTTAGGTGCAATGACTGCACCGAAAACCAGCACAGTACATAATATGTGGTGTTGACGTGCAGCTTGCGCGTGGAGGGTGTCGAGAAGTACTTGAAGGACTTGGAGAAGTATTGGCACCGACTTCAAAAGATAATTATATTCGTACTTAGTCCGAGGAATAATTACTATGTAGTTTTCGATTTTCTTGCTCTTTAATTTTAAAGTCTAATAATGGAGGGTGTCGAGAAGTACTTGAAGGACTTGGAGAAGTATTGGCACCGACTTCAAAAGATAATTATATTCGTACTTAGTCCGAGGAATAATTACTATGTAGTTTTCGATTTTCTTGCTCTTTAATTTTAAAGTCTAATAACTAAAATAAAAACAGCACATGGCAACATTAGTGATAGATGTCATTCGATTATTTCGCACTCGCGCGAAGCTCTACCTCGGACTAAGTACTTCATATAATCAGGATAGAACTTCAGTTAAGATAAGTTCGTTTAAACCAGTAATTATAAGCAAATCGGTACAGAAACGGATCATTTTTGTTTGAAATGAAATAATTTATTCAGTAAGCAGGCCACAAGGGCACTTTTACAAGTCAGATTGTGAATCTACCGGCATTTCCCAAGAGGAGACCGCTGTTGAGAAGAAAGTAGAAAGAAACTCAACAGTAAGTAATTTTTTCGTAAATAATACTTAAAACAATTACATAACATTAGTGTTATAACTAATTATTACATGCGTACATGTAAAGGAGATATATAGATACTCTAAATTAACGTTAGGCAGGAATATTTTTAAGGCGGTTTAATTAATTTATTTTGTATATTTTCTTGTGTTCATTGCGTGTCTCGCCTCGCGGCGACTGTGGCAGTTACAGGTATTAACGTGGAGTTTGGTGCGGCGGAGAGATTACTATGTCTTCCATTTTGGATTTCAGGATGGCGGGCGTAATTTTAATTCTATTACGTAATGATTGTTTTGGTAATTATGTAAATAAAACAGATGTTGATATGTTTTTTTTTTAATTCTCGTATTCATTGCGTGTGTGCGGCGTGTTGTGTGCGGCGGCGCGGCGGCTGCGGCAGGCGCAGGTGCACGGTGTTGACGTGCAGCTTGCGCGTGGAGGGCGTGGAGAAGTGCTTGCCGCAGTGCGCGCACTGCACGCGCGTGTCGATGCCCAGGTGCACCTGACAACGGAATTAATGTATTTTTCATCACATTTGCTTGTAAATGATGGTATTACATGCAGGTGTACTGAAGGACAAAGGCCTATATAGTTCCCGCGGAAGTTATAAATTGTTATAACTCCCGAGGGAGTTGTGGTTTTAGTTTTAAAATTGTTGTATTTGTTATTTCCTACCAAATGTGATGAAAAATATTGTGTGTATGGCGGGTAGTAAGGAGATTACAAACTCATTAAAAGCCTTCGGCGTCGCGCTTCTAATAGACCTTCGTTAGTAATCCCCTACTTACTACCCTTATGATTATGACACGATATACTATTCTCAAACATGCAATGAATTGTCGTTATAACAGGCTTTGAATTATCAAGTTTCGGGTTGAACAACTCGAACTGTAAAGGAAATTTCATAAAAAATTGACGGCCTAGGCCGGGATTTTTTTTTAAACATGGCGTCTGTGTTTTTCAACATGCTACGGCTGATCTATATTATTTTTGGAGTGGTGTATTTTTTTATTTCATTGCATATGATTGAGAAAAGCACTATACATGCCTTAGCCGTGAAAAGGGCTTGCCGGCTTCGTATCACTATCCGGCCTCGATAACTTATCTTCTCTACAGGGTGTTATCGTTAAGTGTAGCCAGGCGATAATTCCGTAAATATAGCAGCTATCAGAAAACTACAAATTGATATCGAAAGTGAGTTACCCAATGAGTAAAATTACATTAATAACTTTTTTTCAATAAAAGCAGAAATATCCCAAATATTAAATTCAAACCCTCCCATACATTTAGTACGACGACTTACAGCCTCCACGAACATCGGCGTCGTAAGAGAAAAAACTTCTTGTGATTCATTATTTGCACGAATAAACTGTAATAAAATAATAAAACTACCGTTTATAAAATGATAAATGTAACATTTCATTTCATTTCATTTCATTTATTCATTGCACCATGGTTGTTTACAAAGATGTTACACTTGTTTGAGTCCTTTACATGGGCCCTGTTAGGGCATAGCAATATCTTAAAAATTAGACTTAAACTAGGATTACGTGCATTAATACACTTAATGATAGATCACCAAATACAAATTTAACAAAATTAAATTACATTGTATTGAAATTAAATTGTGTGAAAATAAATTACTTATGCTAGATTTGTTAATTATTAATTATAACCAGTAAAAATAGATATATAATATGGGGTATAAGTACATTTTATCATTTCATTCAAAACTATAATTATATAATTTAAACATCGTTGGATTTTAAAATACATGAAAAAAAAGAAAAGTATATTTATATTCGTTGAATAAGTTTTACTTTAGTTTAGATCATCTGTTAGAAACTCATTAACTGTATAATAACATTTATTTAGTAAAAAATTCTTCCATTGGTTTATGAAAATTACATCTTTTGTGTGTTCTTTTATTGTGTTTGGAATTTTGTTGTAAATTATTATAAATCTGTAGTATTGACTTTTTTTGTATATTGCAAGGTTAGGTTTTGGCAGTACTAATCTATCTATATTTCTTGTATTCCTATTGCTAACATCTTTATATTGTCTGAAGAGGTAAAAATGTTTCCTAACAAATACGCCCACTTCCATGAGGTATAAGGACGGTAATGTGAGCAATTTATGTTGGATAAAGTAAGGTCGACAACTATTTGGACTTCGGATATTCATAAGGATACGTACGCATTTTTTCTGTAAGACGAATAGGTCATGGGACTCCACGCTCTCCCCCCACAAGATGACTCCGTAACGAAGCCATGCCTGTGCGAAAGCGTGGTATGCTGATAGTGCACATTTGAAATTGGTATTAACTTTAAGTACGCTTAATGCGTATAGAAACTTTGCCATTTTAGTTTTTATGTTTTGAATATGTGCTTTCCAGTTCAAATTTGAATCAATGGTTATACCTAAAAGCGTAAATTGTTGGACTTCTTCAATGTTTTTATTTTCTACCGATAAGCTAAGTTCTAATGGGGCTTTGTTCTTTGATCTAAATTGAATTTGTTTTGTTTTGCTATAGTTGATTTGTAAATTATGGTCCTTGAGCCAATTTTGTACCGTATGAAGGGAATTTTTTAGGCGTTCATTACATTCGCTGCCATTATTGCATCCTAGCAATAGGGAGATGTCGTCAGCGAACATGATGCACGTTATGTCTACTACTTTAGGCAAATCGTTAATATATGCCAGAAATAGCACACATCCTAAAACGCTACCTTGTGGAATAGAGCACTTTGTGTACCGAGTAGTTGATATGATACTTTGGACTTCATTTGTTGTATCGTCCATGTTTTCTACTGCTACGATTTGCCTGCGGTTTTCTAGATATGACTTGAACCAGTTTAGCGCGTCTCCCCGTATACCTAGGCCATTTAATTTTTGTAGTAGTATGGTATGTACTACTTTATCATATGCTTTTGTCATATCTAGTAAAAGACCTGCTGCATATTTTTTACTATTTAAATGCTCAAGTATTTGTTGCGTGTATTTGTAAACAGCTAATGTGGTACTATTATGTTTTCTAAAACCATGTTGATTATTATCAAGAATATTATATTTTTCTAGAAAATTGTAAACTCGATTTGACATGATTTTTTCGAATATTTTTGATAATGCTGGCAGGAGTGCAATTGGTCTATAGTGACTAGGATTCGAAGCGTCTCCGCCTTTTTTAAGAATTGGTTTTACTTTTGAAATTTTTAGCTGATCTGGGAAAGTACCTTCGTTAAAAGACTGGTTTACTAGTCGGGTGATGGGTATTAATAATTCCGTAGTACAAGCTTTTATAAGAGCTATAGGGATTTCATCGATACCGGCACTCATTTTGTTTTTCAATTTATTTATTGCGGATGAAATCTCTTGTTCTGTAGCTGGTTTTAAATATAAACTGTTTATTGTGGGGGTAAGTACTGGGCGGCCGCATGGGCGGGATTGATCACTTGGTGACTCTCCAACGCTTGCAAAGTATTCATTGAATGCGTTTGCTGTTTCTAGGGGAGATTGTGTGACGCTATTCCCAATTTTTAGTTTAACTATTTTGGGGGGTTTTGTTAATTTGTTGTTACCAGAAGTTTGGTTGATTATTTTCCACATTGTTTTTATTTTGTTAGAGGACTGTTTCATGCGATCCGTGTACATAATTTTTCGGGAAGTACTAATACATTTTTTTAATATTTTTTCATACCTTTTATGATATTTGCGTAATGTTGTATTTTCTTTTTGATTTAGCAGTCTTCTCAATGCTCGTTTATGTTTACAGGCTTGTCGTAGCCCCTTCGTTAGCCAAGTTTTATTTGGTTTGGTTTTTATTTTTATTTTTAATTTAGGAACGACTTTATTTAATATTGTGCATAGTTGATGTGAAAAAGCATTGTAGTTCTCGTTTATATCGTTTTCGTGGTCCAGTATTGTATTCCAATCAATATTTTTTATAGTTTGTTTAAAAGCGGCTATGTTCTTTTGCGAAAAATTTCGTTTATTTATGTAAATGGGAAGATTGTGATTTGTGATTTTTTGAGAGTCTAGATTGAATATTAAACTATTGTGATCTGATATGCCGTGATCTTTAACAATAAGGTTAGAGAAGTTTTTCGAATTTGTAAATATGAGGTCGATGCAGGTAGAC
The DNA here is from genome assembly GCA_932273695.1 of Apotomis betuletana. Taxonomy (NCBI): domain Eukaryota; kingdom Metazoa; phylum Arthropoda; class Insecta; order Lepidoptera; family Tortricidae; genus Apotomis; species Apotomis betuletana. The sequence continues at coordinate 13,933,686 of OW026322.1, forward strand.
GAATTGTTTGACTTTCGTGTTGGGTTAGATACTATTTGGACTAGGTTGCAGGTATGCATTGTGTTGATAAGCTTTGTCGATATAGAGGATTTTATGGATATATTAATATTAAAATCACCAGCAATTATAATATTTCGTGTTTGTGCTTTGCGTTTAACGTTGTTAAGAAGTTTCTCCAGGATTTCAAAAAAAGTATCGAAATCTCGACCAACTCTATAAATGCTTATTAAAATCAGGTTTTTTTCAGGTATTTCAATTCCACAAATTTCGAATATGTTTTCCTTTGACAACAGATTAAAATCACGAATTTGTATATAGTTTATGCCATGTTTTATCAAAATGGCTACTCCTCCCCCTGCTTGATTTTCACGGTGAAACTCGGCTGCGAATTCGTATCCATTTATTTTTATTAGGTTTTTTTGTAGTTCCGAGATCCATGTTTCCGACAGACAAGCTACTTGAATTTTTTTCTCAATTAGGAAGCTTTCGATTATATGTGCTTTATTTTTGATACTTTGTACATTTTGGATAAGTATAGTAAAATCACTCTTGTTACTAACGAAAAGTATGGCTATTCGATGGTTTTCCTGGATTCATAGTGTGATCACACTTTTCGAGATTCGGTTCCCTGTGATTTGTATGTACGTTTCCATTTTGGTGTCCGTCTGCCGTCGTATCTAAGGCTGAGTTTTCTCTTTTATCCGCGGGGTCGTATTGGCTCGCAGAAATAGAGTTGCGGTCTAAGGATTCGTCTTGTGGTGGCAGGTCTGTATTTGGGGTTTGTTTAATTCCGTTTATGATTAGGAATCCATTTCTGATCACTGCATGTTTTCCTTCTTGCCGTGCTTTCATAAGAGATTCTCTCAAAAAAAATCTTTTTCGCAATTCTTCTCCATCTAGAAGTTCTGAAATTGCATATCCGGTATTTTTGAAGCAATGTGAATTTTGGAGGATGTGATTCCGGAGGCGTTTGCTTATTAATTCAATTATAATCGGGCGGCGATGTCCTTTTTTGCCAATTCGGGATACTGTTTCAATGTAGTTATTTATGTTTATGTTAAGGATGTCACAGAACATATCATTTATTCGAGGGTAAAGATCTGCATCCGTTTCGTATTGGTACTCGTCAAGGCCGTAAAGTACAATCTTCCTATTACGGGTTTCTTCTGGATTTGTGTTTCGGAACTGTGTCCGCAACTCTTGTATTTCAGTTTTGAGTTTTTTATTTTCAGCGTCTAGGTTGCTAATTTTTATATTCACTTCTTGCAGTTCTATTTTTATTATATTTTGCTGCACTGACATAGTTTTATTATGTTGTATTGTTTCGTTCCTAAATTGGTCGACGGCGATTTTTATTTCAGTATGTATCATATTTTTCAATTGTGTTATTATTGTTTCATTATTACAGCGCAGTCTTGTATCCATGAGATTGCTAAGTTGCTCTAAGGAAAATTGGGGAGATCCGTAGGCAGATACAGGCGAGACTATAGTGTCACCTGTTATACTTTGATCCTCGTGTAGTAGGTCGTCGACTGACATATTGGTTGAGTCGAGTTTCGAGAGATCGTTTTGTCTCCGTACGGGCGTATCATCATTCTTCCGACGCGTCGTAATGTTTGCGCATGATGGGCATATAAATGTACTTTTTAATGTGTTATAGTTTGCTTTATAGTAAGCTGGAGTCATGTTGAGGCATTTATAGTGGTAATCGCACTTACATGCATTGCATCTTAATCGCTCTAACTCAGATGCAATATTTTGGTTACACGCTTGGCAATTCATTATTGTATTAACGCCGTAGGTGACTCACTCGGGTAGATACTTGCTCGCGCAGAGCGGTGCGGGGCTTACGATGCGTTATCTATTGCAGCGCTGCAACCGGTCGGCGCACCGCAGTCTCGGCGCACCCGAAGATTCACGAAGCGCAGGGGTCAGCGAACTCTGGTCGCTGCTATGCTTAGCGGCACAATAGCTTATGACGATAACTGATATTTTTTGAAACTTAACACCATGATTTAACCAAATATAATAGTTGTTGCTAAAAACTGTGATGACAACTAAATAGTTCGTGTCTTTGGGCTTATTTTGGTATATTTCACTTGTAGAAATTAACTCGTTTAGCAATTTATTTTTACGTTTTTGTCTGAGACACTGACAAGGCGATGTTGTCGCTACCGAGCGCGCGCGCGTTCCGTGCATTTATTTTTGAGGATACATTTTTTCTTTCGCTACTTCAGTTGCTCGAAGTGACGCCCTTCCTGTGCGATACATTGACGGGCCCTCTTAAATGTTTCTAAATGAACTATTCGTTAAATTTGCGGTGTAATTAATGCAATGGCAAGGCGAACGCGATTTTTTAGCTCTTCTAGGCTGAGCATTCGTTCAGCGAAGACGTTATCTTTTATGAATCCATAAGAAAAAATCACACTAATTGAAGGTATTTTTATAGTGTTTCTGCCGAAAAGTAAATTGTAATAATGATGCGATTTTTTTTATTTTACTCAGGCGGATTCGAACCCGCGCCTCCAACCTTTACATTTGTTAAATAATTCTGAATTGTGTATTAATATTGATATTTTTGAGAGGCAGTATTTTGAGGATCCAATATTCATCTGATCTGGGCTTCTCGCCCGTGTGCAACGTCCCATACAACTACATAGACGACGGATGTACCATGACGGGATCACTCACCGCCTTGTGATGTCGCTTGAGCGCGCCGGCCTGCCGGAACTCCTGCGGGCACTGCGTGCACTTGTGAGGCTTCTCGCCCGTGTGCAACGTCACGTGCAACTGCATACAAAACAAATATTAGTGGAATGAAAACGCTGGTATTTTTAGAACGATAATGTTTCGTCTCTGTCACTGAAGACGCCTGTTTTCTGTACCTCATACGCTATCTACTGACGATCAGTCTATGAGTAGTGTTGAGCTTATTATGATAATAAATAAATAAATAAATATTAAGGGACAATCATACACAAATCGACCTAGTCCCAAACTAAGCAAAGCTTGTACTATGGGTACTAGACGACGATATACATAATATATAAATACATATATAGATAACATCCATGACCCAAGAAAAAATATTTGCACAAATATTTGCCCCGGCCGGGATTCGAACCCGGGACCGCCGACTCAGTAGGCAGGTGTCTACAAACCGAGCCAAACGCGCCGTCAAATAAATGATATGATAAATGTCGAGAATAAATAACTAGTAAGATTTCTATTATTTTGTTCATTATACATGCACACGCGGCTTAGATACCACAAGTTACAAATAAGAAGGAGGCGCCGCCTAGCTGCCAGATAATGTAAACCTAAAATAAGTGTTTATAAAGTACGAATGCGCTAATTCAGCATTTATGAAATTGTATGTATGTATTATTGTTTAAAATGTATTTCTTGTTTTTGTGTACAACAAAGTGTCTACTTATTGTACACAAAAGCAAGAAATACATTTTAAACAATAAACGTGTCAAAATAGAAAGGCGTCTTATAAATTTATATATGAGTAGGCGCGACAATTTTTTTGAGGATGTCTATCGATTCTATTTTTTATTGGGATCAAATGTCTATATGGGACCAACTACACTTAGACTGCTCTAAAAGTCAGAAATGACCGCCAAAGTTCAACATTCCTACAGAGCGCTATAAACGCTCCTTACAAATGGCCACCTAATCGTGACGTCATCTGTGTGTTGGGTACCAATATTGTATGGAGACAATAAATAATTTGCCATTTATCTTGAAAAACTGCGCTTAAGTTCATGATTCTCATACAATTATTGTTTTGTTAAATTATGGGGATTCTGAAATAAATTTTATTATTTCTTTTGGTTTAAAAAAACATAAAATTTGTACCTTTAGACACATATTCAAAAAAATAGTGCGTGGAGGCCCTCCGCGCGGTAGAAGTGAAACTTCGTAATGTGGAAATGAAAATAGGAAGGGGTAGAAATTGTAATTTCAAAAGAGAAAACCTAACAATCAATTGATATTCACAAGAGGCGTACCTTGACATAACCTTAAATCCGTCGCATTGCCCGTGGGAGTGCTTTCCTACCCCCTCCACGGTAGCGTTAAACGTTAAACGCTGTTGGAAGTCGCATTAGAAGTTTCAGTTCAAAAAAAACTTTTTTTTTTCGTTTCATGACATATTGAGCTTAGAATTCAACATCAGTCGTATTCCCTATTGAGTTGGTTCTACCTATTTCTCACTAGATGTCGCTGAGCAGTGTCGCGGTACCTTAAACCCCCCTTACCTGCAGCCCCTGCCGCGTGGCGCACGCTTTGTCGCAGAAGGGACACTTGTACGACTTGGTGTTCCTCTCTCGCTTGCACTGCCCCAGCTGATGCCTCTCCAACGCCGCGTTGGACTGAGACAAAACATCACTACATAGTATAAAACAAAGTCGCTTTCTCTGTCCCTATGTCCCTTTGTATGCTTAAATCTTTAAAACTACGCAACGGATTATGATGCGGTTTTTTTTAATAGATAGAGTGATTCAAGAGGAAGGTTTATATGCATAATTTATCAGCATTGCACCCGTGCGAAGCCGGGGCGGGTCGCTAGTATAGAATAGACACAGTCCGAGAGCTCTTGGATTGCGATTTGCGTTCCGGTTAAAACTGGGAGGTTCTTATTTAGTTCTTCTGATGAAGAGCTCCATATGAGTTCGAAAGAAGTTGGGCCGTTTCTGGCAATTTTTACGTGAGTTTAAACCGTTTTTAAGGTTCCGTACCCAAAGGGTAAAAACGGGACCCTTTTACTGAGACTTCGCTGTCCGTCCGTCCGTCCGTCTGTCACCAGGCTGTATCTCAAGAAAGGTGATAGCTAGACAGTTGAAATTTTCACAGATGATGTATTTATATTGCCGCTATAACAACAAATACTAAAAATAAAATAAAATAAATATTAAGGGGGCTCCCATACAACAAAATTGTTATAGATTATGGTACGGAACCCTTCAAGCGCGAGTCGGACTCGCAGTTGCCCAATTTTTATAATTATTAAAGTTGTCTCACGATAGTTTTAATAATATTATCAATTTATCACTTACCATTAATTTCGCTCCACAGATTTCGCAGACCACTTGTGCTTTTAACCGCGTCCTTTCTTTTATCTGAAAATTTAGTTAACTTTGAAAAACTTAAAACTTAACCTCTTATCAGTGAAGCTAAAAATGACAATAAAATGGTTCAGGCAGGGTATGCCAACGGCTTTCCGTCCAATAGGTAGTGGTTCGGTGGTCCAATAGGTAGGAAGCCCGTGTTGGCCCGGAAAGCCGTTGGAGACGCAGATTTGACTCCTGCCTGAACCGTTAATTTTTTTTTATTTTTTCTCTTCATTGTAAACATTAGGTTTACGCTAGCTGACGTAAATGCTTTAATATATAACTTAAATCATCATCTAGTGTCCATAACACAAGTCCACTGAAGCTCACTGTGGGGCTAGATCGATTTGTGTGAGGTTGTCCGATATTTATTATTTATTTATAAATTTATTTTTATAAATAATGACACAAAGGTAAATTAGGAAAGATTTTTTTTTTTTTTATGTCATAGGGGGCAAACGAGCAAACGTATCGCCTGATGGTGCGCGATTACCGTCGCCCATAAACACCTGCAACACCAGAGGAGTCACAAGTGCTTGCCTACCCGGAGGACGAAGATAGAATGCCTCTATGCTAGTAATTTCACCGGCTATCTTACCCCCACACCGGAACACAACAATGCGAACATTGCTGTTTGGCGGGTTAAATTGAATGCGATCCACTACAATCTAAGCAGGGCTTGTACTTGCGACCTCTGCGTTTCCGGCGCATTGCTCTCTCAACTGAGCTATTAGATCGTTACGTCAATCACACCAAATCTTTCATTCCATAATTCATACGCTACTGGAGCGCCCTCTGCGTCATATGTGTTTGAAATGCTTATGCGCATTAGCCATACCCTAGGATGTGCGCTTTACACCCCATTTTTTTTTGTGTAAACATTGATTTGGAGAAACTTGTACATCTCCTCTAACATATATGTTTCAATTACCTAGTTATAATATAATTGTATTAGTTTTAAGTATAATTTACGAAAAAATGACTTACTGTTGAGTTTCTTTCGGCTTTCTTCTCAACAGCGGTCTCCTCTTGCGAAATGCCGGTAGACTCACAATCTGACTTGTAAAAGTGCCCTTGTGGCCTACTTACTGAATAAATTATTTCATTTCATTTCATTTATTATTATCGCAGGGCCATCTAGGTACCTTTTTGTATTTATTTATTTATTTAATCTTTATTGCACAAAAGAAAACTTATCGTACAAAAGGCGGACTTAATGCCATGAGGCATTCTCTACCAGTCAACCTTTTTGTAGTACTCCTTGTTCATCTCCCGGGTGCGGCCGTACGCCGGCCACTTGCTGCGCAGGTGGATGCGCTGGTGGTGCGTGTCCTGCGCCGCCTGGCTCAGGAACGGCTGCTCGCACTGGATATAGTAACATCTAGGTACCTTTTTGTAGTATTCCCTGTTCTTCTCCCGGGTGCGGCCGTACGCCGGCCACTTGCTGCGCAGGTGGATGCGCTGGTGGTGCGTGTCCTGCGCCGCCTGGCTCAGGAACGGCTGCTCGCACTGGATATAGTAACATCTAGGTACCTTTTTGTAGTATTCCCTGTTCTTCTCCCGGGTGCGGCCGTACGCCGGCCACTTGCTGCGCAGGTGGATGCGCTGGTGGTGCGTGTCCTGCGCCGCCTGGCTCAGGAACGGCTGCTCGCACTGGATATAGTAACATCTAGGTACCTTTTTGTAGTATTCCCTGTTCTTCTCCCGGGTGCGGCCGTACGCCGGCCACTTGCTGCGCAGGTGGATGCGCTGGTGGTGCGTGTCCTGCGCCGCCTGGCTCAGGAACGGCTGCTCGCACTGGATATAGTAACATCTAGGTACCTTTTTGTAGTATTCCTTGTTCATCTCCCGGGTGCGGCCGTACGCCGGCCACTTGCTGCGCAGGTGGATGCGCTGGTGGTGCGTGTCCTGCGCCGCCTGGCTCAGGAACGGCTGCTCGCACTGGATATAGTAACATCTAGGTACCTTTTTGTAGTATTCCCTGTTCTTCTCCCGGGTGCGGCCGTACGCCGGCCACTTGCTGCGCAGGTGGATGCGCTGGTGGTGCGTGTCCTGCGCCGCCTGGCTCAGGAACGGCTGCTCGCACTGGATATAGTAACATCTAGGTACCTTTTTGTAGTATTCCCTGTTCTTCTCCCGGGTGCGGCCGTACGCCGGCCACTTGCTGCGCAGGTGGATGCGCTGGTGGTGCGTGTCCTGCGCCGCCTGGCTCAGGAACGGCTGCTCGCACTGGATATAGTAACATCTAGGTACCTTTCTGTAGTACTCCTTGTTCATCTCCCGGGTGCGGCCGTACGCCGGCCACTTGCTGCGCAGGTGGATGCGCTGGTGGTGCGTGTCCTGCGCCGCCTGGCTCAGGAACGGCTGCTCGCACTGGATATAGTAACATCTAGGTACCTTTCTGTAGTACTCCTTGTTCATCTCCCGGGTGCGGCCGTACGCCGGCCACTTGCTGCGCAGGTGGATGCGCTGGTGGTGCGTGTCCTGCGCCGCCTGGCTCAGGAACGGCTGCTCGCACTGGATATAGTAACATCTAGGTACCTTTCTGTAGTACTCCTTGTTCATCTCCCGGGTGCGGCCGTACGCCGGCCACTTGCTGCGCAGGTGGATGCGCTGGTGGTGCGTGTCCAGCGACGCGTGGCTCAGGACCGGCTGCTCGCACTGGATATAAATATATCAACATTTAAATAAAAAAATTGGGCGAGTGCGAGCCCGACTCGCATGAAGGGTTCCGTACCATAAAACAAGTTTGTTGTATGGGAGCCCCCCTTAAATATTTATTTTATTTTATTTTTAGTATTTGTTGTTATAGCGGCAATAGAAATACATCATCTGTGAAAATTTCAACTGTCTAGCTATCACCGTTCTTGAGATACAGCCTGGTGACAGACGGACGGACGGACAGCGAAGTCTCAGTAATAGGGTCCCGTTTTTACCCTTTGGGTACGGAACCCTAAAAAGATGTGCCCCAAAATCAACAGGGATTGAAAAATACTTGTAGCGGTTAGAATTACAAAGTTTTTGATCATTGAAATTTGGACGGCTGTGGCCGACGTGGCGTCAGGGGCACGATTTTTTGTTGACGGCCACAGCCGACTGTGGCGGTCAAAAGGTTAATGGCTATACCTAGATTTTCCTAGCACGAACGACGTTCTGTTAGTGCTTGACAAAATAAAATATCGACAATTCTATTATCGATAAGTACCACTTCAAAGTTCAACGTAGTCGAGGGAAAGTAAGTGGCAAAATCGTAACATGCATTTTACTCATTCCTCTACTGAATACCAACGTTAAATAAGTTTCGTAATAAAAGTGTTTACATTCATAGACCTTATAAATTTAAGAAGTAAATAATTGACATTTTGTCGTTGTGAATATTTAATAACTTTTTGATTTTGCATTTAATTCCTTTATAACGTTGACGAAATGGTTATCTACAACAGGTTTTTCGATATTATTATTATGTAACCACTGGGCACCTGTTGTTCCTGCTAGAAATATATCTAGGTATATTAATGGCTCATGCAAAATGTTTTTATAGTCAATATCACGGCCGCAACTGTGTCGGCTGAAGACACCTTTACCTTCCAAACCTAATTTAAAAGACATAAATACAGGGGTCTCAGCTCTGAATACGATAGTTCCGTTCGGGGTCGAGACCCTCGGATCAATGGGCCCAGTGCTCGACAACTATTCAAACAAATTGCAAAGAGACTGGTCTATACCACGGGGGACCGAGCTGACAGTTTCCTCGCTCAACGTATTAGCGTTTCTATTCAGCGTGGAAATGTTGCCAGCGTCGCAATGTTGCAAGGGGTCCGATTTTTCAAGTAATTTTTAATATTCATGTATGTTAAGTTCTTTTTATAGTTAGTATTTTATTATTTCTAAGCAGGGTTCGAAAGGATAATTATCAACGATAATTATCGCGATAATTATCACGATAATTATCGTGATAATAACAGGTGGATAATTATCAATTGATAATAACAATAAATTGCGCCCGTGAAATAGAACTATATTCTAAGTATCCAAACGTGTATTTCCGCACTTGTTGCGTCTATCCGAACGTTTCGAAAAAAAACGTCAGTTGGTGTTATGCAAAGCCTGTGCAAAGCCAAGTGAACTCGAATGTCATTGGTTTGTTAAGGTAAATATTGTTTATTATGTTATTTGTGTTGAATTTGAACAATGCCATCAACCATCGATATTTCTTATGAAACAATTTAACAAATGATCTTTTAATACTGGTGATAATTATCCGATAATTATCGGATAATTATCCGATAATTATCCGATAATTATCACGGCTCGTTATTATCTTGATAATTTCGAACTCTGTTTCTAAGTACATAATTGTATTGAATGATCTTCGCACTACACCAAGCCTATTCTCAAGCTCTATATGAGCGGTCTACGTTCTCCCCTGTGTGACGGCCTGCCCGCACCCACCTCCTCGCACCAGTAGCGCACGGGCGCATGCGCGGTGTCGGCGTGACTCTTCAACGCTTCTTCACTGCTAAACCCCGCCCCACACTCCCCACACGGCCTGCAAAAAAATTAAAAAATAATAAATATCAGACAACCTCACACAAATCGATCTAGTCCCAAATTAAGCTCAATAAGGCTTGTGTTATGGGTAATAGACGACGATATACATACTTATATAGATTATATATTTATATATGCTTAAATACATAGAACAACCATGACCCGAGCACAAATATTCATCACACAAATATTTGCCCTGGCCGGGATTCGAACCCGGGACCGCCGGCTCAGTAGGCAGGTCTCTACGAACTGAGCCAACCACGTCATCAATAATAATTACTGTTTTTTTTATTAAGAAACAAACAGTCATACACAAACAATAGGGGGGATGCGACTGGTGTTGAATTAAACAACATAGTGTGGTTATATGAATAAAATTAGCCCAATATGTCATGAACGAAGAAAAAAAATAAAAACAAACAGAAATTTGTGACTTCAAAGATACAAAAAATTAATGTTTTTAGGGTTCCGTACCCAAAGGGTAAAAACGGGACCCTATAACTGAGACTTCGCTGTCCGTCCGTCCGTCTGTCACCAGGCTGTATCTCAACAACGGTGATAGCTAGACAGTTGAAATTTTCACAGATGATGTATTTCTATTGCCGCTATAACAACAAATACTAAAAATAAAATAAAATAAATATTTAAGGGGGCTCCCATACAACAAACTTGTTAAAGATTATGGTACGGAACCCTTCATGCGCGAGTCGGACTCGCACTTGCCCAATTTTTTTATCCAAAATGTTTACGGAACCCTCGGTGCGCGAGTCAGACTCGTACTTAGCTGGTTTTTTTATAAATTTGGTTTTGAATGCAATGAGCCTCATACTATTTACGCCTCAATGTTACTCCTAACTCTAATGTTAAGCTACTCACTTTAATATTCCGTCGCACTGCGTCCGCCCGTCTGTATGTCTGTTCTTAGCGTCTAAACTAGAGAACTGCACGCCGCACGATATGCACTCGAATTTCGGCTTTGGGAACTGGAAAAAAGACAAAATTAATGTCACAAATCGTGTGATATATTTGAAATATCTCAATAAACTGTATTTTATTTGGTTGAATTAACTTTTAAGTGCACCTTGTTGCTATGGTTACGCAAAATTTGTCCCTCGGACAACCTAAGCATTTTTCTATGAAACAGTATGAAGATGTCACTCGGACAACGGGGACAGAGTAAACAACACAAAAAAGTTGAATCACCCATATGTACTATTATGAAATTCTAATTTTGGATTGTGAATCACTTTTCTATGGGGAGAGGTAATTATATCAGGGAAACTCTTAACAGCGCGATGCAATGTTGCGCCAGCTGTACAGAGCCATCTGTGGATAATAGTACATTTTACAACTAGTGTGAAAAGAATGTCTTTTTACCATTAGTACCGAGGTATCTTGCCACGAGCTGAAAGCGAGTGGCAAGACTCGGTACGAGTAGTAAAAAGACATTTCACACGTGTTGTAAACGACGTTTTTTAATGCAATTGCGAAAAAATAACAAATTAATATATCATTGCGATAAAATATGCTTGCTTCATCATCATCATCATCGTCGTCGTCGTCGTCGTCGTCGTCCTCGTCGTAGTCGTCATCGTCGTCGTAGTCGTCGACGTCGTCGTCGTCGTCGTCATCATCATCATCATCATCATCATCATCATCATCATCATCATTATCATCATCACTGACATTCGAAACTCAGTTACTGCGTTTCGAAAGTATAGTTTGGAACTAAAAAGTAAAAAGCACTAGTTCGAGAAAATGAGCTTCTCGCACGCTACGCAGCCACAAAAAGTACCACTTTTTGAGCAACTGTATTAAAAATTATAATTTGTCCCCTCATTACTTTTGTAAAATTTATTGGTGTGCAATAAAGTATTGTTGTATTGTATTGTACGCCGAAACGGCTGGACGGATTTTAAACAATTTTGATACAAAGCTATCCAAAGATGGTTATAGTTTAACTAGCGACCCGCCCCGGCTTCACACGGTTGCAAAGCTGATAAATTATGCATGTATAATACGTATAAACCTTCCTCTTGAATCAATCTATCTATAAAAAAAACCGCATCAAAATCCGTTGCGCAGTTTTAAAGATCTAAGCATACATAGGGACAGACAGACGGAAGCGACTTTGTTTTATACTATGTAGTGATAGTGATTAACTAATATAAGTAACCGATTAAGTTTTACGCGGACGAAGCAGGCGTAGCTTGCATATTAGCGAAATAAAAATTGGGCAAGTGCGAGTCCGACTTGCACTTGAAGGGTTCCGTACCATAATCTATAACAAGTTTGTTGTATGGGAGCCTCCCTTAAATATTTACTTTATTTTATTTTTAGTATTTGTTGTTATAGCGGCAATAGAAATACATCATCTGTGAAAATTTTAAACTGTCTAGCTATCACCGTTTTTGAGATACAGTCTGGTGACAGACGGACAGCGAAGTCTCAGTAATAGGGTCCCGTTTTACCCTTCGGGTACGGAACCCTAAAAACCAGCCAAGAGCATGTCGGGCCACGCTCAGTGTAGGGTTCCGTAGTTGCCCATCCTTCACAATAGCGGGGCTTAAAACAGCGGTTTTAAGCCGAAGCCGTTTCGAAGTATAAGGACACCGCGCGGCACTTTCGTCACTTTAAAGAAAATTATGATTTTTTGCGAAAACTCAAAAACGGCTCGACCGATTTTATCCAATATAGTTTTCATTGAAAGTGCTTATAAGGCCTCATTTTTAAGAATTTTTCCATAATTTTTTGACCCGTGGTTGAAAAGTTAGAGGGGGGAGGCACACACTATTTTTTGGATTTCTCAAAAAATTATGTTTTAAGACCCCTATTATTTTTAAAAGACCTATTCAACGACACACCACACACTAGTGTTGGAACGAAAAAACCAACCCCACTTTACCCCAGGTGTACGGGTACCTACCCGAAAAAAAGTTTTTTTTTAGTTTTTATTTTACCGTTTTGTCGGCGTGATACATACACATACTCATGCCAAATTTCAGCTTTCTAGTACTAACGATCACGGAGCTAAGCCGCGGACGGACAGACAGACAGACTGACATGGCGAAACTATAAGGGTTCCTAGTTGACTACGGAACCCTAAAAAGTTATTGAGAAAAGTTGCTAGTTTCAAGTATATTTCTTGTCACCCTAGGCCGTAAGCCATTTACCGCCTGCTAAAACATAAAACTTCAGACAAACCACAGTCGGTAATAAGGAAACCCCAGATAGAATATTGTCGTTATTGGACCCTAGTCCAGAGTCGACACAAATCTGCCCATCCTCCTTTGAATTTGAAAAGCGTGTTCGGTACCTCTTTGTGGGCTTTAGCGTGGTGATGGCGCAGCCCCAGGGCTCCGATGAAGGAGTCCCCGCAGATTCCGCACACGTGGTCCTTGGAGGGGTGGTTCAGCCGCACGTGCCCGTAGTACGACGTGCTTTTACTGCTCAATACACCAAATTGTATATCTACATTATTATACAATTATAAAATTGATTCAAAAATAAATTTTCTATGTATTATTTCTAAACAGTCATTTTGGTGTTGGGGTGGTGGAGTGGTTGACACGTTGGACTGGTAATCCAGAGGTACCGGGTTCGATTCCTGGCCGGGTAACGTTTTTCAGTTTTTCTCTGTTTTTATTTTGTATTTTTGTGGGATATTATATCAATATAATAATAATAATGATTTGTATAGAAAAACAACATAAAATTGTGGTGTTTCCACATTAAAAAATAACGAAACCTGTATGTTTCAGAAATGTAAGTAGCTATTTTTTTTTTTTATTCGTATATAAGGTACAATAAATAAAAAGAATACTTATCACGGTTTTAATAACTTTAGATTTTGAATTCGATCAATAAACGAATGTTAATACAAAAATACTAATTCTTTTAATAGCTGAATGTATATTCGCTCGTGCCATTTTGATTTCAAAATGAACGACGAACATTAAAAATTGCCTTTTGCACATGCGCAACAGTAGATATGTTGAGCGCGTAGGTACAGTCGCCATCAGACATATCGTAGCATGTAAGGTATTCATAAATATCTGAACACGACTCTTATTGACTGGGCGTTACAGTACATGTTGACATATTTATGAACGCCTTATATGCCGCGATATATCTGATGGCGACTGTACAAATGACCTGCGTGACGTGAATGTGACTTAAGTCTTAATCAATGAATGAGTTTGGTTGATTATGAAAAAAAAATCTATGGACGCTTTCTGCATAACTATGGTCAAACGAACACGCTATATTTACTGATTTCTTGTTTATTTTGAAGTCAATCTGTGCAAATCTGCTAAAATGCAGAACAAGTGACGAATCAATAACTAAAAAAATAAACTTAAGCTTATTTAATACTACCGTTAAAAATTAAATAAGTTGCCAATAATGTCCAGCTCAACATCATTCGTTTTGTAAATTAGACACCAGACTAAAGTAACCTTTCCATTGTGTTATAGTTTTGGAGTAACAACGTTTTAGAATTAGTGAATTTTAATAATATAATAATTAGTTGCCTCAGAAAAAATCGTCAGGAAGTAACGGGGGGCGTACTCACGTGAACGTAGCATCGCACTGCTTGCATTTAAACACCTTCCCCGTGTGCATGAGGTAGTGGTTCCGTGCCAAATGCCTGCAAACATACAACTGCATTGAACACCAGTTTCCTACAGGCACTACTACAGGGGTCATTCTTTAACGAAACATTTGCAAAATTCAGGATTCCAGGGCCTACTTTTCTGATAAAATGCCTGTGAGAATAAAGAACGTTCCCTCTTCTATAATCCGATGTAATAGCAACATAACCTAGATTCATACAAGCTCTTAACTTTTGACCACCGAAGAAGGGACGAATTGTGTTTTTTGAACTGACAATGACCCATTTTAATAGCACGATGCAAAAGCGTGGCACCAGCCTTACAGTATCATCTGTTGGCGAATTGTAATTTTCTCGAACATGCAATGAAATGTTGCCATAACGTGCGTTATAACAGGCTTCGACGTATCACGTTTCGGGCGGAACAACTAGAGAGAACTGTAAAGGAATTTCACACAAAATTGAAGGCCTAAAGTCATTTTTTTTAAACATGGCGTCTGTATTTCATTGCATGTTTGAGAAAAGCACTATACAGGCTTCGTATCACTATCTGGCCTTTACGATCGGCCTCCTAACTCCATATGTCAGTGATCATTCCCCACAGGGCCACTTACTTCTCTTTCATCATCATCATCATCATCATCATCATCATCATATCAGCCTATAGACGTCCACTGCTGGACAAAGGCCTCCCCCAAAGTTCTCCACAACGATCGATCTTGCGCCGCCCTCATCCAATTTCTACCCGCGATCTTAACCAGGTCGTATGCTGAGTAATGTTTCGTGTATGTCGCGCCCCAATAGGGGAGAACGACGAATGGCTCGATTGCAAAAGAATTGTACATAGTTAAGGGCTTTAATTAAAACAAAACTTAATTGGTTCCTTTGTGTGGCGAAAGTTACCCATACATCTTGTATGACTAACTTTCGTCACACAAAGGAAGCGATCGTGATTTTTTGTTAACTAAGCTTTAACGATGTAATTTTTTTTGCAATCGACCCGTATAGTAGTGTAAGTCCGCCCCTGCTTAGGTGGAGAAAGGCTGGGACGGAAATTTAAATGAATATTTGTAGGGAGTCAAGAAACTGCGCGCGGGAAATGAAGTCATAAGTAACCCACGCCATATAGCGGATTTTCTGTGGTACTAAATTATTTTACTGACAACGACACATTTTTGGTAACTGACGTAAGTCGGTGAATGTCACTGATGTAAACAAAGAGGAAACAGGAATAAATATTCCGCAAACTTTATTTATTTTTTGCATAATAAAGCCAAAACTATCCACGGTGATGAAAGTCAAGTTTTTTCAATACGCAGCAGTGTTTCTTTCGCAAGAAGGATTGAGCAGCATTCCGGTAATCAATGAATTGAATTTTGATAATGACAAATCCTTGACTGACGTTTAATAATGCAAATATGACGTATGCACATTATTGCCGTATGAAAGCTGTTTGCAGCGCCGCTATCCCTGGGCCGGACCGACGCTTGCTAGGCTATACCGTGCGCATCCTCTTTTAATTTTTTACTCCAGTTACAGGACCCAACTGGTAAATCTTCTTTTTTATTTGATTTTCTCCTTACTTATGTGAAACTAGCTGTGCCCCGCGGTGTCACCCGCTCATCCCACGGGAACACTTAATTTATTCGGGATGAAAAGTATCCTATGTCCTTTCCCGGGTCTCAAACTATCTTTATCATCACTATATCAGCGGTTTAAGCGTGAAGAGGTAACAGACAGACAGACAGACAGACAGACAGACAGACACACTTTCTCATTTATAATATTAGTATGGATTTTAGTGCCTGTGAACTAAGAAAATATTGTAACAAAGGAACAGTATATGTACACGGGACATAACTCACTTGGCTCTGGTGATGAACCCGCACATGTTGCAGCTGAACATCATCTTGTGGTAGTCGAGGTGGCGGTGCCGGAGGTATTGTGTGCGGAAGTATATGTGGCACACTTCACATTCGAATTTACCGATGTTCTGGGAGACAACGTACACTTTATTTATCAAAAGACCGGCCAAGTGCGAGTCAGACTCTCGCACCGAGTTTTGTCACTTGTTCTAATTAAAGCTGAGTATCTTGGAAACTACAGATTTCCACGAAACATAAGCTAAGAAGCATCTCGACAGAATTTTTTATCGAATTATAAAAAAAACCGTACAAATATTGGTCCATCCAACTATGATGCCACAGACAGACACACAGATACACATATTAAACTTATAACACCCCTCTATATTCGTCAGGGGTTAAAATATTTTTTTTATAAAAACACGGTTTTTAAAAATTTAATTCAAATCACTGCCATATACTACGACAAAAATACACATACATACATATAATGACAAAAATAGTTCCCTTGCAAGAAATTAAATGCCATTTACAAAATGAACAGTGTTATATTCAAAATAATGTCGCAAGTTTCTTCATTTAAGATAAAAGAAGGTATTAAATGACGAGATGACGAATGACAGAAAAAAGCATGCTGCGCCGACTCCAAATAAATGGCTTAAGCCGCAGAGGAAGAGAATTATGAGTATGACTTACCGGATCATGTTTGGCCATATGATTCTTATATGGCTGCTCAAACTCAAATCCCCGTCCGCAGTAATCGCACTTGTAATCCAAGTTCAAGTAATTGCTGCTCTGCTTTCTTTCCACTATCTCCTCCAACTGCTCTTCCATCGTCAATATCTTTAATTTACAATCATGTTTCGACTCAAACTCAGCATGATCAAAGTTCGGCAAGAAATTATTCTCTGCTCGTCGCAGTTGTAGCTGCCATTTTGTCAACGGTTTCGCATTTCTCTTCTTCCCAGCTACAAATCTTAGTAGATTTGATATTCGTTTTGTTTTAACTTCTTTATCTTCTTTGGATTTTCGTTTAGAGTTCTTTCTTTTATTCTCTTTTGTATCTGCCTCGTCTCTAACGGCTTCTAAGTTTTTAATTGATATTTGTCCTAAGTTTAATCCATCTATTTCGACGACCAGGTTTTTAGGTTCCTGTCCTGTATCACATATCACACTTATTTGGTTATTGACAGCTTCTGCATCAGTGGGGTTATAGTTATGTTCTATTAAAGGATCTAAAGGTTCAGTTTTAATGTCAGTTTCTGGCAAGTCGTCTCTGTCATCAAAAGTGTCATCAGAGCGATCAGTGAATTCTGGGATTTTCTTTTCATCTAATGAGTTAAATGAGTAGACACTAAGTTTGACTAGATTTAGGGCTAGTTTGTGGTAGTTCCTATCTATGGTGATAATGTCGTCAGTGGATAGCTGAAACAAATGATAATAGACCATTGATACAGAGATCAAAGCCCAAAAAAAAATTAATCAGAATCAGACATAATTTATTTGTTAAACATAAGCACAGGTTATGAGGTGACATGTTTTCAGTATATGGATCAACTATGTTTACATTCAAATGCAGGTGTACTGTAGCTCGGAAAACCATAAGAAAAAATACTTACAAAATTCTGCTGCTTGAATAAGTTCTTCAGTAGCTCTTGTGATCGGTGGCAGCGCGCCCGGAGGTTGCCGAACCTCAGGAGTTGCATCCGGCAGTGTGGGCAGAGGTGCTGCGGCAGCCCGTCGTCATCTGAATACTAAAGAGGACAGAGGATTTCTTTCATATTGTTATAAATAGATACTGGTTACAATAGACTTCTTGTGAAATCAAAATGCAGTTAATATTATTATTTTTATTAAAGCAGTAACGTCTGCTACCATAAACCAAATGTTTACAGTGAAGCAAAAAATGAAACCCGCAGGATGCCCGTGTTGGCCTGGAAAGCCCTCGGAGACACAGGTTCAAACCCTGCCTGAACCATTAACTTTTTGATTTTTCGCTTCATTGTAAAAATGGAATTTAAATATATCGGTACAATCAGTTTCGCTATGGCGAATTGCTTTTTGGTGGAGGTAATGACATTTGAAATTTTGATAAAAACCACAGTAACTAAAAAGACAGTTTAGAATAGAAAAATAATGAGTTTGAGTATCCAATACATTTTAATGTTAATATCGGCTCTATAACTCTTTAAATATCCTAATCCTGTGCTATAAAAAAATTAAAAACCTTACTCTTTACATTGGTTGAGAGATGGTATGGATGTTAATATTTAAGCCAATGGCCAGCCCACAGCCTTTTCTACTTATTAACTGCCCAAGCAATAACATAATACTGTTTTATAATAGGAATGTATGAGAATCAACTACAAGACCCAAACAAATCGGGCAACAAACATGCAACATCGCTTCAAATTAGCTTTTTATGACTTAAACTCATGTTATTCAACAATGTACTTACCTCAACTCCCATCAGTTGTATAAAACAATCTTCCAAGCCGTCAGAAATACTGAATAGAGGAGTATTAGTTGCCAAGCAGGCGCGACAGACACTCAAATCTTCAGAGACTAATTGCACTCGTGTTGTCGTATCCATTGCAAATTCCACTGACTTATCACTTGGAATGTCTATATGAATAACTAAATTTCTTTAAAATAGTAAGCTAGATTAGATACATTCGGATAAAAACTAAATAAACTAACACGATTCGATGTCAATAAACATTCTGATTTGGTTATGTTATTGATAATCCAAAACATATATATTACTATTACTATATTTATATTAATTAAATTCACTATTTACAAATTTGTGGATTCTTCATCCTAATTTAGCAATGGTCATAACAAATAATAAACTTTAGCGAAATACGAACGGCCGATAAGCTCAGCTGTCAAAATTACAGACAACCATCGGCCATATTTGTTTTCATCGACTTTTTAAATGTCACTCTATTTTGGACGCTTATGGTTTGCGAGTATTCAGCCAAGTTGATAGCGTATTTATCGAATTATGTTTCTAAAATGTGCGAACGCCACATATAGGGTTCCCTAACTTAAAAGGAAAAAACCGAACCCTTATAGGATCATTCATCGATCCCTTTGTTGTCCGTCTGTGTGTCAAGACCCTCTTGTCCCAACAACGCGAAGAGGTATCAAGTTGAAATAATAAAATAAAAAGAACTCTCACACACTGAAAGGAATAAAAAATTATAGGATATTTTCCGTTGACCTAAAACTATGAAATTTGGTAGGTAAGTTATACTACAAGTTTAGGAAAAAATCTGAGACTATATATTTGTCATTACCTCATAAAAAATAGTCCTTATTTATAGTACGTATAAGTTTTCCGTGGAGTAATGGGCAGTGCTTTCATAGTTCGTACGGAACTCTCGGCGCGAGAAGTTGGACAACTTACACTTGACTGGCTTTATTTTATTATTATCAGGGGCCCATTTCACGAACCTTCAAGTCACAAATTACAAGCGGACTCTGGTGAAGCCAGTTCAAATACATGAAGTTGAAGAGAGACTTCTACTTGTAATTTCGTGAAATGGGGCCCCAGGTGACAGTAGTAACAATAATAATAATTCGTTTATTTCAGGCATCAAAGGCACATAGTAGTCATAGATGGTCTTTAATTAACAACGTATAATAAAAAGAAAACCAGAGCATTATTTAAAAAACTTTAATACTTTAACATAATCTAAGTTAAATTAATTAAATACTTATCAAATTACAATCACGACATTCAAAATACTTCACAGATTTATTGCACGATTTCTAATCACTAATATAAATACTGTCTTGAGATTCCTGTACATAAGCATGTAATACATTATATTGCCTAAATAAAAACTACAAAGACACTTTACAATTTCAAAAACAGCATAAAGTTCTAAAAATTCTTGTCATTTCGTCTTTAGTCCTCCTTAATGACATAAATGTACATATGTATAGCTGAATAAAAATCGAGTTGAGATACTAGACAGTTATTGAGCAGAGCAAAGTATCAATGTTAAGAATTTGGGTGTTTCTAAATAAAGAGTTGTAAATATAGGTATAATAATATTGCATGTATAGCCGAGCAAGCGTCGGTCCGGCCCAGGGATAGTGGCGCTACAAACAGCTTTCATATGGCAATAATGAGTATACGTCATATATTTGCATTATTAAACGTCATTAGCATATCTGTGCTAACTCGGGGCACGTTCTAGGGATAGGATATCGATAAAAAAGATGTCGATATAATTAAATTAATATTTGTGCTCATTGAACATTCTCGATTACTATAAAGAGGTTCGATGTCATATCTGATCTGATATTGAGCCTCTTAAATTAAGATAAAATAAAAGTATGAGGATGTCATTTCAATCAAAATGACAATTTACGTATATTATGTTTTTTTTTTTTTTTAGTATAAACACGTTTTAATATGTTTATTTTTTTTGTTCGAAAATGTGGAGATATAAGTAATATTTATTTATGTCGATGAAATTAGATGTTCACAGTAACATCGATTTATTTTTTGTCGATAAAATATTTTGCTACGTTACTTTCGTATAGGTGCCCCGAGTTATCCCCCAGGTATGGTCATTAGCGATTTGTCAAGGTTTTGTCATTAAACAGATTCAAAACATTGTTTACCGGAATGCTGCTCTATCCTTCGTTCCTCTTGCGAAATAAATGGGTGAATCAACTTTTTTGTGTTGTTTACTCTGTCCTCGTTGTCCAAGTGACATCTTCATACTGTTTCATATGCTTAGGTTGTCCGAGGGACAATTTTTGCGTAACCATAGCAACAAGGTGCACTTAAAAGTTGATTCACCCAAATACTGAATCCTATTGAAAAACTTGATTATATATTATATGCTATGCGAGAGTTCACTCTTTCTTCAAGTTCCTCCGTCGAGGCGGGGCGGGCACTTTCATGTGCACGTACTTGACGTGCGTGTGCACGGAGGCCGCCTGGGTGAACGACTTGCCGCAGATAGAGCAGGCGAAGGGCTTCTCTCCTGTGTGGACCTGGGGAAAAGCTTGGTATAAGATAATCACTTTTTCACAAAAAAATAACCGACTTCAATGCGAAATGGAACATACAATAACACTTATATGATTTTCTCATGGATGTCTTTGTCAGAACTGGACCAAATTTAGATGGAACCACATGGGAAGCACCAGCAAACAAATAAAAAAAAACATCAAAATCGATTCACCCATTCGAAAGTTCGGAGGTAACAAACATAAAAAAATTACAGTCGAATTGAGAACCCTCCTCCTTTTTTTGAAGTCGGTTAAAAACAAGGTATGACACTCCGGCTAGTGAGACTTTCTACGTCACTGAATAGTTGGCGTGGTGAAACATGGCGTCTGTGTTCATGAACAGGCAAAACAGCATTTTTTTCGAGTGGTGTATTTTTTATTAGGGTTCCGTACCCAAAGGGTAAAAACGGGACCCTATTGCTGAGACTTCGCCGTCCGTCCGTCCGTCCGTCCATCCGTCCGTCCGTCCGTCCGTCCGTCCGTCCGTCCGTCTGTCACCAGGCTGTATCTCAACAACGGTGATAGCTAGACAGTTGAAATTTTCACAGATGATGTATTTCTATTGCCGCTATAACAACAAATACTAAAAATAAAATAAAATAAATATTTAAGGGGGGCTCCCATACAACAAACTTGTTATAGATTATATATATGTATAGGTACGGAACCCTTCATGCGCGAGTCGGGCTCGCACTTGCCCAATTTTTTCATTGCATATGTTTGAGAAAAGCACTATACATGCCTTAGCCGTGAAAAGGGCTCGCCGGCTTCGTATCACTATCCGGCTATACCTACTCACCCGGCGAGCCCTTATTTCCCGGCGTTTGCAGTAATGTACTATTATTACTAGGCATCGGACTTTCATTAGCACGGTAGGACTAATGGAGAGCTATGGAGCCGATATTAACATTAAAATACAATTCATACTCATACTCATTCATCTATTTCATTCCAAACTGCCTTTATGGTTATTGTGGTTAACATCCGCAAGCATTAAATGACTAAAATCATGGTATAATAATATACTCCGCCAGGTATTCCATTCCGAGACTCGCGAACCACGTGACTGACACAAGCCTACGTCATCATTCTGTTCACAGATTCTCAAACTTTAAAATGTGGGAGAATTTTAACCAACGGTGATAAATATTTAAATGGCATTAATTTTAAGTTATTCATGTAGAAACATAGGTAGTACAATAAAACAAATCTAATGTATTAAATCAAAATTTTATTTATCCATACAAGAGAAACTTTTGAAAAACGAATCCACATCAAATCAATAAACGGTGTTCGACACTTTATGCAATTTTCGTTTTAATTTCTTCTGGAGTTGATTACTAACGATATTTTTTATTTAATTCTTTTAGTCTTATGTAACTATGTCCTCGCCTCGTTCTGACTAAGCAAAGCAAAGTATTACAGCAAATTTCTAATAAGCATTTCTATTTGAGGGTATTGTTTTTGACGTGCTTGTGTACAATATTCCGCCGCGGTTGGCTCACTTCGTAAGCACTTGCCTTCTGAGCCGGCGGTCCTGGGTTGAAATCCCGGCCAGGGCAAATATGTGTGTGATTAACTCGAATATTTGTGCTTGAGTCATGGATGTTATCTATATATGTATTTATATATTATGTCTATCGACGTCTAGTACCCATAGTACAAGCTTTGCTTAGTTTGGTACTAGGTCGATTTGTGTAAGATTGTCCCTTAATATTTATCTATTATTATTATTATATCAGCTAGGCTTTTAAAGATAAATTTTACGATTTTCGTCCTACTTTACTTAGTTTTATCTCATCAAACCCTACAAAAATAATGACGATCCTTAGCACTAACGCAGCTTTGTTACACACAACGGACCAGCATATTTATCTTTGCATAGTGTCCGGCCATGGTATTTCTCAAACTCATTTTCCACTGTTTGAGCGACTTTTATGAGCTCTTCATATGGATAAATCAATTTGCCCTCGATATAAAGTAAATCCACTTACAGGAACCACTTCCAGGTTCTAAGTCAGGTTCCGAGTTAGGTTCCCAAGATGTGGGTACTTTCCCATAAATCTTGAAGTGACATAGCCGGAAATGTATTTTAGTCAACAAGCAAACGTAGAACTTGAGATTTTATAATTAATAGTAATTATTGTCGATAAGTATGTATACATACCATTTTTATATGTTTTCAGCCCACAATAGCGGAGCCATTCATTGGCTACGGATTCTTTTTTAGGAAACGTATAAAATCTTATTATGCCCATTTCACTCCTACTCTTACAGTTCCGAATAGAACAGCCAACCATTTTCGTAACAAACATTAATTACCAAGTTTACGATGTGAACAGTTTGGAAAACGCTGCGATTGCTGGAAGTAAGCGAGAAGGAAATAACAATTAACACGCGTTAGACAAGGATGTCGTTCAGGGACAAAATGACGGATTGTCAAATGTGACAGCACTATTCTGTGATGCCAGTAGTGTCATTAGAATTACCCGAACGTCTGAAGTTTATTTCGTGCATCGGAAGATATTGCTAACGAATAATTAAAAATGACGTGTTGTTGTAAAATTTAAGATGAAATACATATAAATGAAAATTATAGAATAATAAATATTTTTTTTAACTAATTAACCATAGTTATAATGTACCCATATAACATGTTATGTTGAAATAAAGTGGCAATGTTATTGTGACGTAGGCTTGTGTCACTCTGGGAATGGAAGACCTTGTTTTATTAGACCATGACTAAAATTATATACATTTTTTTTAACAATATTTCAAACTCCTAATTTAACTTTATTAATTGTCAATATCATGCACTTTCTAGTCATAAATGGATATTTGATCAATATAGAACCCAATTTACTCCAGAAAACATGGATAAAGTTGCAAATATTTACGTATTTTATGGTGGCGAAAAAAACAATGCCTACACAAATCAGGTCTTTGTATATTCTTCTGACTTTGTCCTTGACTATAAAATTAAAATTTCGAATGAAATACACTTATGAGCATGAATTGTATTTTAATGGGTGTACTGCGAATATTAATATCGGTTTCATTAGTCCTACCGCGCTTACGAAAGTCCGATGCCTGGTAATTACTATTTATATTCGTTCTAAATCTTAATTCGAGGTGGCATAGTATTGTCACAGAGGCGATATAGCTGAGTATAATACATACCGTCTTATGCACAGTAAGCGCCGATTTCTGTGTGAACGACTTATGACACTGCGTACATTTGTAGGGTCTCTCGCCGGTGTGGGAGCGCAGATGACACTATAACATATCATATCAGTAACCATTAGTATTTTATACAACAACTAGCTGTGCCCCGCGGTGTTACCCGCTCATCCCACGGGAACACTAAATTTATTCGGGATGAAAAGTATCCTATGTCCTTTCCCGGGTCTCAAACTATCTCCATACCAAATTTCATCTAAGTCGGTTCAGCGGTTTAAGCGTGAAGAGGTAACAGACAGACAGACAGACAGACACACTTTCGCATTTATAATATTAGTATGGATAACCGGTGGCTTTGTACATGAAAGAAGAATCCGAAAAATCGGAAGGTTATCTGGCGTTAGGGTGGTGGAGAGGTTACCACGTTCGACCGGTTATCCAGAGGAAACTACTTAAAGGAATTACTCTATCTAAAATATAAAAATTATCAATTCTAAACAGTTCACAGTCTAAAACTTGGAAGTTTTTCATACTTTCTTGCTACTCTAGCGCCATTGCGGACGGCATTGGAACTATTATTTACTGCTTACCACTGGACAATTACTAAAATATGACAGATTCCGCTCCTCCCTTTTACACTCCATACATAAAAGGGTTAAATAAAATTAAGTAAGTATAAGTAACAAACATACAAGCACATTTACAAATTTTCACCTTTGGGCTTGTGCACAAATCACGCGAGGTTTATTCAGCTACTTTTTCTCCCCCTGGTGATATTTGGTGAGGTTCTTTATTACCCTGAATCCCCTCCCTACCCCTCACAGCCTCAAGTGTATTTTATTTCGCCAGAATTGCGTAAAATAGGCTCGCTATTTTGAAGCGATGATTAATTTTTAACGAAGTTCGTTCACTGTAGAAAATGATAATAAATAATTTATGTTCGACCTAACACACATGAGGTCTCCTTATAACCCTCCCTCCCCAACGTGATCTGTCGTGATTTTTTCGTGACCCCCTCGCCCCTATCGAAATTCACGTGATATGCGCATAAGCCCTTTATAATATTAGTGTTAAGTGTGTGAGATTTATAGGTTAATAAGTTTCTGTCAAAAATGACATTTTAGTGGCAAGCTTTTATAGCCGACTGTACTTTTCTTTGGATATCCATCAAATGCTGTATGCAATACTGAGACGATTCTAAAGAGCTCAAGCTCGGTAGGATTGCCTTTTCTATTATAGAGTTCCTATGGCCACCTTCCGGCTCCATCATCAGATCAGCCCCATGGTACCATATTATTGTAATGTCATCAAAGTTAACCTCCTGAGACCGAGAGTTATTTTTGTGTTTTTGAAATTGGAACATTCTGATTCAATGGCCACCTTCCGGCTCCATCATCAGATCAGCCCCATGGTACCATATTATTGTAATGTCATCAAAGTTAACCTCCTGAGACCCAGAGTTATTTTTGTGTTTTTGAAATTGGAACATTCTGATTCAATAAAAGTTCAAATCTAAATTTTAATTTGTACAAAATTATGTACGCGGGGTCTTAGGAGGTTAAGTAAGTATGCAAAATTTCAGCTCAATCGGTAGAGGATATCTGCTTCAAAATTGAGTTGCAAGATTTCACCCGAACAAACATACTTTAAACATACAATGCAAGTGAAATAAAAGCTTGTTAAAAAAACTCACGTGTAGCAACATGGGGGACACGAACCGCTTCGGGCAGCGCGGGCAGCCGTGCGGCTTCTCGCCCGTGTGCGTGCGCTGGTGGTACTTCAGGATCGTGCTGTTCTGTACAAGGCATGATGAGCATTTTCTTTTGAGAATGTCAGTCGATTCAGTTTGTTATTGGGAACTAGCGACCCGCCCCGGCTTCGCACGGGTGCAATACTGATAAATTATGCATGTATTATACATATAAACCTTCCTCTTGAATCACTCTATCTATTAAAAAAAACCGCATCAAAATCCGTTGCGTAGTTTTAAAGATTTAAGCATACAAAGGGACATAGGGACAGAGAAAGCGACTTTGTTTTATACTATGTAGTGATGTATATTTGGGACTAACTACAGTTAGGCTGCTCTAAAAATTAGATGTATGACACTTTATACTCTAGCGGTTTGTACTCATAATTAACACAAATTATAACGGGTCGGGTCGGGTTAGATTATGAAGGTAAATAAGAAATATCGCGTTAGACCCGTTATAATTTGTGTTAATTAGATAGATGTAGTTGAATGAAGCGCCGATTCTGAGAGGTGAGATACCAGGGTCTCATAGCCAATAGAGAGGGCTAGCTTTAGAATCAAGTCCGTTTAAACAGAGGCAGTACCAGGCTCCCAGAAATGACTAGGAGCTCACCCTCCACATTTTCCGAAGTGGTTTCAGATGATCATATCAATCGAACGCCAGTTGTGGGGGACCAAGTACCAGGCTACCAGAGCTGGCTAGGAGTCAACTAACCATTTCTGCATCGATTCTGAGAGGTGAGATACCACGGTCTCATAGCCGAGATGGAGTCAAGTTTGCATTATAACTCATAGCCAAGAGGGAGGACTAACTTTACAATAAAATCCGCTTAAAAAGAGGCACTACCAGGCTCCCAGAACTGATTAGGAGCTCACCATACAGTTCCCGAAGAGGTTTCAGTTCAATCGAACGCCAGTTTTGAGGGAGCATGTACCAGGCTACCAGAGCTGACCAGGAGTCACCAACCTTGCACCGCTTGCCGCACAGCTCGCACATGACGACGCCGCCGTACTGCCTGCGCGCGTGGTGCGCCGCCTTCCGCCGCACACTCTTCACCTCAAAAGCAAGTAGCAGGCTACCAGAACTGATTAGGAGCTCACCATACAGTTCCCGAAGAGGTTTCAGTTCAATCGAACGCCAGTTTTGAGGGAGCAAGTACCAGGCTACCAGAAGTGGCCAGGAGTCACCAACCTTGCACCGCTTGCCGCACAGCTCGCACATGACGACGCCGCCGTACTGCCTGCGCGCGTGGTGCGCCGCCTTCCGCCTCACACTCTTCACTTCAAAAGCAAGTACCAGGCTACCAGAACTGACCAGGAGTCAACTAACCGCTCCTGCACCGATTCTCAGAGGTGAGATACCAGGGTCTCATAGCCAAGAGGTAGGACTAACTTTACAATAAAATCCGCTTAAAAAAGAGGCAGTACCAGGCTCCCAGAACTGACTAGGAGCTCACCATACAGTTCCCGAAGAGGTTTCAGTTCAATCGAACGCCAGTTTTGAGGGAGCATGTACCAGGCTACCAGAGCTGGCCAGGAGTCACCAACCTTGCACCGCTTGCCGCACAGCTCGCACATGACGCCGCCGCCGTACTGCCTGCGCGCGTGGTGCGCCGCCTTCCGCCGCACACTCTTCACCTCAAAAGCAAGTAGCAGGCTACCAGAACTGATTAGGAGCTCACCATACAGTTCCCGAAGAGGTTTCAGTTCAATCGAACGCCAGTTTTGAGGGAGCATGTACCAGGCTACCAGAAGTGGCCAGGAGTCACCAACCTTGCACCGCTTGCCGCACAGCTCGCACATGACGCCGCCGCCGTACTGCCTGCGCGCGTGGTGCGCCGCCTTCCGCCGCACGCTCTTCACCTCAAAAGCAAGTAGCAGGCTACCAGAACTGATTAGGAGCTCACCATACAGTTCCCGAAGAGGTTTCAGTTCAATCGAACGCCAGTTTTGAGGGAGCATGTACCAGGCTACCAGAAGTGGCCAGGAGTCACCAACCTTGCACCGCTTGCCGCACAGCTCGCACATGACGACGCCGCCGTACTGCCTGCGCGCGTGGTGCGCCGCCTTCCGCCGCACACTCTTCACCTCAAAAGCAAGTAGCAGGCTACCAGAACTGATTAGGAGCTCACCATACAGTTCCCGAAGAGGTTTCAGTTCAATCGAACGCCAGTTTTGAGGGAGCAAGTACCAGGCTACCAGAAGTGGCCAGGAGTCACCAACCTT
Organism: Apotomis betuletana; assembly: GCA_932273695.1. Lineage (NCBI taxonomy): Eukaryota > Metazoa > Arthropoda > Insecta > Lepidoptera > Tortricidae > Apotomis > Apotomis betuletana. The sequence continues at coordinate 13,962,030 of OW026322.1, forward strand.
GCACCGCTTCCCGCACAGCTCGCACATGACGCCGCCGCCGTACTGCCTGCGCGCGTGGTGCGCCGCCTTCCGCCGCACACTCTTCACCTCAAAAGCAAGTAGCAGGCTACCAGAACTGATTAGGAGCTCACCATACAGTTCCCGAAGAGGTTTCAGTTCAATCGAACGCCAGTTTTGAGGGAGCATGTACCAGGCTACCAGAAGTGGCCAGGAGTCACCAACCTTGCACCGCTTCCCGCACAGCTCGCACATGACGCCGCCGCCGTACTGCCTGCGCGCGTGGTGCGCCGCCTTCCGCCTCACACACTCTTCAATTGAAGAGCAAGTACCAGGCTACCAGAGCTAACCAGGAGTCAACTAACCGATTCTGAGCGGTGAGATACCAGGGTCTCATAGCCAAGAGAGAGAGAGAGAGAGAGAGAGAGAGCTAACTTTACCATCAAGTCTGTTTAAAAAGAGGCAGTACCAGGCTCCCAGAACTGACGAGAAGCTCATTCTAAGTTCCCCGAAAAGGTTTCAGACTAAACTAATTCCAGTTTTGAGTGCCAAGTTGGTACTTGGTCCCTGGTTTGGTAGCCTGGTGGCTGCCAGAGCTGGCCAGGAGTCACTAACCTTGCACCGCTTCCCGCACAGCTCGCACATGACGACGCCGCCGTATTGCTTGCGCGCGTGGTGCGCCGCCTTCCGCCGCACACTCTTCACCTGCAGATGGACTCGCTCGTAGTGGACGCTGAGCGACGCCTCGGTCAGGAACGTCTTGTTGCACTGCGGACAAATACGGAGAAATCAAAAATACTTTAAAAAAAATACGCCTTAAGAGGCCTTATTCCTTTTAAAATTTATTTTTTTCATATTACGACAAATATATTGATTATTTTAACCAACTTTTTGAAGTGAATAACACTTTTCCCCGAGTTCTAGGTAGTAACATAGCTATTTCATGCTTTCAATGCGTGCAGTCGAAAATAAGTTGACAAAACTAATTTTCCGCGTGAATTTTGTCAATTTCGAGTAGTATTTGAATCAAAAATTATCAATGAAAATTTCAAACTGTAGGTTTCAAATATATACCAATAAATCACAATAGCCCTGTTCTAGGTAGTAACATCAATAATATGTTAAGAAACATGTTTGATCATAGAGAAAAATGTCTAAACAATCAGCATTTTAAAAGGAATAAGGCCTCTTAAGCGAGTAGAATAGTACATTTACTGCAGACACCGGGAAAGAAAAACTTGTCGGATGAATAGGGATAATGACACGAAGCCGGCGAGCCCTTTTCACGGCTAAGACATGTATGTATAGTGCTTTTCTCAAACATATGCAATGAAATAAAAAAATAACCTACTCAGCATACATATGCACATAATTCAGCTGTTTAGCCCGTTCATGAACACAGACGCCATGTTTAAAAAAAGCTTCCCGGCCTAGGCGTTCAATTTTGTATGAAATTCCTTTACAGTTCTCTCGAGTTGTCCCGCCCGAAACGTCATACTTCAAATCCTGTTATAACGCGTGTTATGACGATATTTTATTGCATGTTTGAGAAATAGTGCACGCCGGGGGAAAGGCTTGCCGGGTAAGTAAGTACAGACTAGTAGGTATTTTTTCCTTTCCCATGAATCACCCTACTATACCATGGTAAGTATCTTATATAGTTTCGTGTGACGCACCTCGTCGCACCTGGTCTCCGGCTTGCTGTGTCTCTCCTGCGTGTGGCTCCGCAGTAACTCCTCTGTCGCCAGATTTTCTCCACATAAGGTGCACGCTCTAGGCACAAAACAAATATATCATTTAAATAAAACAACTTATATATAAATAATAAGGGACAATCTTACACAAATCCATGTTGGTCGAAATAAAGTATATTATTATTATTATTATAAATCGACCTAGTCCCAAAATAAGCAGTTTGTACGTACAGTCGAGTTCATTTACATCTACACACTTACGAGAACAAAAATATCTGAACACGACCCTATTGTCAGGAGCATAAAGTCGTGTTCAGATATTTTTGTTCTCGTAAGTGTGTAGATGTAAATGAACTCGACTGTACTGTGGGTACTAGACGACGATATAACGTAATGCCCACAAGCTAGCGTCACTCCCTGGAAGACTCACTAAATATCGGAAGTTGCCGCACATCATGGGGCCGTTAGTATACAATAAGTTGCCAGAAACTATCACTGCAGCAACTAGTTTAGCGACATTTAAATTAAAATTAAAGAAATGGCTTATCGAGCGAGCGTATTACAGCGTCGAGGAATTTCTGGACACTGGAAATTATATTGTTAGTAATAATTAAATAATGATTTTTGGAATATGAATTTGTGTACATTAATATAATTTTAAATTGAGTATTAATTTTAATGTATTGTTTGACATTATTTCCGAAATAGTAATAATAGTAATTCATTGAAACCGTAATTTTTTGTAAAAGTAATCGTTATTTTAATCTCGTAATTGTGTATAACTATAATGACCTGTGATCTGCTTCACCAATAAAATGAGTTTGAGTTAGAGTTTGAGTTTATATACAATAATAAGAGATATCGATAAATCTAAAATCGACGCCATGGTTCCTGAGAACAGATCTCTTATAAGTAGTTTCCGAGTTCTCCCTACTGACCCAATTGGATTGATCACCCGGTATACTTTTATGATAACTTCTTGTGTTATATTTTGCTTGAAAACTCACAAAGGAATGACCAGAAATATCACAATTTATCAATGGCCGTAGCTTAATTTATTTTTATTGTATCTTAATTTTCCTTTATCACTCATTTGAGTGTCGCATTTAAATTGCAATAGATTACGTGCCTCATCTACGTAACATTTTTAGTCCATTGACAAACTATGCAAATAATTTAACAAAACTAATGTCGAATCTACTGTCCTTCAATTGATTATTTATTTATTTTATAAAAATATTTACATGACATTACAGTACAACCAATGCGTCATGAAACTTAGAATTAAAGAAACATACAAAATTATATAGGAACAGTTGAGCACCTAGCATCCATCGCCTCGAATCATCACCTAGAATCTCAAACATTCACTGCGCACAGCCACCCACGCAAACAAGTCGCACTCAGGTGTCGATGCTAGGAGCGCATTGATATTATTAATTACAAAATTATACCCATGCACTTCACCAATAACGTATAACTAAATTATCAAGATACTCAATGATCTGTTAAAATGTTGAATGCGTAATAATCTCAAAGGCGCCATCATACAGTAGTCTATGCTGTTATACAACGGTCTCACCTCATACCCGGGTTGCATGTGTTGTCCAGCGCCGTGAATGTGTGTCTTGCCATAGCGTATGAGCTCGCGAACTGCACCCCGCACGTACTGCAGTTTAACGATCCAGACTCGTTCTCCGAGTCCTGCAAGTGAAGAGTAGTCACTACGGTAAGGCAGAATAAACAGAAAGAAACAAAAAAAATATTGAGAGAAAAAAAAAAATTACATACAAATACAAATACTCTTTATTGCACACCTTAAACATCAAGGAATACACTTGACCGCTTTTTTCTCGTTTGTCACAAAACATAGTGGCAAGAGCAAGAGTAGTAAAATAAATAGACAAATAAAATACTAATTATGAGTATTATACCACAATAAATAGTACATTATTGCAGACGCCGGGAAATAAGGGCTTGTCGGCTGAGTAGGTATAAACGGCCGACGGTAGGGAGTGATACAAAGCCGGCAAGCCCTTTTCACGGCTAAGGTATGTATAGTGCTTTTGTCAAGCATACGAGTAAGCAATGAAATAAAAAATACACCACTCAAAAAAACGTAATTCAGCTGCTTAGCCCGTTCATAAACATAGACGCCAAGTTTAAAAAAAATACTTTCCGGCTAGAATTTTGTATGAAATTCCTTTGCAGTTCTCTCAAATTGTTCCGACCGAAACGTGACACATCGAAGCCTGTTATAACGCACATTATGACGATATTTAATTGCATGTTTGAGAAAAGAATATTCTATTCTATTCCATTTGTTTGTATTTATTTCCTGTTGAAGTGTGCAATATAAAATATACTATTTATTTGTTTGTATTTATTTCCTGTTAAAGTGTGTGTTGAATCAAATTCAACATGTGATTAAACTGTTCTAAAATCGTTAGTACCAACCTAACACGTCAAACTAATCAAGGGCGTCGCCAGCCGAAGGTCCAGGGGGGGGCAGGCCAAGTAGGAAGGTACATCCTTGCTAGAGGATAGGAAGCTTCACCAAGCACGTAACTATAGAAGTGTATTTCGGTTTATAGTCATAATCATAAATGTCATAAGTCATAATATATAGAGATGGAAACGCGAGCGTAGCGAGCGCGAAATTTTTTGAAAGGGGACGGTTTGTAGTACATATAGATAGATAAAACGCGAGCGTAGCGAGCGCAAAATTTTTTGAAAGGGGACGATTGATAATACATACAGACGGATGAAGCGCGAGCGTAGCGAGCGCGACATTTTTTGAAAGGGGACGGTTAATAATATATATAGACAGATAAAACGCAAGCGTAGCGAGCGCGACATTTTTTGGAAGGGGACGGTTCATAATATATATAGACAGATAAAACGCGAGCGTAGCGATCGCGAAATTTTTTGGAAGGGGACGATTGATAATACATACAGACGGATGAAGCGCGAGCGTAGCGAGCGCGGCATTTTTTGAAAGGGGACGGTTAATAATATATATAGACAGATAAAACGCAAGCGTAGCGAGCGCGACATTTTTTGGAAGGGGACGGTTCATAATATATATAGACAGATAAAACGCGAGCGTAGCGATCGCGAAATTTTTTGGAAGGGGATTGGTTAGTATACTTACAGTCAGATCAAACGCGAGCGTAGCGAGCGCGACATTTTTGGAGAGGAAGGGTCAAAACTCAAAACAAATACAGACGAGAATGCGAGCGCAGCGAGCGCGAAAATTTTCGTTAGCAATAACGTAAATTGAAAGACAATCATTCAATACATTATGATGCAAAGTGCGGAAAATCACGAGTGACGGGATCGAGAGATCTTGCCACGAGTAGAAGATCCACTGGACGCGACGAGTAAAGACTCGAGGTTGCCGAATAGAGAAGAAGCATGTCGGTTACAACTTAGTCAATCTTTTCTTCTTATTTTCGTATCTCGCCTACCGGTCGCGTTGCTCAAGCGATTTTCATCAAATTGTGTAAGTAGGGTCGATAAGTATCAGATCTTTCTTGCCAAAATGACAATAATAATGGGACTGGAAACGTAAAAAACAACACAAATTTCAGTACTTTCGGAACAAACTCGCGAGGTTATCAGCTCACATCAGAGCCACTATTAACCATCTATAATTTTTTATTTTAGTACCTATGTTTTATAGACCAGTTCTTCTTCGGTACTCTCTACAAAGTGTAACCTGTCGGTGTGGGTCGCCAGTCGTTTTGTAGTGTCACTTTCCGTGAGCTTTACTGACGGTAGCCCTACGATCTTCCTCTAGCCCCTGACCTGGCCTGGTTCTGAATTCATTTGAGTTTCGATGTGCATGAATGATCATTCAGACAAGTCAAGTGACTGGACATATTTTTGGATCTCTAGGGGGGGGCAGCTGCCCCCCCCCCTGCCCCCCCTTGGCGACGCCCATGAAACTAATGACAGCTGACAGAATCGATCGAGATGGATTCCCGATAATAGATCATGTTGTATCTGTACTACTTCTAAACCAATATGGATGCTGAGGGCACGTAATTTTGTCTCGGGCAATTAAGAATTAATATATATTGTGAATTACCTGTAAAAATAAGTGTACGACTCACAATAAACGCGAGTGTAAACTAAAATCAGTCAGTGTTTTCATTATATTCAATATTGTCACGGACATTCCCACACCGGTTCGAGCGAGGCGCTTGCGACGGCGGCGTGGACAATCCACCGGTAAAGTATCGGTGCAATTACTGTTGATTGAGACATCACAGTTGGTGGCCCTTTTATGTTCGCGTGGCCGAGAGCAAGGCACCCGGCAACGAGAACATCCCAGTAGAACGGCGGCGCGCGACACACGGGTCTGCTCGTGCGAGGCGGAGCGGCGGCGGGTGCTGCCCGGCCACGGCGGCGGCCGCTGAGCGCGCTGCATTTCTGCATTTTGGTAACCTCCAGGAGGACGAACCATATTCTCAACATTGTGTGTGGCCATTCGGGGAGCTTGGCCCCAATTCCCAACAGTGTGCAATAATGAATATACTATTCTATTTGTTTGTATTTATTTCCTGTTGAAGTGTGCAATAATGAATATACTATTCTATTTTTTTTAGTATTTACTTCCCGTTAAAGTGTGCAATAAAGAATATTCTATTCTATTTGTTTGTATTCATATCCTGTTAAAGTGTGCAATAAAGAATACTAGAGGCCCGTTGCGGCGTCGAACCGCCGCTAGAATATGGAAATCCGGTAGAGTGTTACAGAAAATAACTACTTTATCGATAAGAAGTTTTTGGCGAACGAAGAATAAATACTGTAAAAAACACGTTAAAATTATGTTTTAAAAACGTTAAAACATGCCAGGCTAGAGCCAGGCCTGATAGCCAACTGCCAGCTTCAACGTGGCAACTTTTTCAACTCTTTTGTAAAAATAACTTGTGCATTAATGACATGTGATCTGCTGATCTGTTTCACAAATAAAACGCATATTATTCGATTTATGGAAAAAAAATATTCATAAAAATAATCCCATAGGTATCTTAAAAATATAATTGACATATTTTCATAGGACCGGACATAAGATTGGTAGAATTTTAATTTTTTGTTCTTTCTTCAGGGCATAAATTTATCGATTTGATCGATTTCTATCAATTTCCAGAAATAGCACATGAATCGAAAGGACAGATTTGGGCACTCACTACGCAGGTTTTAAAAAGGAAATCATGTAGTGCGTAACTGTTCTGTTCTGTATTCATTTATAATCGTAAATACTTAAAAATAGCGATAATAAGAAATGTTACATAAACTCAATTGTATGAAATAGAGCGTATAAAACGTTTATAGATACACGAAATACCACTATTATCAATGCTTGTTTTTTTAATGAAATTCAATAGATTTTCTTAATATGGGTGCTGCCATGTCATCATCATCAATCATTTATTCAATAACAATTACACATTGTGTTTGAAATTCTTACGCTAGGTATACTTAATCAAACCCTATTTACTAATCTAAATAAATAACTGACCAACAATACTCCACCATAAAAAAAAAAGAATGAGTCAAATATGTGTAATAAATAAATAAAATCCAATATATAAAACAGCTAAAAATGTTTGAAAAAAGAATAATAAGACATTTTTTTTCGATAAATTTAGAGCCGAATGCCTAATACCCGAATTCCAAATTCAAACTTTCGTCTTTCCTCTCATTGAAATAGTGTCTGACAGAAGAGTGAGGGAGATGATATCTATACTCTGAAGTCTATGATATAAACCTAATTTTAGGGTTCCTTACCATAGTCGGTAAAAACGGAAGCCTTATAAATCAATTTATTTTGTTGGCAGCAGAATTTGTCAAATTTTATTTTGAATGAAAATAAGAATGATCAGCCAGACGTCATTATATGAAATATGATTTATTTTTGAGGGCGTCGATTTTTTTAAATTTGCATCATTGTAGGTCATTTCTACCATCAAGTTTCGCATGTTAGGGTAACATTTTAATTATTCCACATTGCCAACTCGTCCACAATGTCAGCTCGTTTATATTCCCATCTGGGTCACAATGCCAACTTGTCCACACACCCAACACGTCCACATTGCCAACTCGTTCATACGCCCAACTCATCTGCATCGCCAACTCGTCTATATAACCAATTCGTCTCCATTGGCAACTCGTCCATATTCCTAATTTGTCCACAATGCCAACTCGACCATATTGCTAACTCGTCCATATACCCAACTCGTCCACAATTCCAACGCGTCCATATTGCTTACTCGTCCACAATGCCAACACGTTCACAAATACAACTCGTCTACATTTCCAACTCGTCCATATTTCCAAATCGTCCAAATTCCCAACTCGTACACAATGCCAAATCGTCCACATTGCCAACTCGTACACAATGCCAAATTGTCCACATTGCCCACTCGTCCATAAACCCAACTCATCTACAATGCTAACTCGTCCATATTACCAACTCGTCTTTATTGCCAACTCATCCATATTCCCAACTCGTCTACAATGCCAACTCATCCATATTGCTAGAACTCGTCCACATTTCCTACTCGTCCATACACCCAACTCGCTACAATACCAACTCGTCTTTATTGCGAATCTCGTCCATATAACTCGTCTTCATTGCCAACTCGTTTATATTCCCAACTCATCCACAATGCGAACGCGTCCATATTACTTGCTCGTCCACAATGCCAACTCGGCCGCATTTCCAACTCGTCCATATTCCCACCTCGTCCACAATTCCAAGTCGTCCAACATTACCAACTCGTCCATACACCCAACTCATCTACATTGCCAACTCGTCTTCATTTCCAACTCGTCTTCATTTCCAACTCATCAACAATGCCAACTCATTCACATTCCCAACTCGTCCATATTCTCTACTCGTCCACGTTGACAACTCGTCCGTATTACCAAGTCGTCTTTATTGCCAACTTGTCCATATTCCCCACTTGTTCATTTTGCCAACTCATCCACATTCCCAACTCGTCCATATTCCCAACTCGTCCACATTGACAACTCGTCCATATTATCAACTTGTCCGTATTACCAACTCGTCTTCATTGCCAACTCGTCCATAATGCGAACTCGTCCACATTGCCCACTTGTCCATGTTCCCAACTTGTCAATTTTACCAACTCATCTACATTGCCAACTCGTCTTCATTTCCAACTCATCAACAATGCCAACTCGTCCATATTGCTAACTCGTCCACAAATGCAACTCGTCCGCATTTCCAACTTGTCCATAAGCCCAACTCGTCCACAATTCCAAGTCGTCCACATTTCCAACTCGTCCATATTCCCAACTCGACGATACACCCAACTCGTCTATACAAACTCGTCCTTATTATCAGCCCGTCTTTATTGCCAACTCGTCCATATTCCCAACTTGTTCATTTTGCCAACTCATCCACATTTCCAACTCGTCCATATTCTCAACTCGTCCACGTTGACAACTCGTCCGTATTACCAAGTCATCTTTATTGCCCACTCGTTCGTGTTCCCAACTTGTTTATTTTGCCAACTCATCCACATTCCCAACTCGTCCACATTGACAACTCGTCCATATTACCAACTTGTCCGTATTACCAACTCGTCTTCATTGCAAACTCGTCCACATTGCCCACTTGTCCATGTTCCCAACTTGTCAATTTTACCAACTCATCCACATTGCCAACTCATCCACATTTCCAACTCGTCCATATTCCCAACTCGACGATACACCCAACTCGTCTACAATACCAACTTGTCCTTATTATCAGCTCGTCTTTATTGCCAAATCTTCCATATCACCAACTCGTCCGTATTACCAAGTCGTCTTCATTGCCAACTCGTCCATATTCTCAACTCGTCCACATTTCCAACTCGTCCATTTTACCAACTCATCCATATTACCAATGTAGATACATTCCCAACTTAGCTACATTGTCAAGTCGTCCATATTCTCAACTTGAACACATTTCCCATCCCGTCGACATGCAAGCGGAATGACTAAGTTTTTTCTTGTAAAATACCATTTAATTTACCATAGGGTCAATTTCAACAAGACGCATTTTTTGTATCATTTCGGTGTGATTCTTTATTTTTGAGTTTTTAAAATGTGAAGAGATACTTTAGACTATATTATTAAACATATGTAAAAGGGACTCTGGAATCTGAAATAGTTTTCGAGATATTTGAGATCGAACATGAAACACACAACGGAATGATAAATGTACACCAGGATGATAAAATAAGTGCACCGCAATGAGATTTCATACACCGGAATGAAAGAAAAGTGGCAAATTATGAAAGTAATTTTACGTTTTATATTCGTAATATATATTATATTGCCATTACATAATAATATATACATATATCTTAGTCTGGTATTAAAAACAAAATAATAAAAAAATATTATTTCAACAATATCTATGAGAAGTGAAGCTACTTTTGATGTCATTCCGGTGTTTTCCTCATTTTGGTGGGGTTTAAAGTCATTTTACTACACCGGAAACACCGGAATGAGAATGGTGGAATGAGAAACACGACATATTTTTATTTCTTAAAAAAAGAGTAAGCCCTATATTCTAAAACTAATTGAACTCTTGAAATCACGAGTATACTTTACCTGATATATATAAATTTCAAACCACACAGTTAAAAAATAAAGAAGCTATAACAAACTCCGGAATGACATTTTTTTTGTCCCCGGTCCACCGCGATGATATATTCACGTTTATACAAGCCAACGTATTGCCACTATACACAACCGGCTTCGTCGAGCGCCGCAGCTTGACTAATTCTTTGAAGTGCGCGGGAGACGGGGGGCGCAATTGATCAAGTTTAGGAAATAAATCGGGTCCAAACATTGTCGGCGGTAATGAGAAGTTTTCTCGAGACAAATTTATATGCACTTATTCAAGGGTATACAAAGGAGATATAAAACGGGTAATGTGCTTTTTTCGTTACCTATTTAAATGGTAATAAAATAAAGGTAACAGATTTTCTTTGTCATGCATAGTATTTGACTTACCCGGCATTTTACAAACAAAACCGGCTTGGGGACAACCCACCTTGATGAGAAATTTCGTCTAAATATATTTTTTTAAATTATTATATATCTTAATATTTTAATTTTAGCTATTGCCCGAGGTAGACAATGGCGGGCTGTTTCCGAAAAAAAATGGTACTTTATTATTAAACCTTTCTGCACCTGCGTTTTCAGTCTTGCCATCAAAAAATACTGCTTGGGAAATTGACCCCATAACTCATGCCATTTTTGCCATTTTTGACTTATATAAATTTACTTATTTGAATGACGGTTGAATTAGTTTTACTACATTTTTTCTGCTTTGATTTATTGTAAAACTCGCCTATAAAAATAATCTATTCTTGAATGACGGTCAGTTTTTCTAGTCTTGCGAGCACCAGTCCAACTCGCACTTTACCGGCTTTTTCCTCCACATTTTTAACAGATATGCGAAAAAAGTTTCCATATCAACATTTTAAAAAGAAAAGCAACCTGGCAATTTAGATCATTGACATAATAGCCCCCAATAAAAAATATATTAAAAGTTGGCAGAATATGGTTATTGTCATTCATTGTCAACAAACTGTAAAATTATTTTTGCATATTCGTACATGTTTTAAGTGCTGCGGATATTATGTTGCCGACTCAAAAATAATATTTCATCATGCTGCACAACTTACTACAGGTTTGTGAGCAAATCATGCTTATTATTATTTGGTCATCTTATGTCGAAATAGGGATCACAGGTCACGTGGTCAATGTCACGTGGTTAGCGCACAGTAGTTTTTTCAAATCCATTTTTCAGTACCTTTTCAGGAAAAAAATAAAAATCCAAGAGTTTTATGCACCTCTCCAGCATGAGACGAATCTAATGACATATCATTTATAAAAATCGGACCATAACTGTAGATCTGATGGGATGTACAAAAATCGGCCTCGCGTAATATATATATAGATACTATTCTATTTGTTTGTATTTATTTCCTGTTAAAGTGTGCAATAATGAATATACTATTCCATTTGTTTGTATTTATTTCCTATTAAAGTGTGCAATAAAGAATATACTATTATATTTGTTTGTATTTATTTCCTGTTAAAGTGTGCAATAAAGAATATACTATTCTATTGTATTTATTTCCTTTTAAAGTGTGCAATAATGAATATTCTATTCTATTTGTTTGTATTTATTTCCTGTTAAAGTGTGCAATAAAGAATATTCTATATTTGTTTGTATTTATTTCCTGTTGAAGTGTGCAATAAAGAATAATCTATTCTATTCTATTCCGCCCGCTTTAGATCGCCATCGCAACCCACCAGTTTGTGCGCTCTCGTCTTGTGCATGCGCAGCCCGAACTCCCCCTGGAAGGTCTCCCCGCACACGTCGCACGACGTGTTCTCCGTGGGATGCTGGATGCGCACGTGCGTGCCGTGCGTCGACGGCTTCCTGCACAGAACGAGCCGGTCTGACGAGCGGATAAAGCCTGACCACAAATATCGATACCTTAGAGCACAATCGTACTAACTTTTCGAAAAAAGTCGTCGGAATTAGAATTATCTACAGTCAAACTGTGAATACAGTTTTGTAGGAACTATCTTATAAGTTATTTTTTACCCTGTATAATAATAACAAATAAAAAATATTAGACATTTAAAATTAATAACTTTTTCCTATCCCAAAGATGGTTTCTAAATTCACCGTAAAAAAAATGAATTTTTGGCGTTAAGTTGAGTAAGAATCTGTTATATTATCTTTTGCATTATTAACTAAGAAATTACATAAATTCTCCAACAGAAAATGTAATAAGTAGAATAACAGAGCCAATCACCTCTGCAAATCCTGCAACGATTTTTTTAGCGTTTCACACTGATATATCTCACAATGATAATTGGCAACATATCAACGTAATATCCTGACGTCTAAGATTGTTTACAAGTACGTTCATTGACACAGCCACCTGATTAGGGTTGGCACAAAGTAGTTTTTGGTATGAACGTTTAAAAGGCTATAACTTGAAAACGGTAACATATATTTCCATAGTTTCTATGAGGGAAATATAGTGCTAAGGTTGAACTATCTGCCAGTACCGCAAAGATCCCTCGTCAAAATCCACCCTGTATATCTTTTGCATCGGCGTTACGGCCTGCGGGCTAGCACACACTGAGCCAGGCCTTCTTTGCTTGCACGCGGCTCAAATCTCTGAATGTTTTTGATTTTATTTGTACTACTACTGTGTTCGTGTGTGCGCAAATAAATGTGTCTTTCTTTCTTTCATTCTTTTGACCCCTTCGTGTGACTTACTTGAAGGTAGCGCCGCAGTACTTGCAGACGTACTTGAACCCGCTGTGCTCGCGGAAATGCGTTATGGCGTGGTACCTGTCGACAGGAACACACGGCACACCATAAACGAGAAGAAATTTAATATTTCTATTTAATATTTGGATAGAAAAGAGACGTTTTATTTGCTAAAAGTGAAATGGCAGGTCAGTATTAGGTCCGTAATTTTTATGCGATAGTAGAAGCCTGGCATAATTCATACAAAATACAAAAATATGATAGATTGTTGTATATTAAATCTAAAAAATTGCGTCCCTTTAAAGTCTCATATTTCAAAAAACTATTTTTTATTTTGTACTAGCTTTTGCCCGCGACTACGTCCGCGTGGAACTTGGAAGTATGGAAGCAACCTCGTACAACACGATAGATATCCACCTAATCACTTTAATTAATAAAAGGGATTATTAAAAGCGCCTAAGCAAATGTAAGAGCAATAGTGCTTTTGGTCTAATCATTATATTTCCTACAGGGTCATCAATGTCATCATGAATTACTTACTCGATTTTTAATCTTTTTAGGGATAATTTCCAGGATGAAAACTATCCTATGTCCTTCCTCGGATCTTAAACTATCTCCATGCCAAATTTCATCAAAATCGATTCAGCGGTTTAAGCGTGAAGAGGTAACAGACAGACAGACAGACACACTTTCGCATTTATAATATAAGTATGGATTTCTTGATTTCATGACATATTGAGCTTTTTAATATTTATAGTAGGTATGTTGTATAATTCAACATCATTCTACAGCCCTATTCTAATTGGCTCTACGGTTGACTGGTAGACAATGCCAGTTGGCATTAATGCCGCCATTAGTACAGACTTTTGTTTCGTGCAATAAAGTTTAAATAAATAAATATTTCATTATTGTATTAAGCGGTTTACACTCACGTGAAATCGTCAGGAACGACCCCACATGTTTCGAACACGTATGGAGCTCTTCAACAGGGACGGCTACCCGCACAGCGCCGCTCAGATACGACTTCGAAACATGTCGGGCCGTTCCTGACAATTTCACGTGAGTGTAAACCGCTTAATACAATCCATACTAATATTATAAATGCGAAAGTGTGTCTGTCTGTCTGTCTGTCTGTCTGTTACCTCTTCACGCTTAAACCGCTGAACCGATTTAGATGAAATTTGGTATATAGATAGTGTCAGTCCCGGGGAAGGACATAGGATACTTTTCATCCCGAATAAATTTAGTGTTCCCGTGGGATGAGCGGGTAATACCGCGGGGCACAGCTAGTGATTAAATGTATCTCACGAAAGCTTTAATAAATAAATGCTATAGCTATAGATCTATGCGATCGGATACCTTCACTTCCCCGAATTTCATTTCATCATAAATGTATCACTTGCCATAAATTCCATAGATACAGAACCCTATATGATCCGGAACCGCGAGTGGCACAACTCGCGCTGCTGCGCGCACGCTCTGCACACTCCGCCAGTGAGACTTGCTACGTCACTCACAACGGCCCACTCACCGGTTGCTGGCCACGAACCGGCAGTCCCTGCACACGAACTTGAGCCGGTGCGTTTCCATGTGCGTGCGCAGGAACGCGGGGATGCGGAACCGCGAGTGGCACAGCTCGCACTGCTGCGCGCCCACGCTCTGCACACACCAAACCATGGTATAAGATAACAAGGCATGAACATGGTATAAGAAAACAAGGGACAACTTATACCATGGGATCAGAAAACAAGGTACCTACAACTTATTCCATGGTATCAGAAAACAAGGTACAACTTATACCATGGTATCAGAAAACAAGGTACAACTTATACCATGGTATCAGAAAACAAGATACAACTTATACCATGGTATCGGAAAACAAGGTACAACTTGTACTATGGTATCAGAAAACAAGGTACAACTTATAACATGGTATAAGAAAACAAGGAACAACTTATACCATGATATCAGAAAACAAAGTATGGTCATGGTATAAGAAAACAAGGTATATAGGTATCATAATACTCCCCAATTGTGAGTGTTTTAAATTAATTATTACGAATAAATAAACCTTAGTACAAGAACATGGTAATCGTAATGCATAATTATTATTTTTTACGCAACCGATACTAAAAAAAGTTTTCCTTTTAATCATTCTAAGTGACGTAGAAAGTTATTTTCTTATACCATATGGGTATGACACTCCGGCTAGTGAGACTTTCTATGGTGTAAGTCTGCCCTTAATATATATTTTGTATTGTATTGTATACTCACCGGGTCGTGATGCTTCAAGTGGTGGTTCCGGAAGGTGGCCTCGGAGGAGAACCCCTTGAAGCACAGCGGGCACTTGTGCGGGGAGTTGGTGTAGTTGGAGGAGGGTCTCCTGGCGGACATGTTCTCTCGCTGCTGCATCGGAGTCAGCACCACGATCTCCATGTCGTCATCATCATCACCATCATCAGCAGCCAAAAGACGTCCACTGCTGGACATAGGCCTGTCCCAGAGAACGCCACCATGACCGGTCCTGCAGCCAGCATCCAGCGGACTCCAGCGACCTTCACCAGGTCATTAATCCACCTAACTCGATGGCGAACTCAAGAACAGGATGTGCCCTGCCCGTTGCCACTTATGTTTTGCTATCCTTCGGGCTATGCCAGTTACCCTGGTTCTTCTACTTCATTTCTGATCCGATCTCACAAACTGTAGTACTTGTATTATATTGTATACTCACCGGACCAACCAAACAATCACAGCGTGATGATGATGACGCCAAGAGTCTCGCCTATCATTCCGGAGTGCCATACCTTATTTTCTTATACTATGGTATTGTATTGAATACTCACCGGGTCGTGATGCTTCAAGTGGTGGTTCCGGAAGGTGGCCTCGGAGGAAAACCCCTTGAAGCACAGCGGGCACTTGTGCGGGGAGTTGGTGTAGTTGGAGGAATGTCTCCTGGCGGCCATGTTCTCTCGCTGCTGCTCCACCGTCAGCACCACAATCTCCATGTTATATTTGCTCTCGAATTTGGGGAAGTCCTCTTCGCAGTCGAACATCTTTTTGATCTTTTTCTCTTTAACTGTTGACAAACGTAATTCAAATTGATTTATTTGCTTAGACGCAGTATAAGGATGTTACGGTAATTTTTAGGGTTCCGTACCCAAAGGGTAAAAACGGGACCCTATTACTGAGACTGCGCTGTCCGTCCGTCCGTCCGTCCGTCCGTCTGTCACCAGGCTGTATCTCAAGAACGGTGATAGCTAGACACTTGAAATTTTCACAGATGATGTATTTCTATTGCCGCTATAACAACAAATACTAAAAATGAAATAAAATAAATATTTAAGGGGGGCTCCCATACAACAAACTTGTTATACCTATATACACATATATAGGTACGGAACCCTTCATGCGCGAGTCGGACTTGCACTTGCCCAATTTTTAATCTTTTTAAATAAATCTTCTATATATATATATAAAAGAAAGTCGTGTTAGTTACACTATTTACAACTCAAGAACGGGTGAACTGATTTGGCTGAAAATTGGTGGGGAGGTAGCTTAGAACTAGGAGAAGGACATAGGATACTTTTTATCTTTTTTTTTCTCTACATTTATCGACTTTCAGGCGGTACAAAGTTCGCCGGGTCAGCTAGTTATTAAATATTAAGGACAATCTTACACAAATCAACCTATTTTATATTAGTATTTATCATTATCATCATCAGCCCGTATCTATCTACTGCTAGATTAGGGCCTCCTCGTGCATTTTCCTTTTTCCATTCACTGCGACTCCGGGCCGCGTGCATCCACTTTCTTCCTGCGACCTTAACTATGTCGTTTTCATCTAGAGGGGGGTCTGCCCACGCTTCTTTTTCCCATTCGTGGTTGCCACTCCAGTATCTTTGGAGACCAGCGTCCGTCTTCTCGCCTATAAACATGCCCGCCTAATTCCATTTTAGAGTAGCGACTTTCCTAGCGATGTCGGTTACTTGGGTTCTCCGTCTGATCTCTTTGTTTGGAATGCGGTCTCTGAGTGTTATCCCCAGCATCGCTCTCTGGGCAACTTGGAACTTAGTATTTATATATGACTAGCTTTTGCCCGCGACAACGTCCGCGTGGAACTTGGAAGTATGGAAGCAACCTCGTACAACACGATAGATATCCACCTAATCACCTTAATTAATAAAAGGGATTATTAAAAGCGCCTAAGCAAATGTAAGAGCAATTGTGCTTTTGGTCTAATCATTACATTTCCTACAGGGTCATCAATGTCATCATGATATACTTAATCACTTTTCAATCTTTTTAGGGATAATTTCCAGAATGAAAACTATCCTATGTCCTTCCTCGGATCTTAAACTATCCCCATGCCAAATTTCATCAAAATCGATTCAGCGGTTTAAGCGTGAAGAGGTAACAGACAGACAGACACACTTTAACATTTATAATATTAGTATGGATGTAAATCCTCGTCTAGTCCTAACCCAGTACAAGCTTTGTTTAATTTGGGACGGGGCCGATTTGTGTACGGTTGCCCCTTAAATATATATTATTTATATTTTTTTATTTGAGTGAGCAGGATGGCACTATACAAAATTTCGAACATCAGAGTAGTCCTTTAGCTCTAGTTGCAATATCATACCTTTAGGCAACTTCTTCTTAACTTCTTTCTGAACCACCTTTTTCCTTCTCTTACTTAACTTCTTTATCTCTACCTCGTAATCATCATCTACATCTATATCATCCTCTAAGTCTTCATATTTCACAATATCTTCGACTTCATTTGTTTCATCGGTCTTGATCACTTCAGACTTCACGACCAGGTCCTGGTGTTCTTGGTGCTCACATTCAATCAGTGCTGTGTTGGTTTGGGAGGTGAGGCGTAGGGCGAGCTGGTGGGAGTCGCGGTCTATGCTAGTGATGACGTCAGTGGTTATCTGAAACAAAAGCATTTTTTTAAAGGCTTTACACCTTGCGGTCAGTTCACTCCGAGACGATACTGGAAGAGGCCAGTGATTTCGCGCTGCGCCGCGCGCCACAGCGACACGCATCGCAATGTTGCGAGGCGCATCGCGAAATACACTCATTGCAAAGGCATTGGTCTAGCCTACATGTAGCTAAGTTTAATTAATATAGTAGGTCCTAAGTAGGTGACACCTCTGTGATAATTTATAATTACGGTTCCGTAGTCAACTAGGAACCCTTATAGTTTCGCCATGTCCGTCTGTCTGTCTGCCCATCCGCGGCTTAGCTCCGTGATCATTAGTACTAGAAAGCTGAAATTTGGTATGAGTATGTGTATGTATCTACCTTGGACAAACGATCCAGTTGGGTAGGTCGAATTTCGAAAAAGAGGTCATTCGTCGAATCCAACTCGGATGGGCAGCGTTCGGGAAGCTGCGGAATGTCTTCTCGTCCCAAATACCGCAGTGTCTTAAGACGAAGGTTTTTAACCAATGTGTGTTGCCAGTGATGACATACGGCATTGAAACGTGGTCGCTTACAATGGGCCTCATAAGAAGGCTCACAGTTACTCAAAGGGCAATGGAGCGAGCTATGCTCGGAATTTCCTTGCGGGATCGAATTCGAAATGATGAGATACGCAAGAGAACCAAGGTTGTAGATATAGCTCAGACAATCGCCAAACTTAAGTGGCAGTGGGCGGGGCACATTGCTCGTAGAATCGATGGCCGTTGGGGCAGAAAGGTTCTTGAGTGGCGACCGCGGACCGGAAGACGCAGCGTTGGAAGGCCTCCAACAAGGTGGACCGACGACCTGGTTAAGATCGCGGGTAGAAATTGGATGAGGGCGGCGCAAGATCGATCGTTGTGGAGAACTTTGGGGGAGGCCTTTGTCCAGCAGTGGACGTCTATAGGCTGATATGATGATGATGATGATGATGTGTATGTATTGTTAATTTTGTTGTTGTTGTTATTATTATTATTATTTTGTATTTTTGACCGTTCCAGTACTTGACATTGATTTTAATTTTCAGTTATTTTCTATGCTAGTTTTATTATTATTTT
This sequence comes from Apotomis betuletana, assembly GCA_932273695.1. NCBI lineage: Eukaryota > Metazoa > Arthropoda > Insecta > Lepidoptera > Tortricidae > Apotomis > Apotomis betuletana. The sequence goes on from OW026322.1 coordinate 13,981,076, forward strand.
TTGTCTGACATTGTTTTTGTATCTATCTGAATTTACTATTATATTATTTTAAATTAATTGAGCGCGCTCTCATATTTGCATGCCTGCATGCAGGCCGAGTACACGGCACGTTGTATGAACAATAAGACCTGTTACTGTATATTTACTGTACTTCTGCAAATAAATAACTTTGACTTTGACTTTGACTTTGACTTATTACGCCGACAAAACGGTAAAATAAAAACTAAAAAATATTTTTTTTTCGGGTACCTCCCGTACACCTGAAGTGGGAGTGTTTTTATTTTTCGTTCCGACACTAGTGTGTGGGGTAAAAATAATAGGGGTCTCTGAACATTATTTTTTGATAAAGTCAGCAGTTTTGTAAATATTCGCTCCGAAAATAAAAAAAAATTGTGTCCCCCCCCCTCTTTCTATTCAACCACGGGTCAAAAATATAGAAAAAATTGGGCAAGTGCGAGTCCGACTCGCGCATGTAGGGTTCCGTACCATAAAACAAGTTTGTTGTATGGGAGCCCCCATTAAATATTTATTTTATTTTAAAGGCCATGCCAGGATAAGCTAAGTGAATCTGCCCCCAGCGAGTTTTGGCTTGTAATTTTTTTTATTCATTTGTCTTTTTATTAGTGTCGTTTATGCCAAATTACAGCTACCCAAACCTTACCGTTTTTCTTAAAAAAAAAAAAAACGAAATCTGATCTTTCTTCGATATTTTTTTTTCTAGCCGGCCGATTTTGACGTGAGTCACGTATATTGTGCTTATAATAAAGAGAATTATATGGTATTAATTTTAATACATATTGCCATACAAAAACTTGAAAAAAAAATAGAATTTATTTTTGATATTTTTTTTTAGCATTATCTCGATAGCGACACCTCCAGATTTTTCACCAAAACTAGCCTCTTTAATAAGCTACAAAATGAATGTATTAACTTAATTTTATTTGTGGTATAACGGGTTGTTTTTTTAATTTAATTCATCACCATACATTTTCTTTACCCGCTCATTATTAAAATTAATCGATTAAAAACTGTTTAAAGAAACGTGTATGTTTATAATGAACACTGGCCACTTACAAAAAACATTAAGTTACCACAAATAAAATTAAGTTAATACATTCATTTTGTAGCTTATTAAAGAGGCTAGTTTTGGTGAAAAATCTGGAGGTGTCGCGATATATATCGAGATAATGCTAAAAAAAAATTATTAAAAATAAATTCTAATCTTTTTTTCAAGTTTTTGTATGGCAATATGTATTAAAATTAATACCATATAATTGTCTTTATTATAAGCACAATATACGTGACTCACGTGAAAATCGGCCGGCTAGAAAAAAAAATATCGAAGAAAGATCAGATTTCGTTTTTTTTTTTAAAGAAAAACGGTAAGGTTTGGGGAGCTGTAATTTGGCATAAACGACACTAATAAAAAGACAAATCAACAAAAAAAATTACAAGCCAAAACTCGCTGGGGGCAGATTCACTTAGCTTATCCTGGCATGGCCTTTAGTATTTGTTGTTATAGCGGCAATAGAAATACATCGTCTGTGAAAATTTCAGCTGTCTAGCTATCACCGTTCTTGAGATACAGCCTGGTGACAGACGGACGGACGGACGGACGGACAGCGAAGTCTCAGTAATGGTCCCGTTTTTACCCTTTGGGTACGGAACCCTAAAAACTGGTTACCTATCAGGGGACGGGTATTATGCTATATTTTCTCTCAGTCTTTCGCAACCGAGGATTTCGTAGCGCTACGCGCGTAGCCGATAGCATGGGGAAATGCGTATGTAGCGGAAACTCGCTACAAGGACATTGCCCACGGAGCGGGTTCCCGGTGTTCAAAGTGTTAATAAAACTGGATTAAAAACAAAATGAATCAAGTTATTAAGACTCACGGTATTCTGTTTCTTCAGAGTGTTCAGCAGCTCCTGGCTCCTTCGGGTGCGAGCCCTGAACTCCTCAAACTTTCTCACCAGTCGCATGCACCAGACGCACACTTGCTGAGGCAGCCCATCTGACAAAGATACCTGTAATCACATAAATATTAATAAGTTTCTGTCAAAAATGACATTTTAGTGGCAAGCTTTTATAGCCGACTGTACTTTTCTTTGGATATCCATCAAATGCTCACTGAGACGATTCTAAAGAGCCCAAGCTCGGTAGGATTGCTTTTTCTATTATAGACTTCCTATAATAGAAAACATATATGTTCAGTGAATATATATATGTTCCTACATTTTTAACAGCTTACCCGAGGACATCCGTCTCGAACAAAATAAACGGATATTTAAAAGAAAATTGAAAAAGCATTTACTAGATACACTACCGTAATCTTTAAAAAATTGATACCGATTTTTATAAATTGTACTTTTAGTTAATTAGGTATTGAAAAGTCTTCCTGTAGACAAACTGTCATAACAGTTTCGCAGGGCTTTAGATTATATGTAATCTTTGTTGTAAAATTAATAAAGAAATAAACAATAATAATAATGGCCACCTTCCGGCTCCATCATCAGATCAGCCCCATGGTACCATATTATTGTATTGTCATCAAAGTTAAGTAAGTATGCAAAATTTCAGCTCAATCAGTTGACGATATCTGCTTCAAAATTGAGTTGCAGGATTCCACCCGAACAAACATACTTAGATACATACATTGCAAGTTAAATAAAAGCTTTTAAAAAGGCGAAAATTTGTGAGTGTTTATAGAATAGAATAGAAAAACTTTATTCAACATAACACATCATTACGATTTTCAATATTAGGTATAAAGACAGTGTATAAGAGATGTACATTCGAAATGGTCTCCACTCAGCAATGCTGTTGGCTTAGCTAGGTATAGCAATGCCCACACTGGTTTTGTGTGGCGCCAGAGGGACAGTTACATAGGACAGCAAACTGAGCGACTTGTGCCAATTGAAGATAAAACAAATAACAGTTGTATATATATGTGTATTAGGGGTGTATCAAATATTCGCATTCGCGAATATTTCGCAAGTTTTTGAATATTCGCATTCGTATTCGCAACAATATCTGCGAATAATATGCGAATATTTTTTTTAAATTTTCGGCCTCTTTAATTAATAAACAAAAGATAAAGACTGCTAAACGTGTCATATTTGAATGGGTTTAAATATGCCCAGACATTACTACCTACGTTATTTAATTTTACTGGCTACGTTATTTATTTTATTTAAACCTTTACCGCATACGAAGCCATATATGGCAGATATGAACTTGGACCTTATTGGCACAGGTCAAGGTTCAAATTCAAACAACTATTTTTTTTCTATATGCGGTATAGGGCTAGGGTACAGTGCCCCACTGCTGATGTTGGGTAAAGGCTCTCCTCTAATTTATCCATGTGTCCCGGTCTTGGGCTAGTTTATATGGAAGACATTCGGGTCCTCTCATCATCTCCATCTCCGTCGAGATTTGCGGGGATGCCGCACTCTATTTGGTGGGACCCATGTGGCAGTCAGTAGCCACTTAAACCCTGCAGAGCACAGATAGTTTTTACAATAAAATATTTCCACGGCGAGGCTACAGCAGAAGCACACTGAAAATATGATGGGGCAATTTTCAGTAACAAACGAGAAAGCAGGTGTGGTCCGAAGGGGGGTCACTGGGGGCATGACCCATCATACACATCAAAATGAGAACCTGTATCCCATGTAATGGGGTTCAGTGGAGCATGTTTTATTCGTCCATTCCTGCCTACAAATATTTGACGATATGACTAACTCCAGAGTTTAACGCCAAAGTCGGACTCATTATCATATCGATATGATTACATTACCTAGCTTGATATTATATTGGTAGTAACATATGGCAATTTTTAGTTTGTGCCGAAAATGTTTGTAAACAGTCAAATTAATTAGGTATCTCTATACCACTCGCACGAAGATATAATCCCCGCATGTGGTATATTATATGTGAAAGATCACTGTTAAGTTCGTAAAAAACTTACCACTGTCCCTAAAATATCGCGAAACTGTTTTTCCAGCCCATTTTCGTGTATACTGAAGAGATTCACTCCTGTAGCGAGGCAAAATCGGCAAGCTAGCAATTTTTCTTTGCTACTGGCATTTTCTTCTTTTACGGGCCTCATCTTTACATAACAATTGTACGTAATTAGATTATGTATATATTATCATTCAGAAAAACACGTATTTATATCACTAAATTTCAAGAATTTTTCGTGCATTTTGGCTATTAGCATATGATCCGACTGACATTAGACTAAAATGTTACCACATTAAATAAATGCATTCGATTGGTAGTTTTTTTTTTAATAATGTTAAAAAAGTAGTAGTAAATGGCCTCAATAAGGGTCCTTGCACACCACGTTTATAACGCACTGTAGACGCGCGTTTAACGTGCATCGATGGCATCGAAGCGTTTTTCATTACACGATGCAGTAAACGATGGTCGCGACACTAACTCGCGTTTGCATAGATACACGCGCGCGTGCCCTGCACGTCTATTTACGCTTCGCAAGCATCGATGCAAACACGCGTTTGTATCGATAGGTACAACGCGCCGGAAAAACGCGCTGGGCACGCAAACGTTGCAAACGCACGTTGACGGCTCGTGTTGTATTGGGGCAGCCGGAGTTTCAGTGCTACTATTGAGGAGCCGCTGCCCAAAAACGCATTAGGTCAGCGCATCTGTATCGATACAAATGCGCTAGCATCGCGTCTACCGCGTACATCGTTATTCGCTCCATAAACTACCGTTCACCGTATGAATATTAACGTATTCACATAGAGGTCGCTAAGGTATAAAAACCTTTCAAATAAAACAATGCAAAGATCGACACTCAAAGCACGCAAAGAGTTCTCGCCTTGCTTTACAATCTATGATGTAGAGCCCGACCACCGTCTCGGTTGAAATTCGACCTTTTTATAGGGTTTGAAATCTTTCTCGTAATTTTCGTCTATTGTGAAGGATGGGCAGGGCAACTACGGAACCCTACACTGAGCGTGGCCCTGGCCCGACATGCTCTTGGCCGGTTTTTTGTACCCAATTACAATTGCTTCTTGTATCGAGGTCTCCCCATGACGGAACTGATAATTCTTACAAATATTGTTTCGAATTAGCACGATATTCTGCTTTTTATCGACTTCTATATATACTATTATAAAATCCAAAATTTGTATTAAAAATAATTTTTCTATGGAGGGAGGTCATGATTTCAGGAAAAATCTTGATAGCGTGATGCAGCTTGATAGTTGTTTTGTATGGACACGCGTCGCCGTGCCAACCTGGCGCCATCTGTTTTCATAAAATCCTTTGTCCTCGAATCACGCCGAAACGGCTGGACGGATTTTAACCATTTTTGGTACAGGGATAGCTGGACATCCTAAGATGGTTATAGGATACTTTTTATCCGTCTACGGTAAAGAAAAAATACGCGAGTGAAGTTGTGTGTATCTCATAGTGTCATCCATCAGCTTCCTGAATTTGAATTCAGAACCACGCGTACCCCGCGGGGGACCGGCCTGCGCTACCCACCGGGGGACAGATGAGGTAAATAACCTTACGGCTGTAACCGACATCGTGTTGCATTGCTAGGCTGTAGGCAGCGCACTGCCCCAGCGCCTAGCGTGTGTGAGCTGGCGTACACGGCCACTCGAACCAGCGGACGTGTACCTAGCTTGACAGCATCGTTTTTAGGTCAGTCTGTTTGTTATAGGTCATGTAGTAGCTTAATTCTAGGTCGCGTGGTAGACAATGTATTTATCGCGGCGAGGCGTGGCGAGGCTCTGAGGTTGGACGAGTCGCCGAGTTACGGACACCGGGGCAGTAGATGGCGTTAGTGGTACAGGAAATGATCATTTTATGAAACAAAACTGAACACAATTTTGTTATAATTCATTTCGCGAGTAACAATGGGAACTACCACTCTATTATTGCATTTAAAATTCATGTATTTACTCTGTAGTTTATAAATATTGACCCTCTTTTCATAAACATACTGAGACCCGGAGAAAATTTGAAATTAAGAAATGTTGTTTTTTACTTTCTTGAGTGATAATAATCGAAATAAAATTATTTAGAATCAAATTTATCCTTTGCCATATAAATATTAACGGAAAGTTAATGACATATGATACGCGGGAATCACACATAAGTGCTACCAGTAGCGCCATCTATGAGCTTTAAACAGTAGTTTTCCCCGAGGTGCCGTCCGCAGCAGAGTTTTCGCAATGGCGAAGTGAGTGGTTTGGTCTGTAATTTGTGTATTGTTTTACTACCCGCTTCGCTCGCGTTAAAACATACGTTCACTTCTTACACAAATTTTAAGTTAATTAGTGATACATTTAAATGTTATTACTATAAGAATATTTTATTTTTATTTTATTTTTAATTCGTTTCTTTAATTTTAAACAGCTGATGCAAATTTGACGTTGACAGCTTGAGGGCCGTTCAGCGTCAGTAGGTATGTGTATAGTTAAACATAATATAAACTATCTCAAACAATGTTTGATTAAACTTTTAAGTATTCTAAAGAGATGGTGACTAACAGAGACGGGAGGCAATAAGAAAAAAACAATATAGCTAAATGACTCCGCAACGCAACACGCTTCAGCTGCTTTCAAAGGTAGTTTCCGATATGTCGCCACCAAATGTTGGAATAACATTCCACCGCCAATAAGGAACCTGCAATATTACACAAACTTTAAACTCAAGCTTACGAAATTTATTTTTGAACATCAACTAAAACAAGGAACTTTGAGACTAGATACGAGCTGTTTTTAATAGTAGTACCTATTTTGCTATTTTTATGTGTACATATTCTATATTAATAAATTTAATAACATACCTTAGCTTTGCGTCCCATTTGTGTGTTGGTGTCATTTTTGTTTCATTCTTGTTTCCATTGTTATTACCTAATAGTAAATAGTTCAGTTCACTTCACTCTCACTTTGACAACATTGTTCAACAGTTTTAATTGTATTTTATAGTTTTTCTTGTTGCTCTGTCAGTGTTTATTGTAGTTTTTCTTGTTTCTCTGTCTCTTATTATAATTTTTATTTTGTTTTTTGTGTAAGTAATAATTTAAGAGCTGCACTCACGATGCAAACGTCGCATTCTTGGTTATGCCATGCCTAGCGTCCTGACCTGACATTTGACAATATTGCGTGACTTGACGTGACACAGGAGTCACAGGACACTGACAGCGCTTGTCTTGTCTGCGTTCAGGTTAACGCATCAAAATGCGATCGGCGCTCGCGCGTGCAGCTCTCCGTGGCGCCATGTATGGTCCCACCGGAAGATCAGCGCTGGCTCTTGGGCTCATCATGCTGAGGGGACCCTTTCGTGGCACAGCCATAGTTAGTAGAATTTTCTTATTGTTTTATTTCATTTGTCACTATTTATTTTTGTAATTATGTTCTATGGCCACGTCATGAATAAATGCATTTCTTTCTTTCTTTCTTTCTAATATCGTACAACGTGAAGAAGAAAGCAAGGCTGATGAAACTTAAGCAATACGAAGAGACAGTATCGACAAAAACGGGGGGCTAGGGGGGCAGAGCCCCCCGCTTAAAAGGCTAAGTTACCTGTAGATATATGGTGATCAAGAAATAACAAAACCCTAAAAGGCTAAAAAGAAAGCAAGTCTCATCAAACTCTTAAGTAACCTGAAAAGATAGTGAACTAAAATTGCATAGTGCTCGCATTAAGATAACACAAATCCTTAAAAATGAATCTAGAAAGGAACTTTGATCAAACTTTAAAGGATTCTAAAGAGATGGTGACCAAACCAGACGGAAAGCATGAAGAAAAAACCTCGCACAACGGAAAGAAGAAAGGAAGACTGATAAAACTTTTAAGTGACACGAAGAGATGGCATTATTGGCCCCGCTCTTAAAAAACATTAGATGCTAAAATTGAAAAATTAAAGTAAATCGGTTGAAATGCTTAAGTTGCCTGTAGATATGGTGATCAAGAAGACACAAAACTTTATCGCAAAAGCAATTCTGCTCAACCTTTTAAGTAACCCGAAAAGAGAATAATGGCATAATGCTCGCATTAAAAAAACACAAATCCCTAAAACGGAATCAAGAAAGCAACCCTGATCAAACTTTAAAAGATTCTAAATGGGGATGGTGACCAAACCAGACGGGAAGCGCGAAGAAAAAACAATATAACAAACGGAAAGAAAAAAAGCAAGACTGATGTAACTTTCAAGTAATCTGAAGAGATAGAGAACAAAAATGCAGTAGTGCTCTGCTCGCATTGAGAATACACAAACCTTAAAACGGTAACAGGAAAGCAATTCTGAACAAACGATTAAGTATTCTAAAGAGATGATGACCACTAAAAGTGAGGCACTAAGCAAAGACAATATACCACAACGGAAAGAAGAAAGCATGACTTTATTTAAGTAACCAATTGAGACAGCGCACAAATCGGAGGCCTCGCATTGAGAAAACACAACGTTTTACAACGGAAACAAGAATGCAGAAAATAAATCTAGAATGAACAAGGAAACATGTCCGTGAAAGCATTCAAATATTCCAAAGCGACAGTAAACATAAAATATAGGGGGCTTAAGTTATGCCAAGCCAATGCCAAATGACAAGTTATGCCAAAGTGAACGTATTTTTTTTAACGCGTGCGAAGCCTTTTTTTTCCTATCCTTGATATGCCGGAAGCCTAATATGGCTGCATCCGTTTGTCTTTAGTTGGCTGGGGGCGGGGCTAACCCGCCGCGCCTGCCCGGTTTGGGTGTGTGTATGTGTATGTGTGTAGGCGCGCGCGCGGCATGGCTGTAGTGAAGAATGTCAGTGTACAGTGTGCGTGAAACTGGAGATGTTTACGATTTCTTCTTAAAGTTGTTCCTGATAGCAATTTCACAACATATGACCTAGAACTTAGTTTATCAATAACGGTGCCAGCCACCCAACTATCATTATGTCTAGCCTTAATTTTTTGTCCGATAACTAATTCCGGTAATAATCTAGATGTCCTATCATAGTAAATTTTTTGCTTATACTGACGTTCTTTTAAATTTTTCACGACATCTTTTTGTATTTTAGGCGTCAATAATTTTGGTGAACATGGAACTATGCTTCGTAGCTTTCTGTTATAAAGTAATTCCGCTGGGGATGGAATACTAGCAGATATGGGAGTGTTTGCGTATTCTAATAGTGCCTGTAGTGTATTGCCAAATAAATGGACACTATGGCTGACAGGGCCGGGGTTGCTCTCTCTCACTCTTTGGAGAGCGGTCAAGCGAGCTAGACTGTCCGCCTGTTATATTGTTGTTTTACTGGTATACAAGCGAACCTGTACAAGTGGCGATCCTGCCAGGATTACAAAATGTACAGTAAGTGAAAACAACAACAGAAAATACAAGAGGTAAATTAGCGAATGAGACCAGTTTAATTTGATTAATTATGTAAAATACGTGAGTACCCCCAAAAAGCCTTAGGAACGATATTTAGTTGATGTTGGAAGGAATGACAACTAAAAGCGAATCAAATGTGTCGGCGAGATCGTAACAGCCAATGAGAATCGCCGCGGGTGACGCGCTGCGCTGTGATTGGCTAAAATTCGTGCTGCACGTATCGAAATATGACATCTGCGCAGTCTTTGCGCAGCACAATGTTTTGAGTTTAAATATGAATGCCACATTACAACAAAATATATTGTTCTTAATTATAAACGATTTATACTTTGGTATATGCTGAGTATGATAAATAAGATTATGTATGCGAATTTACTTTTCACAAACAACGAAATTTAATAACTTTTCAGCACCATATTGACGTAAGTACTAATATGGAAAATTATTCGTGTGAATTTGTAAAACAAGATGTTTTACAATGATTTATTGTGTACCTTAATAAGAGATATGGGTGATGAAGTTATGATTATCAGTATCAGGCGGTTGGATAAACAAAATAATCGATGCCTGAAACCAATAAACTTATACGTGGTAAATGTGGTTATTCAAATTATTAAAACCGATCAATTATTACTCATATTATTGAGCAAAATAATAACTTAATAAGTTGCTTTTATATTTGCCTTGTCATTCATTCCAAATAGAATATGGAATACATTTGATATCATCAATGGGCCATGTAGGTATTCCAAGCCGCTGTTGTTATTGTGATACAATTTTAAACTATACAAATGCTGTTGTCGATGTTTGTCGCAAAAGCTATACAAAAAGTACGCCGCGTGGACATAGTAATATATTATTGTCAATTTTAGAACATTGTAGAAGATGGAATCACCATCAAACAATGTTGTTATGTATAGTGATTGAAGCAGCATACAATACTTAAGTTATACCTACATAAGGAATCTTTTTCTGGCAATATGGAAATTGGTTAAGCATCAACTTTTGTCAAAAGAGCATTAGTTAACAACAACACAGCATACTTTATTCGATAAACACGAAGGTCTAAATCAAGTATTTATTACAAATTAAATATCAGAAGTACGCACACTACACTGGTCTCATCCCGTTAATAGGTACCTACGAACTAATAAATTCCTAATTATGTATTAGATACATAAACAGTGATACCTTTGATTGAATCATTATAATGATAATATTAACGATTTGGCGTTTAAGAAATAACAAATGTTGAGAATAAAGTTTTGTGATATTATTGGACAGGTATTTAACTAGTTAACATTGATATTGGCTGCCCATGCAAAAAACGGTTATCTTCGTGACACTGTTTCGATACATACATATTCTGTAACAAATTGGGAAGCTACGAACTTTATGGTTCGAGTATGGAATTAGTAATTTTTTATATTATTTACCTGTATTATAATAATATCAATGTTTAATGGCTGATAAAACTGTATGACTAAGGGAGTGGAAATTATGTATAAGGCTGCGTAAAGCTCCTTTTCTAAAACACAGCGCTCTCGAATTCTGACAAGTGTTAGTATTATGAATAAAATGTCTCTTGTGTCTATATACAACACATGTATGGCCAATCAAGGTATCACTGGGCTTTAGTTTGGTAAGCTGACGGTACCTACCTAAATAAATTTCGGTTTACTAAAATCTGAATGTCCATCTAACAAAATCAAATCGGATTTGGTCAGAGGTAGTCAGTTTATTGAATGGTAGCTTTATGGCATAAAACAAACAAATAAAAACCAAAAGGAAAGTTGGCAATTTGACTGTAGTCGAATGGTGCCCAGAGGCAGAGGTAATTCGAGCAAGCTCGAATGGTACCTGCAGGTTGATGGTATACATTACTTATGACCTTGTAAATAATAAAATTATGTATATGATACATAATACAGTGATATCTTGGAAGTAACCTGCATGGTCATATTGAGTTGAAGTGAATTTCGGTTAAAAGACTGATTAAATGATTACACAGTATCACATATTGGAAACATACTACTTACACGGAAACTGAGAAACATAATAATGAACTGAAGTGTAAAAATTTCATGATTACCTATCTATGTATTTTTGGTATATTGTTCTGCACGATAACTTGATACGAAAAATAAGTAATTACTTCAAATTGCATTGCTTTAATGGGAACCAAGATATCACTGGGGCCTAGAGGTAGCTTAGTAAACTGGACGGTACCTTAAATATTGTCACACTATATTTATAATAGAGACAATTTATATTAAACCGGTATGTGACAAACAAGTACTTACGATGCAGATTGCTAAAGGTAGTCAGTTTACTCAGCGGTACCTGCGTAGCATCCGAAAGCTACATGAGAGATAGTTTGACAGTTTTGTTAAACGGTATCTAAATAATATCCCCTGAGGATAAGAGATAGTTTGACAAGTTGTCAAATGGTATCTAGCTGGTTCTATGGGATATTTGCCATGAGGATAAGAGATAGTTTGACTGTCGTCAAACGGTATCTAAATAATATTCGATCAGGTTAACAGATAGTTTGGCTGTTATCAAACGGTATCCAAACAGTATCCGACCAGGTCAACCGATAGTTTGGCTGTTGTTAAACGGCACCTAGTTAAACAATATTCGATCAGGATAAGACGTAATTTAAGGACATTCGATTGGTACCTAAGTAAGTAATGTTATACGATAGCGATTACTAAAATGTGTTCCGTGGAACCCTGGGGCAATTTAGGCCTCTCAAAAAGCTCCACCAAAATCAAAACATAGGAAAAACTGAACTGGAAACCTTCGGACCCAGGCAATTAACAATGATTCCAGAATACCAAGGAATGTCAAAAGAAAGTTTAATGGTAAAAGAAAAAAAAAAGTTTGAGAACCGAACCTAAAATGACCAGATTTGCTAACTCCGAAATTCCCTAGAGAGACTGTACGGAATTGTACTAAGAGTAATTGAAAGAGAATACCTATGTAGGTACTTAAAAAAAAACTGCTTTATTTAGCAATAACTGGCTAAATATTTATATCAAAGCTAATAATTAACAAGTAATGGAAACAAATATTTTTGTTTGGAAATACTCTGTAAGCAATTTTGGTGTTAATTAGTGGAAATTTATCTAAAAGCTGATGCTAAGTGGACAACACTTAAAATTAGGTACGTAATTCTTTGCTTAGATTAGAGTGCTCGGACTATGATGAATAGAACAAGTTTCAGTTGATGAAAGTACGAAGGAAAGGTGAAAAAGTACCTTGATTTTGCTGTACTTTTACGGTAGTATTCTCGATTATATTTTAACTGAACAAGGATGTGCTAGAATTTGGCGTGAGCACGGAATTAGAACCATGGGGACCATTTGCTAATGTCGAAACCTTTTGAACACCAAGTACCTAGTGTAGCAATTTGCAGTGTCACTGACGCCAGAGCAAAATAAAATAAAGACATACTCCAAAATCAACAGGGATTGAAGATAGTCGTAGAAATTTAATTTACAAAAATTTTGATGATTGGAATTTGACGGCATTTGCCGACGTTGGCGTCAGTGGAGCAATTTTCCGTTGAAAGGCTCAGCCTACTAGGGTGTTCAAGAGGTTAAAGGTCTCTGAAAAATCAAGGAAAATGTAAATTTAAGTAAATAATAGATAGATTTGGTAGACTGATGGGCTTCACACTGGTTATGGTACCATTAATTACATTTTGAAATAGGCTTAGGGAGTCCAAAATGTATAGGCTAGTCAACTCTAGTAGTTCATATATGTACAGTCAGAAATGCAGTCTGATCAATTGGAAAGAAATATTTCGGGTCCCAAATGTCAGAACCCTCTAGCTGTTTTGGAATAATTCGAATCATCTATGTAATTTAGTGAATCATCAGGCTTAACAAACCATTATTCTAGAGCGAAGGTATACATAAAGTGGTCACTATAATAAATAAGCTTATTTAATACAATAAAAATTCAAACAGTATTCCAAATAAGTCAATTCCAGAGAAATTGAACCATTTAACCGATTAATATTATCTGATAAAATAATAGAAAAACTAAAAGAAGAAGGAAGGTAAGATGGGAGGTATCAGATAAAGATGCCGAAATAGATATCATCATCATCATCATCATCTCAGCCATAGGACGTCCACTGCTGAACATAGGCCTCCCCTTTGGACTTCCATATATACCGGTTGGAAGCGACCTGCATCCAGCGCCTTCCGGCGACCTTCACAAGGTCATCTGTCCATCTCGTAGGTGGACGTCCTACGCTGCGCTTGCTGGTCCGAGGTCTCCACTCGAGCACTTTACGGCCCCATCGGCCATCTGCTCTGCGTGCTATGTGGCCTGCCCATTGCCACTTCAACTTGCTAATCCGGTGAGCTATATCGGTCACTTTAGTTCGTCTACGGATTTCCTCATTTCTGATTCGATCACGTAGAGACACCCCGAGCATAGCCCTCTCCATTGCTCGTTGAGCGACTTTGAGCTTTGAGATGAGGCCGATAGTGAAAGACCACGTTTCGGTGCCGTAAGTCATCACTGGTAACACACATTGGTTGAAGACTTTCGTCTTGAGGCACTGAGGTATGTCGGACGAAAAGACATTGCGTAGTTTCCCGAACGCTGCCCAGCCGAGTTGGATTCGGCGGTTGACCTCTTTCTCGAAGTTGGACCTACCTAATTGGACCACTTGTCCTAGGTAGATGTATGAGTCAACAACTTCGAGTACCGAGTTTTCAACAGAGACTGGGATGGGCACAACCTTGGCATTTGACATGAGTTTCGTCTTGTCCATGTTCATTTTTAAGCCCACCCGTTGAGAAACTCGATTGAGGTCATCGAGCATCATGCTGAGTTCCTCCATCGACTTAGCCATGACTACGATGTCGTCGGCAAACCGAAGGTGAGTGATGTATTCGCCATTGATGTTGATGCCAAGTCCTTGCCATTCCAGGAGCTTGAAGGCGTCTTCCATAACGGCCGTAAACAGTTTCGGGGACACAACGTCCCCCTGTCTCACGCCTCTTCTCAATGGAATGGCCTTTGTGCTCTGCTCCTGAACTCGGACCGACATGGTGGCGTTACTATACAAACACTTCAACACTTCAATGTACCGATAGTCAATATGGCATCGCTGAAGTGACTCGAGCACCGCCCATGTTTCCACCGAATCGAAGGCTTTCTCATAGTCCACAAACGCTAAGCATAATGGCAAGTTATACTCTTCAGTCTTCTGTATAACTTGCCGCAGCGTATGTATGTGGTCTATGGTACTATAGCTTCTTCGGAAACCGGCTTGTTCGGGAGGCTGGAAGTCATCAAGTCTATGTTCGAGACGGTTCGTGATGACCCTTGAAAACAACTTATAAACATGGCTTAGAAGCGTGATGGGCCTGTAGTTCTTCAATAGGCTGTTATCACCTTTCTTGAAGAACAGTACCACATCGCCTCTATTCCATGCTTCAGGCGTTTTGCCCTCGGACAAGACGGAATTAAAGAGCTTCTGGAGGACCTTAAGTACCGGTGTTCCACCCGCTCTCAGAAGCTCTGAGGTGATTCCGTCTTCACCCGGCGCCTTGTTGTTCTTAAGTTGCTTCAGGGCCATCCTAATCTCGTACAGACTGATGTCCGGGATGTCTTCGGTATAATGTCGGGACAGCTTGGCTCTTGGATCGCCTACCAAGCTGTCAACGGGCTTTGCGACTGAAGTGTATAACTGACCATAGAACCTCTCGATCTCGCCTAGAACTTCTGCTTTGGTCGACGCTATGCTGCCATCTTCCCGTTTCAGCTTGGTCAGCTGGCTTTGTCCAATAGACTTGTCCTTTGCGAACACTTTGGAGCCTTTGTTCTGCTCAATGGTCTCTTTAACACGGTTCGTATTAAAGAGCCGCAGATCATGTCGCAAGGACTTCGATATACGTCTATTAAGCTGCCTATATGACCTCGCGTCATCGGGAGACTGCAACTGTAGCGAGCGTCGTTCAGCCATGAGGTTTAAGGTTCGATCAGACAATTTCTGAGGTCTATCTTTACGGCGGGGTCTGAAAAACTTAGACCCTACCGTGTGGACAGTTTCCACTAGCCCGTCGTTGATCTCGTCCACTGAGGCAAAGTTCTCCAGATAAGCGAAGCGGTTGGAGAGCTCGAGTTGAAAGCTCTCGGGGTTTTGAATATGGGCCCGAGTAGGTCGGAGCGTAGACTTCATCAGACTGGACCTTTCCAGTTTAACATTGATATTCAGTGTGCCTCTTACGATTCGATGATCACTGCCGGTCTTTACCCTATTGATCACAGACACATCACTGAAAATCCGTTTCTTGTCGGTCATGATGAAGTCAATCTCGTTTCTCGTGGAACCATCGGGACTTATCCAGGTCCATTTCCTGTGAGGCGGCTTCTGGAAGAAAGAGTTCATCATGAAGAGTTCCTCTTTCTCCAGAAAGTCGGCCAGCCTCTGTCCCCTAGGGTTCCGTTGCCCGTATCCAAATTGCCCCACTCTCAACTCATCACCGCTGTTCTTGCCCAACTTTGCATTGAAGTCCCCCATAACAACAGTGAAGTAGGTTTTGGAAGTATGTATGGCCCTACTTACGTCCTCATACATAGCCTCTACTTCCTCATCAGAATGTGACGAGGTCGGTGCGTATACCTGAATGACCTTCAACGAATATCTTTTGGATATTCTGAGTATTAGGTATACCACCCTGCTCGATACACTGTCGATGGTAGTTATGTTGTTAACGAGGGACTTGTGAACGAGAAACCCGACACCGCCTTGGGACTGTTGGGCGCCCTCCCGGTAGTAGAGCAGGTTACCAGACTTCAGGGTTACGGTGTCCTCCCCCTCTCTACGGACTTCGCATAATCCTACAATGTCCCAGTGTAACCTGCTCAGTTCCTCTTCCAACTCGCAAATCTTTTCGTCAGTCCTCATTGTGCGTATGTTGTGTGTTACCAGGGCCAGTCGTCGTGGGGATGGGTAGCCGGATTTCGTCCGGGGATTCTTAGCACCCCCTGCTCCGCCATTACCTTGGCCGCTACCCACGCCAGGGATAGCGGAGCTGCCGGAGACTGGGGGCCTGGTATTAATGTGACTTATCATAAAGGGGGTTTTGAAATAGATAATTTATTAAATATTATTATTAAATAAGGCTCTGATAGCATCGGATGAAGAACTTGATAGATAATATTACTAATAGTCGTCCGCTAGTGAAAGGTCTCCCACAACAACGGCTGTACGCTCTCTGCATCTATCGTTTCGATAAGGTTACCAAAAATCTGATCATAATGCGTTATCCGTTCCAGCGCTTACTGTTACGTGAGTCTATTTAAATTGTCCAAAAATATTACATGAGGATCATATCCTATATTTAGATGTACGCTAAGATATTGGGATATTGAAATAGCCGATGTCATATACGAAATACATCTCAGTGGAATTAAATTAATGATTGGTATTTTATTGCATGTCTCATGTCATGTTGATCTTATACATCTCCAAGGAAATTGTTAGTAAAATTTTATATTACTGTACCTAACATTGAAGTTTAGAATCTGTACATCTCCTTTTACGTGTACTGATTAGATATAACATGAATGTAATAGTATTAAGTAAGAGTTATGAAAAAATGACTTACTGTTGAGTTTCTTTCGGCTTTCTTCTCAACAGCGGTCTCCTCTTGTGAAATGCCGGTAGATTCAGATTGAGATATGTAAAAGTGCCCTGTTGGCCTACTTACATATAAACGTTTTGAATTATGAATTAATTAAATTTAAATTAAATTTTCATTATTTTGTAAAGGGTAGATGTAGTGTATTGCCAAATAAATGGACACTATGGCTGACAGGGCCGGGGTTGCTCTCTCTCACTCTTTGGAGAGCGGTCAAGCGAGCTAGACTGTCCGACTGTTATATTGTTGTTTTACTGGTATACAAGCGAACCTGTACAGTGCCAAATCTAAATCAGTGTTATCGAAACCTGTTTTACGCATCATATTTTTAACTACTTGAACAAAGCGCTCGACCTGACCGTTAGACTGCGGGTACCCTGGGGATGACGTCACATGCTTGAACGACCACTCAATGGCAAACTTTTTAAATATATGTGACGAAAACTCGGGGCCATTATCGGTCATTAATATTTCAGGAATACCATGCCTTTTAAAAATACCCTTGACTTTGTCGATTACGTGATGCGATTGTAGGCATTTTAGTTTGGTCACCTCCACGAACTTGCTAAAGTAATCAATTAGCAACAAAAATGATTTTCCACGATAGTGAAAAATATCAGCTCCAACTTTGGACCACGCTCGTGTAGGTACTTCGTGTTGTATAAGTGGTTCATTACTGTTTTGTTTTTTATAAGTTAAACATGCTTGGCAACGTGACAAATAATCTAACAATTGGGTGTTTAGGTTAGGCCAGTACATGGTTTCACGTGCTCTCAACTTACATTTTTCGATACCTAAATGCCCTATATGAACTTTTCGGAGCATTTCTGCACGCATACAACTAGGAATTACGATCCTATTTCCCTTCCAAACAATTCCATACGCCAACGTTAGTTCATCCCTAACATCCCAATATGGTTTTAATAATGCAGTCATCTCATTTTTGTGTGTAGGCCACCCTGATTTAATTACTTTTATTAACTGTTGCATCTCTTCGTCTTGCTTAGTGCATTTTTGAATTTCTAAAAAATGAGAATCAGTAAGCGGATTTGAAGTAGTCAGCGCGCACACCTGCGCTTGAGCCTCGAGATAGTCGCGTGGAACTGACCTCTCACTCGCGCCCGGTGCAACTGCACGGGATAACGCATCAGCGATAAACAGATACTTGCCCGGCTTGTAAACAAGTTTAAAAGTATACGGTTGAAGACGTAACATTCTTTGTAATCGCGCCGGTGCACTCGCTAACGGTTTATTTATTATGCTAATTAAAGGTTTGTGATCACTCTCTATTATAACGTCACTTCGTCCATATATATAACTATAAAATCTCTCACACGCAAATACACAAGCATACAACTCCTTTTCTATTTGTGCATACGATTGCTCGGATTCTGACAATGATTTTGACGCATACGACACAGGTAGATCGTTTTGGAGCAAGCAACAGCCAAGGCCATGCTTACTTGCATCTACAGAAATTACTATTGGTTTTTCAAGACTATAATATTGCAAAACGGGCGGATTTATTAAATTTTCTTTTATTTTATTGAAGCAATCCTGATGTCGATGATCCCAATGCCATTCTACTGACTTCTTTAATAACTCCCGCAAAGGAAATGTTTTTTCTGAAAGATTTAGAATAAACCTACCTACATATGTGACCAATCCTAAAAAACGTTCTACATCCTTTGCATTTTGTGGCGTAGGGAGATTTTTTATTGCCGAAATATGACTATAGTCAGGTTTAATACCGGCTTGGGTGATTCTGTGGCCTAAATATTTTAATTCTGTTAAACCGGTTTTACATTTTTCCCGATTAAGCTTGATATTTATTTTTCTGCATCTCTCAAGTACGGCTCTAAGTCGTTGATCATGAACTTCTTTAGATTCAGCATAGACTAAGAGGTCGTCTACAAAAAGAATAACCCCCTCCATGTCCTCAAAGTGTTCATACAATTTTCTATGAAATAATTCAGAGGCAGATGAGATTCCGTAGGGCAACCTGAGAAATTTAAATCTTCCAAAAGCAGTATTGAAAGTACACAAGTCCATACTGGATTCATGTAGTGCCACCTGCCAAAAACCATGTTTAGCATCTAAAGTACTAAAATACCTAGCCCCTGATAAGTTAGTGGTAATTTCTTCTAGCGTGGGTAATTTAAAATGTTCGCGACGAATGGCCCTATTTAGATCTTGGGGATCCAGACATATCCTCAAATCACCGTTAGGCTTCTTTACAACTGTCATGCTGTTTACCCAATCCGTCGGGTGTTCCACTTTTGTAATAATGCCCTGAGATTGCATTTCCTGTAATTTACTTTTAATTTTCTCCTTTAATGCTACTGGTAGTTTTCTCGGAGCATGAATTACAGGTTTCACATCATCTTTCAACCGAATTGTATAACTTCCAGGCAAACAACCTAAACCCATGAAAACATCCGGAAATTCGTCCAAAATCTCATTCTTTTTCTGAACCGAAAACACCCTTTTAATTAAATTTAGTTCCTGACATGAGGTTCTACTTAAAATGGGAACCGAATCTGAATCAACCACTACAAACTGTAAAAAATAAGTATTATTTCTGTGCTGTACCTTTAAAAAACACTTCCCTATTACTTTTATCAGACTACCTGAGTAACCGTGCAATTTCACTGATGTTTTAGTTAAATCTGACTCTAAAATGTTTAAGTCACTTAATTTGCTTACAGGAAGAACATTCACGTCAGCACCGGTATCCAACTTGAAATTTATATTTTTACCACAAACTCGCAAACATACAAGCCAATCGTTACATGATGAATTCAATGGTTCATTTACCTGATCGGAGGAGTCCTCGCGCACCTCATAAACCCCGCACATCCTGGAGTAGTGATTAAATTGTTTACATGATAGACACTGTTGACCGTAGGCCGGACACTTAAATCTGGGGTGAACTCGGCCACATTGGCGACAACCACGATATCTAGGCACAACAGACCAATTTCCTTCACCTCGCTGCCGTGGCATAGGTTGGCCACCTGGACGATTCCGCGGTTCCTGCTGCCTGGCCGGGCCGGGGCGCGCCGGCCGTGACCACTGCCCGCTCACTCGGGCGCGCGATGACCTTGACCGCTGCGTTCTCGACGAGTTCCTTTGTATTAGGTCCAGTGCCGCTGCTGCTGGCTCGGGCCGCTGCCCATTTTGAGATATTTCATGGACGTGGCGATGCTCAGCATTCTCCGTTTTTATGGTTACCGCCTGAGCGCGAGACAACTCCGCTAAATTACATATCTCCACAGCTTTAGTTAATGTTAAATTTGGTTCCCTTAATAAGCGCTCGCGCATGGATCCATCTCTTATTCCGCAAATTAACCTGTCTCGAACTAGATCTTGACACAAATCCTTAAATTCACATTTCGCCGCCATCTTGTTTAGTTCGAAGACATACTGTTCAACGGATTCAAATTCACTTTGTTCTCGGATAAAGAATTTGTGGCGTTCAATCGTCAAATTCTTTTTGGGAAAGAAGAAAGTATCAAATTTTTCAAGTACTTTGGTCACCGTATCAAATTTCTCCGTAAACTGATCGAATATCTTCGATCCGTTTACGTCCTCCCTGCATTTTTCTCCGATGATGTGTAACAAAATGTGTATTTGTACTTTCGGGTCCTTCTTATTTAATTCGCATGCTGCATAGTATATCTCAAAACTCTTCTTCCATCTGTCCCATTCTTTACTTAGATTTCCCGACGTTACATTAACTACATTGTTCTCGAACACAAATGGCTGCGGTGGTTGCAAAATAGCTTCCATTGCACTAGCTCTTGTATTGCGTTATTAATACACCTTTACACCATTAATTTATTATGTAACTTTTTTTTAGTTTTTATATGAAAATAACACTGTTATAGTCAATTTACTTTATATTAGAAATAACGGCTGCGCCATGTTTTGTAAGTACTTGCTACGGGACGTGAATTAAACTCAAGCGCTCGATGAAGACTGATTTATTATCAACCACCCTCATTCATGCATACATAAAATATCACATGGGTTCTAAGGTGAGATCGTAAATTACTGCTTGTTGTAAACGTGGAGCTACAATGATTGCACTTGTATGGCTTCTCGCCAGTGTGTGTTCTAAGGTGAGCTTTTAAACTACCGCTATGTGTAAACGTGGAGCTACAATGACTGCACTTATATGGCTTCTCGCCAGTGTGCGTTGTAAGGTGAGCTCGGAAATTAGCGCCACGTATAAACGTGGAGCTACAATGATTGCACTTGTATGGCTTCTCGCCAGTGTGTGTTATAAGGTGATCTTTTAAAGTACCGCGACGTGCAAATGTGGAGCTACAATGACTGCACTTATATGGCTTCTCGCCTGTGTGCGTTCTAAGGTGAGAGTGTAAATGACCGCTCTGTGTAAACGTCGAGCTACAATGACTGCACTTATATGGCTTCTCGCCAGTGTGCGTTGTAAGGTGAGATTGTAAACTACTGTTATATGCAAACGTGACGCTACAATAATTGCACTTATATGGCTTCTCGCCAGTGTGTGTTCTAAGGTGAGATTTTAAACTACCGCGACGTGCAAATGTGGAGCTACAATGACAGCACTTATATGGCTTCTCGCCAGTGTGTGTTCTAATGTGACGAAGTAGATGAGAATTACATGTAAACATGGCGCTACAATAAATACATTGATGAGGTCTCTTGTCAGAGTTTGTCATGATTTTCCTTTTCCTTATTTCTTTTCCTTTTTGGAGTGAAGTTTTGAATTCATTTGCTTTTGCTTGTCCTTCTTCATTCACCAATCGAGCTCGAGCTGAAATACAAGTTGGTTTGTTTTTTTATGTGTTTTCTATAAATATCAACAATAGGGAAGTTGTACGAGCACCATGAATTTGAAATGGTAAATTATTTAGTGTCTCCACACAAATATTGGTACCCATAACTTATAATGACGTGACGATTAGGTGGCCATTTGTAAGGAGCGTTTTAGCGCTCCATAAGAATCCGAAAGATGAAGTTTGACGGTCGTCTTGACTTTTAGAGCAGTCTAAGTGTAGCTAGTTCCATCCCAATAAAAAATAGAATCGATTGACATCCTCAAACATTATTTCGTCATGCCTATTAAGAACGTACGTAAGATATATGTTTTATCAAAAAGTTTGTTCGAGACACGTTTTTATATCTGACTGTATTTTCTTATTATTATTATTATCGTATGGCTACAAGGGACAGATACAGAAAAATTACAAATTTAACTTTAAAGAATTAATCCACTTAGTAGCTTTTTTCTTATTTGTCAAGGCCAATCAAATGTGCCCGAAAACGGCCGCGGCTACGACCACCTTCCGTCTCCATCCTCAGATCAGCTCCAAGATACCAGATTATTGTATTGTCGCGTGAACTACATTTATACGCTAAGGATTATCCAAATTCGACAATTAGCAGTAGGTTTAAGTTGATTTTCAAGTATTTGATTACATTGTTTGTTACAAACTGGAGGAATGGTATTTTATGCAATCGTTGCACAAAGAAGATCCTTAAAATCGAGTACCGCGTTTAGGTCACGGGGCTTGCCGAGTGGCCTAAGTAAGGTACGAGATTTTAAGAATCTTCTACTATTTGCAACTAATGCCTACAATACTGTTTATACGAGCAAAACACAGAAAAGATTTTTTTACTTTAATCGTCATTCCCCACTATGAAGTTTTATTTTTATTGTAACCTTTGTCGTTCAACTAAAACCACAGACAACTTAACCCTATAGACCCCGCTTCTTAAAACTTTCTCTAGTATCTCATGTTGCCAAATTGGCGGGGTGAGGAGGGCAACAAGTGCACTGTGATTGGCTAGTTCAAGGTCAGCGAGCAATGACGCATGCGGTGTAAGATGCGCGCCATTTTTGATAGTTATGGGACACACTCGAAAAAGAAACTGCAGAATGTAAGTAGATATGTTTTTAATTGGAATCAATAATAATACGAGAATGGTTTAAAATGCGTTTCAATTAAAAATATTAAATGTAAATCTACTCATATTATTAGAAAAAACAATAAATATGAAACCAGACATTATTGTTTTAACGGAGATGTGGCTTGAACTTGAGCAAAACACAGAAAAGTTTTTTTTACTTTAATCGTCATTCCCCACTATGAAGTTTTATTTTTATTGTAACCTTTGTCGTTCAACTAAAACCACAGACAACTTAACCCTATAGACCCCGCTTCATAAAACTTTCTCTAGTATCTCGTGTTGCCAAATTGGCGGGGTGAGGAGGGCAACAAGTGCACTGTGATTGGCTAGTTCAAGGTCAGCGAGCAATGACGCATGCGGTGTAAGATGCGCGTCATTTTTGATAGTTATGGGACACACTCGAAAAAGAAACTGCAGAATATAAGTAGATATGTTTTTAATAGGAATCAATAATAATACGAGAATGGTTTAAAATGCGTTTCAATTAAAAATATTAAATGTAAATCTACTCATATTATTAGAAAAAACAATAAATATGAAACCAGACATTATTGTTTTAACGGAGATGTGGCTTGAACCGCTTGAGTTTCAATCTATAAATCTAAATGAATACTGTATCGCAGCTGAAAGTTCCCGCCATATAACTAAGGATGGTGGTACACTTTTCTTTATTAAAAGATTGAAATCTTATTCAACATTGCACACTCTCGATGCAGATGTATGTTGATAATATCGAAAAAGAATTAGAAATGTGTGGTTTAAGCGTAAATATAGGTCAATTAAAACTCCATGTAATTGTTCTTTACAGATGTCCTCAGTCAAGTGTAAAATCATTGCTCCATACTATCACAAAAAAATAATTTTAGATTTAAGCACCATTAAAACACGAACGTCGTAATGTTATGTGGCAACTTTAATATTGATTTTTCAGACCAAAAGGTGTCGATACTAAGGAATTGTTACAAATATTTCGCGAAGCATAAAATGAAGCCCACAACGGACTACAACAAAAACAGCTTCAACAATAGAAAACTTTGTTACTGATAGCCAGGACATTTCAAAGGCTTTGGTAGATCTAACTCATTTTCTTACCATGATGCCCAGATAATATACTTAAATAACAATACAGCTATAAATAACTTCAATGCCGTACAAAATGCTCACAAATGGAGAAGGTTCACAAAAAATTAAAATATTATGCTTTACAAATCCACTCGAATTGCTATAGATTGCTTGGGTATTCTTAATAGTTTGAACAAAGTACAGCTTTTGACTTTTTATGACATTTTAAATAAACTACCTAATGGGTATTCTATAAGAACTACGCGTATTATAGCTAATAAAAAAATGGCCAGCTAGGGGTGTCAGAAAAAGTTACAGAACTAAAAAAATATATATTAAATGAAGAAATAAATATGATGAAAAATAAAATAGGTACGTATTTTAAACTATACCAGGAGTTTTTAAGACAGTGCTTGCAACTGCTAAAAGTCTTTACTTGAAAAAAACTAAAGCGATAGCACACTGTAAATTAAAGACTATCTGGTAACTGGTTAAAGACACCACTGGCAACACTTCTGTAAATTCGAAAATAAAACATGATGACGATATAATAAGTACCTAATGCCAAAACATTTTTAATCAGAATCAGAATATTATTTATTGCCTTAAAAAAACTACTACTAATTATTATTAAAACTACTACTACTATTCATTATTAATTATTACTTTCTTAAGTCTGGCAAAGAATGCAGCACTAGTGACAAACGGAACGATTTTACAAATTATCTTGAAAAGAAGAAATTTCACAAAATCAAGGTTTATAAAAGCTATAACGGAGTGCGTAATTATAAAAATAATAAAAATAATACAAATTCATACGTTCTTGATGGTATACCCGCTGCAATATTGACATTTTACGTATACCACTGTGCAACATTTTCAACGAGCATATTAAAGCTGGGGTGTACTCCTGTAGGCCTATGATGGTTGCGTTTATCACGTGATAAATAAGTGTCAAAGTATCCGTCACGTTTTGACCAATTGCGAGTGCAAGGGACAGATGCTTTGTCACTTATTTATCACGTGATAAACGCAACCATCATAGGCCCCCTGGTGTACTTAAGGATGCTAAAGTACTTCCCATATTTGAAAAAAGGCAGTCCTTCGGTAAATACCTTAATGACAATTCATATCTTTCTAATAGACAATACGGTTTCTGTAGAAATAAAAATGGGCAAGTGCGAGTCCGACTCGCGTATGAAGGGTTCCGTACCATAATCTATAACAAGTTTGTTGTATGGGAGCCCCCCTTAAATATTTATTTAATTTTATTTTTAGTATTTGTTGTTATAGCGGCAATAGAAATACATCATCTGTGAAAATTTCAACTGTCTAGCTATCACCGTTCTTGAGATACAGCCTGGTGACAGACGGACGGACGGACAGCGAAGTCTCAGTAATAGGGTCCCGTTTTTACCCTTTGGGTTCGGAACCCTAAAAACATCTGCTATAACTGGACTTGTATCTGAAACTAAACTAAACTAAAAACTAAACATAAATCAAGGTATGAAATGTTGAGGAATCTTCTATGACTTAATCAAAGCGTTCGATTGCGATGATTTTGGTTGCTCAATTTCTATTAATTTGGTTCTTGAAGGTCGATCTAGAATTTAATTTAAAGTGGCATAATCATAAACACATTTACAAGAAATCAGCAAGTGCATGTAACTCCTTAGATACATTATAATAGGTAAGTAATAACTCTACACTTAAGCCAGTGTATTTTGCATATGCCGAAAGTATAATTGGCTACGGGATGGGATAGGAGGCCTGAGAAAGCAGTAATGATGAG
This sequence comes from Apotomis betuletana, assembly GCA_932273695.1. Classification (NCBI taxonomy): domain Eukaryota; kingdom Metazoa; phylum Arthropoda; class Insecta; order Lepidoptera; family Tortricidae; genus Apotomis; species Apotomis betuletana. The sequence goes on from OW026322.1 coordinate 14,006,923, forward strand.
AACAATGTTTTATATTTACAAAAGAAATGTAGAAGGTTGATAGAGGGATACTTTCCAGATACTCATAGGCTATTTCTAAAAAAATCTATTGTATTCATAAAAAATCGCATTTACACTGCAATTTCGCTGTACATTTGTCATTACAAAACAAGCAAACAAAAAATGGGGATTTTTTCGGAAGATTAACGAAGTTTTCATCAAAATCCGTTCAGCCGTTTTCACTTGATGCGCGGTCAAATAAACATCAGACAAACAGATAAACAAACAAACGGACAAAAAGATAAACAGATAAAAATTCTAAAAACTTTTGGAACGTGTTCTGTTATCGATTCTTAGTATCCGCCCCCGCCAACTTTCTTTCGAATATCTTCCATGTACCATGCCCTCCCAACACGAAGAAAATATAATTATTACCAAAAAATTCCCATAGAGGGCATCATAGGTCTCAAATCGACATTATGAAACAATTATCCCGTAATTTTGCCAATAATTATGCAATAACTAATCAAGTACACGTTAATCTAAATGCATATTATCATCACGAACACAAATTCAATGCTTTATTTTAGAATCTAAGTCTTTTATTTTAAACCTATCTATTCAATCGATCGTGACATGAAAATTAGCTATCACCCTACCTGCGTAATATGAAAGAACGTCACTAGATGGCGCAACTACAGGAAGGTGACCACGGCGTTTGGTTCCTTAACTTTTAGATGTGGTATGCAGTTTATTTTTAATGCACTACTTTGAATTAAAAACGAAAAAAAAGGAACAATTTTTAAATGGATAACATATAAGAAACACTATTTAAAAAATATATGTCAATAAAAAGATCTTAGTACAAACAAGATAGTAAAAAACGGATATCTTAAACTAGAGAATTATCAAAACGCAAAAAGGCGACATGACATGACATATGTGACATATCGATAACAATAGCAAACAACGGATTTTTTCTTTTCGCGAAAAATATTCCACCCAGCCCAGAACGATGTGCTTTGAATTTGGACTACGTTACACCTACTACATTGTCTTGGATTCTGGTCCTTGACGAAAATTGCACTCACTACTAATTTGGCTTTGAATTTGGACTGCGATAGTGCGATAGTGCGATAGTTTCTTGACTTGACTTTGGAAAATGGACTGATAATCCCACAAAACATAAATGGACGCTACATATTTTCGACCCAAGACCATGATGGGCTAAAATCCCATGTTTTGTTTGCTACATTGGATTGAAAACTGAGGTGAGTTATTTTGTTGTTATACATATTTGCCCATCATGCTATAAACACAGTTTGACAATTCTTTGAGAGTATATTGTAATATATTGTATATTGAGCTATAAAGTAAGTATCGACATATTTCTACATTCCCTACAAAATATAGTTATTGATGTATTATTTATTTCTTCGCACTGACATTCAAAGAACAAAACATTTTTTTTATGAGTTCCATTAAACTTCTATTAACCTTCTAGAATGTATCCGTCTTATCAAGAAAATATTAGGTATTAATTATTAACGCAAACTGCATTTTGTTTTAATCAATCTAAAGAAAAATATGAAAATAGCTTGTGCATGTGGGATATGTAGTTCTGCATTCACTTTGTAATTTCGTGCAAAATAAGTTGTATAAAGGAAAATATTGTAAGGTTATCAAATTTAAGGGCGCACAAATAAGGATGTAGGAACTTCATGTTATTTTAACAAGATAAATGAAACTTAATCTAATTTTTACTCGCTACATTATTATTGAACCCCGTGATCTAATCGCACTTCATCTAAATGTTGATGTTGTAGTAGTTAGAGTTATATGTCACTGACAATTAGTCAAAGAAATCACTAGGTACTAACGGATATAAATATATGATAAAACTAGAAGTCTCCGGAGTTCATTAGATAAGACTGGCGGACTCACTAATTATGACTGTTTAAAATAAATTATCTACAATAATTACAATAAACTGTACAACTCTACATATAAGATATAATGAGATTGAGTAGTGATTTAAGAGGGGAAAAATCAATTGCATTGTTGCATAATATATATTTCTATGCAGAAGGCAAGCAGATAGAGTATGTTAATGAATATATATACCTCGGAAAACTAATATCATTTGAAACCAATAGAAACGAGAAAGAAGTGGATCGAAGAATAAACATAACATGGAAAAAGTATTGGGCACAAAAAGAAATTTTCAAAGGAAACTATAGTCTGAAGTTAAAGAAAATCATAATGGATTCATGTATCTTGCCCTCCTTAACATATGCAAGTCAGACTTGGACATTCACTAATAAAATTAAGAACAAAATTCTGTCATGTCAACACGCCATGGAAAGAAGTGTACTGAAACTAAGGAGAATAGACAAAAAAAGGAATACAGATATACGCAACAAAACAAAATTCAAAGATGCATTACAACATGCCCTGAAACAGAAGTGGAAGTGGGCAGGTCATGTAGCCAGGTACCAGGACAAAAGATGGACGCTGCAAATAACAAAATGGCCTGGCCCAACCGGTAAAAGGAAAATAGGGCGTCAGAAGAAAAGATGGTCAGACGAATTAATAAAAATAGCTGGAAAAAACTGGATGAGCGCGGCTCAAAACCGCAAATATTGGCAAAAGATGGAGGAGGCTTTTACCCAATAGGGGCCATAATGTCTTAAATCACAATATACTAAATAAAACTGTAATCTTTCTTATGGATAAATAAAGCTATAATAATAAATAATAATAATAATATATATTTCTATGTACGCCAGATTCATATATGGGCGGCGGTACGGATATTACCCTTATCTGTATCCGTCTGCATTCGTCTCGGTTATGGTAGGATTGGACACGCTAGAGTCGTGAAGGATGCTGCTACTTATAGTGCACTATTATCAGCTACTTAATAATAAAGTCGACAATCCATCTGTGTTGGAGCGAATGGGTCCGGGCGCCGCAGAGGAGCGTGCCGGGGCGCGGCGGCAGCGGCGCCCGCTCCCGTCCGTGGCAACAACGCTCCCACTCAGAGGGCATTGCAGCTGATCAATAATATGTAACGTCAACCAATTTGATTACTATAATGACAATGATATATGAGATTTCAAGCGGCTTTCATATTAACGTTCACTGTGACAAGGTTCGAAATGGCCTAGGAATCAAATTGGTTGACTGTACTCGCAAGACCCTGATACGGATCTTTTTAATGACAGCCTTGGAGATTTTTATAGGCGCGTGAGGCTATGTCTTTACAATTATGGTGCAATATTATAATAATATTTTATTTAAGTTAATTTAATGTAATCATAAATTGTATTGACACCGTCCATATATTTAATGTAATATTTATGTTCATCATCATTATGCTGTACCTAAATGGAATTTTACTTTATTAAAAATGTCAGTGTTTTGGTGTGTAATTGTTAAAATGCAAGTGTTTGACGTTAAAAAATTCAATGTAATATTAATATTAGGACTGTTGATAAAAAAAACCCTAGGAAATATTATGTGATGGACATGTTTATGTTTTCTCATAATTGTGCTATTTTCATAATTAACTTTTGAATTTGTTTTGTTATAGATCAAGGATCACCCAATAAAAAGTTTGGACTCCTGCAAGGACTTGTCTAGGAATAAAAAATAAAGTGGGAAATACTGAGGAAGTAGAAAAAATTTAAGAAAATGTGGATATGATACAGAACCTGAAGAGACGAGAAAAAAATTAACGAGGATTACATTGACAACCCTAACTGCCAAAAATTTGGGTATTTAAAATAAGGCGCAGGCAGTAATTCAAATAACAATGGGATTGGGTTGAAGACGTTATGAAAATATAGAAATCTAATAAATCTGTTTATTTATTCCCGATTTGTTTTTATTTCATCATCATAATCAGTTCGTTAAGCGTAATTTCATCCAATGCCCGAGACATGCGCCGAATGCCGTGCGCGGCAATTGCCTCGCGAGGCCGATCGCTCTGTGTGGACCCAGCAAATCCGACTTCCAATGCTCCTGCGGGATGAGGTAACTGGATTCCGTGCGGGGGTGTGCGTGTACATTCTGTATGTAATGTACTACTATTGAGTACTCTGTGCTGAAGTCCCTTTAAGACCATGGACGGTAAGTACATCACGTTCAAAACGTCGAGGTAATTAAATAAACACTCTGTGAACGCGATTAGTCGCGTTTTGTTCTAATAATTAGATTATTACTATGTACCATATATAAAAATATCTACTTTACACTTAATTACTGGGCACATCGTATAAGTATGTATGAGAGAGAAGATAAGTATATAGAAGGAGTTCCTGTGGCCGCCTCCCGGCTCCATCCAAATACCTACTGGCAGTGGCGGATTAAGGGTCGAGAGCGCCCTAGGCAAAAACCTCATCGGCGCCCCTGCATCGACCATATACAGGGTGGAACTGATACTGCAGAATTAACTAGTAGTATTTTTTCTTAGTCATGAACGGTATCGTGGCGCATGACGGTTATAGTGCAACCAACTTTTTAGTGCAACCAAGTTTTTAGGGTTCCGTAGTCAACTAGGAACCCTTATAGTTTCGCCATGTCCGTCTGTCTGTCTGCCTGTCTGTCTGTCTGTCTGTCCGTCCGCAGCTTAGCTCCGTGATCATTAGTACTAGAAAGCTGAAATTTGGTATGAGTATGTGTATGTATCACGCCGACAAAACGGTAAATATAAACTAAAAATTTTTTTTTTTCGCGTACGTACCTCCTGTAGGTACACCTAAAGTGAGGGTGATTTTTTTTCGTTCCAATTCAAAATTGTGGGGTGTCGTTGAATATGTCTTTTAAAAATATTAGGGGTCTTCAAACGTAATTTTTTGATAAAGTCAGCAGTTTTGTAAATATTTGCTCCAGAAATAAAAAAAAAGCGTCCCCCCCTCTAACTTTTCAACCACGGGTCAAAAAATTATGGAAACATTCACAAAAATGAGGACTTATAAGCACTTTCAATAAAAACTATATTGAATAAATCGATCAAGCCGTTTTTGAGCTTTCGCAAATATTTCATAATTTTCTTAAAAATGACGTTAATGCCGCGCGGTGTCCTTATAGGTACTTACGAACGTTACACATATTAGTTAAGTGCCATACTGCATTAAAATATTCTGCTTAATCTGGCGCGTATAATCGATAACTTTCAGAAGGTAATAAGTAATTACAGTTACTTTGGCGTTTACGACCTTTTTATAGAGCTTGAAATCTTTCTCGTAATGTAAACCTCGGGCTTAAATCCGTTGTTTTAAGCCCGTCTATTGTGAAGAATAGGCAACTACGCGGAACCCTACACTGAGCGTTGCCCGACATGCTCTTGGCCGGTTTATTGTGAACTGAAGGGCGTCTCCAAAATCTTACTTCGCACACAAAAACGCGAGCGCAGCGACCACGATATTTTTCGAAAGGAAGGGTCAAAGTAAAGCCGGATGAAATTGCGAGCTTAGCGAGTGCGAAATTATTTGATGAGAAGAGTCAAAATAAAGCCAGATAAAAACGCGAGCGCAGCGAGCGCGAAAATTTTCGAAAAGAAGGGTTAAAACAAGTCCAGATGAAGTCGCGAGCGTAGCGAGCGCGAAATTTTTCGTTTAGCAATAACGTAAATTGATTTTCTGCACTAGCATAAACATTAAATACAATTTTGATACAAGTGCGGATAATCACGAGTCACGGGACCGAGAGATGCTGTCACGAGCCGAAGATCCACTCCACGCGAACGAGTAAAGACTCGAGGCTGCCCAATAGACCTACATTAAAATCACAGCTTCATCGACCGAGCGAGCGAAGCATCTCCATTACAACTTGGCCAAACATTCTTTCGTATGTCCGGAAGTTCGGATGTCCAGTTGTCCAGATTGCCGGCTGTTCTCGCACACCGGTCACATTTCTCAACTGATTCTCATGAAATTTTGTGACTAGGTCCGGTAATAGTTTATTCGATTCAGTTTATAGTTTTTTTTAGAAAATGACGGAAAATATTGGGGCTGGAAACGTAGAAAAATACAAATTTCAGTTATTTCGAAACAAACTCGCGCGGTCTTCGGCTTACAGACCCACTAGAGTAGCTCTATTTTTTTAGTATCTATGTTTTATTGGGCCAGTTCTTTGGTACAGTCTACAAAGTATCAACTGTCAGTGTATCATCAAATAACGTCGCCACTCGTTTTGTTAAATTACTTTCCGTGAGCTTTACCTACTGACGGTAGCATCGACGATCCCTCTCTAGCCCCTGACCTGGCCGTCTACTCTCCCTTGCATACTTATTACAGTTATTACAAGCATTTTGTGGAGGAATTGGAATGGATTGGAATTATTATTTACTGAATTCATTTAAATGTGACTGGACATATTTTTGCATGTCTTTTATTTTGTATGTTGGTCTATACGTACTGACATAATTAATATTATGACGTTTTTTAGGAAAAAAATATTTTTCTAGATAGTACTAGCAAAGGCGCGCGCTGCGCGCGCCCCTTTGCAGTGTCGCGCCCCTAGGCACGTGCCTACTTTGCCTTAGGGATAATCCGCCACTGCCTACTGGCCGGAGTAGAAACCAGGCATTCTTGCAGGGATCGCTTCATAAAGTACCGCATTATGACACACTACTGGTTGTCTAATATTTGACAGAATTTTATTTTAAATAATTTCATATGCCAGAATTTCATTTGTCCGAATTTTTGCATGCTAGAACATTACTTCATATCCCCGAATTTTTACATGACATATTGATATGTATGTTAGAAACTTTATTTTCCATATTTTTATTTATTGTAATTTTATTAGCCAGAAACTTCAAACGCTATATAAAATATTTTTTTAAAACTACTACTAGAAGGTGGAGGTTTGAGCCCTCTAAACAATTTCTCTTTACGCTTTGTTAGCTCAGCTCGCGCGCTGTTGTGCTCGCAATTCTAACCTAACCTAACCCATTAATCTACTTTACTGGTAGCAGTCTAGTCCTGGGGCGCTTCGCCAACCGCTGCCGCGATACACTCGCTTCGCTCGTTCGGCTCGCATTGGGCATTATTTTTTTTTTATCATTAAATATTATAAAATCAGATGATTCTGGAAAGTCAACTGTATGGAATTTGATATTATGGCACAAGATATTATGAATATCGATCATTCTATTTAATGATTATTATGATTCACAACCCTCGGCACCATGTCTAATGGAAAGTACTCATCACGACAAAATAAACGAGCCCAAACCACGACTCGGCAAGCGTAGTGTAGGACGCCATCCGGCCAGATGGACCGACGACCTGCAAAAAGTGGCTGGTGATCGGGCCATGTGGCGAACCCTGGGGGAGGCTTACGTCCAGCAGTGGACTGCAATAGGCTGAAATGATGATGATTCACAAAAATTCTGGCATTTCATTTTATGGTAAGTGAACTTTATGGACTATGACTAATATGGCAAATGAAATTATTTTAAATGAAATTCTGGCAAGTGAAGGTATACCCGCACTACTCACTTTATATATTCGAGCTATTAATGTAGTTATGTACCTACGAATTAATTTGTCGTGTACGTGTCGAGGTATCGGGCAAACTAATACGTTCTACGGAGACTTAGGACAGTCCCGCATCGCATGGTACTTGGAAAAGAAAACCCGCGCGTCATAAGCCCGACGTTCTATGAACATCTACCCGACGAGTTGCGAACCGAGGCATCAGACGACAATTATTTCAAACAACAATTGAGAAACTTTTTATTGGATAATCCAGTCCACTATACCGTTCGTCTATTTACCGAAATGGAGTAATTGAGTATATGGAAGTAATTTATATTTTATTTTAAATTGTTTTTGGTTTCTTGTAGTACACATTGACAATCCTCTAAGGAGATACCTTTGACATAATTATTTAATTTCAAATTATTTGATGTAGTGACATGTAATTTATTGCTGTATTTCAAACCGTGTATATTGACGATTTTTAGAATTTTGACAATCCCTTAAGGAGATATTCTTTTATCGTAACCACATTTAACTGAATTATGATTATGACATGTAAATATCTTTTGTTGCAATCAATTGTTACGTGTTTTACTATTATTATACCTCATTTTAATATTAAAATTTTTGACGATCATAGTATACTTAAATGCATATAAATGGTCATAGCGAAATTTATACTGACATTTTATATTATGAAATAAATAAAATCTGATCTAAATCTAAATCATCTTCAGTGATGTACAGTACTCGTCACAACAAAACAAACGAGCCCAATCTCGACTGTCTTAGCTCTTTCCATCAAGGAGTTCCAGTGGCCGTCTCCCGGCTCCACCTTCAGACCCTCGGCACCATGTCTAATGGAAAGTACTCATCACGACAAAACAAACGAGCCCAATCTCGACTGTCTTAGGACTTTCCATCAAGGAGTTCCAGTGGCCGTCTCCCGGCTCCACCTTCAGACCCTCGGCACCATGTCTAATGGAAAGTACTCATCACGACAAAACAAACGAGCCCAATCTCGACTGTCTTAGGACTTTCCATCAAGGAGTTCCAGTGGCCGTCTCCCGGCTCCATCTTCAGACCCTCGGCACCATGTCTAATAGAAAGTACTCATCACAACAAAACAAACGAGCCCAATCTCGACTGTCTTAGGACTTTCCATCAAGGAGTTCCAGTGGCCGTCTCCCGGCTCCACCTTCAGACCCTCGGCACCATGTCTAATGGAAAGTACTCATCACGACAAAATAAACGAGCCCAATCTCGACTGTCTTAGGACTTTCCATCAAGGAGTTCCAGTGGCCGTCTCCCGGCTCCACCTTCAGACCCTCGGCACCATGTCTAATGGAAAGTACTCATCACGACAAAATAAACGAGCCCAATCTCGACTGTCTTAGGACTTTCCATCAAGGAGTTCCAGTGGCCGTCTCCCGGCTCCACCTTCAGACCCTCGGCACCATGTCTAATGGAAAGTACTCATCACGACAAAACAAACGAGCCCAATCTCGACTGTCTTAGGACTTTCCATCAAGGAGTTCCAGTGGCCGTCTCCCGGCTCCATCTTCAGACCCTCGGCACCATGTCTAATAGAAAGTACTCATCACAACAAAACAAACGAGCCCAATCTCGACTGTCTTAGGACTTTCCATCAAGGAGTTCCAGTGGCCGTCTCCCGGCTCCACCTTCAGACCCTCGGCTTCATGTCTAATGGAAAGTACTCATCACGATAAAACAAACGAGCCCAATCTCGACTGTCTTAGGACTTTCCATCAAGGAGTTCCAGTGGCCGTCTCCCGGCTCCATCTTCAGACCCTCAGCACCATGTCTAATAGAAAGTACTCATCACGACAAAACAAACGAGCCCAATCTCGACTGTCTTAGCACTTTCCATCAAGGAGTTCCAGTGGCCGTCTCCCGGCTCCATCTTCAGACCCTCGGCACCATTTGTAATGGAAAGTACTCATCACAACAAAACAAACGAAAGTAAGAAACAACATAGGGTACCGTCTGTTAATAAAAATATTCGCTAAAACAAGAAACCCTCCTTACTTCGAATATTATTCGCAACGCATAAGAAATAATTCGTTTCTTAATGCGAGTAGGTAGGTATATTTTATAATAGGTAGGTAGTAGGTTTGTGAATGAGACACGGATAGTTACTTTTCATTTTAACCGTATGACGTAATTCGTTGCTGCGCGCCAGACACCGCGAGACGAGAGAGACGCGCCATCTGTTGTCGTTTTAATGTATTACCAAAACGAATAGCATGATCGATGTGTCAATTCAGTGCTCCATCTAGTGGGGAACTGTGGAATCAATTTAGTCTACCGGTATTAAAAAGTTAGGACGGCGACCATTTTTTGTATGAACCTGTCCATCTGTACTAGTATTATATGATCTGTGCATGTACAGACTTTCGAGCCACTTCAGCTTTATTTTATGTATATATGTATCGTATTTATCCAGGATATTAAGTAGTCCTTCTCCAAGATTACAACTATCTGTTTTCTAAAATTCATCGAAATTCAGCAGTTTAGACATTTATGGTTTCATAATTGTACATTTATGTGTTTAACATATATTTCGATTATTCAATAATAAAAAAGTTTATCTTCTATAAAAAGTTCAATATTGTTTAACGGGTATGGGTTAAGTACCTAAGTAAGTATAATTAATCAGTCACATCACTACTAAAAACACTGCAAAGGTAGGCAAAGACAGATAAAGGTACGCGAGTATAAAAACACCTTTTGAATCGTATTTACCATGTACCTACTTTATTATAAATATAAAAGTAGGTAAAAAAACTAAACTAACTAACTTAGTTACAAGTGAACCTATAATAATAGCGTGCTATGTACATTAATCAGAAGGGTATCTTCACCGTACTTAATAAAAAAAAACCAGTCACTTGATTTGTCCGACCGATCAAACTTGCACATATTCGATAATGGGTGCCCTCTATTTGGCATAAACTTTATTGTCCGAAACTGTTTTAGCATAAAAGACTTTGTCATATTCGGTTTTCGCCGAATGGTAATGAATGCAGCAGAAACCTAATTTTGCATAATTTAAAATTAATATGAAAATTGAAAATTTAAATGAAATTAGTGCGCATACTATTATTATGACCGATTATATTTACACATAATTTTATTTTGCATATTATCGATTGTTCGAAACGAAAGCCAGCATAGTAGGTCGGGTCAGTTTAGTGTCCCTTAAAGAACCGAAATCCTGCCAGAAAGGTGGGTTAGGTTAGGTTAGAACTGCAACCCTCACAGAATCGAAAATCGGCCAAAAATATCTAACTGTGACCAGAAAAATCGGTTAGTTAGTGGACAGTACATATCAGTCACGACAGTTTTCAGCAAGATAAATTTATGGTTATTTTAATTAAGCGTAGACATGATTCGGATCATGAAAAACATGACTATATACTATTCGGACTAACGTAATTCTGCGTAATTAAACTAAGCGAAATCGGATTGTGCGATAACAGCTTATGCATAAAACTTAATATGGCTATATAAATTATCCCACAAAGAATTCGAACATAGAAAACTATGCGAAAACAGGGTGAACCATTCGATAATATTCAATATTCACTAATTACAATTCATTCCAATTGCAATTGCACAGATACGGTACCTCGCATCCGTAGATGCTTATGATGTAGGAGTGTACGCCATTTTCCTAGACCTGTCAAATCATTTGATCACGTAAACTATGATCTGTATTGGCATAAACTTAGGGAGAAAGGTGTACAAAGAGTGTGTGGACATATTTAGCTTATGTTTTGGTACGGTGGGCAGACTATAATCATGTACGATAGGTAATAATAATAATAATATACAAAAGAATAATGAAACATGATTAAATGAGTGAATAATAATATCGTTTATTGCACATCACATAGCTATAAAGGTAGGTACAATATAGGGCAGTTTCACATGTGATACCCTGCATAGGGCGCAGCAATATGAGAGGGCATCTACAGCTTAATAGCTGTTATTTTTAAGTTAGTTATACATACACATTTTTAAGACTTCAGATTCCACACTTTATCATTAAAGAAATCGTCTATGTTATAGTAGCATTTATCGACTAAATAAGCTTTTAATTTTGTACAGAACGATTTTAGTTCGGACTCATTTTTTATAAAATTAGGTAAGTGGTTATAAATTTTTATTGTCATATAGTGCGGGCTAGATGTAACGAACTTTAATTTTGAAAAAGGTAATCTTAGTTTATTTAAATTTCGGTCATTTCTTCTGTTTTGCGTTATCTGTGAATATAAATCTATATGTTTTCTAACAAATTTACTCGACTCCAAAATGTACATGGACGTGACAGTCAATATTTTGTACTTTATGAAATGGGGTCTACACGATTCCATTTGATCTATGTTTGCCAATATCCTAAAGCACTTTTTTTGTAAGATAAATATTTTTCCTATGTCTGTGCTATTACCCCATAAATCAGTCATCAGTCGCCTGCCGCGCGGGGATGCGTGCGCACGTAGTATACTTACGACACAATGACGTCGACCGTTATTAAGTGTAAAAGTTGCAATATTGTAATATGTGAGGTTCTAGCCTTTGTGCAAAACAAACTTGCAGTGCTGGATGACGATAGTGTAGCAAAAATATCCGTGCATGGCGTGAAGAACTTGATAAGTCCAAAATGGCAATTGTTCAGGGCGTCGATTTTAAAGTTTGACATTTTCTCCAAAATCCATTTTCATCTTTAACTCGTGTTTAAAGCTTGATTTATGGATAATTTTCCGCGATCTTTTCATTTACCTTACGTATTCTAGTAAAATCCTCTTATTTTCTGTGATATAAGACTTATCAACATAGGTACCAACGACTTATCAAGTTATTCCCCATACATTAGTGCCCAAATTGGTGAAAATGTTTTTTAATTTAATTCCTAAAAATCAGTTTTTCATAGTAACTGAAACGTCTAAATTGATTTATAGGTAATTTTATGCAAACTTTTCAATTATTTTACTTATTTTGGTGGAAACATTGTATTTTGTGAGATATTAGACTTATCAACATATTCACCATCAACTTATCAAGTTCACCATCGACTTATCAAGTTATTCCCCATACATTAGTGCCCAAATTGGTGAAAATGTTTTTTAATTTAATCCCTAAAAATCAGTTTTTCTGTATAATTGAAATGTCTAAATTGATTTAAGGGTAATTTTATGCAAACTTTTCAATTATCTTATTTATTTTGGTAGAATCATTGTATTTTGTGAGATATTAGACTTATCAACATATTCACCATAGAATATAGGGTATCAATTAAACAATTCTATCGTTTCTATACAACTGTTTTGTTTATATAAGGCGATTTGAATGGATTATATCGCGTGTGTTCGTTGTTTGAGTCTCCTGACGTTTCGGCAACTATTTTTGATGAGAAAAACACAAATTTTCGGTGCCAAATACGTCAGAAAGGCACAAACAATGAATAAATATGATACAATCCGTTTGAATTGTTTTATTTTAGTCACGAAACCCGAAGAAAATAAAATTAAAAGTTATAAAAACATTGAATAAATTGTAGTAAATGAATCGTCTTTAATTCAGTAATGCAAAAGCACTTATTCTACAGAAAAACTAGATGAATTCATCTTATTTTTAACTGGCAACATCTTTGTTTTTCTGATCCAATAAATAAAACTGGTCGATGGTTGACAAGGTACCGGTAATGTGAATGATACATACGAAGACACTGTTAACTATACCCCATGGACCTTAACACATTGTACTAAGGTTTATATTATGTTCACAAATGTACAGTTATCAGTGTTTTCCTTTGTACCAGAGTACACCTCAGATGTGAGAATAACTTGACAAATCGAAATATACATTTCAATAAATTATGAATAATTAATTATGTCAACTTATTATTTGCTGTGTCCATCAACCTGAAAATGATAAATCGACATATGAATTTACGGTAGTTGTGTATAATGAGATAAAACGATATATTCATTTGTTATCGTTAAAGTGTGCTTGTCTTCATTCTAATATCTTGATTTGTCAAGTTACGAACGCTTTTTTTTTTTTGAGAATTTGTTGATAAGTTGATATGCAATATTTTTTGTGCCTCATCGCGCTGATATCTCGTTTTGTTAAATAAAATCCGCTAAATATCGAGATATCAATATGATGTCACAGGCCATATCTTCAAAAGTATCATAGATATCGAGTTGTCAATTTTTTTCCTACAAAACCTTGGCCGTAGAAAGCCATTACGCCAATAAAAAAAAAAACGTATAAGTCGAGTTATCAAGTTCTTCACGCCAGGCACGGATATGTATATCGGGATTTACTAAGAAGGATATTAGTGAGGCAAAACAATTGTTATTCGACTCAGTGTCAACAAAAAAACGTAATGTGCTAAGAAAAGGAGATGGAAAATCAGAAAGAGATATGGAAGACATTATTGAGGTTTTCAGAAATATAGAACCGGATCAATGTCCGATTTTTGTCGCGAAAGAGCTACATAAGTTACCGCCAGTAACTTTTGATAGTATTGATGTTACGAGACTTTTAAAAGACATTGTGTTGCTGCAAAACGACGTGAAATGTATAAAAGAAAACTACGCATCCGTGGATCAAGTCAGTAAAATGAAAATTGAATTGGAAAACTTGATGTCAGCGTCGCTAGTCAACAATTATGAGTGCAATATTAACACCAAGAGAGGTGCACATAACGTGCTTAATAGGAATTACAGCTATGACAGTGGCCCTATCGGCTTAACGGACTTACATTTAAGTGATTCGCATTTGAATACATCGCAGTTAGCACCAGCTGATCATGACTCATTATCACAACGGTCACTAGCGCCGGTTAACGATCTCTGTGTTTCTTATAAAGACAAAGAGGGTAGTCACGCAACGGCAACGGAGAATATGTCGTTACCCGCGCTCGCGCTTGAGAACCGGCCGCCCGCGGCTGCAAATACGATGCCGGAATCTGTCGTTTCGACCTCACCCCGTACCACGATACAGTGTGGCCCTGAGCGCCCTCGTACCAAGAGCGTTGAAAAATATGTAAACAATGAGTCTTATAGGGACTTGCAAGATATTAAGACTGCCTCGGACTTTCAAAAGAAATCAATGGCGGAAATTGTGCGTGAACCGGGTGAGTGGAACAAGGAAAAATTGGGCAAGTGCGAGCCCGACTCGCGCATGAAGGGTTCCGTACCTATACATATACATATATATAATCTATAACAAGTTTGGTGTATGGGAGCCCCCCTTAAATATTTATTTTATTTTATTTTTAGTATTTGTTGTTATAGCGGCAATAGAAATACATCATCTGTGAAAATTTCAACTGTCTAGCTATCACCGTTGTTGAGATACAGCCTGGTGACAGACGGACGGACGGACAGCGAAGTCTCAGTAATAGGGTCCCGTTTTTACCCTTTGGGTACGGAACCCTAAAAACCGTCTAATGAATGGAAAACGGTGCAGTATAAGAGATATAAGAACCGTTTTGTTCCAAAGATCGGTAAGGCGCAAACGGCAAATCAATCGAATTTCAAAGCGGCGGGAAACAAAGTACAATTGTTCATCTCTTATGTCCACAAAGAAACCACCGAAAAAGACATAGCGGATTATATCTATGAAAGGACTCAAATATCGGTTACACTGGAAAAAATTAAGATGGCAAAAGAAAAGGGACATAACTCTTTTAAATTCTCAGTGCCATATCACAAGCAATACCTATTCTATAATGATAAGTTGTGGCCGGATGGGATAGCTTTTAGGCGATTTATGTCTTTGAACAGAAAATCTGAACAAGAAATGGCTACTCAAGATTTTTAATACCTAACTTACTTATGGATAATACACTTAAACTAGTCACATATAACTGTAAGTCAATTAAAAGATCAGTTGAAGGGGTTAGAAATCTATGCAAAACATCGGATATAGTTGCACTACAAGAAACATGGCTTTTAGCTCATGACCTGCCCTTTTTGGAGGAGATAGACAAGGACTTTGCAAGCACGGGTACATCAGCAGTGGACCTCGCAGAGGGAATTCTTAAAGGCCGTCCCTACGGCGGTGTGGCTCTTCTGTGGCGCAAAAGTCTGTTCCAGATGGTCTCCATAATCGATTGTCATAACCCGAGGCTGGCGGCTATTAGATTAGAAGCGTTAGATAGGTCAATCATAGTATTCAGCGTTTACATGCCTACAAATGGAAGTGACAATTTGCCGGAATTCACAGGCTGTATGAGTGCTATAAGTGCAATAATAAGTGAAAGTGATGTGGAATCAGTGTACATGCTCGGGGACTATAACGCCCACCCCGGTGAGTTATTTTTTAAAGAAATGTCGCAGTTCTGCTTGGATCAAAGTTGGATGTGTGCCGATGTAAATAAACTGTGTAATCATTCGGACACATATACTTTTATCAGTGACGTTCATGGTAGTGCACGGTGGTTGGACCATTGCATTGTGACGGGAGCTGCGTGGGAAACAGTCCTTGATGCATATGTTAAGTATGACGTGTACTGGTCCGACCACTTTCCGTTATATTTAAAATGTGACTTAAATGTTATAGCTATGAAATCGGTTGCTAACACCGTGCCATGTAGCAGGGTAATCTGGGGCGAAAGATCTGATGCACAAATAACACATTATAATGAGTTGTGCCATTCTAAACTTAAAGATATAGATTTTCCGTCAGATTTCCAGCAGTGTTGCCATACTTTTTGTAGTGATGAGTCTCATAAGAGACTTATTAGAGAACTGTATATGAGTATTGTATCTGCGTTAAGTTGGGCCGCTAGTGAGACTTGTCACAGGAAAAAACACAACACTTGTAACATTGCAGGATGGAATAAACATGTTTCAGAAGCTCACAAAGAGGCTAGGTTTTGGTTTGATGCGTGGAATAGTTATGACAGACCGAGAGGTGGCTTTCTTTACGAAAACATGGTTAAAAGTAGAAATACTTTTAAAAGCAGGCTTAAATGGTGCCAGGATCACCAAGAACAACTGAAAATTGATATTTTGGCCTCAAAATATTCTGAGGGTGATTTTAAAAGTTTTTGGAAGCATACGAATAAATTAAGCAGTAGACCTAGCTTGCCTGTAAGTGTGAATGGTATTACAGAGCCGAAACACATTGCCACTATGTTTTCGAAGCTTTTTAGGGTACAGTCGCCTCTCGGACCATCGACATGCAATGTTAAGCCACATCATGCCCAGTTTGTACCACGTGTCTCCGCGGACATGATTACAAGAATAATAAAGAGGATGATTAAAGGTAAATCTCCTGGGCATGACGGGCTTAGCGTTGAGCATTTGAAATACGCTGGACCGCATCTCGCTCGAGTTTTGTCCCTGTTATATAATTTGTGCATATGTCATTCCTACTTACCTCCTGAGATGCTGCGTACCATTATTGTACCAATTGTGAAAAATCGAACAGGCAACGTCTCGGACGGGTCCAACTATAGGCCTATATCATTGGCTACTATCCTGGCTAAAGTATTTGACAGTGTGCTTAACTCTCAGTTAGATAAATATATACACTTGCACGATGCCCAATTCGGTTTCCGAGCGGGACTTTCTACAGAAAGCGCTATCCTGAGTCTTAAGCACACGGTCAGGTACTACACGGACAGAAGGACGCCGGTGTATGCATGCTTTTTGGATCTGTCCAAGGCTTTTGACCTTGTCTCGTACGACATCTTATGGAGTAAGTTGGAAGATACTGGTATGCCGCCTGATCTGATAAACATCCTCAGGGTCTGGTATGGCAATCAGGTGAATGTAGTTAAATGGGGTGTGGAGTTTTCTGAGCCATACAGTTTAGAGTGTGGAGTGAGGCAGGGAGGATTAACTTCTCCCAGCCTCTTTAACCTATACATAAATGCACTCATAGAGGAGCTCAGTAGCACACATGCCGGTTGTCACGTAGGCGGTATCAGTGTCAACAACATAAGCTACGCGGACGACATGGTGCTGCTGTCTCCATCTGTAGGCGCACTCAGACAGCTTCTTTCGATATGCGAATCTTACGCAAGTGCACATGGATTAGTGTATAATTGTAATAAAAGTGAGCTCCTTATCTTTAGGGCCGGCAGTAAATGTCCATATGAAGTCCCACCCGTGACTTTGAACGGGACTGTAATAAGGAGAGTGAAGCAGTTCAAGTACCTGGGGCACTATGTTACTGAGGACCTTAAAGATGATGTGGACATCGAGAGGGAACGCAGAGCATTGTCGATTAAGGCTAATATGGTGGCTCGTAGGTTTGCTAAGTGCTCAGACGCGGTAAAGATAACACTTTTTAAAGCGTATTGTACATCTATGTACGCAAGCAGTCTATGGGTGAAGTATACAAAAAAATCGTACAATGCTCTGCGGGTCCAATTTAACAATGGGTTCAGGGCGCTGATGGGGTTGCCTCGCTACTGCAGCGCCTCGACTATGTTGGGAGAAGCTCGCACGGATGATTTCCATGCCATTCGGCGGAAAAAAGTAGCATCACTTTTGGGAAGAGTGCGAGGCAGCTCCAACAACGTCCTAAAAATGATTAGTAGCAAATTTGACTGCCCTATAATTATAAGTTTATATGGATTTGTCAAGTCAAATTTAGAGTACAAGTTTTAAGTCTCCTTACCCGATAAGAACCTACTAACATTAGAAAATAAGTTAATTATTTGTATACTAACAAATATGGGTCAAGGTTACCCGAAATAAATAATTTGAATTTGAATAAAATGAGTCCGTAGGACATCCTGGAGTAAGCATATGCATAATAGGCTGAAACAGCGGAAGTTAGGTCAGTTAAACGCTTTACGTGATTTAGAGCATATACAAAAGACGATAACTGTTTTGTAAGCTTTTGTATATGGAGTTTAAAGTTCAAGCTAGAGTCTAACTCGATTCCCAATAATGTAGCTGAGGTCACATTTTCAAGTTTAAGATTATTATAGCTATAATTTATTGGAAGAGTGGTTTTTTGATATGGCTTAAATTGTATAATTTTTGTTTTTTTAATGTTGAGCTCAAGATTATGTATTTGTAACCAGTTTAGTATTTTATCTAGAATTAAATTTAGTTTAGTTTCAACTTCGTCGATTTTAACACACGGAAATAATACGGAAATATCGTCAGCAAATAGTGTGCAATGATCATTTAGGATATCTGGGAGGTCGTTTATATACACTAGAAATAAAATACATCCTAGCACGCTTCCTTGGGGAATTGAGCCATTTACAGGGACTCTATCAGATCTGAAATGACGAACTATTCCAGTTTCAAAGTCTGTACTTTCTATCTCTGTGTATTGAGATCGAGTTTCAAAGTAAGATTTGAACCATTTTAATGGATTGCCTCTAATTCCAGTACTATACAATTTATTTAGTAGAGTCCCATAGCACACTCTATCATAGGCTTTACTTAAATCAAGCAGGAGGCCTACCGCGTATTTTTTGTTATTTATTTCGGTTAGTATTTCCTGTATATATTTATATATTGCTAAGGTAGTAGATCGGTTTTTTCTAAAACCGTTTTGACTTTCGTTAAGTATTTTAAATTTTTCGTAGAATGAGTTGAGTCGTTTTACCATTGCCGATTCAAATATTTTAGACGAGGTGGGAAGCAGAGCAATGGGCCTATAATTATTGATATCAGAGGGGGTCTCCTTTCTTGTGTATAGGTACGTGGGCAGGCAGTCTATCCATTAAATTTAAATACGAATCTGGTGTGAGACAGAGTGGCATCACGTGTCCAAATTTGTAGTGAGTTGATAGGTGGGCCTAGGATATTAAAATTACTAGTATAACATACGTCTGACTTGCTTAAGTGCTCAATGGCAACTTGAGCTATTTATTTCTTGTATTATTTTAAATATTATATTAAGAAAAAAGGATGATATTGCACTTACTTCCGAATATCTTTCCCTTTCTTGAATTTAATTCTTCGTCTGAATCACTACTATCATTCTCAAGACATGATTGGAACTTGTATATCTGATTACCAATCTTGCATAAACTGAGGTCCATGTCTACCAGCATGTGCTCTAGTCTCACGGAGCAAGTCCTGCCCGGCACAGCCTGGGTGTCACAGTCCGTCTCTTCCTGCTTCAGTAATGCTGCAAAGCAGTTAGACCCTAAATTTAACATACATTGCAAAGCCATGTCTTTACATTGGCTATAAAAAGCATGATATCTAACAGGTAGTTATATTGTTAACAAGTAAAATAGTATTAATAAATTTATGTGTCCAGTCACAGATTATATAATACTATACTAGTACAGATTGACGAAGCGGTACTAGGAAATGGAACGACCCTAACTCTGGCTATTCAACTGGCTATTTTCTTTCCGTCGATTATCCAACAGATGGTAGTAGTGAGACTGCGATTTATGCGTCTCGGTCACGCCATCTAAATAAGAAATGGGAACATGATGTGCGTGCTATCTTGTTCTATAGCCTAACTATAACGTCACATGATCGATAGATGGCGTCTTTTTCTGTCACGCGCGGACGCAAGTCAATGCAGAAAACGTTTTTGCAGGCATCGTACGAGTAGCATCTCAATGTCTTATGCGCACTGACCTTGAATCGTATCGGCATCTCTTTCAGACGGGCCGTACCTATCTATACTATAATATCTATACCTTTTTTCGTAAGCACAAAGCTCAACAGTCACAAACTACAATTTCTCGCGCGAGATAATTGACTGTATTTTTCTGTGCCGTAATCTGGGAGGTTGAAAGGTAACTGTATTCGTTCGGAGAGTCATTCTCATCAACAAATGTAACTTTTTTCTAATTTATCCTTACCGGGCCATAACAGTTAAGGTCTTAAGCCTTTTTTCTGAGTTTATGTTTAAACCTTCTTCCTTTCATAATCTTGTAAAAACTTTATAATGCAGTCACTTTTCTTAAACATTCAAATGATGTTTGGGACCGGTAAGGATAAAGTTAGATAATAAGAATGACCCTGCATTGCTTTAATATTAAATAAGAACAATATAGGTACAGGATTATTGTCTGCTTTATTTCATAATAATCACCACATGTCATATTTACACTACTTAAGAGCCCACCCATGCAAAATTCGTCAGGTGAATGATCCTAGATCTCAACATCCATAGTGATTAAAAATCTGTCCCTTGAAAATAAGAAACTTAAACAGTTTTTCTTCAATCTTGTCAGCGTGAAAACACGATTAGTTATAATTTTCTCGATAGTTTTATCTCTCAAACATAACCCTTTTTAGGGTTCCGTAGTCAACTACCCTTATAGTTTCGCCATGTCCGTCTGTCCGTCCGTCCGCGGCTTAGCTCCGTGATCATTTGTACTAAAAAGCTGAAATTTGGTATGAGTATGTATTACGCCGAAATAACGGTAAAATAAAAACCAAAAAATAAACTTTTCAGGTACCTACCTCTCGAACACAAAAAAAAATACAAAATGCTTTATTGCACACCAAAAAAAAATTTACAAATTCAATACAGAACAATAATTTTAATAACGGTAGACAACAGGCGGTCTTATCGCTAAAGAGCGATACCTATAGTGGGGGTGATTTTTTTTTCGTTTCAACACTAATGTGTGGGGTGTCGTTGAATAGGTCTTTGAAAAATAATAGGGGTCTCCAAACATTATTTTTTGATAAAATCAGCAGTTTTGTAAAATTTGTTCCGAAAATTATAAAAATTGTGTCCCCCCCCCCCCTCTAACTTTTCAACCACGGTCAAAAAAATATGGAAAAATTCATGAAAATGAGGGTTTATACTTAAGTACTTTCAATGAAAACTATATTGAATAAAATCGGTCAAGCTGTTTTTGGGTTATCGCAAAAATTCATAATTTTCTTATTTATTAGTCAACTAGGAACCCTTATAGTTTCGCCATGTCCGTCTGTCCGTCCGCGGCTTAGCTCCGTGATCATTAGTACTAGAAAGCTGAAATTTGGTATAAGTATGTGTATGTATAACGCCGACAGAACGGTAAATTAAAAATTTAAAAATTTTATATTTTTCGGGTACCTCTCGAACACCTAAAGTGGGGGTGAATTTTTTTTATCTTTTCAACACTAGTGTGTGCGGTGTCGTTAGATAGGTCTTGTAAAAATAATGGGGGTCTTCTAACATAATTTTTTGATAAAGTCAGCAGTTTTGTAAATATTCGCTCCAAAAACAAAAAACATAGTGTCCCCCCCCCCCCATCTAACTTTTCAACCACAGGTCAAAAAAATTCGGAAAAATTCATGTAAATGAAGCCTTATAAATACTATCAATGAAAACTATATTGAACAAAATCGATTGAGCCGTTTTTGAGTTATCGCCAAATTTCATATTTTTTCTTTAAAAGGACGTAAGTTGACTTCCAGAAGGTAATAAGTGATTACAGTTTCTAGGGCGTTTACGACCTTTTTATAGAGCTTAAAATCTTTCTTAACTTAAACCTCGGGCTTAAAACAGCAGTTTATTGTGAAGGATGAGCAACTACGGAACCCTACACTGAGCGTGGCCCGACATGCTCTTGGCCGGTTTTTTAGCTTAATAGATGCACAATTTTATTATAAGTTCTCAAAAACTGTAAAAGTATTTTCAATATAAAATGCACACGTTTATGACACAACTCAAAAAACATGATTTCCGCGCTTCCGAGCATGCACTTCCATCTCGCTCACGTTTACGCTCAGTGAGAGAGAGAGCTAGCACACGCACCCCCCAATAACTCCAAATCTATTTAAGATAAAAACATGAAATTTAGCTTATGTATTTAGATCCTTTAGAACAACTAGAACCCCAAATTTCATCAATAAAAGAAATAAAACCGCGTACGGAGGGTTCCGTACACACTTTCACTTATCTCATCTTAATTAGCCTGTTGAGTTAAGTTTGCACCTGAAATATATGACGCCGCATACAAATGACGTGCAAACATAACGCAACCGACTTCTTCAAATTTGATGTATTAAAGGGACTATATTTTTAATATTTTTTTTACAAATGTATAATTTTCAGATTTGATAAGTATTTGTAGTATGTGACGATATTACTTGCCAAATTTTATAGTTCTAGGTCATCGGGAAGTACCCTATCATTGTGATTCCCTTGAGAGTGTCGAAATGTACATTTTTTGCGATATAAACGGCCGTATCTTTTTTCACGCTAACGTAGAAGTTAAATTTTTTCACAGGTTCAAGGAACCGCAAACCTGAGTATATTATGTTAATTTCAACTGGATACCTCAACGCATTCTCGAAATAAAGAGTCTTGACAGATAGACGGACGGACGGACAACAAAGTGATCCTATAAGGGTTCCGTTTTTTCGATTGAGGTACGGAACCCTAAAAACCCAGCAGAGTAATTTTGCTAAGAGACAAGCTTCGCCGACAAAAGAATTGAGATCTATATGGGCGCCAAGTTCTTTGCACTAAATTTTTTAGATACAAGGACATGCGACATACTCAATGCATTTATGTTACTTGGGGTGTAATTCAATATCAAGATTTGACTTGGCTAGTTTTCACAAACTGACAAAATTTTATAAAAGTATTGTTATCAAGCTAACAGTATAAGTAACAGCATGAACACTAACTTGCGTACTTACCTTTACGAAAATAGGTTAATGATTAGACAAATATAATAAGTACCTAATATAAATTTATATGTAAAAACTTTTTCTTTCTCATTTAACAAAAATCGTGATTTTTTACTACTAATAAGTTTTCCATTAGAAAGTCATGTTAAATGTTAAAATTATAAAAAAATATATGCATTTGTTTAACTAATATGTACAAAAAACAATAAGCGACCGTTTCAAAGAAAATTACAATGTGTTTTATAAATCAACAAAAATTGATTTTTATCTGCAAATAGTACCAATTCAACTTAATTATTGAGCAAAACACATGTACATAATTCAATTATAAACTAATCAAATTTCTCTGCGCACACTTTGTCCCGCCAGCCCAGAATACAGAACCGAACAGGCTTTCAGAGCTGCATCTTGTGACGACGTTATGGACTTGGCCGCAGAAGTGTGAGGATATGAAGGTACTCCACTCGTGGTTGATGGACCATCAACTGGCACCGCAGAAGATGAAGTTGACAATTGGTCCTATAGCTTCCAGCCATAGCGTCCACTTCTTTGTAATGCGGGTCTTTTTTCCAACTTCATTTTGCACTTTATTTTCAAAATGATTGATCCACAGATATCTGTTATACGCAGTTCTTCATGGTTTAAATGTTCTATGGTCATGCTTCCTAAAACAGAAAATTAAGTATCTTAACATAAATAAAATACAATAATAATAATTATTAGTAGTTTGTTTTTCTATACGAACAGGTCTAAATCAACACAATAATGGTTAAAGGCTAAATAGGATCACTTTTTTCTCCAAAAGAATTCACAATTCACTTAACTTGGGAAAAAAAATAAAAAATAAATGGGTAACCACTGAACACAACTTTTTTGTAGCGCAGGTCCTGAGAAATATCAATGTACTTAGATAAAATATTTAACATACAAACACCAATAGAATTAACTTCATTCTTTACAAATTGATAAGGCAGTATGAACAGAAAACATAGCATTTGAAGGTCAAGCAAATAGTTTAATTTTAAGTAAGTGCTCATCTCATTGACTGATATTATCTCAGTGACTTTGTAATTTGTTTGATTTGAATGATGTTCTACTATCTTACAAAATTACAATAATTTTGGACCAGGGTCTTATTAATTATTCACTTTGTTTCTTTAAAGAATAAAAATGTGATTTGTTTATCGATATGTACTTTATTTCAAATGTTAAGTTTGTCTTAAAGACAACACTTACATATATACCTAAGTGGACTCGCCTACCTATATGCTTAAGTGGACCTATATACCTGAGTCCCATCCAGGGGACATAGGACATTAAGTCATATACCTGAGTGGGCCAATATATAGAAAATAAAAACTTACCGCAATTAGACATTTCGTTTGTCAGTTTTCCCAAGATAAGAAGACGAAGGTATTCAGATCCAAACAATGTCTATGAGCGGTTTTGAAGTCGTATCTATAAGAATTTGCTTCAAGTCCGTGTTAGGTGGCGTAGGTCAGTTTAAACAACTTAAAGCAAGGTTGCAAAATAAAATCACATTCAACTAACAATAACAGAACAAATCGAATCGCAAGTCAGTGCTGCAAACTCCCACATCACGTGTAATAAACAAGAACGACAACAAGAAGGTCCTAAAAATCAGGAGCCGAGCCAGTCATAAATATCAGTAGGGCTACTCCCATGTTCAAAATTCGACCGTCGTATAGTGCCGTCCCTCTCGATCTTCTGTCGAAGTATATGAGTAAACGGGACAGCACTATACGCCGCTGGCCGAATATCGAACATCGGAGTAGCCATTCAGAATATTCAGATTCGTCAGAATCAGTCGCGTTTCGTTCCACTCAAAAATCGGTTGACAATTATCGGATGTCAACGTTGCCAAATGACCGCACACTTATATTAAATATGGTGTATTTACACAACTTTTCTAAAATTAGGAGATTTGTTCGATTCCAAAAAGTAATTCTAAAGATTCTTAAAAATCATATATTTATAATCTGACAAATCAGGAGAGTTTGCAGCACTGTCAGAAGTAACGGTCTGGAAGGAATGGAATGCCCAGTTGACAGATTCATAGTGTTGCCAGAACGGATTTACGTTTTCGGAAATTTCGCAAAGTGCATACCTAATCCATTAAGGGACGGGTTTGAACAAAATCGGACGAAATCCAAAAAAAAAAAATAAGATCTATGCAATACTACCTATGGGATTGGGTACAAATTATTAATATTGGTTTATTCATCTATATATTCTTTATTTTTCATCTTTTTAAGCGTGCATAGTTTAAAATAAACTAGTCCTCCAATCATAATAAGCTCGACGAGTCTCCATTGCAAAAGTCTTAAAAGAGACGACGATTGTAAACGGGCGCTCGAGGTACGATTTGGAGTTTCAAAAAGCCGGGAAACTGACATTTTTTTATTGGTATGGCCACCCCGTCGTAGGCTGTGTGTGAGCACAACAATGGGATACACATAAAACGCCATCTAGCGTTACCACTGCAAACAACTACGAATACTTGGATGCTGAAACATAGCTAACACTTTCGTGTTCTCGGTTGATTATTTATGATTATTGTTTTCTTCGAAATAAGATGATAAATCAGTTTATATTTTAGGTTTTGTTTATAAAATATGCTATAGTTTATTTTAATCACGAAAATTCTGCTTAATTTGGCTGATTCATATTTTATTAATTTACAAATGTTAACGGTAGAGCCATCTATTGTTCACTCTCAGTACTAAAAGTAACTTCTTCGGCTTGGGACCCCCTGGTCCAGTGGTTGGAAACGGATTATAGTGTACAACTTAAAAGGTGAACCACACTTGTGTAGAATTTAGTACTAGGTCCTAAATTATAATAAAATGGTTTTAATTTCATGTAAAAGCAATCCAGGCCACAGGGATAACTCACGTACCCTGCAGGTCCCAAACCACTGATTTGAATGTTGTAGTGATATGCTAATTCAATAGTGAATACGGATTACAACTAATGCTGGCTTCCCATCTGATTGTACATATCATTATGGGTCAAGCAATATAGTTTCCTTCTTCAGTAATGCTGCAATTAGTGATGGGTCGCTACCGGTAATACTACCAAAGTGAGTATTTTCCCAGTAATGCTACTAGTAATATTACTAAAAATTGGAAATATACGGTAAGATTCAGGATTTTAATTAAAATTCAAGGTTTTGTTTTGCGTAATATTGAAAATGGACAGTATAGACATCATTCGTAGTAAAGAGAAATGCACGGCTCTCTCCAGAAAGTAAATTACCAATCTTACCAGTAACTTACCCAATGTTACCAGGTATCTTACCAATGTTACTAGAAATATTACCACCTCGTAAATCTACACAAACATTTTTTAGTCGTTCCAGATCAAGTTTGCTAGGTCCGAAATAAAAAATGGATACTTACATGGATACATAAATAATGATATGTTCTTAAATATGATATGATATGATATGATACGCAAACTTGGTAACATTTTCAAAGTTATGCACCACACTGCAAAAGTTACACGTGTAACTTTTCTTATTATTAGTAGTATTTTGGTTTTATTGCGACGCATTATATTTTTCAGTCACTTACAGTCACAGATCGGGGGATCGGATATTCGGATGCCTTTATATCTATCATCATCCCATGCGAGTAATCTTTCTGCATATCCTCAATAAAAGGCTTGAAAGTTTTATCGGGTAGATTGCAAAGGAACAGGCAGGTTTTGTCAGAGGTAGAGAACACGCGAACAGATATTGAACATCAGGCAGCTCATCGAGAAGGCTAGGGAGTTCAACGTGCCGATGGCCCCATGCTTTATTGACTATGCGAAGGCCTTTGACTACATCAGATAGAAGAAGATGTTCGCAGTCATGAGAGAGATGGGTATACCAGATCACCTAATTTTCCTTGTGCAGAACCTGTACCTCGACGGCAATTCTAGGATCAGAGTAGAAGACACCGAATCAGAACCCTTTCAGACCACCGTGGAGTTCGACAAGGGTGTATTCTCTCACCACAGCTGTTCAATTTCGAGGCGAACACATCATGAGAAGAGTTTTGGAGGATTGGTATAGAGACGTACGAATCGGAGGACACCTCATTAATAATTTACGGTCTGCAGATGATACTAGCAAATTGTCACCGACTCTACCACTATAGGCTCTAATGAAACGGAACTAGCTGAGCTTTTGCAAAGGGTCCAAAAAGTGAGCGTGGAGTTGGTCTACATATTAATCGGGCTAGGACAAAACTCATGTTTGTGGATCGGGCAGGCATGTTGCAACGCGTTCGTTCCACTAGAACTATCCGACCTCGATACCGTGGACAAATTGAATTTGGACTTTGGTTGCTGTAGATGGTGACTGTGAGAAGAGCCCAGATAGCAACGGTGGCGGTGAAGGGGCTAAAGAAGATCTGGAGGATCAGAGGTATCAGCAGAAAAAATAAAACCACGCTGATGAGAACCCTGATCTTTTCTATATTTCTATACGCTTCAGAAACCTGAACCCTTAAAGCATGCATTCGGAAGGCATTGACACATTCGAAATATGGTGCTGGTGCTGGCGAAAAATGCTAGGAATCCCTTGGACTGCACGTCGCACAAATGCGTCCATCCTGGCCGAATTGAAGATCAAGTGCCGCTTATCGATCATTTACCTTCAGCGGATCCTGCAGTACTTCGGTCACGTAGACGTCTAGACGCGAGCCAGATAGTTTGGAAAAGCTCATTGTAGTTGGCCACGTGAGGAAAAAGGGCCCGTGGGAGATCACCGATCCGATGGACCGATGCCGTGAAAGAAGCCTTTCAGGAAACTCTACATGCGTCAATTCGGAAGGCGAAAAACCGTGTGTAATGGAAAGCTTCGGTGCAACGGATAACGGCCTCAAATGGTCACGACCCTTCAGTCATGAGGAAGCGAGGAAGAAGAGCGAAGAAGAGGTTATACCTATATTGCTTGGATCGCGAAGGAGTTTCACTTAAAACCGGTATGGTAAGACGGAAGAGTGAGTTTGATCATGCGGGATGAGCACAGCTCACGCCCGGGACGGACAGTTAAAAATATGAATTTAGATTGCAAGCCGGTTGTCCTATGCAAGATAAGAACTTTGAGCGAAAGAGACGAAAGATGATAATGATATTTGCATAAGGCTTATTGAACTCCGCAAATAGACAGTAACTTAAGTGTATTTCATTCGTCTCGTATCTTACCACC
Organism: Apotomis betuletana; assembly: GCA_932273695.1. Taxonomy (NCBI): domain Eukaryota; kingdom Metazoa; phylum Arthropoda; class Insecta; order Lepidoptera; family Tortricidae; genus Apotomis; species Apotomis betuletana. Next base: position 14,035,233 of record OW026322.1, read on the forward strand.
TTTTCGGAATCGTACTGGTAAGATTGGAAAGTTACTAGTAATATTTCCAAACAGAATGTTACTGGTAACGGGTAACTTACCGCGACCCATCACTAGCTGCAATACAGTTTAGACTCTAAATTTAACACGCATTGCAAAGCCATGTCTTTACATTGGCTATAAAAAGCATGATATCTAACAGGTAGTTTTATTAACAACTAAAATAATATTAATAAATCTATCTGAACCAGTGGTTGGCAATGGATTATAGTGTATAACTTAAAAGCGCTAACTTTAATTGTGAAGAATTTTGTAATACGTAATAAAGTAATGGAATAAGTGTTATGTAAAAGCTGTTCAGGCCACAGGGACAAGCCACATGGACCGCAGGTTTCCAACCAATCTTATGAATATTGTAGAGATATCCTAGTTCAACAGTGTATACAGAAAACAACTACCGCTGGCTTGCCATTGGTTGAACTTATCATAAAGGATCAAGCAATGTAGGAATAGTCAAGTAGCTGACCTCGGAATGCGTAGACCGCATCGGGCGGCTGGAGCACCACAGGGCCCAGCTCCAACTCCTCCTTCAGCACAACGGGGCCCGGCTCGTGCTCCTCGCTCGGCTCATAGTCAGCACCGTCACTGTCCCACTCCGGCTCGTGCTTCACACACGCTGCCTCCAGAGAGTGTATAACAGATGCTAGAACAATATCAAGTGACAATACATTATTGCTCAATTTGATGATCAAAATAATAATAATAATTATTTATTTCCAGATAACTATGATCCATACATTAGTTTTTAGTAAAAACTACTTATACCCATGTTAGTTTAAAAATAATAATAAATACGTTAATAACATACATTAAAAACAAATCTCCAATAAAATTCCATCAAAATTCCAATAAAAAATGAACTCATAATCGTGGGAACTCTTCAAATGTTATAGGGACATGTACGGTGCTTTCGGTAATTTATTGATAAAATCAAGAATTTACATTCAGTAAATAGAATTTGGTGTAAGGAAACTGATGATGAACAGCACAGATGGCCACTAGAACTTTTATATGAATCACTAAAAAGCAAAAAAAAAGATTTTTGTTAACAAAAAAAAGAACCGACTTCAGTAAAACTAAAAAGCCAAAAATAACCCGTTCAAGTACAGATTACATTTGACTCACCCTTCGAAGTCGGTGCCAAACCTCGCGTAAACTATAATATATAAATATAAGAACTGAGTGGTTTGGGATCGACTTCGAAGGGTGAGTCAAATGTAATCTGTACTTGAACGGGTTATTTTTGGCTTTTTAGTTTTACTGAAGTCGGTTCTTTTTTTTGTTAAAAAAAATGTTTTTACTTTAATCGTCATTCCATTCGTGTATCTATATACTAGAGATATATTTAATTTGTAAGGAACAATAGTAAGTATTTTAATAAAAAAACTGACTTTAAGGAAAATTTGAGGCCACAATATAAATATGACCTTTGTACTATTCGGCCAACTAGTAACATACTTAAAAAGAGTGCGTATGCCACAGGAGTAAGAATATACAAACATTTGCCAGAATGCATCAAATCAAAAGATGGTCCACAATTCAAAAGAGTACTGAAAGAATGGTTAATTACTAAATGTTTTTATAATCTTAATGAATATTTTATGTAGCAGTGTTAATTTTATTTTATTTTTTCTATTAATATAATGTAAATCATTGTACGTCCGAAATGGGCAAACTGTTGACACTGAACCATATAATGTAAGACCTTTTGTACACAGTTTTGACAATAAATGCTTATCTTATCTTATCTTACCTATTAAAAAAAACATGATCGTGATGGTCATGGCGGATGCCTCGTGATTGGTTACATTTTGAGACAAGTAATTTTAACCAATCATTGAACACTCGGCTGCTTTTTTTAATCAATATGCTGATGTTCTTTTTTTGAAATTCTTAGTGTTGAGTACAGAAATGTCTTATGAATATTTAAGTTCTGAAGCGGGTACCATAGAGTATAGAATTTTGGCACAGGATCAAAAAGTGCGTTTTTGTGATTTTGTATGTGAAATTATAATTGACAGATAAAAGTACGCGAGTATAAAAATTGGGCAAGTGCGAGCCCGACTCGCGCATTAAGGGTTCCGTACCTATACAAGTATACATATATATAATCTATAACAAGTTTGTTGTATGGGAGCCCCCCTTAAATATTTATGTTATTTTATTTTTAGTATTTGTTGTTATAGCGGCAATAGAAATACATCATCTGTGAAAATTTCAACTGTCTAGCTATCACCGTTGTTGAGATACAGCCTGGTGACAGACGGACGGACGGACGGACGGACGGACGGACGGACGGACGGACGGACGGACGGACGGACAGCGAAGTCTCAGTAATAGGGTCCCGTTTTTACCCTTTGGGTACGGAACCCTAAAAACAACTTTTGAATCGGATTTACCATGTACTTTGTTCTGGAGTAAATAAATGCTTCACTACATAGTATAAAACAAAGTCGCTTTCTCTGTCCCTATGTCCCTTTGTATGCTTAAATCTTTAAAACTACGCAACGAATTTTGATGCGGTTTTTTTAAATAGATAGAGTGATTCAAGAGGAAGGTTTATATCACTACATAGTATAAAACAAAGTCGCTTTCTCTGTCCCTATGTCCCTTTGTATGCTTAAATCTTTAAAACTACGCAACGAATTTTGATGCGGTTTTTTTAAATAGATAGAGTGATTCAAGAGGAAGGTTTATATGTATAATACATGCATAATTTATCAGCATTGCACCCGTGCGATGTACTTATATGATGGAAATGTATGAACGCTAGCCCCTGCTCTTATTTAATACCAACAATGATCACGCTCTCACCTGACGTTATGACATTCCATAAGGACTGTCTCTGCGCTATATAATCTTGCCATGTCATTGTGTGCTCTGTAAGGTTTCTTTTGTTTTAATAATTATATTTGAAGAAAGTTAATTTCTTTTGTTTTATTTATCTTTAGGTTATGGGCCCAGCCCTACCTGTAAAAGTTATTAAGTCAATTTGTGCAGTTTTAAAATAGTAACGAAAATAATTTGTTAATTTAACCTCAAAGTTAGTTCGGTCGCCGGAATTTTTTTCAGCTTGCGTATAATAAAGTATAAATAATGGGATCAAGCAATCATATGATGACAATTGAAAAGCTCACTGGCCGTGACAACTGGACAAGCTGGAGTTTTGCCGTCAAAGCTTACCTACAACATGAGGACTTGCGGGAATGTGTGGAAAATGAAACAACAGACTCAAAGAAGGATCTTAAAACGAAATCAAAGCTTATACTCTTAGTGGACCCTATGCTATATGTTCACATACAAGAGGCAAAAACAGCGAAAGAGGTTTGGAACAATTTATTACATGCATTTCAAGATTCAGGTTTACTCCGTAAAGTCGGTTTATTGAAAGACTTAATAAATACTACATTAGAAACAAGTACAAGCGTGGAAGATTACGTACATAAATTAATGTCATCAGCTCATAAGTTGCGAAATATATCATTTCAAGTGGATGATGAGTGGCTCGGGACACTGATGTTGGCAGGCTTGCCAGATGTTTACAAGCCAATGATAATGGGCATAGAGAGTTCGGGTATAAAAATTAGTGCCGATTTAATCAAAACTAAGCTCTTGCAAGAGGTAACGAAAACAGACACTACCGCTTTTTACACAAACTCCAAAAATGTCAAGCCAGGTTATTCATCCCAGTCAAAATCAAAAGGCCCCCGATGCTTTCAGAGTAATAAGTATGGGCACTTAAGTAAGAATTGTTGGCATAGGAAAAATAAGTCTGAGGTTAGAAATAAGAAAGATAATAATAAATAAATAAATAAATAAATATTAAGGGACAATCATACACAAATCGAACTAGTCCCAAACTAAGCAAAGCTTGTACTATGGGTACTAGACGACGATATACATAATATATAAATACATAAATAGATAACGTCCATGACCCGAGAACAAATATTTGCACAAATATTTGCCCCGGCCGGGATTCGAACCCGGGACCGCCGACTCAGTAGGCAGGTGTCTACAAACCGAGCCAAACGCGTCGTCAATAATGGTTTTATAGCAGCCTTTTCAGCCATGCAGGTGAATGATACAATGAACTGGTACGTGGATTCTGGCGCATCAACCCACATGACGATGCACCGGGAATGGTTGGTGAATGAGACAGCTCCCCCTGTTAACCACATAAGAATAGCTGACAACAAGGTGCTACATGTCGAAAGCTGTGGTGATGTTATAATACAGTACCCAATAAGACTGGCAGTGAAGCAATCCGGGTGAGTAATGTTCTATTTATACCAGAATTATCCACAAATTTGCTGTCTGTGAGTAAGATAATTAAAGCAGGCTGTAAAGTAGAATTTAATGTTGATGGCTGTCAGATAAAAAATCAAAATGGGCAAATGGTAGTAAGTGCTACACTAATAAATGATACCTACAGACTTAAAGCTTATAATAATGAGAACCGAGCGATGACAGCTTCTACAGAGACTGATACCTACTTGTGGCATCAAAAAATGGCACATTTAAATTTTAATGATGTTGATAAAAGGCCAAACTGTACTACCGGCGTGAAATTGTCACCGCAATCTGAAAGTTGTGTATGTGTTACATGTTTAGAAGGAAAACAAACCAGGAAACCTTTTCCAAGTAATGGCTCCTGGGCAAAAGAATTGCTAGAGGTCATACACAGTGATGTACTCGTATGTGGTCCGCTACAAACCACATCAATTGGAGGTTCAAGGTATTTCACAGTTTTTATTGATGACTATTCACGTAAAGTCTTTGTGTATTTTATGAAAAGCAAAGCGGAGGTATTTAATAAATTTATGGAATTTAAAAGTCGAGTAGAAAATGAACTGGATAAAAAGATAAAAGTATTTCGAAGTGATAATGGGAAGGAATATGTCAATAAAACTTTTGATGATTATTTAAAGAAAAATGGTATATTGCACCAAACTTCAAATCGCTTTCTCTGTCCCTATGTCCCTTTGTATGCTTAAATCTTTAAAACTACGCAACGGATTTTGATGCGGTTTTTTTAATAGATAGAGTGATTCAAGAGGAAGGTTTATATGTATAATACATGCATAATTTATCAGCATTGCACCCGTGCGAAGCCGGGGCGGGTCGCTAGTTTTATTATAAATGTAAAAGTAGGTAAAAAAACTAAACTAACTAACTTAGTTACAAGTGAACCTATAATAATAGTGTGCTATGTACATTAATCAGAAGGGTATCTGCACCGTACTTAATAAAAAAAATCCAGTCACTTGATTTGTCCGACACCGATCAAACTTGCACATATTCGATAATGGGTGCCCTCTATTTGGCATAACCTTTATTGTCCGAAACTGTTTTAGCATAAAAGACTTTGTCATATTCGGTTTTCGCCGAATGGTAATGAATGCAGCAGAAACCTAATTTTGCATAATTTAAAATTTAAATGAGTTAGTCCGAAATTAGTGCGCATACTATTATTATGACCGATTATATTTACGCATAATTTTATTTAGCATATTATCGATTGTTCGAAACGAAAGCCAGCATAGTAGGTCGGGTCAGTTTAGTGTCCCTTAAAGAACCGAAATCCTGCCAGAAAGGTGGGTTAGGTTAGGTTAGAACTGCAACCCTCACAGAATCGAAAATCGGCCAAAAATATCTAACTGTGACCAGAAAAATCGGTTAGTTAGGGGACAGTACATATCAGTCACGACAGTTTTCAGCAAGATAAATTTATGGTTATTTTAATTATGCGTAGACATGATTCGGATCATGAAAAACATGACTATATACTATTCGGACTAACGTAATTCTGCGTAATTAAACTAAGCGAAATGGGATTATGCGATAACAGCTTATGCATAAAACTTAATATGGCTTTATAAATTATGCCACAAAGAATTCGAACATAGAAAACTATGCGAAAACAGGGTGAAACATTTGATAATATTCGATATTCACTAATTACAATTCATTCAGTCTATCTATTAAATTTAAATACGAATCTGGTGTGAGACAGAGTGGCATCACGTGTCCAAAGTTGTTGTGAGTTGATAGGTGGGCCTAGGATATTAAAATTACTAGTATAACATACGTCTGACTTGCTTAAGTGCTCAATGGCAACTTCAGCTATTTATTTCTTGTATTATTTTAAATATTATATTAAGAGAAAGGATCATATTGCACTTACTTCCGAATTTCTTTCCTTTTCTTGAATTTAATTCTTCGTCTGAATCACTAATATCATTCTCAAGACATGATTGGAACTTGTATATCTGATTACCAATCGTGCATAAACTGAGGTCCATGTCTACCAGCATGTGCTCTAGTCTCACGGAGCAAGTCCTGCCCGGCACAGCCTGGGTGTCACAGTCCGTCTCTTCCTGCTTCAGTAATGCTGCAAAGCAGTTAGACCCTAAATTTAACATACATTGCAAAGCCATGTCTTTACATTGGCTATAAAAAGCATGATATCTAACAGGTAGTTATATTGTTTACAAGTAAAATAGTATTAATAAATTTATGTGTCCAGTGGTTGGCAGCGGATTATAGTGTATAGCTTAAAAGGTGAACCACACTTGTGTAGAATTTAGTACTAGGTACTAAATTATAATAAAATGGTTTTAATTTCATGTAAAAGCAATCCAGGCCACAGGGATAACTTGCGTACCCTGCAGGTCCCAAACCACTGATTTGAATGTTGTAGTGATATGCTAATTCAATAGTGAATACGGATTACAACTAATGCTGGCTTCCCATCTGATTGTACATATCATTAAGGGTCAAGCAATATAGTTTCCTTCTTCAGTAATGCTGCAATACAGTTTAGACTCTAAATTTAACACGCATTGCAAAGCCATGTCTTTACATTGGTTATAAAAAGCATGATATCTAACAGGTAGTTTTATTAACAACTAAAATAATATTAATAAATCTATCTGAACCAGTGGTTGGCAATGGATTATAGTGTATAACTTAAAAGCGCTAACTTTAATTGTGAAGAATTTTGTAATACGTAATAAAGTAATGGAATAAGTGTTATGTAAAAGTTGTCCAGGCCACAGGGACAAGCCACATGGACCGCAGGTTTCCAACCAATCTTATGAATATTGTAGAGATATCCTAGTTCAACAGTGTTTACAGAAAACAACTACCGCTGGCTTTCCATTGGTTGAACTTATCATAAAGGATCAAGCAATGTAGGAATAGTCAAGTAGCTGACCTCGAAACGTGTAGACCGCATCGGGCGGCTGGAGCACCACAGGGCCCAGCTCCAACTCCTCCTTCAGCACAACGGAGTCCGGCTCATGCTCCTCGTTCACCTCATAGTCAGCACCGTCACTGTCCCACTCCGGCTCATGCTTCACACACGCTGCCTCCAGAGAGTGTATAACAGATGCTAGAACAATATCAAGTGACAATACATTATTGCTCAATTTGATAATCAAAATGAACTCATAGCTAATTACTTTTAATAAAGCAGTAACTTCTGCTAATGTAAACGTATAGCTACTTATAACACTTGGTATAATCTCATATTACATAGCTTACATTATAACTCTTATAGATGGAACATTCATTGGATACAATGTGTGTAGATAAAGGTTCACAAGACAACAATATTGCTATAAAAAAAGAAACAGTAACACTGAGGTACAGCGGGGCAAGGCAAGGACAAGGATTATGTTGTTTATATTTATATTATAAACGACATTATTATACCCAATGAAATTATACATACGCGCATTATAAGCATTACTACATAGTATAAAACAAAGTCGCTTCCTGCTGTCTGTCTGACCCTATGTATGCTTATTTTTTTGATGCGGTTTTTTTAAATAGGATTATTCAAGAGGAAGGTTTATAGGTATGCATAATATATGCATGATATAGCATTGCACCCGTGCGAAGCCGGGGCGGGTCGCCAGTTGACAATATATGTAAGTTACACACCCGTGTCCTGACCCTCCAGCGACATCGTCGGCAGCTGTTGACAACTAACCTCGCTTATAATATAATCAGTTAGTTACATTCGGCTACTGCGATTCTACGTGATGAGTAACTTTCCAATTACATTAATTAAGATATTATGAGGATACTGCTATTAACTTCTTCGGTCTTAAGACGTGAATTAAATGTCTTGCAAACAAAAATGCCTAAATCTAAGATCCAAAGCGGTAAATAACACGGCACTTGGACTTGGCTTGGCTTGGCTTGGCATTTGATTTGATTTGATTGACAATGACAATTTTTTTTTTTTTTAATGATTCGTCGTTCCGGACAGGCTAAGACCATAGGCCATACTGCCTCTTCATTAGTTTATTGTATTTTTGCTCCATAACACAGCATTGAGATGAAGAAAGCATTATCAATTATGACACAAAATAAGGGGAAATATGCGCCTTACCTTAGTAAATTTAGTGTTTTTTACTATTTCACATCTTTCAATCCAGCTAGGTGAATCACAAACCTGTATGCACCTGTCATAAACTAAACGCCTTTTAAGAGTTTTAAGCTTTAGACGTCATAGCATTTTTAATTTTGACGAGAAAACATGCGTCTCTGCTTTTCTCGAGAATAAATTAGCAAAAACACCAAAATATTGGAGCGTTTATTGCGTAAGAGTTAAAAATCGAGAAATGATTTTAGTAATGATACTTGTGATCAAGAATGGTCACGCAAATCCTGCAACTAGCGGCCAGGCAAAGTCTGTATGTAACTGGCCGGCGATCTTTGCTTTCTTGAAAGAATGATCGTTTTATTCGCTACCTAGCGAGGCCGTGGTTGAGACGAGTCATTTGCGGAAGATGACTTATCTACCACTCAATATTTTATTTACGTAGTAGTAGTATAGTAGAATACGTAGTACCAAGTTTATAGGTTATGTCGTCAATACATTTGAAAAAACTCTTCCAGGGTAGTACAATTTGGTCTTGGTACAATACTCAATTAAGTCCTACTTGCTGACTAGTCACCAAAATACCTACAAACTTGAGTACAGGAGAGATAAATCTCTGTTTTATCTTCAATGCCATTTCAGAAATCTTAATGCATGACCACATATGGTTAATTAATAAGGTTGCAGGTTGCAACCTGTTGTGATTGGATATCTTAATTTGTAATCCACTGACTAATGACATGTCTCCAAACTGAGAGACTCTCTGACTAGAATACTGATATGCAGATTTCTATTATTAACAAACTGACATCAATGCTATTATGGTCCCATAATGTCATGGATTAAAGACCTGATAAAGCAGTGGTTGGAATAACCCAGCTAATTTACTGATAAAAATAGCCAGACTCAAAGCCACCGATGGTACCCAGTATTGATACACAGTAGTAGGTGAACATACACCAGCTTATTGAGATGTGAGAGTCTATGTCTAATAGACTGGTAGTTCAAATCAAAATTTTCAAGTCTAACGGCATTTTGTGAGCCATTTTGGCAACATGACTTTTCTGATGTAAAAAAGCCTGCTGAATTCGATTCTGGATGTTGCCAAGCCGAATTTTGCCCCCCTCCCCCCATTTCGCCCCTTTTTACCTCAAAATATGCCCCTAATCACGGTTTTTACGGTTTTATACAAAAAGTATTACAGCTAGAAAAAAAATGTCAAAGACAAGAATGATCTCTATAAAATTTCCTACAACATGGTGTATAAACTTTTTTAGTAGGCCTTATGGTTTGTGAGCAATATCTTCCCGAACTTCATAGACTGGTAGAAAATTCTAAATATCGGCTTCCTTTACCGTGCTAACGGCATTTTGGGATCCATTTTGGCAACATGACTTTTCCGATGTAAAAAAGCCTTTTGAATTCGGTTCTGAATGTTGCCAATCCGAATTTTGCCCCCCTCCCCCCTTTTCCCCCCCTTTGGACCTCAAAATATGTTCATAATCACGATTTTTACGGTTTTATACAAAAAGTTTTACAGCTAGAAAAAAAGCGCTGGAGTGGTGCCAACCACTCCAGCGCCTGAGCGTTTGCCCCCCACATCAGACGCAAATATGGTAGATTTTGAACGACCTGCCTTGTACAGGTCTTGAAGGTCGGACCTTAGTTCATTTTGAACTTTGCGTTGTAGCTTGTAGACCTGCACCCCTAGCACAACTGTCGCAAACGGCCATTTCTGGCGCGAGATAATTTGCCTGTCTCTTTCTGTGCAGTAATGTAAGAGGGTCACGGGTAGCGCTATGTCGCGCGACAAGAGTCGCAAAGCATAGTTGTGCTAGACGGGCTGCTGAGCCTTTCGGAAACAAACTTCGTTACTTAGAGTGAGCCAAGCTGCTTAGCAGTGTGAATTGGCACTTTATTTTTTTCTGTTGCAAGATCCCGGGTAACTGCATTTCTAAGGCACATTTCTGGAGAATCTGGCGTAAAACTGAGCATTTTGAAGGATTTCATGTTCAGAAGCAAAGCATTTTTATTTTCTACGGCCCTTTTAGCCCGACTTGGGTACGGTTCTGCGTGTAAATCTGACGACTGCTTATGACTGAAAGTCTCGTGAGTCTTGACAGATAATAAGCAGCATGCAAACTGGATGTCAGCGTCAAGCGCTGCAGAGCGGCTGGATCCTGTCCGATACCAATTATCCTAAAATAAGTGCATTTCACTGCCTCGACCAAGTTTATAATTTTTTTTAAAAATAATGAAGTTCGGGAAGATATTGCTCACAAACCATAAGGCCTACTAAAAAAAATTATACACCATGTTATAGGAAATTTTATAGAGATCATTCTTCTCTTTGACACTTTTTTTCTAGCTGTAAAACTTTTTGTATAAAACCGTAAAAATCGTGATTATGAACATATTTTGAGGTCAAAAGGGGGGGAAAAGGGGGGAGGGGGGCAAAATTCGGCTTGGCAACATTCAGAACCGAATTCAGCAGGTTTTTTTACATCGGAAAAGTCATGTTGCCAAAATGGATCCCAAAATGCCGTTAGCACGGTAAAGGAAGCCGATATTTAGAATTTTCTACCAGTCTATGAAGTTCGGGAAGATATTTCTCACAAACCATAAGGCCTACTAAAAAAGTTTATACACCATGTTATAGGAAATTTTATAGAGATCATTCTTGTCATTGACATTTTTTTTCTAGCTGTAATACTTTTTGTATAAAACCGTAAAAACCGTGATTAGGGGCATATTTTGAGGTAAAAAGGGGGGAAATGGGGGGAGGGGGGCAAAATTCGGCTTGGCAACATCCAGAATCGAATTCAGCAGGCTTTTTTACATCAGAAAAGTCATGTTGCCAAAATGGCTCACAAAATGCCGTTAGGACGGTAAAGGAAGCCGATATTTGGATTTTTCTACCAGTCTATAATGGCAATATGTTCAAAACTTGCAAGCAAACAAACCATCAAAAGATAGGGTTGATAATGACTTTTGGTGCAAGATTCTCTACTTCAGCTTTTAAACCATTAAAATTAAAAAAAATAATTATAATTCATTTATTTTGAGTAACATATTGACTCATAGTTGTAGTTATACATTTGTAGTCCTATTTGTTATGAAAAAAAGCTGCACTCTGTGATGGAAGCAAGCCGTTTTGCACACTGATAATATAGACCAAAATAAACGATTTCACTCGAGGCGAAATTAGTTTCACCCCTTAGGAACAGAGATTCAAAAAAAGTTTAAAAAATTCTAAATCCTGAACGGATACTCCGATTTTGACGTAAGAGGTGCCAATCGACAGATAATAACCCAATTTAACATGAAAAAAATTAAAATCACGTAGAAAATAATTTTGGATACCTAAGAAATAATATTTTCTGAAAAAAATATTTAAAATTTGTGATTTTTGGAATTTTACTCGTAAAAATGTATGCACATGGTACTTTTTTTATCAATTTATATTAATACACAACTAATTTTACATTTACGAAAAAAAACCGCATATCATTAGCTCGTATAATTCCAAAGTTATTGAAGAATACAGACATGGCGCCGCTGGGTCAAAAAATCTTACAAAAAATCTAAAACCTCAACGGATATTCCGATTTTGATAATTAAGGTGCTAATCGACAGATAATTACTTCATTTAGTTTAAAAAAATAAAATAAAAATTCAAATAGGCAAAAAGTAATAATATTTCCAAAAAAAACATACATTTTGAAAAAATGTAATTTTTTTTGGGGCTTTTATGTAATTTCATATAAAAAAAATTAAGAATATGGCTTTATTTTACTTATGTATATTATAACACTATAAGGTAATTGATCGTTTAATAAAAAACCGCATATCGAGAACTTGTACAGTTCCAACGGTATTGAAGATTTTACTATAAGGTGCCGGTGCGATGTTGCCGCCACACGTGCAACTTATGTACATGTATCTAGAAAAGTATTCTCCCGTTTCGAAGGTACTGATTACCCTGAAAATATAACCACAATTGAAAGTACAAATAATAATCATCCCAAGTAGCCACACAACACACTTATATCCCTTGTACAGCTTAAATTAGAGTTTTAACGGGTGAATAGGCTCCTATACAACCTGTTTGCTAATATCACAAGTATATTAGATGCTAAATAGCATTTCTGAATCAATATTTTACTTACTTTACGTTTTATTTTCACTTTAGTCTTTGCAGGCTTTGCATTGTAACGTGCAAGTTAGGCCGTCGCATCATAAAAAAAACAACAACGCATTATGCCACAGCCCAATTTGTATCCATAATGTTCAAGGAGTTTCCAAATTGAACTAACCTTCAACTATTGTGGACCCCACCTACCTTTGATGCCGTTTCATTCCCAAAAAGAAGGACTTGGGTTGGGACTCGATATTCACAAATTAAAACGTGAACCTACATTTGGTTTGCATGAAACGGTATTCAATGGCAGCTGAAATAGATGGAAGGTATCTCACAAGCTTGTTTAGTTTAGTGTTTTTTAGTTTAAACAGATCTTTTCGAATCGCATTAACAGTAATAATATATGCTCTGTTGGAGCATCGTATAGCCTGCATGTGAATCTGGGACCAACAACGTTACGATTAATTGAGAACCAATTAATGACATTAATATAGTGATTGAATCTTACACGATTTTCACACATTATATTAAAATAATAAAACGGGACTTAATTGCGGTAAATAAACATTTTTGAACTCGGTTAAATCCCGTTTTGTTATAATAATGAATGACATTAATTATGTAAACACACCCTAAAAAAAAGAAACAAAAATGGCCCTAAGTAATCGTTTCACATGAGCTGTTTGTTACGTATCGAGAGGGAATTTCTATAGATAGCGATGTACTTGCAAAAGCAGTAGTTATTTCAGGGTATAACATGCAAGTTTTAAAACAGGTCTCTTTTCTTATTGTATTAAAATTAGACGTCTTGTCATACTCTGTGAAAGCCTTGAAGTGCAGTCATAATTTCATTACTTAAAGTAATAACTGTTTTGTAAACTGCTACTAGTAGACCGTTGCACTAACGACTGCAATTTGAATGCTTCGATGCTTTCACAGAGCTGGCGACAAGCCTTTCGCCGACTACTTCAGCTGCCATTGAACAACATGTTCTGCGTGTAGCGTTTCAAGCGAGCCAAATGTGAAATAAACTTCTTAATTTGGATATATCCTGTCCCAAGTCCTTTCTTTTTGGGAATGGAATGGCGTTGGAAGCAGGTTGCAGGTGCGATCCACAATAGAACAGTTAGTATATGTGCAAATCGAGCTATGGAAAAATGCGTTGTTGCAGCCGATGCAACGGCCTAACATGCACGTTACAATGCACAGTTTAGTGAAAATATGCAGAATATACTTGTGATATTAGCAAACTGTTTGTATAAGAGCCTATTCACCCGTTAAAACTCTAATTTAAGCTGTACAAGGGATATACGTGTGTTGTGTTGTGTGGCTACTTGGGATGATTATTATTTGTACTTTCAATTGTGGTTATATTTTCAGGGTAATCAGTACCTTCGAAACGGGAGAATACTTTTCTAGATACATGTACATAAGTTGCACGTGTGGCGGCAACATCGCACCGGCACCTTATAGTAAAATCTTCAATACCGTTGGAACTGTACAAGTTCTCGATATGCGGTTTTTTTATTAAACGATCAATTACCTTATAGTGTTATAATATACACAAGTAAATCAAAGCCATATTCATAATTTTTTTTATATGAAATTACATAAAAGCCCCAAAAAAAATAAATTTTTTCAAAATGTATGTTTTTTTTTGGAATTATTATTACTTTTTGCCTATTTAAATTTTTATTTTATTTTTTTAAACTAAATGAAGTAATTATCTGTCGATTAGCACCTTAATTATCAAAATCGGAATATCCGTTGAGGTTTTAGATTTTTTGTAAGATTTTTTGACCCAGCGGCGCCATGTCTGTATTCTTCAATAACTTTGGAATTATACGAGCTAATGATATGCGGTTTTTTTTCGTAAATGTAAAATTAGTTGTGTATTAATATAAATTGATAAAAAAAGTACCATGTGCATACATTTTTACGAGTAAAATTCCAAAAATCACAAATTTTAAATATTTTTTTCAGAAAATATTATTTCTTAGGTATCCAAAATTATTTTCTACGTGATTTTAATTTTTTTCATGTTAAATTGGGTTATTATCTGCCGATTGGCACCTCTTACGTCAAAATCGGAGTATCCGTTCAGGATTTAGAATTTTTTAAACTTTTTTTGAATAAGTGGCGCCATCTCTGTTCCTAAGGGGTGAAACTAATTTCGCCTCGAGTGAAATCGTTTATTTTGGTCTATATTATCACTGTGCAAAACGGCTTGCTTCCATCACAAAGTGCAGCTTCCAGGCCAAAACCGTCCATAACAAGTAAGACTATTGTACCATTGATACAAAGCACTTTACATTTACACTTCAAATAATTATTAAATACTAGTTCTAGTAATATATAAACAAAGTATTTACTCACCAAACGAATAACTTGGTGTTTACAATATCCTGACAGATTCCAAGAATTCCTTAACCTAATCACAGATTATATTCAAGTTACCTACTTCGACTTAATCTAGGTTTAAGACCAAATAAATTAAATTGAGGTCCTCGTTACTGTTATCACAAAATTGCTTGTAGTGTTGAGACATGTTTTTATTTTAAACATGTTTGGATGTGAAATAGTGTTAACTCGGGCCCTCCATGTGATATGAAAGGGGTTAGAGCACAATTTGACAAATTATCTGATAACCTTCACCTCATGGTCTCAAAAACTTACATTTATTTTAATAATATATCTAAAAATTGCTAAATATCCATTGCTTGAGATATTACATATTAAATAAAGATAAGACAAGCCTCTCCTAGCCCCCACTTAGACCCGCCCTGCCCTAGTTATACGGGGGGACGGGACCCTGAAGGCTGACAATAGTTTCTAGGCTATAACATGCGTATCCGGACTCGCATCCCGGCGTAACCACAGTTCAGCTCGGAGGGGCACGGTGGCATTGCATGCAGCCAACCGTCTGACAGGGTGCCAGGGCATGACCGGAATGGGTGCGCCTGTTTTTCCCCGGCCGCGGAGGCCGTAATCAGTAATAGGGACGTTAATCGAGGGATTGCCTACCTCTTGTGAGAACTGCACTAGTGACCGAAACTGTACCTACTTCTAGCCCCCGACCCGGTGTCGTATGACATTGCCAACCTAATATTTTCTTCGGTTTCCGCGACTGTCACACATTTAAATAAAACATTGGAGTCAACCTTTGACAACGGTATCTGTAAAGGTACTGAAACGTCAGGGAGGCTCAAATAATTAATATACGCGATATAATCCGTTTAAATTGTTTTATTTAATTGCCAACCTAACCTGAACCGGACCTGTATTAAAACGGTGCTGGCTTGCGTTGCTTTGGGCCATGGCTAAGGCCAAAAAATGTGACGTTATACCCGTACGTTTTAAGCGTTTTAAGGGCCTCAAACTATACCTACGAGTGTCTATGAATGCTGGTGTACCTAACCCTTTCACTGCCACCTGCTCGAGCTCGAGGTCTTTCGTCGTTGCCGCCTACCTACCAGCACCTACCAGCGACTAAGTACTTACGAAGTTTAGGAATAAATTAAACTTTGTTCTCAGTTTATGAATGAATTAAACTGTGTTATGAACGAACATAAAATCCTATGGCATTCTGTAGACAAACTTTTGTATTTAAACTTTTCCACAACACCGAGAACTTTTGTCTTACGCTAAACTTTATTCGCCAGTATGAACATGTCAAGGACTCGAAAGTCGAAATGCCTTAGAGTAAGGAATAGTTAACCTATTGACCGCCAAGCGGTCTAGCAATTTACCGTGCCACTGACGCCAGAGTAAAAAAAAAAGATGTGCCCCAAAATCAACAGGGATTGAAAAATACTTGTAGCGGTTAGAATTACAAAGTTTTTGATCATTGAAATTTGGACGGCTGTGGCCAACGTGGCGTCAGGGGCACGATTTTTTGTTGACGGCCACAGCCGACTGTGGCGGTCAAAAGGTTAGAGAGCGTGTTACTTAGTAGAAACCTACGACAATATTGCTATCTCTGTAAAGCACGTCAAGTTCCTGCAAGAAAAAACGAGATGACAGTATATTTGTCAGTTACGTCTTTTAACCCTTTGACCGCCAAAGACGGCAAATCACGTCATCGGGAATTCGTGCCACTGACGCCAACGACGTCTATTGACGTCAAAATTTCAGTGGTCAAAAACATGCTAATTCAAACCACTATCTGTGTTTCTTAATCTCTGTTGATTTTGGAGCACTTTTTTTTTTTTTAGTGGCACGGCGAATTGCTTTGCCGCTCGGCGCTCAAAGTGTGCTCATTGCGCAACTTTATTAGACAACAATTCGCTGAGGCTGGCCGTCGGTCTCCGTTTAGGCGCCAAAATTGTTGTCCCCCACCGGTGTCCCTGCGGCAGCGCAGTCGATTGTTTTGGACACCACGGCCTTTCCTGCAGGAAGAGCGCAGGCCGCTTTTCCCGCCACGCTTGTCTCAACGATGTAATCCGTCGGGCCCTTGCCAGCGTTAACGTGCCAGCTGTACTAGAACCACCTGGCCTCGCACGTGACGATGGCAAGAGACCCGACGGAATGACCCTCATTCCATGGCAAATGGGACGGCCTCTCATCTTTTTTTTTTTTTTTTTAATTTATTATGCTAAAAAAATTACAAAACTGGTACACTTTATATGTTTCGCCAAACTGCAATCTGGGACGCTACTTGCGTAGATACCCTGGCTCCGTCCCATTTGTCCAGTACGTCGCTGAGAGCTGGCGGGGCAGCGGTTTGCGCTGAGGCTGCAAAGCGCCGCAAATATGTAGGTCTCTCTAATAACTTCATATTTGCGGCGTTCGCAGTGGAGACACTCGGACCGTGGAGTCCGGACGCCCACAAACTTTACTCTTTAATAAAAAAAAAACTTTGCGAATGTTCTTCGGACCACAGAGCCGGCTCATTCCTCGGCCAAAGGATTAGCTTGGCTATTCAACGGGGGAATGTAGCCGGCATCATGGGTACCCTGCCGCAGGGCCATGATCTGGGGGACATCGGTTTTATTAGTTAATTTTATTTAGGTTAAGTTTTGTAGTGTTAATTTTTACTTGTGTTTCGTTTACTAATAAATATTACATTTTATATAATAAACATTGTTTTTATATTTATTGAACCGACCTAATTTATCCGTAAACAATTCCGGGTAGTGGGTATTATTTACGTCATCGTTCTCTGACTCTGATTTAGTGCAATACAGGATAGGGGCTAATTCCAAATTGAACACCGAAATAAAGTCTCTTCCAAGGATCGCTGGACCACCATTAGGAATAACATGGATATTCAAGACAACCGTCCGACCTTGATACGAAACAGTTAATTTCGCTATACCTATGGTTTGTATGGCACTCCCAGTATAACCGATTAACCGCTTATTGCTCGGGGATAGTGGCACCGCTTTAAAATAATATTCGTAAGTTTTTTTCGAAACCGCCGACACGGCCGAGCCGCTGTCTATCTCAAATTGTAACGGAATTCCATTAACAAGAACGGTTTCAGTCATCGGCGCACCCTTCACCGAACGAATATTAAAAAACTTACCATCATCGTCCTCGCTCACTAGTATTTCAGATTACACATTTTACGCAAGTGACCTTTCTTATTACACTTTTTACACTTATAATTTACGAAACGACACTTATCAGCTTTATGACTAGCTAAACCGCACACAGAACACTTATTCCCGCGATCCGCCGTAGTCCCGCCGATCTTGAACACATTCTCAGCGCCGAGCGCCGCCGCCGCCGTGGCGGCCGGCGCCGAGGTCGCGCTGGCTGCGGCGCGCGCGCATCGCACACTTTCCGCTGTGTCTATCGCCTTCGCCAGGGTGAGCTCGTCGACATTCTGCGCAAACAGCTTCTCGCGTTCTGGACCGGGGCGCATGCCCATGATGAATCTATCCAAAAGCGCCTCCTCGATGTTTTTGAACCGGCAATGCGCCGCAAGCCCGCGCAACCGCGCGGCCCACTGCGCAGAACTCTCTCCTACCTGCTGCGCCGCGGAATAAAAATGATAACGCTCCGCAAAAACGCAGCGCTTCGGTGTAAAATGTGCATCCAGTAACGTCACCACTTCGCTATAACTTTTCCCTTCAAGCGCACTAGGCAAAGCAAGATTACTTGCTAATTGATACGTGTTCTCACTAAATGCGCTTAGCAAGATGGCGCGACGTTTTATGCCCGCTTTGTCGTTTTCGTCACTTATAATATTATTTGCTATAAACCACTGATTGAGCCTATTTCTGTAGGTGCACCAGTCTTGTAGTTGATGGTTAAAGTTAGAAAATAAGCCGACCGAGTTGGAAGAAGCCATAGTTTGCAATAAATTCGCGTGAGATTAACGGGTCGTCGCCACTGATAGATATGGGAGCGGGCAAGCACACAAGTAATACGCCGGGTAGCTGTCAACGAACTAGTTTATTTCGGTGGGCGCAACCACCGCCTGTAACTTATATCTACCTATGCATAGGGGAGAAGTGGCATGAAAGAGCCAGTTTTCTTTACGGAGGAAAAAATACAACCTACAATGAAAAAAAATATAATTTGTTTTTTGTAATGTATTCTTTATTTATTTGAGTATGCAATTTGTGTTAATGTATAGCCGGCTTTATTTGTTTTCATTTCATAATGAATGGGCACCCTTCACTTAATTTGACACATTGTTTTATCTGTCTCTTTTTGTCGCCGCCCTTGTCAAGGTTCATGTCGCCGCTCGCCGCTCTGTTCCTATGTAAGAGATTATTTTATTTCAACAATATTATAGTGCTTTCCTGGACATTTGGACTTTTATTAATTCAATCCACAAATCGATCCGCCCTCTGATAACCCACAGGTTAAGGGCCCTGATGCGCTGATTGCTATTTTTTTTTGTGGATCGAAAGCAACGTGGCTACCTACCGGCTCAGGTTGACCGCGTGGCTATTGTGGCCAATAAGTGGATAATAGCTAAGATATTAATAAGTCCAGTGCACTACCAAAATGACTGAAGATGTTGTTCGATTATACTCTTTTGAAAAATTAGATGGAGTGTCAAACTTTTCTACATGGAAGTTTTATATGGAGATGGCATTGTCCTTGGAGGGTCTCAAGGACTGTATATTGGGCACTGAAGCCGATGATTTGAAGAAAAAGAAAGCCCTTGCGCGTATCTGTTTATCCGTAAAACCGTCTTGTTTGCAATATGTGAGAAATGCAAGTTCTGCAAAAGATGCGTGGCTTAACCTATGCAAAGTTTTTGAAGATAAGGGTTTTTATCGAAGAGTTTCTTTGTTGAGGCAGCTGCACCGGTCGCAATACACAGATTACCCGAATATGAGTGCTTACATTGAAGGTGTGACATTGTTAGTCCAACAATTGTCCGACATTGGTAAAACAATTGAAGATGCTGAAGTAGCTGAGCTTTTATTAAGTGGACTCCCACAGGAGTACGACGTTGTTGTCTCGAGTCTTGAATCTGCAAATGTGAGTCTCACACTGACCAGCGAGCTAGTGAGAACCAGACTTCTTCAAGAAGAACATCGTCGGGTCTCGGTAGACAACTCACCGTCTGATACTGCGTTGGCTGTTCATCGTTCTTCTAAATTGATTAAATGCCATTACTGTCATAAAAGTGGACACATTAAATCGAAGTGTTTCAAATTGAGAAATGATAAAAAGAAAACAAGAAACCAGGAAGAACAGGTGTTTGTGGCGCTCTTGTGTAATAGTTTTATCGGTGATAATTGGCTTTTAGATTCTGGCGCTAGCTCTCATATGTGTAATAATAAGAAATATTTTAAAAATTTTACAGACCTGTCTGAGAATGTTGTTGTAGCTAATGGTGAAACTCTAGCTTGTGTTGGCAGAGGTGATGTTTGTTTTAAAACAAAGTACGGTGTTATCACAATTACAGATGTTATGTTGGTACCCGGTCTCTCAACAAATTTAGTGAGCATTAGTAAATTATGTGAGAAGGCCTTATCTGTAAACTTTACTAATGAAAAATGCCTTGTACTTGACAGAAACACAGTCACTCTCAGTGCTACCAGAGTTAATGGGGTATATCATTTAGACATTTTAGGGTTAGGCGATTCTTATGATCCGCAGGTGGTGAACAATTCAACTGAGGTGGTGTCCATGGAGATGTGGCACAAAAGGTTGGGCCACTTGGGTTACAGAGGTATGTGCACTCTAAAGAATATGGCTTCTGGTTATCTGTTCCAGCCTCAGCGTGATTACCAAGGGAATTGTGTGTCATGCGTTGAGGGGAAGCAGAACGTGTGTGCATTTCCCAAAGGGGAGGCAACTAGAGCCAGCCAACTTCTTGAGCTAGTACATTCGGACGTGTGCGGTCCGTTGCCTGTAACGAGTTTGGGCGGAGCAAGATTTCTGCTTACGTTTACCGATGACTTCTCGAGGAAGACGTTTGGATACTTCATGAAAAACAAGTCTGAGGTAATGTCTAAATTTCTTTTATTTAAAGCTATAGTAGAAAAACAGACAGGTTGTGTTATTAAGAAACTCAGGACAGACAATGGTGGTGAATATACTAGTCATGCATTCAGGGATTATTTACAAAAATCAGGGATTCTTCATCAGACAACGGTCCCGTACAGCCCACAGCAAAACGGGGTAAGTGAACGCCTTAACCGTACGATTTTCGAAAAAGCTCGAAGCATGCTGCAGGAGGCCGGTCTAGATAAAAAGTACTGGGGTGAGGCGGTATCTACAGCTATCTATTTGAAAAATAGATCGCCTACAACCAGTGTACCTGGTAAGACTCCTGAGGAAGTGTGGTCAGGCAAAAAGGTTGACCTAAGTCACTTGCGTGTCTTCGGCTGCAAGGCTTTGTCACTTATAGATAGTAGCAAACGTAGTAAACTAGATGCAAAGTCAAAGCATTGCATTTTCGTAGGTTATTCAGAGCTTTCTAAGGGTTATAGATTGCTGGATCCCGTGAACCCTATGAATGTTATTATTTCTAGAAATGTTATATTTTTTGAGAATGAATTTTATGATATGACCAAACTGAATAATAAAAATATAACAAATGTCCCTACTTGTGGTGTCCATTATGACTTGTTTAAAGAACAGTCGAATAATGATAATGTTTTATGTAATAATGACAATTTGAATAATAATGGTAATGTTAATACTATTTCGAACAATGACATTGTCAATGAGTCCCACATAAATTTTGATAATACAAACAATGATAATGCTTTATGTAATAATGACATTGTAAATGAGTTCCACATAGATTCTGATAACACAAACAATGATAGTTTATTGAGTGAAACTAATGAAAATAATAATGTGATTCCAGATAACGAGTCGTGGAACAGTGCTGCTGATAACAGTGACAGCGAGTACTGTGACTCTTCGCAGCATTCATCATCACCATCTTCGAACGCACGGATCGTTCGAGGGGAAGTGGATGCAGTGCTCGAGCCGGAGCCTGCTCCTAGCAGTGAGCGTCGCGAACGTCCCGTACGTAGCACCCGCTGTAACAAGCCTATGAGGTATGATGATTACGATTTATATGACTCTTCAATGTTTGTAACCTCTCAATGTCATGAACCTCAAACGTATGAGGAAGCCATATCTAATCCTCAGAGGAAAGAATGGCTTGCCGCTATGCAATCAGAATATAATTCTTTATTGTCTAATAAAGTGTGGACTCTCGTAGACAGACCCCTGAATCAAAACGTAGTTAAATGTAAATGGGTCTATAAAATAAAAAATGATACTCCAGGTAACAATATTAAATATAAAGCACGATTAGTGGCTCGCGGTTTCTCTCAAGAACCAGGTGTAGATTTTGATAGAACTTATTCCCCTGTGGTTCGTCATTCAACTATGCGTTTGTTATTTTGTATTGCGAATGAACTTGACATGGAAATCGAACATGTAGATATAACAACGGCATTCTTGCATGGAGAACTAACAGAAAAGATTTATATGGAACAACCCTTAGGATTTACTACTGATAAAAATAAGGTGTGTTTTCTTAATAAAAGTATTTATGGCCTAAAACAGGCTAGTCGAGTTTGGAACTGTAAAGTACATAATGTGTTAATTAAAAATTGTTACATGCAAAGTAAATGTGAGCCTTGTATTTATATTAAAGGAACAGGCAAAAGTTTAACACTGATAGCACTTTATGTAGACGATTTTTACATATTTTGGAATGATAAAAATGAAAAAGAAATGTTATGTAAATTACTGCATTCTGAATTTAATGCTAAACAGCTTGGGGAACTTACCAATTGTTTGGGTATCAAAGTGTCAAGAGACAGGCAACGTGGAATGTTAACTTTATGTCAATCTGATTATATAAGAAAATTACTCTCTAAATTTAACATGTCGAATTGTAAGAGTGTCTCTACTCCAATGGCTGTAAATTGCAAACTTGAAAAACCTACTAGTAATGATTCAGATCGCTTATCAGAGGAGGTTTACCCGTATAAAGAATTAATTGGATGCTTAATGTATTTATCGGTCTGTACCAGACCGGACATATCCTTTGCCCTATCACAACTTAGTCAATTTAGTACTTGTTTCACAAAGGATCATTGGATAGCAGCTAAAAGAATATTGCGTTATTTAATGGGGACAATTGATTAGTGTCTCGTGTTTGTTAAAAGTGGTAATTTCAACATATCAGTCTTCGCAGATGCAGACTATGCCAATGATTCTGACAGAAAATCATATAGTGGTTATATAATTAAGATAGGTGACTCTACTGTTAACTGGGAGGCTCGCAAACAGCGTTGTGTTTGTTTAAGTTCGACTGAGGCAGAATATTTAGCTCTTGGTAATGCGTGTCAGGAATTCAGTTTTACTAGGAATTTCATGAATGAAATTTTTTGTAAAAATATGAATTGTACACTTTACAGTGATAATCAAAGTGCGTTGAGGCTCCTAGATATACAAGAATATTGTCATAAGAAAACAAAACACATAGATGTTAAATACCACTTTGTGAAAGATGTCATTAAGAACTGTAATATTGTAACTAAATATTTACCAACGGATAAAATGTTAGCTGATATTTTTACTAAGCCTCTATCTGGTCCGAAACATTCTCAGTTTGTTTATAAAATGGGTTTAAAACTTTTTAAAGCATAATTTGGTCATTTTGTGATATTTGAGGAATGTATAATTTATAGCATGTTTCAGGAATGTAGAGCCTTGATAACTATGTAATGTAAGCATGAGTTATGTAATCTTGAATGTCATGATGCTGTATAATGCAAGTTTGTAATGTTAATTTTGTTTTCATGTTGGTTTTATGGAATGTAGAGTTCGAATGTTATTTAGGTACTTGCTTGTGAAGTGTGAGGGGAAGTGTTAATGTATAGCCGGCTTTATTTGTTTTCATTTCATAATGAATGGGCACCCTTCACTTAATTTGACACATTGTTTTATCTGTCTCTTTTTGTCGCCGCCCTTGTCAAGGTTCATGTCGCCGCTCGCCGCTCTGTTCCTATGTAAGAGATTATTTTATTTCAACAATATTATAGTGCTTTCCTGGACATTTGGACTTTTATTAATTCAATCCACAAATCGATCCGCCCTCTGATAACCCACAATTTGATACAAATAAATCTTAAACAACATACATATATCAATGAAATATGCATTTCAAAAAAAAGTGTCATCTGGCTCTTTCATCACTATTCGGTATTGAAAGAGCCGCTACAAGTTTTGAAAAAGCCGGTTCGTATTACAACGCGTAATTATGAAAATTATCAAAAACAACAATAAAGGCGACATAAAAAAAACTCAAATACATTTGTAACAGACTTTTTAAGTAATTAGTAGGTACTAACATTTTTCAGGATTTTTTATTTATCAGTCATTTTGAGTACCTAATCCTTACAAACGCTTTGATTTTAACATATTAATTAGTCACATATACCTTTACCTGCTATTATATAACCTAACATACAAGCGGTTTTTTTTTTATTAATAACAGTCTTTAAAATAAAAATAATAAAAAATAATATCTTCTATCAAAATTTAAAAGCAACATCAATAAATCCTCAAAATCTTAAAAATAATATTGCTAACTTTGAGCTTTTGGGTCTTTTTCTTTTTTTTGGACCAGCGTTCTCCATAATGCAATATCTAAAGCAAATAGTCAAATAATATATAAAAAATGCGTTTATAGTATTACGTTATTTTATTATGAAAAAGCCGGCTCTTTCAATGCCCATTCATCCGGCTCTTTCACGACTTGTTCCAAAAACAAATATAAAGTTCAAAATAACGACAATATCAAAGCGTTTGCGGCTAAGTTTTTATGAAGCTGCAAGGCCATATATATGTACAAACTGAATCTATAATCCATTTGCCTATAAATGTTAACTATAAAATACCAAAAAACAAATAAAATGAAGCAAAAAGCTTACTTTTGAGTTCCCAAAACCTTGACTCGATGTACCGGCGTCAGTAGGTTTCGGTGAACTGTCAAATGTTTGTGGGTGACAGAAAATCAGTGTTGCCACCTAAAAATAATATTGCCAACCAAATCTGTACTCAAACTACCGAAATAATACAAGTGGCTCTTTCAAAACCTGGCTCTTTCATGCCACTTCTCCCCTACATACACGACATGTAGAAAAAAAAACTAGTATTTATAAAACCTAACCTAGGCTAGGGTGCCGCCGGCTGCGGGTCAGGTCAGGGCCAAGCTACCTACCGGTGCTTAGGTCTGCAGAGAGGGACCTCCTAACGATGCGCGCCGCGTCCAAGAGTACTGCCTTCTGAATTTCACCCTTGATCCAGCCATCTAGCGAGTCTCCTAGCTAGGGTGTTTCTCGAGGCTCTTTGCTATAACCGTTTGCCAAATCTATTATCGGTACAATGATCGTAGAGTCAACTTATTCCCTCATGGCGGCATAGATGGCGGTCACATCGTGAGCCAAGTGCGGTGGCGGGAGCTGTTATAATAAATGATATCTACACCCGACGTTTGCGAAACCTCATTTATTTCTGAATAAACTTACCTACTACACTTTTACTTAAGGGCTACGGGGGATACCACTAGATCTTATACAATATACCTTTTTATTTCAAAAATAAAATAATTAACATTTATTTTCATTATTTCACTACAGTGTACTACTATATACTTATATATAATTGATATAAAAAAAAAGTTTATCCCTTAATTAATCTGTATATTATATTATTGTTACATTTTAATTTTCAACATCAATTACTTCAAATGGTCCTAGATATAATTAACCTAAATTACTTCTATCCTCGTTTTTCAATAACACTAAGTATATTTTACATAGAAAACTATCGTGAGTCTCAGACATATTAAAATACTTAAAGTCGAATAACGCTCGACATGTTTCGAATCGGTACGCGATTCATCATCAGGAGAGACGATCAGTCGCGGCGGCGGCCAACCGAACACTGCACCACTGCAGGAACGCGCCCTGTCCGCGCGGCTGCTCGACGCGGGTGTGACCGGCGGAGGCAAAAATCGTCTCTCCTGATGATGAATCGAAACATGTCGAGCGTTATTCGACTTCTACGACGTGAGTAAAACCGTTTAAGTATTTTCATATTTTAATAACACTAAGTCTCCTTTCTTATATTCTATAGTAATATTATACCTATTTTTACATTGTAATGAAAAAAAAAATGAAAATGAAAATGTTTATTGGTTTACATAAATTTACATACTTATTACAGGTTTGGGATCTCCTATTAAGTATTTGTAAATACTTGTGTCAGGAGGTCCCGCTCTTCCATATTTATACATGTGTACAACCAAATCACATTTATTTACTTACTAGGTAGGTCTAATAACACTACACAAGTCAAGATACTTTCTGAGTTGGTCATTCTCGGCCTTCACGAGGTTCTCGTCATGCGGGACGGTGATGTCGACTAACACTGCCTGGTGCTTGGATCGGTCTACCAAAACGATATCAGGCTTATTGGCTGCAATAGTCCTATCCGTGATGATAGATCGACCCCAATAGAGCGTGGCACGACCATTCTCGAGAACTGGCATCGGTGCGTACTTATACTACGGCACCTCAGACCCCACAAGACTCTATCGAAGAGCAAGTTGCTGTTGAATAATTTTGGCAACATTGTTATTATTACTATTTGAAAATTTTCTCGCCAGTGTGTCCTAAGGTGAGCTTTTAAAGTACCGCTTTATGTAAACGAGGAGCTACAATGATTGAACTTATATGGCTTCTCGCCTGTGTGTGTTCTAAGGTGAGTTCGTAAACTACCGCTTTGTGTAAACGTGGAGCTACAATGATAGCACTTATATGGCTTCTCGCCTGTGTGCGTTCTAAGGTGAGTTCGTAAACTACCGCGATGTGTAAACGTGGAGCTACAATGATTGCACTTATGTATATGGCTTCTCGCCAGTGTGTATTCTAAGGTGAGCTTTTAAACTACCGCTATGTGTAAACGTGGAGCTACAATGATAGCACTTATATGGCTTCTCGCCAGTGTGTATTCTAAGGTGAGCTCGTAAACTACTGCTTTGTGTAAACGTGGAGCTACAATGATTGCACTTATATGGCTTCTCGCCAGTGTGCGTTCTAAGGTGGGTTCGTAAACTACCGCGATGTGTAAACGTGGAGCTACAATGATTGCACTTATGTATATGGCTTCTCGCCAGTGTGTATTCTAAGGTGGGTTTTTGAACTACCGGTATGTGTAAACGTGGAGCTACACTGATAGCACTTATATGGCTTCTCGCCAGTGTGTATTCTAAGGTGAGCTCGTAAACTACTGCTTTGTGTAAACGTGGAGCTACAATGATTGCACTTATATGGCTTCTCGCCAGTGTGCGTTCTAAGGTGAGTTCGTAAACTACCGCGATGTGTAAACGTGGAGCTACAATGATTGCACTTATGTATATGGCTTCTCGCCAGTGTGTATTCTAAGGTGAGCTTTTAAACTACCGCTATGTGTAAACGTGGAGCTACAATGATAGCACTTATATGGCTTCTCGCCAGTGTGTATTCTAAGGTGAGCTCGTAAACTACTGCTTTGTGTAAACGTGGAGCTACAATGATTGCACTTATATGGCTTCTCGCCAGTGTGCGTTCTAAGGTGAGTTCGTAAACTACCACGATGTGTAAACGTGGTGCTACAATGATCGCACTTGTATGGCTTCTCGCCTGTGTGCGTTCTAAGATGAGATCGTAAATTAGATTTATCTGTAAACATAGAGGTACAATGTTCACATTTGAATCGCTTCTCGCCAGTGTGTGTCCTAAGGTGAACTTCTAAACTACGGCTTTGTCTAAACGTGGAGCTACAACGATAGCACTTATATGGCTTCTCGCCTGTGTGCGTTCTAAGATGAGATCGTAAATTAAACTTTTTTGTAAACATAGAGGTACAATGTTCACATTTGAATGGCTTCTCGCCAGTGTGTGTCCTAAGGTGAACTTGTAAATTAGACTTATTTGTAAACAAAGAGGTACAATGATAGCATTTATATGGCTTCTTGCCAGTGTGTGTTCTAAGGTGAACTTGTAAAGTAGACTTATATGTAAACATAGAGGTGCAATGATCACACTTAAATGGCTTCTCGCCAGTATGAAAATACTGACTACGTTTGAAAGGTTTTTCGCCAGTATGAGTTATAAGGTGCAATAATAAAGAAGATTTATACATAAACGTGGAGCCACAATGATTGCACTTATATGGCTTCTCGCCAGTGTGAGTTCTTAGGTGAACGTGTAAACTACCGCTTTGTGCAAATGTGGAGCTACAATGACTGCACTTATATGGCTTCTCGCCAGTGTGTGTTCTAAGATGATATCGTAAAGTAGACTTATCTGAAAACATAGAGGTACAATGATCACATTTGAATGGTTTCTCGCCATTGTGTATCCTAAGGTGAGCTTTTAAACTACCACTACGTGGAAACGTGGAGCTACACTGAAAACATTTGAAAGGTTTCTCGCCAGTGTGTGTTCTGAGGTGAACTTGTAAAGCAGACTTTTTTGAAAACATTGAGTTACAATTATTACATTCATATGGCTTCTCGCCAGTGTGTGTTCTAATGTGAATTTGTAAACTGCCGCTTTGTGAAAACGTGGAGGTACACTGCCTACATTTGAAAGGTTTCTCGCCAGTGTGTGTTCTGATGTGACGAAGTAGACCAGACTTATATGTAAACATGGCGCTACAATAACTACATTGGTGAGGTCTCTTGTCCGAGTTCGTCTTCATTTTCCTTTTCCGTATTTCTTTTCCTTTTTGGAGTGAAGTTTTGGATTTATTTGTTTTTGCTTGGCCTTCTTCATTCACCAATCGAGCTCGAGCTGAAATACAAGTGGGTTTGTTTTATTTTACGTGTTTTTTATAAATATCATGAAAGGGAAGTTGTGTGAGCCATGATTTGAAATGGTAAATTACTTATTGTCTCCAGACAAATATGGGTACCCATAACATATTATGAAGTGACGATTAGGTGGCCATTTGTAAGCAGTGTTGGGCATTCTAGAATAAAATCGTAATTTGAATAAGAATTCGTAAGAATAAAATCATGTTGATTAAAATCCCGTCAAAATTATTCAAATAATATTGTCAGGAATAATTCGTTACTGAGAAAATTGAATGAATTAAACTTATTCTTCATCAAGTAATTTTAATCATGATTTTTTATTTCAAATAATACTCCACGAATACGAATGTAAGGGTTGGGGTACCTGGATTGTTAATATGACTTATTAGGTATAGGTAGAGATAATAGTCTTTTGTCCAATTTATACCTTTTTTCTGAATTAAAATCTAACAAGTTGACTGTCACACAGTTTCGGTACTTGTATTGTTTTTAAATTGATAATCATACAAATACATGATAATTATTTGGAACAATTCAGCTGAATTTTATCTTTGAGTCATGTCATTTGGTGACGATGGTCTGATACTGGAGTCAGGAGTACTTATTGTGGAATTAGTAGAAATCTACATTGGCTACTGTATGGTGAAATACATGGTCTATCTTAAGATGACTCAAAGTTTTATTTTGTTTCCGATTTATCTTCGGTACTTTCAGTGTCAGAGTCGCTTCCAACATTTATCAAATAAAAAACATGGTGTTTAAAAAAAAAAGTGGTATTTATTTTGCTAATATTATTAGATGGAAAGATTGTAGCGTTATTTTAATTGACAAATATAATAACTTTACTTAATAAAACAATCATATTTTTGCGTAAAGGTAGTATTTTAAAAATATATATAACAAAACAACAACTACATTAAAATATTTTAACTAAACTAAGTACACAAAATAATATAATAAGGAATAAATAAACATTAAAAAACAGAATAAAATATGCAAATATTAGTTTTCCGATACGATGATTACGCTATCGATATATCGTTATCGACCCGCGCCACGCACATCGATACATGTACCACAATGTATACGCACAGCGTATATGCGCGAGCGACTGGTTTTCTATGCAAATCCCCGCTCCATCATTCTCGATACAAGTTTGACACAGTGTTTTTTTTTTTTCATGGTAGTTTGCATGCGGGTCCGACGGACCCTTTGCACTGCTGGTGCCAGACGTGCTACTCCGCTTGGAGAAGCACCGGAATTTGCCTAACCTAACTTATCTAAACTAAAACTAAACTAATCTACTAGATCTCTAGAGAGATCTCTGGCTTAAAGGTGGTTAATACTAACGGAGAGAAACCATGGAAAATTACTAGAAACTTTGTTTAATTGTGTGTAGTTCTAGTTCGCTCCCAGTAGGGGCGCCTACTGAAATATACTGCCCTGGTTGCTAATACCGAGGGGTGCTTATTATGACTGACAACAGGGTTGATGCTACGTTTGACATTGCTCCGCCATCTACTAAGCTTAGGATGGTGCTTGGAACACAGAGTGCATGTCGCTGTCTCCCACAGGAGAAACCAAAAATGAAATCGATTTTGTCCTAACCTCAAATCAAAATATAGTAAAAAATATACATGTTATAAATTCGATGAGATATAGTTCAGACGGGTGCCCTTCGCTTGGTCTAAAATTTAATGTTCTAAAATTGTTTAACCTAACCCATTAAGTTCGGTTCTAACCTAACCTACTTTACTGGCAGCAGTTCGGTTCTGTTGTGGTCACAGTTCTAACCTAACCTAACCCATTAGGTTCGGTTCTAACCTAACCTACTTTATTGGCAGCAGTTCGGTTCTGTTGTGGTCGCAGTTCTAACCTAACCTAACCCATTAAGTTCGGTTCTAACCTAACCTACTTTACTGGCAGCAGTTCGGCTCTGTTGTGGTCACAGTTCTAACCTAACCTAACCCATTAAGTTCGGTTTTAACCTAACCTACTTTACTGGCAGCAGTTCGGTGCTGTTGTGGTCATAGTTCTAACCTAACCTAACCGATTTTACTGGTATCAGTTTAGTTATTAATCGCCTAATCTAACCTTTTTTTTTATGTCATAGGGGGCAAACGAGCAAACGTATCGCCTGATGGAAAGCGATTACCGTCGCCCATAAACACCTGCAACACCAGAGGAGTCACAAGTGCTTGCCTACCCGGAGGACGAAGATAGAATGCCTCTATGCTAGTAATTTCACCGGCTATCTTACCCCCACACCGGAACGCAACAATGCGAACATTGCTGTTTGGCGGTGGGTTAGCAGGCAAGACGGTAGTAACAATCCGGACGGACCCTGCACGAGGCCCTACTACTCCGGTTGCTTATGTAATTGTTATGCATTTATATTTTTTTAGCCAAAAATTGTTTAGTCTAACATTTGTATGGAATAACATTGTTTGGTCGAATGTATTTTAGGCATAAAATTGGTATTCCGAATATTGGTGTCACTAATAAGGTTCACTAATATGTTGCATAAAATTGATACCTACTCATAAATTCATTTTGTAACAACCTACGACAAAAACATAATTTCTCCGAATTTTATTTTGTATATACATATTTTTTCTCATATTGTGATTTCACATAATTTTTTATATTAGAACATTCATATGGCAGAATATGAATAAGCATTATATTTACATGTCCGAATAGTTATTTCGAAGAAATGTATATCTCATAATATTCATAGTTCGATTCTGTTATGGTCGCAGTTCTAACCTAACCTAACCCATTAAGTTCGGTTCTAACCTAACCTACTTTACTGGCAGCAGTTCGGTTCTGTTGTGGTCACAGTTCTAACCTAACCTAACCCATTAAGTTCCGTTTTAACCTAACCTACTCTACTGGCAGCAGTTCGGTTCTGTTGTGGTCGCAGTTCTAACCTAACCGGGTGTCCTTCGCTTGGTCTAAAATTTTATGTTCTATAATTGTTTGGCCGAAAATGTTTGGTATAATATTTAATGGTACTTATTCTTTAGCATAAAGATTTTTTTGCATACATATTTTTTGTCCTAAAACATGTTTGACCAAAAATTGTTTAGTATATTTTTTTAATGACTAAAAGGCTAAAAGTATAATATCGTTAGGTATAATTATTCTTTAGCCTAACATAAAACCTCCTAAAAACGGGTTCCCTTTATCTTGCATAATATCGATTCTCCGAAATACATTTCGCATAGCAGCTATCACCGAAACATTTTTAGCCGAATGATTCTTTAGCATAATCATATATGTATCATAATTGTCAGTTAGCATACTATTAATTTAGCATAATTTTAAATGGCAGAACACATAAAAAAAAAAAAAAAAAAACAATTTCGGCCAAACAATTTTCGACGTAAAAAACAATCGACCAAAGATTATTAGGCCAAAAAATAAGTGCCGAAAAAAATATCGGCCAAAAAATTTTAGACAAACAGATACAGACCCAGTCCAGACGGGAACACCCAAATATTCCGAAATATTTTATTCCGAATTTATTAATTCCGATTTTTAAAACTCCGAATTTCATAATTCCTACGAAATAAAATTCCGATTACTAAAAAACACGACATTTATTTAAACGAATTTCAAAATTCCGATTGTAGGTATATTATTCCGATTTTTATAACTCCGAATAATGTAAAGCCCGAAGTGTCATTGGCCTGAAAAACAAAATTCCGATTATTAGTTTTCCGAAACGTCATTCCTTTTTCGGAAATTTTATATTCGGGATAATGACATTCGTATTTTCAATAATAGATGATCAAACGAACTTCTCAAGCGAAGTTCGATCATTATTATATGAGTCGTTTCATTCGAAGATATAATATATATAACAAGGTAGTCCTTTAAACCTACAGGCGACATTGCACGATTTTAAGAGACAATCAATTGACTATTAACTAAACAGATTTCATTCATTCATTCACTCCGTTCCTCCCGGCAGGCCCCACCTCCATATTGCCTCATTCTTTTCAGAGAAAAAGCAAAACTTTAAAATATAGGGGAGTACACTAGGGTGGGAGGGTTATTATATCTTCGAATGAAACGACTCATATAATAATGATCGAACTTCGCTTGAGAAGTTCGTTTGATCATCTATTATATTTCGTCGTTTCATTCTTCAGATATAATTAGAGTTGCAAAGTGACGGACACTTTCAGAATGTCCGTGCGACATTTGTCAATTTGTCCGTCACAATCGACATTTACCTGACAAAAATGGACATCTAAAGACACAAACGACATTTATAAATTGTAGTTAGCCGGACATTATAAATTAAATTATCCTAATAAATTACCGATAAATACTAAACAAAATAAAGAAAAATACATTCAGTATTCATGAAGCTACTCGTCTATGGATTCAAATTGTATGGATTCTTCATTAAACTCTAAAGAATCAAAGTATTTGTCACCAGAGCGGTTCGAGTCTGATCTAGACATGTGCGCCGACGGGTTTTATACCACGCTGCCGGCGCCAATAAAATTATCGGCGTAACCCATAATTCAATGCTTATTTTTATCAGTATCTCAAATATTTGGCTAGGCTTGTGCTAGGGCTTAACAGTTACATAAGTTAGTTGAAATATTGATATTTGGGACATGCAGTTGCAACTTCATGCATTGAACACCTGTGCTAGATCAGCACCACAGGTGCTAGCATTAAAAAAACTATATCATCAATATATTTTATTATTTATTTTATTTATGTTTACAGTAATACATATCCATTACTGTAAACATAAATAAAATAAATAAATAAATAAATATCGGACAACCTCACACAAATCGATCTAGTCCCAAATTAAGCTCAAGAAGGCTTGTGTTATGGGTACTAGACGACGAT
The DNA here is from genome assembly GCA_932273695.1 of Apotomis betuletana. Taxonomy (NCBI): domain Eukaryota; kingdom Metazoa; phylum Arthropoda; class Insecta; order Lepidoptera; family Tortricidae; genus Apotomis; species Apotomis betuletana. The sequence goes on from OW026322.1 coordinate 14,069,001, forward strand.
ATACGTACTTATATAGATAAATAAATACTTAAATACATAGAACAACCATGACCAATTTAAGAAAGTGAAGGACTTAGCACTGTGGACCGTATATGAATGTGAACGCGTTACAAAAGTAATAAAATGGGAATGTTGACGAATCAGGAGACTGAATCATTATTGTAATGAAAACATGTTAAATTAAAAGGTGACGAAACGACAACAAAAGCAAACTTTTTAAAAGTAAGCGCACATTTGTCTTTGTAGGGTCAAATCGGACTAACTTAAGTTGACCCCATTCTGAAAATTCTTTTGTGAAAGTCTCAACTTCAGACACAAGTTTGTTTCGGATCTCAATGACGAGAGATATCACCACAATCAGTGTAGGTGGCATCAGTCATACTATCATCTGCATAACTGTGAATGGTGCAGATTTGCAGCTTATCATTAATATGCAGAAAGAATAGCGTCGGCGTTCAATGTTCATGTATCACACAGCCTTGAGACTAGCATTCACAGACATGGAGTCTGAACATGCAACGTAAACTAAAACCTTTATGCTTCTGTCTGCTAGAAAGATACTGACTGATTCATATTATTTCTCGGAAAGCCGATAGGATGGATTCTTCGAAAGAAGTGCTTTCTACCAAACCTGATAGAATGCGTATATGTTGCTTTATCCAAAGTAACGGTCAACCCTTTGCCTCGATCGCTTGTACACAACGATATATCAGGTAAACGTGAAGATCTCCAGCCGAGTCGTCCCTATGCCTATTCTTTCTGCTTCTATTATTTCTCTTTCAAATCTTCTCAAAAAAACCTGTCATTCCCATCCTCATGGAAGGTTGCGTGTGTCCATCTCGTTACGAAGAATGGATGATCACATCATCTAACTTAGTTGGCTGATCGAGATGATCGCACGTGTGGCGAACAGGCACTAATGTTTCTAGTTCTAGTATTAATTTGTACCTGGTCTGGTGTGATCTCGGTTACTTCATAGAACTGACTCCGCTTGGATCGCACATCTGATACAGGATCCTTTAGATTTACCACTTGTGTCTATGTTTATGCGGAATACTACCAACAACTTCATAGATTTTCAAAAAGTGCAGTAAATGTATTCAATACAATACAGCTATACATTTTAGCCCAAAATACTTTTGAAAACTGTCTACATATTCTTAATCAATTAAATATCGATTCTTTATGAAATCAAAAGGCACAAAAACAAATCTCCGAAATACCTATTATATTACTAGTCTAGTCGTAGAATTTCTTCAATTCACGCCATGAAGATTTACGCCGACCGAATCCGGGGGTGACGACGTGGCGGCACGGCGCACAGCTCTACTTTTGTTACCTTCAAAACGTCAAAAACAATCTTGTTTCTGTATCCTAGGTACGTCAATCGGCATAAACGGAACTCTTATAGGAACACCATTTCAGTTTGTATGTCCATCTGTCAATACCTTTTTCTCAGGAATCCGTGAAGGCATCAAGCTCTAATTAGTAATTGATATCAAATCAGGCCTGCTGGCCTACCCCTTGGAGCCGTGAAAAAATCAAACTTCGAAGTAAGTAAACGCAATCAAAAAAATACGTGCGTTTATGTTGCTTTGTTGACGTTGGCGAGGGAATCGAAAATGTAAATGTATAATGTTTGTGAGTACAAACTTACTTGCAGTCGGTAAACTAACCCCGACTTATGTCGATATATGGAGACAACTGTTTTCCAGCGACAAAATTATCGTTTAAAATATTTTCGATAAAGCGAGTCCGACTCGCACTTGACCGATTTTTTTCTAAGTTGTTAAGCAGCTGTGATGTCACAAACAAAGAATCAATGATCATCAATTCATCATCATTGATTATTTGTATAAAAATGTAAAAACATTTTCAAAAAAATATATGTCCATTATTACTGTACGTAAATGTCGAAAATGTCCAGACATTTACCGAAAAGTTATGAGATATAGATATCTTAAAAAGCCCAGTCAGGTATTTAAGTAGAAATCGATGATCATTTGACTAAAACTGGAAAAAATATTTCATAAAATAAATGTCAATTGTGTCAATATTTGTCGAAAATGTCCGGACATTTATCGAATATGTCGGGCATTTATTGAAAATGACGGACACTTTGCAACACTAGATATAATATATAACAAGGTAGATGTTCAGAGTTTTATTTTTATTTTATAATTTGCTTTTTGTAGATTAAAACATGATAAGAGAATATAGTTAAATATTTCTCTGACACAGAATAATTAAAGTAACATGACATGTTTATTTTATTTTAGAATTATTATAAATATAAATATTCGACGAATATTCGTCATCCGAAATTGGTCTATCACAAAAGCGAGCAAACCTCTGAGACGTAGCGGTATAGCCCACTGCGCGCCAGATGGTGATAGCGCTGACTTCAGCGCGGTTCACGACAGATGTTCGTATCTGCGCGCACTAAATGTTACCGGGGTGCGTGTTTTGCCGGAGTGCCAATTTACTACAAAACCTCTTTAATCCATCTATTGATGGTTTGTGAGGTAGCAGCTTTAGTCAACAATTATAACCTTTGAGAGTCGTAGCTCTACAAATAGCACCGTACTCTATAAAAGAAGAGCAGGAAGAGGACCGAATGTTCTTGACATGCACCTAATGTTTTAATAACATCTGTATACAATAATCATCACTATTTTTGAAGAAACAATAACAACTTCAAATGCGATTAGCTAAAAAGTGTATTCTGTGTGCCTAAAAATATGTTTATACCTAGATTTTAAGTATAAAGTCACTTCTTTGTGGCATTCTTTCAAAAATATATTTTATTGGGGTACCAATGACAGATATAATTTCGGCCGATTTGCGGTTCCCATATATCTGCTCAGTATAGTTAGGGACATTTGGTATCTGCTTGTTTGCTGCTTTTCGCAGGCGTTTCACGCCAGTGTCCTATATTCTCAGTAACACTAATAAGGCAGAACGGTAACTATTAAGTGTATCGTACGTACGACACTGGTAACTTACTCGGATAAGAATGATAAAACTGTGGTTTTAAAAAACATCCGAGGTGTCATGATTACTTCTGGCTCAAAATTGCCAATATTTTACGTCATATTACTGGCACACCTCGGACAATGACGATCAAATGTATGAAAGAAACGCGTTGCTACGCACACAGTCTAAGCTCATGTAGGTGAACGCGTACCATGCTTGTGTGAGTGAGATAAGACATGCTAGGGTTGCTGCCATTTTGAACGCACGAGTCGGGAACACAATGTGCAGCAATATGAGATCATGAGATGACCTTGTAATATCGGCGTCGAATTAATTTTGTGTGCTTATAATTAAACTAATGTTAAACTACGATTTCTTATTCCGCCCGCGTTCAAATTCGATAACCTCAATGACTAAAAACTCATTGCGCGAATTAGGAAAAATAAAAAATAAGAATCATATTACGCTGTAAGGTGGGTATCTAAGCTCGATTTATACAATAGTTTTCTATTTTGAATCAGTATAAACGAAGTAACTAAATTTTTGTAAGGAAATTCAGGCCACCAAAATATTACGTAAGTTGAAAACATGATTTTTTGTTCATATATATATTGTGTTGTTTTCAGTGTGATCTGATAGGTTTAGGTCGACAACGGATAGGGCAAAAAAAATACTAAACATAAGTACCTATTGTAAGTTGGTTTTCTACTAAAACATAAAACACTTTGAAAATAACTGGATATGTATGTACTTGCCTTGATTCATCCAATAGGAATCTGTAGAACTTTCTTTTATTTTTGTTGTTTATAGAACTTAAACAACCGTATACACAGCACAACACACGCCCATTACAAAAGTATTTGTTTAATATTTGAATATTATACGTGGCCTCCGCTCTGCGCACCGCGTCGCGTCCCTGCCAGCCGGTAACTGCGAGGTAACCGAGCGCGGGTGGGCGGCACTTTCGGGGGGAGGCAGGGAGTGTCCATACTGTACGTTAGTACTCTTTATTATACTGTGTTACTGGACTATAAGTACCGTCGGGAAACGATCCAAGCATAAGGGTCACACCGTTTCTTGTGATGTACCACTTCGATTGAAAGACTGTCGCATAGCTTCGCGACACCCTGGACAAGTAGAGGAGGGAATGTCTGTAATCGATTAATTAGGAAAAAAACCGAAAAAATTACTAAGATTCCGGTTAGTGTTTCTATATATTAGAAACACTAACCGGAACCTTAGTATTTTTTTTTAACCAGAGGATGCAAAAAAATATATATATATTTAGAACGCCAGCTAACAAAGCAGGCCTCCAGGATATGATATCAAATCTGAACATTTGGTAATAATATGGGATTTCAGAAGTGTTGTACGATACTTTCAAATCGGTACGTTTTTGCAGCTAATTCACATTTACGTTAATTATCTTCCTGCCTGGATCCGGCATCGAATATCTATGCATACATTTTAGTATTGATGTAAGTCGGGTGAAACCGTAAAGTTTGCTTCGACTCAATTAGACAAGATAAATTATTAAATATGGAAACGTATTGCCCGAACGGGTATAACCGAATGACATCATTATCAACGCGTTCATGTTCCTGGACCTGTTCAATAATATATGACCTTATTGTACAACATGAAACGCAATAAACGAATTTAATTGGATTGTATAAATCTAATTATTAATTAATTCCAAATAGAATATGTCAGATTCCCATTCTGAAATCCCCACATACCACTGGCTTTATCTTTATCGCAACCAGCGCCCTCACTTGATTTAGGCGCGTCTCTATAGACTTCAAGATGGACACGGAAATGTAATATAATTACATACCTACTGTGATATTATTATTTGTATGTATAAGAATTGTTAATCCACCTATTAAGATATTCAAATGTTTAGTTTGAAGATGGCTAAAAGGTAAGTTATGGTAGGTAACCTTTACCAACTTTTCTTTTTTTTTATCATATTATTATTTTATTTGTGAGTCAACTGTACAATTCCATTTTGATTATCCTCTGGTAAAGATAAAGTCAAATATAATAGTTCGATTTAAAACCCTGTAAGATAAATTTTTGATTTGGGTTTTAAGAAGGGAAACCTATTTATCAAAGCTGACAATATACACTAAGCGAAGCATTGCTAGAGCTTCATTTACGTTAAATAGGCATTTCTATATCTAAATGTCATCTTAGTAAATGACTGATTTGAGACCTCGAAATCTCAAAATGGACGCTCTGTGGAGTATGAATACTCTGTATTCAACTCCTAAGTCAAATGAAATCGAAATCGTAGGTGAGTAGCTACTTTCGGGCACTTAGATTTATTGGTACAGATCTAGAGATATATTTTAAAGTGGTTAAAATAACCGTCTTGAGAGTTGAGACATAGATTTTGAAGGTGCGTTTGTCTTCCACCGTAAAATGTCAGTGCTGTAAATTTATTAAAACTTTAAATTTTAAAATAAAACGTTTAAGCTAATCGTTCTTATTAATATTTGGTGCCGCAAAATATTAAATATCGGATGGACGAGATGGATGGAAATTGCTCCACCGACAAGAGCCGATTATTAATATCGGAGTACCTACACTCTGATAAGGCTCCCAACACTAGCTACTTTTGTATCGCTTAGCTTATGTCCGCTGCTTCGCTGTGACACAAGGTACATATTCAGATTGATACAGATTCTTGCTGTACTTCTGTGTGTTAAATGTGATTGAGTGGCCTGTCGAACTCGAATCTAAGACATTATTTAATTACTAGAAGATATTTTTAGACCAAACGTTATGAAAATAATTATCTCTGCCATACTGTAGTATGTCTCCGAAATACCGGCCGCGGCATGTTGCGGAGCTGGAGCCGGCAGGGTCCGGCGTGTCTGCACCGTCGTCGGCGCGACCACCGCCCCCCCTGTTCGACGTGTGACGAACGAGGAGTCGCTGACTAGTTCGTCGAGTAAGACGCTCGAGTGCGAGTCGGTTGTGCAGAGACAGAAGTCAGTCTCTTCGGAACAGATTTCTTAATTTGAGACCGTCTTTTGATGGTCTCGGCGGCTTTGATATTTTCAGACGGTTTATTGCTGAATACAGTCTCATCTTGCATCCTGAATGTCCAGCAGGAACGACTGGACCAGATTAGGAGAGAGTTTTATGCGATTCTGAGTCGAAGTCGCTTGAAGGCCACATGAAATACGGCAAGCTAGCTACACTAAACCTCAGTATAAATCTGACAAAAACTAAATACATGCAATTCAGACCGCATCAGGCTAAATCACTCGAGTTAAATATAAACTACAATGGCACTGAGATTGAAGAGGTGACTTCGTACAAGTTTTTAGGGGTAGTTATTGATGCACATCTTAACTGGAAGCACCACATAGAAATGCTAAACAGCAAAATAAGAGGTTTTTGTTATGGGTTGCAGATGCTTGTTAGTATAGCAGATACAAAGACGGCAATTTTAGCTTATTACGGTTACATCTACTCGGCATTAAACTACGGAATAATATATTGGGGAAACTCCGTAAATGCTCCATCAACTTTCATTTTACAAAAGAGGTGTCTACGGACTATCTTTAGACTAAAGGACGATGAGTCTTGCAGAGGTGTATTTAAAAGCCAAGGAATTCTAACACTGACCTGCGTCTATATTTTACAATGCTGCCTTTTCATCAAAAATAATCCGTCAGAATTTCATTTAAAAGAAGCCACAAGACCAGTAAGAAATAAGTATCTGTTGAACCTACAGGTACCAAGTTCAAAGTTAGTTATTGTGATGTAGGTAGATTCATATCAGGTGATAAATACGGAGGTTGTAGGGTAGTTGGGAATCAGTCGAAAATAAATGAACGTTACATGAAGCTGGTGTTTCTCTGTGTCTCCTGAAATCTATAGTATCCCGTGGGATAGCTCAATACATCACAGTGGCGACGAGTGAAAATAATTTGGACTTCAGTGAGAAAAAAAAAACAATAAAGATGTCTATTGGGAAGTTGAGTGAATTCGACATTAAGTGCGGGGTGTGGTCGTCATACGTAGATCGTCTTAAAATGTACTTTAAAGTGAATAAAGTGGCGGACGATATGAAATTGCCTGTTCTTATCGCGTCTATAGGTGACGAGGCATACGAGCTGTTAGTGAATCTAGCGAGCCCTAAGGAGCCGTCGGAGTTATCGCTCGACGAAGCGGTGGCCTGCATGAGTCAGCACTTACAACCGGCACCATCGGCATTGGCAGAGAGGTTTCGTTTCAGACAAAGGAGGCAGGGCCCAGGCGAAACTATAGCGGGTTACGTAACGGAGTTAAAGAGATTATCGAGATATTGCAAGTTCGGAGATAAGTTGAATGATAACATTCGAGATCAATTTGTGTGCGGTATCAGGAGTGATACCATTCGCCAGCGGCTATTCGCGGAAAGTGATGATGTGTCCTATGCGCGAGCGGTGAGGGTCGCGACTTCGCTCGAGGCGGCAGAACGGGACGCGGCCGCGGTGGAGTCGCGGGAGACCGGAGTGAGCGGCAGTAGCGGCGGCGGGGAGTCGAGCGCGGTGCATGCGCTCGCGCCGGCCGGGGGCGGGCCGCGGAGACCGCGCGCGCCCGGGGCGGCAGGCGCAGGTTTAGCGCGAGCGGGCCAGCAGCGTGGAGGGCCAGGAGCGGGCTATGCTCGGGTCACTCGGCCCGGATCGGGGCCGGTAATGGGACAGCGGTATTCCGGTTGTGGAGCATGCGGAGCACAGAACCATAGTTTTGCGTCCTGTCGTTACAGGAACTTTGTTTGTAGTAAATGTCAGCGCACTGGCCATTTACGCCGAGTGTGCCCGGAGTGGGCAGGGGCGGGAAAAAGCAACCTACACTTTGGTCAAGCTGAACTGGATGGCATGGGGGCGGAAGACGAGAATAGCTACGACATGGAGCAGGAGTTAAACCATCTGTGTTTAAACGACTACAAGCCAGTGAGTGTTTCCGTGCACATAGATAATCAACTTTTTAATATGGAAATTGATACAGGCGCGGCTATATCTTGCATAAGTAAACAAACATATGACACTGTGTTTAGTTATCGTAAATTAGAGCCTAATAATACCATTTTGAAATTTTATGATGGTAGTAAGATTAAGCCCTTGGGAATAATCAAGCCTACAGTGCAGTATGGCAATAATACAAAGGTTCTGGAATTGTTTGTGATCGATGCCGGTACCACGTCTTTATTAGGAAGACAATGGTTGACAGAATTAAATATAAAAATGCCCCAGTTTAACTGTAACTTTTTGTCTGAAGGTGATAGTGCGTATACGCCTAAACATATTAATCAGAAAATTGTACAATTGCTTGACAGATATAAGGAGCTGTTCAGCGGCGGTCTGGGCCGGTACACGGGCGGGAAAGCGACGCTGGCGGTACGCGAGGGCACGACTCCAGTATTTCATCGCGCGCGTCCGCTGCCCTATGCACTGCGGGAGCGCGTCGACGGGGAGCTCGATGCCATGCTGCGCGCGGGGGTCATCGAGCCGGTCGACCACTCTGACTGGGCCTCGCCGCTGGTACCTATTTCTAAGCCGGATGGCTCTCTGAGACTCTGCGCGGACTACAAGTCCACACTGAAACCCGCCTTACTGATCGATAGGTACCCTTTACCTAAAATAGAAGATTTGTTAGTAAATTTGAATGGAAATAAATTTTTCAGCAAAATTGATTTATCTCAGGCCTACAACCAGGTTGAGCTTGACGAGTCCAAAATGTTCACCGTAATAAATACTCATCGCGGGTTATTTAGGTACAATAGACTGGTGTACGGTCTTGCCTCGTCAGTAGGTATTTTTCAAAGAATTATGACGGGGTTATTCCGGGGCATTCCGAACGTGCAAGTATTCTTAGACGATGTAATTATAGGCGGTAAATCAGAGGAAGAGCATATTAGCGCACTGGATAGGGTTTTGCAACGGTTATTAAATCATGGGTTAAAATTAAAAAAGAGTAAATGTATATTCCTTGCGCAGGAGGTTACGTATTTGGGGTACTGTTACGTATGTACGTATATCTATGTGTGCGTGGCTGCGCCCACCACAATCTGTATACGTGAATAAACAGTGCATCGCTAGCTATCGGCCGTTTCACTTGTGCCCCCTGTCCGCCGATCCAACAGGTACGTTGTTTCTAAAGACGGCATCAGGGCGGATAAGTCGAAGGTCAATTCTATCTTAAAAATGCCCGCTCCAGAAAACGTAACCGAATTACGTTCCTTCCTGGGTATGGTAAATTTCTTCGCAAAATTTATTAGGAATATTAGTTCCGTATTGTCACCATTGTATAACTTATTACGCAAAAACGTAGACTGGGAATGGAACGGGGAGTGCGAGCGTTCATTTCAAAATGTGAAACGATTACTAATGAGCGCGGAGGTACTATCCCATTACGATCCAGACAAACAGGTAGTATTAACTTGTGACGGGAGCGCGCGGGGGGTGGGGGCAGTGATATCGCAGCGAGGGGCGGGGGGGCGTGAAAGAGCCGTAGCCTATGCCTCAAGAACGCTGAATGATGCTGAAAAAAATTACTCGCAAATTCATCGCGAAGCTTTAGCTATAATATTTGGACTAAAAAAATTCCATCAATATTTGTACGGACGCAAGTTTTTATTACGGACCGATCATAGAGCCTTGGTTTCGATATTGGGACAAAATAAAAGTATTCCTCAAATGACGGCTAGTAGGATGCAGCGCTGGGCCGTTATTTTGTCCGCGTATAATTACGAAATCGAATACGTAACTTCAGCGGATAACTGCGCTGACGGGCTATCACGGTTGCCGGAGATAGGCCGTGCGACGGAGGAGGCTAGTATACCAGAGCAAACGTACCTACATTTTGCCCAAGACGCATTACTGTTAGATTATAACGCGATCAAACAAAAAACTGCTAATGACGTCATGCTCAGTAGAATAATATCCTATGTTAGGGACGGTTGGCCTGCCGAGTGCGATATAGATAATTTGAGACCGTATTTTAATAGGAAACTAGAGTTGTACGAAGAACTCGGCTGTTTGATGTGGGGCCACCGAGTGGTAATACCGGAAAGTTGTAGGACTAAGGTTTTAAAAATAATTCACGAACCCCACATGGGCATAGTGAAATCTAAGGCGTTGGCACGCAGTTATGTGTGGTGGCCCGGTATAGACGAAGCGGTGGAGACGGCGTGCCGCGCTTGCGCAGTGTGCGCGGCGCACGCGGACCAGCCGCCACGCCATGCGCCGCGCGTCTGGCCCTGGCCCGCACGCCCATGGGTCAGGCTACACCTGGACTATCTGGGTCCCCTTAACGGCAAAATGTATCTGGTCGTGTTAGATGCGATGTCGAAATGGATCGAGGTCTTTCCGGTGCCGAGCACTGCGGCCAACTACACGATAAATATACTGTCAGAACTGTGGAGTAAGCATGGGTTGCCAAAACAGTTAGTAAGCGATAATGGCCCTCCGTTCTCGAGTAGAGAGTTTAAGGAACACGTAAGCCGGAATTTTATTGAGCATATTTTCACAGCTCCGTATCATCCCGCATCGAACGGGGCCTGTGAGAATGCGGTTAAAACGGTTAAAAGGGTTATAAAAAAAGCGATATCGGAACAGAAGTCTGTGACGGAAGCTTTGAATACGTTTCTATTGTATTACCGTAACACTGAGCATTCGTCAACAGGAGAAACTCCCGCTATGCTTTTAATGAACCGTAGATTGCGTACCAGACTGGATGCTTTAAAACCAGACAGGAGCTCTAAAGTCCTGGCTGCGCAGAGAAAGCAAACCGCGGCAGCGGGAGGAGTACAGAGGAGCGTAGACGCGGGGGACGCGGTATGGTATAGGCAGTATCTACAAGGGGAAAAGTGGACTCCAGGTACAGTTTTAGAACAGTTAGGTAAAACGAATTATAGGATAAGAGATAAGGGTGGTAAAGAGGTACACAGACATATCGATCAGTTGCGGCGGAGGTCAGGTCGTTTGAGTTCGCTTGTGCTACCGAGGGAACTGAGCGACGCCTCCCGGGAACCAGTGGCGAGGACCGAAATAACACATGAAGGGGTAGAGGATAAGGGGGGAGACGCTGAGCAAGAAGAAGAAACCTGGCACGATGCTGATCGCGAAGGTTGCCAGTCGGACAGCCCCGACGACGCGCTCATGCAGCCGTCCACCATCCCGTCTCCGGCCCAGATTCGCCCTGACCGTCATGTACGACAATGTCGCATAGATAATCCTCCTAAGTATAAATGTTAATATAGTTAGGTATGTATGTTTTAGTTTTAAGTACTAGCTAGCTACGGGGTTGGATTTGTAATTTAGTGTGGAGGGATGTGATGTAGGTAGATTCATATCAGGTGATAAATACGGAGGTTGTAGGGTAGTTGGGAATCAGTCGAAAATAAATGAACGTTACATGAAGCTGGTGTTTCTCTGTGTCTCCTGAAATCTATAGTATCCCGTGGGATAGCTCAATACATCACAGTTATGGTACGCAGGGGAATGTATTTTAATAGTATTAAGATCTATAATCACCTGCCTAATGAAATTAAAATGATGACGGGAATCAAATTTAAAACAACATTAAAAAAAATTCTAGCCCAGAATTGTTTTTATAATTTAAACGAATATTTTGAATGTGACCTGAAAATTAATAATACTGTTAGTTAATCATTATTTTAGTAGATAAAATCACTTTTGACATTGAAAATATATACTTAATTATTATTTTTGTACAATAGTTATGACTTAAACATTAAGCTGAATAAAATGCATGATAAGTTTAATAATCAAATCCATATATTGTTAATGTGCTGCCACAACGTATTTGTAGTGATCCTATGACCACCCATAGGAGAACCGCACTCATTGGCTCGGTATGGCACCAGCAGGTCAGACGTCCGTCACAGCCGGTGGCTCTCCCGTGACTGTCTTCCCACCCGTACTCTCGAGACAACGTCATAACTACCCACATAATAGGTTTTATACAGATCCACAAACACTACATCCCTTCCTTATTTTAATATGTTTTTCTAATCGAATAAATGGGTGTAGTTTAAGACTCTCTTTCCAGAGAGATTAAATTAATTTATCGTCACTTGCAAGTCTTTTTATTGTAATTTTTTAGTTTACTTTGACTGACTATATTATGAAGAGATAATCATTTCATACAGGTATAAGGTCAATTTATTACGCTTCAAATTTTTGCACATCTTTATCCATTTCCTCTCTTCCTTTCTCTTTCAAAATTGAGTCTCAGTCGTATCGAAGGTAGTTTTTTTTTTACTACCAGGTTATTTTTTTTTTTCATTTGATTTAATCGACATTTTGACAGCAATAATTGTAATTCCCAGCTAGCTCTTTGTTTTACAAATTACCATTCAGTGACTAATTCTACATCTGTATTATCTAATGATCGAGAGACCCAGGATCGCACAACTGAATATTATTAGATCACAGTTATTTTTATCAGACGTGAAATTCAAGGGTTGTTGTGAAACGGTTTAATCAAAAGTTCGTCTGTAAAGCTCAGAATTCAGTATGATATTATTTATCTGACATAGAATCCAACTACGTGACACTAATTCAATACGACTTGGTATATTTTTAACCTGTTCCCACATTGACGTTACGGCACACATTGCCCTTACAGGATTAATATTATATTTTACACAAGAAAGAGGGCAAGTGGAACGAATCGTTTAGAACAATAAACTATAATCAAGGTAATAAATTTTTACCAAAATAAATTACTGGACAACATTCAATGGCTCGTCGTCATGACATGACCAAGCAAACAAGCCCAAACATGATGGAGTCGAACATTTATATTACAGAATTCCCACTACCATTCTCCGGCTCCATCATCAGACCAACTTCACATCACCATATTATTGTAGGTGCTGTCTTCTGATTAACAGAAGCTTGCATTAGGTACCTAAATCAGTCTAACAGGTGAAATCTAACTTGCAACTATTGATTGCTACCACGGCACCTCCCGAAACAGGTGAAACTAGAAAAATCTTCTAAAAGCCTGCCCAAAAGCCTGTTCAGTTATTTGTCTTTTGCTTAAATATAACTTTGAGATCAATGCAGCTCCTGCACTTACTCTTCTCATATCTCTATTTCTTTGACAGTCATGCTTGGCGCGTCCGCACGCAAGTAAAGTTTATTATATTTTATTTGTAAATCAAGTTGATTTCTCGTATTAAAAACTACCATTAAAACGGTTTGACTTATTTCCCGTGTCTCTACTTAATAAACATTAACTTAACACGCATGGTTTATAATTTCATGTAGGCCGATACAGCCCTGACACGCATGGTTTACAATTTCATGTAGGCCCATACAGCCGTTACACATTCACGCATGGTTTACAATTTCATGTAGGCCCATACAGCCGTTACACATTCACGCATGGTTTACAATTTCATGTAGGCCCATACAGCCGTTACACATTCACGCATGGTTTACAATTTCATGTAGGCCCATACAGCCGTTACACATTCACGCATGGTTTACAATTTCATGTAGGCCCATACAGCCGTTACACATTCACGCATGGTTTACAATTTCATGTAGGCCCATACAGCCGTTACACATTCACGCATGGTTTACAATTTCATGTAGGCCCATACAGCCGTTAACACATTCACGCATGGCTTATAATTTCATGTAGGCCCATACAGCCCTGACACGCATGGTTTACAATTTCATGTAGGCCCATACAGCCGTAACAGATATCGTATCTAATGCTGGTCGAGGGGACTTTAGTAAAAGGACATATGTCTGAAATGTAACTTCTTGGTATCCGCATAGGTAAGACGTTAATCTATAACAAGCTGAAGTTAGAGATGAAATAATCAAATAAAATCGTACAATGTACTGTGAATGACTGTTTTATTTTTCAATTTTAGCAGTCATACTTGCAAGCGTTGCTGCGTGCATGAAATAAGAACTTCGTTACAGAATGCACAGTCCGTCAGACTATGGCATTAGTCAAAGATAGTTGCCTATCGTTTATTCAGTTTAATTTAGGAAATATCAATTAATGATAAAAGAAGGGGGGCAGAGATATAAAATGACTTAAACTATGAGACCAAAACGCCCCATGTTTAGTGATTTATTTGTCACATCCAAATTTATACTTTATATTTAAATTCGTATAAGTAGGTACTGCAACAAGTAGTAGCTGCCCATGAAATGCAGTCAGCCCTTTTACTTCTACATATGTCATTATAAAATTCCAAAATTAAAACGTCTGTACACCGAAGATACTCTTCACAGAAAAAAGTGAAATAGGCCACTCAGAGATCACTGAATTGAAACATCTACGTTTTAGATAATTGTGTACCCATATGTCTTTGCGCGCTAATCGCGCCCCCACGACCAGTCCGATTTTAACCACCTTCAGCACACATGCAGCCGGACATCCACACACGGTTACCGGCCACCACAGAGAAGAAAAGTCACAACCCATTTCCTCCTCTGTGCGAACGAAGCCCGCGGTCATGCTCTATTTAGGATGAATATTAGAATGAACAAATAAATAACGAAATCATCATCATCATCATCATTATCAGCCAAAAGACGTCCACTGCCGGACATAGGCCTCCCCCAGAGAACGCCACGATGACCGGTCCTGCGCCTTCCGCATCCAGCTGACTCCAGCAACCTTCACCAGGTCATCAGACCACCTTGTAGGGGGCCTACCCACGCTAAACAATAACGAAATACCCTACACAAATCGAACCAACCCCACAGCAAGCCGCGGCAGGCCCGTACCATGGGCACTAGACGAAGATATAGATAAATCATATTTATATTCTTCCGCAGTAATAACTACCGATGTCAAATATAGCATTTTTTAATCGGACATATCGATACTAGCAGCGCCGCGCGGCGTCACCCGCCCGTCCCACGGGAACACCACACATTCTCGGGACAAAAAGCAGCCCATGTGTCAATCCAGGGTGCCGCCCCGCACCATAATCCATAAAAACTGGTCCAGCCGTCTGAGCGCGAGGAAGCAACTAACACACACACAAACACACTCACAAACCCTCGCCACAAAACAAAAAGAACCAAAAATGTTAGACTCAATGCCTCAAAGCACTCTCCACCAGTCAACCAATAGGTCGAACTGAAACATAAATGTAGGAAGTTAAAAGACCACACAGATTATACTCATTTACATCATCATCATCATATATTTAAGAGCTTGGGTCTTGTCTGTGCAGTAACTTTCAACTTAATCTACATTCCGATTTTTGTTTCTTTATAATAAGATAATAAAGCATTAGCTTATTTTATTTGCTTCATATATTTTCCTTCTTTTTTGTCCTGGTTTTCCCCTTTCCTTTTTCCTACTCGAAAGAATGCTCGTAGATCCACTATCAACCGTCGCCATCTCAATCTTTTATCCAACTGCATTTGAGATTACCTATACTTAGGATCTGATTAAATTATGTATTTTCTTGTTATGTAATCGTCATTTAACAAGTTGACATCATAGAATTATGTTTTTTTTTTTCTATAAGTACTGGATGTGCTTATGATTGAAGTAGACATAAGAAAAGTAGAAATGTAATAAATATTGCTAAGTATCGCCTGCGCATTGCGTTCTAAAAGGATTAACGTACGCGCACGCACGTATGTATAATCTACGACATTTTAATGTCCCCATAGGAAAGCGAAGTAAACTACTGATGTATAATCTTACACGGAAACTGTAGATTATTTTAATAAGTGTAATATTATTATAACGCTTGTCCGATTGTGTAGCGGCATTAAGAAATACGCTGAAAAGTGGCTGGATAACTTACACAAAAATATTAAGAAAACATTGCCACAGTTTTTTTCAACAATAATATACGCGACATTTGTGGCAGCTGTACATTGGCTTATATATCAGCCATAAGCGAACTGTATCAACCGGAACAACTAAATATTATACAGCGTTGCAACAATCATTCGTAGAGGAAACAGTGGCCATTGATGATGGTGTTCCATTACTTATTTTGTCATTGCGAGAAATTAAATGGAAACTATCGACACCAATAATTATTAATTAATCACTCTCAGGATGTAACCCTATCTCATGATCTTCCGTATACCTGATTTATGTATCACATTAAATTTGTGTTATTTGTAATATTGCAGCTTGCGAAATATAGTAAATAGGAATACCTACTACCTCTAAGTATTACACAGTCGCAATCTCTCAAGGATGGTATATTGTAGGAAGAAAATGAACATAGCATAAATAGAAATATGAATGAATGAAGCTGGGTTGACATATTTTATATATTAGATCTGTTGCAATTACTTATTATTTTTAGTCAATTGCACGATACACGTCTTAACTTGTTAAGCACATATTTTTAGACAAAAGTCGACATTTAAGTAAATAATATAAGTACGTGTATATCAGGAGACACAAACCGTAAATAAATTCCGAAGAACTACTAACCCGCATGTTGTTGATCCAATATATCTCATGCTGTGTCACTTCCACAATTATGATTGAGGTGTACATAAAGAGTATTTGTATTTGTAAACTTTGAGAAAACCTTTGCTAACAAGACCACGCTGATTCCCGTCACTATTTTTCCACAATTCATTTCGTAAGTATATTATAACACTGTTATTGCTAAGTTAACAAAAATATTTTCCTCGCATTCTTAGTAACACGTAAAAGAAAGTAACCAACAATACTACTTTATGATGGTATACCGTAATCACAAGTATGTATTATCAATCGCAACTACCCGCGCTACAAAACCTAATGTTGCCTCAATTGAGTTTAGTCGTCATGTTATTACATTACGTCGCTAGATGGCGTTTTCCAACGATTCTCTAGTTGTATAGCGTTATTTTTCTTTATATTGTCAAATAGCTAAAGTTAACAGATTTTTTACGAATGCCTAATATATTGTACTCATTATTTTCATTCGATTATCTGTTTGCATGTTGATATTGTTGTTGCATATAATGCCAAAACAAGTATCTCATTTGCGACTTTCACTGTCTTAAAACATTAGACTAATCTACCCAATTATTAATAGATTGACTATTTTTCTTTCAATAAGAAACACCGGTAACTATTGAACTGATTAGTTATTACGTCACTATCGTAATTTACCCGATATCCCTTTCTCTTTTTCTTATTATTTTACTCACGATGTTTTGTCCTCGTCGCCATTATGTAGTGATCCTATGACCACCCATAGGAGAACCGCACTCATTGGCTCGGTATGGCACCAGCAGGTCAGACGTCCGTCACAGCCGGTGGCTCTCCCGTGACTGTCTTCCCACCCGTACTCTCGAGACAACGTCATAACTACCCACATAATAGGTTTTATACAGATCCACAAACACTACAGTATTATTATAATTATTTAAGCCATTGTCTATATTGGTCAGAATTAAAATGATATGTGTAATATTTAATTTACAATTTCAACCCACTATTGCATGCTCTAATGGGTAGATTATGCGACTCTACTAAAATTGTAACATCTTCACCAATGTGAATTATCCATAATCGTGCAATAAAGAACATTTCATTTCATTTCATTTCATTTCAAGCAACTGCCGAGACGTTTAATATTATTATAACAAAAAAAAAATTAGTTCGAATTGAGAACTTCCTCCTTTTTTGAAGTCGGTTAAAAACGGAATCTCATTGCATTCAAAATGTGTTTATTTAATAACCTCGACGTTTTGATTTTACGTGTATAGTCACGAAGGGACTGAAACGTGTTATTATTTAGCTCGTTTTTTTTTTTATAAGAACAACACGGGCCTGTTGATAAAGGTGAACCGTGTCATTGCATAACCGATAAATTCTCGTCCTGATTTCGACCCATATCTCGAACGGTGGCCGGTGCATAACAATTATCAGGAACGAGATTAATACTTTAGGACCATGTCCTTTGTTAGGGTCTCATGAATACCACCATACTTTGCGCGGTTATCATGTGTTGATTCCCCGAGAGCCCTCGAAATTCCTTATCGAGTTCTGGCTCTGGCAGCGGTGCCATGGGGCGTCGTTATAACAATCGGATGCGAGAATTTCGCTGTTAACTTGCGATTCCGATGCAAGATATATAAGCCAATTTTGTTACATTTTATCATGTTAGACAGTAGAAAATTGATCATTTAATTTTATTAGAATTTTTTTTCTTAAGAGGGTAGACCAAGAAAAATATTTTTGCCGCCGAGGAACGTGGATTCTATCGAAGAATGCCCGTGCAAGGCTTGATAACATCGTTGGAGACTCGCAGTCAACCCCGATGTATATTTAAACATAGTTAGAGACTCGCAGTCAATCCCTATGTAGGTTACGGTTGTAGGTGATTTCATATTCTTACATGTGGGTAGCATGACATTTATATAAATAAACTAGTCTTAGCTGAACGCTCGTGTTTGACTCACGCACCTGATCATCCACCCTGACATGGCGCAGTCGGAATTATTTAAAAATATACATTTAGTGATAATAGTGCATATTATATTATAAATAAATGTCAGCGGACGGTGAGAGTGACCAGTTTGAGGACTCAACGCAAGAAATCACACTGAGATCTACAACAATGGAGTCAATTCTACAACCACCGCCGCCATTCTTATTCGAGAACAATCTTACAAATGTTACTACGGGAAATCTAAGTGCAGAGTGGGAAAATTGGAAGAAGTCGTTTAAAATATATTTCGAAGCATGTGAGCTGTCGAAAAAGAATAAAAAAGTGCAATTAAATATATTGTTGCATGTCATCGGGAGCAAGTGCCGCGAAGTTTATGAACAATTCACAGAAGAAATTGAAACTGTAGAAATATTGTTAAAAAAGTTCGATGACTTTTTTGTGCCGATCAAGAATTTAGCAGTTGAAAGACACAAATTTTTCAAAAGAAATCAGAAAGAATTGGAGTCAACAGAGCAATATATATTCGAATTAAACAAAATTGCCTCTAAATGTGAGTTTAAAGAGTTGTGCGAGGGTTTAGTGTGCAGTAGATTTATATGTGGCGTGAGGGATGTCGGCCTCTCGGAACGACTACTCAGAGAACCTGATATCTCATTAAAAAAGGCGATGGAGATTTGCAAGTTAGCGGAAATGTCCAGAATGCATGCATTAAATATTAAGTCGAATAATGAAGAGCATCATGTGCATGATATTTCGAAAAATGATGTCGACACTGGGACGGAGCCCCTCGACGTGCACCTAGTGAGCAGGCGCTCGCCCGGCCGCCCCCGCCGGCCGCCTCACACACCGTCGCGATCAAACGCGCTCAGCGGACCTCGAGAACGTCAAACGTATCACAATACGAGCGTTTGCCAGCCATCGTATTCGACCCAACGTCCTACGAATAGAAATGCTACAAATCGGAATATAGCTCCGCAAGTGAAGTTAAATAGTTATCCCCAGAACTGTGACAATTGCGGCCGAGGACACAGGCGGATGGATTGTCCCGCGTTCGGTGTGCGGTGTAACAATTGCAATCGGATGAATCATTACGCGAGGATGTGCAGGGCGCCGCGCCGAGTGTATCAAATACAGGAAGACTCCACCGATCAGGTAACCACCTCAATTAATAATGTAAACAGTGGCTGGTCAGCACAATTACAAATAAATAAAGTTTATATCAATTTTAAGTTGGATTCTGGAGCGGATGTGAATGTGTTGCCTAAACGATTTTTAAATAGTATTCAATTAAAAGTAAATGATTTAACTAAAACGTCGATTAAGTTACAGGGTTATTCTGGAAGTAGTATAAATGTAGTTGGAAAATGTCATTTAAAAATTGTTTATAAAAGAAATATATTTTTTCTGAACTTCATAATTGCCGATGTTGATTCGCAACCGGTTCTAGGCAGGAACTCATGTGAGGAGTTAAATTTAATTAAAAGAGTTTTATCAATTCAGAACTATTCATCGAGTGAAAAAATACTAGACGAGTTTCCGGATATTTTTACGGGTATGGGTTGTTTGCCGGGTGAATACCAGATACAAATAAATAACCACGTTTCTCCGGTGGTACATGCGCCGAGAAAGTTACCGTTAGCTTTAAAAGATCAGATTAAAAACAAACTAACTGAAATGGAAAATCAGGGAATAATTTCGAAGGTAGAAGGCCCAACCGACTGGGTCAATAGTATGACCGTTGTCAAGAAGCCTAGTGGCGATTTACGTATATGCCTTGACCCTCGTGACTTAAACAAAGCCATTCGCCGGGAACATTTTAAACTACCAACATTTGAGGAAATTACTGCTAATTTGTTGGGTGCAAAGTACTTTAGTACACTAGACGCCAAGCAGGGTTTTTGGCAGGTAAAATTACACCCAAGTAGTACGGATCTCTGTACTTTCAACACGGTATTTGGTAGGTACAAATTTTTAAGATTGCCATACGGTATTTCATCGGCATCAGAAGTATTTCACAAACGGCTATACGGGCATTTCGATGATATAGAGGGAGTTGTATTATTTGTGGACGATTTATTAGTTTATGGTCAAACTAAAGAAATTCACGATCAGAGGCTTAGAGCAGTGTTAAATAGATGCAAAGAGATTAACATAAAATTAAATAGACAAAAATGCGAAATCGGCTTCACCGAAATAAAATATCTTGGTCATAAAATCAGCAGCGACGGCATTCGCCCGGACGATTCTCATGTAATTGCTATTAAGAAAATGCCAACTCCACAAAATGTGAAGGATGTCGAAAGATTTCTAGGTTTAGTTACATATGTCAGCAACTTTATACCAAATTTCTCTGAAAAAACTTCTGTATTGCGAGAATTGCTAAGAAAGGAAATCGAATGGCATTGGGATAAACACCACGATTTCTGTTTCACTGAACTAAAAAAATGTTTAATCACTTCCCCTGTACTACAATATTACGATATAAATACCCCTGTTGTAATCTCGGTTGACGCTAGCAAACATGGGCTGGGTGCTTGTTTGTTACAAAATAACCTACCAGTTTGTTACGCTTCCAAATCTTTAACAAAGACAGAGCAGTCGTACGCTCAAATTGAAAAAGAGTTATACGCCTGTGTATTTGCGTGTGAGAAGTTCTATACATATATATACGGCCGTACAGACATAACCATCGAGACCGATCACAAACCCCTTGTAAATATTATAAATAAACCCCTTGCTAATGCCCCCGCGCGGTTGCAGAGAATGTTGATGCGATTATATCCGTACACATTCTCATTAGTATACAAACCGGGAAAGTATTTGTACATCGCTGACACACTATCTCGTGCGCCTGCACCGAGCGCGTGCGACCCCCTCCCTCCGCGCGACCACCTAGACGCGCAGGCGCAGGTATGTGCACTCGCAGCCAGCAATTCGTTAATAGATACGCATTCATTACAGATACAGAAGTGTACGAAGGAAGACCCCGAGCTTCAAGCGTTAATTAAAGTTATTAAACGTGGGTGGCCTGAAAATAAAAATACAATTAATGACAGTTTAAAATGCTATTGGAATATAAAAGACGAATTAACTACTAACTTCGGTATGGTATGGAAAGGCAATAGGATAGTTATACCGAAATGTATGCGTAACGAAATGCTAAAGAAAATTCACTCTAGTCATTTAGGTCTAGAAAAATGTAAGCTTAGGGCTAGGGAGACAGTCTATTGGCCAAATATTAACTCGCAACTACAAGATTACTTATCGAACTGTCAGGCATGTTTAACATTTCGAAAGCAAAACAGTAAGGAACCTCTCATATCCCACGAAATACCGGAAAAACCATGGTGTAAAGTGGGAGTAGATATTTTTCATTTAGCAAATCAGTCTTACATTATTGTTGTAGATTACTTCAGTAAATTTATAGAAATGGCAAAGTTATGTAGTTTAAAATCAGAAACTGTGATTTCAGAACTAAAATATATATTTTGTAGACACGGAATACCAAAAATTGTCATGACCGATAACGGACCTGAGTTTTCGGCAAATAAGTTTAAAGAGTTTTCTTTAAACTGGAAGTTCCACCATGTCACTTCGTCTCCTGGTTAC
The DNA here is from genome assembly GCA_932273695.1 of Apotomis betuletana. Lineage (NCBI taxonomy): Eukaryota > Metazoa > Arthropoda > Insecta > Lepidoptera > Tortricidae > Apotomis > Apotomis betuletana. Next base: position 14,091,016 of record OW026322.1, read on the forward strand.
GCGCAGTCGAACGGACAGGTTGAACGATCGATACAAACAATAAAACAAATAATGAAAAAAACCATTTACGACCAATCAGATTTAGACCTAGCATTATTAGAGTACGCATGTACACCGATAAGTGATAAATTGCCCTCACCTGCGGAATTACTTTTCTCAAGGAAACTTCGAAGTATTGTACCCTGTAAAAGTAACCCGTCAGTACAAGTATTTTCACCTCGATATCAAGACATACATAAGCGATTAAAAGATAGACAAGAAACTCAAAAACGTTATCACGACAGGCGAGCTAAAAACTTAAGTTCATTTATTAATGGACAGAAGGTAAAAGTACGAGTAGGAAATAGTTGGGTACCGGGTACAGTCAGCGACATAGTAGGGTCCAGGTCGTATCTTATAACAATGCCAAATGGCAACGTTTTGCGACGTAACAGGCAGCATTTGATAAGAGACTCTAATAATAGGCAGGATTCTTTATACACTAATTACGATGATGTCATCTTTCCTAGCTCCAGTCGCTTGGGCACGCAGGCAACATCCAACTCCAACCAACCCAATTCATATCCAGCTGATCGAAACATACAAACTAATGTGTTATATCGTACTCGTTCCGGCAGGATAGTGCGACCTCCTGATCGGTGGGGGTTCCCGTCTACGGTGCCCGCAGTAAACCCTGCCACGTGACCTATACATGTTACAGATAAATAAAGTAGCACAGCACATATAAACTCACAGCCATTCACTAAGACAAAATGTAAATACCTAACTGTACAACGCAATAGAAAATAATTACTTATATATAAAAAGAAAAAAATATAGATTGTCAGAACTTAAAATTTGTACTAAAATGTTAATGTTATATAAACTAGTTGAAATGAAATTATTAAATGAATTATAAAATTGTTTTAAATGTAAAAAAATTATTTTATATGCATGCTTTTGTTATGTTAAAATAAATGTTAAAATTTGTAATAAAATGTTAATGTTATATAAACTAATATAATGAATTATAAAATTGATAACGTAAAAAAATATATATATATATATTTATATGCATGCTATAGTTATGTTAACATAAATGTTAAAATATCAGAATGAAATTATTACCAAGTACCTACTTATCTTATTTAGCTTCTGAATTAAATTATTTTACTTTTTTATTTTTTAGAACCATGATAATCTAAAATGATTGCTTGTTGTTTATAGTACATTAACGTTATTTTTATTATGAAATTGTTTTAAAAATTTAAATGAAATTCTAAATTAATTGTAAATACGCATACATAACATTTTCATAGGTATGTAGAATATATCAGATTTTTTATTTTATTTATTATTATAAACAAGCTTTAGAACTTGTACCATCTTGCGTTTGGGTAAGAGGTAATCAAGGTCAAGATTGTTAGTAAAGTAATATTTAATTGTGATGAAATTAGTTAACTTAGCCATCTTTTCTGTGAGTATTTATAAAAAGAAGGTTGTAGGTGATTTTAGAAATTATTTAATAATGTATTTATAACTAAGATATCTTTGCTGTTTTTATAAAAAGAAGGTTGTAGGTGATTTCATATTCTTACATGTGGGTAGCATGACATTTATATAAATAAACTAGTCTTAGCTGAACGCTCGTGTTTGACTCACGCACCTGATCATCCACCCTGACAACGGTAGATTGAGAAAATTAATTTTGTCGCAGATGGACATACGATTCTACCGCAAAATGTCCTTATTTTCGGCTTGCTACCATCGTTGGAGGTTGGTTTTGATGTTGGTGGAGAACAGGCTTCCGTCCCGGACTATCCACAATAGACCACTTACATGCCGTTAATCAAGTTATAGAAAAACACCATGAGTTTAACCTCCCTCTCTACCTTGCCTTTGTGGATTATTGTAAAGCTTTTGACAGCATTTCTCATCCATCCATATTTTCTGCCTTAGAAGCCCAAAAAATTAATCCAACGTACATACACCTCATTCGCAACATCTACAGTAGTAGCACCGCCAACATCAAACTGCAGTCTCCTGGACCATCCTCTAAAATCGAAGAAAGGAGTGAAACAAGGTGACCCGCTGTCTCCCAAACTCTTCAACAGCACCTTGGAGCAAGTATTTAGGAAGCTGGCGGTTGAATGGGAAGGGAAGGGCGTTGATATCAGCGACGGTAGACGTTTAACCAATTTGCTGATGACATTGTTCTTTTCTCAACATCGGCGGCCGAAATCAGAAGCATGCTCCAACAACTGAACACATCAAGCCTTGATATTGGATTGCATATGAACATGTCAAAGACCAAGCTCATGACAAACAGCACTAAACATAGGATAGAAGTCGATGGCGGAGGTATTGAATATGTCCATGAGTACATATACTTGGGCCAAATAGTTTCTTTCCAGGCACGACAAGACAAGGAGGTCGTAAGGCGTACCGAGAATGCCTGGAAGAGCTATTGGTCCATGAAGGAATTCATGAAGGGAGAACTTCCTATTACTTTAAAGCGGAAACTCATGGACATGTGCATTCTTCCGATCCTCACCTATGGTGCACAGACTTGGTCTTTGACTAAGGCTCAAAAGCACTCCCTCAAGGTTTGCCAGAGGGCAATGGAGCGTAGTATCTTTGGCGTAAAATTAGCAGATCGTATCAGAAATACCATCTTGCGCTCCAAAACCCAAATAGCCGACGTAGCCCTGACAGCCGCTAAGCTTAAATGGGACTGGGCTGGACACGTTTGCCGCATGTCGACCGAACTGTGGGCTAAGAATACCACTGACTGGATCCCACCTAATGTACGACGTCGCGGCAGACCACGCCGGAGATGGCGGGACGACCTAGACACATTCCGAAAGGATTGGTCCGTTGTTGCCTTGATCAGAGACGACGGGAAGAAAGGGAGGGAGGCCTTTGCCCTGCAGTGGGACAGTACAGGCTAATAATAAAATAAAAATAAATAAAATAATTTATGTGTTTTTCCAATTTAATATGGTAACATTGTCCACAAATTTAAATCCATATCAATAGATTAGAACACTTTCAAAAAAGTGGATTCATCATAAACACAAACCGAATGACCCACACTCAAGACAAGGGGTATACTAGTAGCCATTGAAGAGTTCCATCATCCAACTCCTGACTCCATCATCAGACCATCTCCAATTGTAATGTATACGACTCATAAAAACAAACCGAATGAGCCCACACTCGGGGGGTATACTAGTAGCACTAGTAGCCATTGAAGAGTTCCATCATTCAACTTCTGACTCCATCATCAGACCAACGTCTCCAATTGCAATGTATAGGACTCATAAAAACAAACCAAATGAGCACACACTCGAGGGGTATACAAGTAGCCATTCCAGGAGCCAGGAGTTCCGCTGTTCAGTATCTAGCTTCATCCTCAGATCATCAGCAACGTTTCAAAGATACAAAAAAACTATTGTCATAAAATGTACTTAGTTTCACATAAATCCAAACATTTAAAACTTACTAAAACTAAACTTACAAAATAAAACCGATTGCATTACATCCATACTACAAAATTAACTTTATTCCAATTAACATTTTATTCAAATAAAATGTTATTTAAATTATTCAATTTCTAAAATAATTATTTCGTTTTTTATTCTTTATTTAAAATAAAAATTACATGATTTGGTCACATTGATTTTATTTTAAATTACGAGTACAAGAATTTATTCTTATTCAAATCGATTTAAATGAGAATAAAATGTCTTGAATTGTCCGACCGATCAATCTTGCACATATTCGACAATGGGTGCCCTCTATTTGGCATAACCTTTAGTATCCGAAACTGTTTTAGCATAACAGACTTGTCATATTTGGTTTTCGCCAAATGGTAATGAATGTAGCAGAAACCTAATTATGCATAATTTAAATTCATTACGTACTCTTGCCGGTGTGAAACCACGACATCCATGTAGGGACCTTTTCGTAACGCATCGAATTATGACGCACTACTCAGTATACATGTTCGAAGTGTTGCTGTTCGTAAAGCCTTGTTCGGATTAGGCTAGTATTTTAGTCTAGTAGCGAGTAATTTAGTAGCTAAACGTGTCTGAACACCAAAAAATTAGTCGAGTAGATTAGTAAGTAATTTAGTCGAGTCGATCCATTTTATTCTAATTTTTTTAGTAGTTTAGTAGTGAGTAGCACCCCCACCACGCGTCCGTGCTTACTCGGCCGCCGGCTAAACAAGTCCGAACCTGTCGATATAGTTTGAGTTCATTAGTTGGCGTGAAAATGTCGTTTCGCTGGAGCGAGTAAACCACTTTAAAATTGCAGAATACCACTGACTTTACTCGACTGTAATGCGAACGATTTTTAGGCAGTAGCGAATAGTTTAGCTACTACATTACTCGCTACTAGACTAAAATACTAGCCTAGTCCGAACAAGCCTTTAGAAACAATTTGCCAATGTTTAAGCGTGTCGAGGTTTGTGGTAAGCAGATTCGATCGACGGGGAGACTTAGAACCGTCCCGCGTCGAATGGCACTTGCAGGTAAGAACCCGCGAGTCATCGGTCCAACATACTATGAACGCCTACCCGCCGATCTTCGGAATGAACCATCTGACATGGTATTCAAGTGTAAATTGAGAAACCTTTTATTGGAAAATCCTTTGTACACGGTTGAAGATTATCTTGACATATTTAGATAAAATTGTTTAGTATTATGTAGTATAGTACCTGTCATAAGTAACGATCCTTTGTGGTGACCGTTGACATTTAATTTGTATAATAAGTGAATTTATTGTCATATTTATTCTACATTATTTAAATTGTTATATTACGTATGTGAAATTTCTTGACATATTTTTTTCTTAATTATCTATTGAATTATGACTTGTTGAATTTGTTTATTTTGTTTATTATGTTGACGATCACCGTATAGATTCGTGTAAATTGACTATGTGTCATTTATAATGTATCCCTATATGTGTAAAATAAATATAATCTAATCTAATCTATGTATTGTAATATTTTAAATATTATATTAAGACAAAAGATGATATTGCACTTACTTCCGATTTTCTTTCTTTTCCCTGAATTCAATTCTTCGTCTGAATGACTACTATCATTCTCAAGGCATGATTGGAACTCGTATATCTCATTACCAATCTTGCATAAACAGAGGTCCATGTTTATCACCATGTGCTCTAGTCTCACGGAGCAAGTCCTGCCCGGCACAGCCTGGCTGTCACAGTCCGTCTCTTCCTGCTTCAGTAATGCTGCAAAGCAGTTAGACCCTAAATTTAACATACATTGCAAAGCCATGTCTTTACATTGGCTATAAAAAGCATGATATCTAACAGGTAGTTATATTATTTACAAGTAAAATAGTATTAATAAATTTATGTGAACCAGTGGTTGGAAACGGATTATAGTGTACAACTTAAAAGGTGAACCACACTTGTGCAGAATTTAGTACTAGGTCCTAAATTATAATAAAATGGTTTTAATTTCATGTAAAAGCAATCCAGGCCCCAGGGATAACTCACGTACCCTGCAGGTCCCAAAACACTGATTTGAATGTTGAAGTGATATGCTAATTCAATAGTGAATACGGATTACAACTAATGCTGGCTTCCCATCTGATTGTACATATCATTAAGGGTCAAGCAATATAGTTTCCTTCTTCAGTAATGCTGCAATACAGTTTAGACTCTAAATTTAACACGCATTGCAAAGCCATGTCTTTACATTGGCTATAAAAAGCATGATATCTAACAGGTAGTTTTATATTAATAAATCTATCTGAACCAGTGGTTGGCAATGGATTATAGTGTATAACTTAAAAGTGCTAACTTTAATTGTGAAGAATTTTGTAATACGTAATAAAGTAATGGAATTAGTGTTATGTAAAAGCTGTCCAGGCCACAGGGACAAGCCACATGGACTGCAGGTTTCCAACCAATCTTATGAATATTGTAGAGATATCCTAGTTCAACAGTGTATACAGAAAACAACTACCACTGGCTTGCCATTGGTTGAACTTATCATAAAGGATCAAGCAATGTAGGAATAGTCAAGTAGCTGACCTCGGAACGCGTAGACCGCATCGGGCGGCTGGAGCACCACGGGGCCCAGCTCCAACTCCTCCTTCAGCACAACGGGGCCCGGCTCGTGCTCCTCGCTCAGCTCATAGTCAGCACCGTCACTGTCCCACTCCGGCTCGTGCTTCACACACGCTGCCTCCAGAGAGTGAATAACAGATGCTAGAACAATATCAAGTGACAATACATTATTCCTCAATTTGATGATCGAACTGAACTCATAGCTAATTACATTTATTAAAGCAGTAAATTCTGCTAGTGTTAACTTATAGCTATTTATAACACTTGGTTTAATCCCATATGCTATAACTTACATTGTATACGTATAACTCCTATAGATGAAACATTCATTGGTAAAAATGTGCCTTTGTAGATAAAGGTTCACAAGACAACAATACCGCTATCAAAGAAAGAAACAGTAACACTGAGGTACAGCGAGGCAAGGCAAGGACATGTATTATATTATTTTGGAATGTTGTTTATATTGTGTATTATAAACGACATTATTAAACTATATGAAATCATACATCCGCGCATTATAAGCATCACTACAGAGTATAAAACCAAGTCGCTTCCTGCTGTCTGCCTGACTTTATGTATGATTATTTTTATTTGATGCGGTTTTTTTAAATAGATAGAGTGAATCAAGAGGAAGGTTTATATGTATAATACATGCATGATATAGCATTGCACCCGTGCGAAGCCGGGGCGGGTCGCCAGTTGACAATATATGAAAGTTACACACCCGTGTCCCGACCCTCCAGCGACATCGTCGGCAGCTGTTGACAACTATCCTCGCTTAAAATCAGTTAGTTAGTTACATTCGGCTACTGCGATTCTATGTAATGAGTAACTTTCCAATTACATAAATTAAGATATTATGAGGATAATGCTTTTAACTTTTTCGGTCTTAAAACGTGAATTAAATGTCTTGCAAACAAAAATGCCTAAATCTAAGATCCAAAGCGGTAAATAAAACAACACACGGCACTTTGCATTTGATTGACAAGACAATGACATCAACGAATCTGACTTTTCTCTAAAATGTTACCACATTAAATAGATGCACGCGTTTGGTAGTTTTTGAAATATATGGTAGTTCTAGTTGAACAATGTATTATAATGAATCAACTATATTTATTTTCAACACACTTGCTCGTAAAGTGGTCCATATTAAACTGTTTTTATAGCCGTAAAGTATCCTATAAAACACGCGTGCTTTTGACTTTTCTATTACGCACTAGTGTCTTTACTTTACAGTTTTTTTTTAAATTTCAACAAAGAGTTTTTACTTTTATATACGAGTAATAAGCAAAATTTTTGTGAATAAAGTAATTGTGATGCATTACGCAATAATTAAACAATTATTTTCATCATATTATTTAATTTTGTCATGTAATTGACACTAATTTGTATCAGGTATAATTAAATATATAAGCAATTGAGGGCCTTTATTATGATCATTCATGTTAAACTGGAATGTCGCGGGCGCGGGAATGAAAACTAACTTGCGATTATTAACATCAAAACACTTCCACTTTACGTTTAGTAACCAAATCCACAAATCACCATATTAGAAACATTATCTAGGTATAATAGTCACTACAAAGCACAAGATAGGGAAAACAGTATGGTATTGAACTAGCGATTCGTCAAAGACACCGTACGCGAGCATTCTCAACAGAAACAAGCAAGTAAACTTAGCGTCTTTTAAACTGCTTCGCGCGCTGTCAGTTAGACGTTCCGCTAGGGCACAGGCTAGGGCAAAATGGCGCCCTTGTCCAACCCATATTTATGGTCAGCCGCCGTCACGGCCAGACTGACAGTCGACCGTCCTCGGGCGAACAGAAAACTTTATTATTTCGTCTCGTCGTCATCGTAATTGCGCTCGTCCAACCTGACACTGTGGCTAAGAATACTAGAGCCCCTCACATACTTAGGTTGGGTTGCAGTGGAGTGAGCATATAAACACATTATGCTCAAAACTTAACTCTGCGTATTACGCTTTATCCCGCTTAAGACGCACGCTTTCACTTCAGAACCTGCTAACAGCATATTATGCATACTTTCATACACACCTCACTAATGGAATCGACCTTTGGGGAATGGCAGCGGACAGGGATCGGCCCTTTATTTTACAAAAAAAAGCCATCCGCTTAATATGCCGCGTTCCCCCGGATGAGCCAGCCCGACAACTCTTTGTGAACCTTGGGGTCCTGACGGTGCCTCCTCTATATATTTTTGAAGTGGGTAAATATGTGAGACAACATTCAGCAGAGTTCCCCTTAGGTAAAACCTATTCCGCAAGGCGAAAACCAGGACTGTTAGTACCGCCGCACAGGCTACAAAAAACTGACAAGTCCCTGGCAGTCATGGGTGCACGTATATTTAACAAAATACCTGAAATAATAAGAGCTTCACCTACAGAACGCATTTTCATCACGAAGCTTAAAACTTTTTGTATTAAAAAGGCGTATTACTCTGTCAAGGAGTTCCTTGATGAGTGAGTGTGTCGAGTCCTTTTGGTGTACATATAATAATTGACATGTGAATTTTTATTTTTATTTGATAACTGCTGTACAATTTCAAATCTATTTTATTTCTTTCGACACTTTACTATTATTAACTTTTTATTTTTATTTTTTAAGACTGAACATGTAATAATTGAATGTTTGACAATGTAAGTTTATTACAAATAAATTATTCTATTCTATTCTATTCTACTTATCATACAATATGAGCATGGACCGGGCATGTACGTCCTTTCAACCAGCCACGAGGACATGGCGAAATTAGCACTGCCCCTACGACCAGCTATCAAACATCCATCATCCAACATTGTCAATAAGCGACCAGAGCGTCCCTTCGACCAGCCACATGACGTGGACCGGACGTCAATGTTCATATCAAACAGAGCGTCCCTTCGACCAGCCACATGACATGGACCGGACGTCAATGGTCTTATCAACTAGTGCGTCCCTTCGACCAGCCACATGACATGGACCGGACGTCACTGATCTTATCAACCAGTGCGTCCCTTCGACCAGCCACACGACCTGGACCGGACGTCACTATTCCTGTCAACCAGTGCGTCCCTTCGACCAGCCACACGACCTGGACCGGACGTCACTATTCCTATTAACCAGTGCGTCCCTTCGACTAGCCATATGAGTATGACCTAGACCGGACGTCACTAACTACACTCTAATACTCAATCTCTATCAAATACAATAACAAGGAACACAGCAATTTCAATTCCACTGTGTATATTGTCCCCAAAAGTAATTTCTGAATAGGTAGATACCAAATGTTTCTTTATCTGAACTCGATTTCACGGTGCATGCCCTTCTAATACAACTAGTCACGCGACACATCGTCACCAGCCACTCTGTGACAGCACTGAACAGAAATAGGTAGGCAACATTTTCTTGCGGGAGAAAGAGTCGCCCGCCACAGCCGTGCTGGCGATGATGTGTTTTTTTTTTAGGCGAACTTAAAGTTGCCTTGGGTGTTTCTGAATTTACCACTGAAAGACTCGGGCTTGCGATGAAGATTCAGCGCCCCCAGTTAAAACATTCGAGCCTATGGTCAAACATCTATCTTCACTTTTATCAACATGTAACTCAGTACCCGACGCCGTCTCGGTCTCCTCGTTGTTTAATAAATGATCAATTATTAGCATCGCGGTTCGATGGTTCTGTATGCAAATTTGTGCGTACTTATTTATGAAAGCAATTAGTACCCATAATAGATTTTAACTCGTAATGGTCGTTTTTCAATTTCCAATACAGCGGCGATAATGAATCGACTTAAAAATAAAACTGTCAAGTTTGGTTTGAGATCAAATTGTTTGCTAATTTTAATACAGACAACCTTCTCGAAATGGTTTTACTACAGCTCAATCGCGACTTTTTTTTTTTTACAAAAACTGACCGGCGATCGACCTCAGCAGAACCCGACAGTGGCTACGGAGTCGAAGACCCCGCTCGCTGGCTCTGCAACAGCCCACTCACCTCTACCTTGAAGAGACCCAAATTACAATTTCCAGAAAATACACATGATGGGAGCGAGAAGTTAGCGGTTCGCATTCAAATGATGACGCTAAACGTATTCTTACAAGACTAGGATAAAGTGCTCCGCTCTCCTGTCCTGGAGTTCCGATGGTGAAACGGCTACGGCGGGATTGAATCGTGTGCACACTCCAACATGTATACGATAGAAAACTGACAAGCTGGTAACTTTGCGGCGATATTCGAGGCTCTGGAAGTCACCCACAGCTGGCAAAGCATTATCAATTATGACTCTTAGAGATCGCGTTTTACTGAATCCAAGGCAGCTAGCTGATATTTGTCAGACCCATCTCACCCAATGTAGTACTTCATGCACGAACGAACGAACCTAAGCTTGGGGGTAAAGAGGTATTTTGTTTGTTTGTCACGCGTCCTCCCTGATTAAGGAACTATTAAAACAGTGGTGGAGTCCAATCTCGGTTCATCATCTACCGAATTAGGGTGTGACTAAACAATCCTTAAATACTGGGCCTTAATACCCATCATGATCTCAGTATTTCGTGAGATTTGATACAGTAAAGTCTAGGTGCTAGTTCAATGTGACCTAATTCATTTTGCCAGGATTATTTCATGCACAATAGTATTTTAAGTTACTGCTCTGATCAGCTATGACACGTTTTAGTGCACAGCACTAGCCAAATCAATGGAAGACGTTATGTTCCAAGATTACAATTATTTTATAAAACAGCAAGTTTCCCCGTAAACCATATTAGATATCGAGGGACAAATTAAACTGGCATCAAGAGGTATCTTAAATCCGTTATTATTATTTTTTTCTGTAAAAAATGTTTTTTTTTTTTTTACAGTACCTATCCGAGATTTCATTGGCACACTTTTGCTCGACAAATAAGCACCTTGATTGTATTCTCCCATACAACTTAAATTTCCGTGTTCCGTGCATCCATGGTGTCGCGAACTATCGCGAACGTGGATGTAAATGCCAGCGCTTCTTGCATCTACTTAAATGACGTTACTATGTCAACAGAAAGATGGCGGAGGGAGCGAACTAGGGACGAGGGCAGGTTGACGGACGCTGCTTGGGATTAATGAACCAGTTATAGTAATACCAACTATTATCTATTCTATGGTAATACCAGCAATTAAGTCACAAAAAGAGTTTCTTAGATCTAAGACTGACCGGGAGGTCGGGGTCATTTACACAGATCAGTTAGTACTTGCGGTTGACGATGTTCTACAGTCTGCATAATTACCATAGCCTCGAGCTCATGAGGGTAGTATCGCAACTCAACTTTAGTCAGCACTTGACCTTCTATTGTATGAGAAGGTATTCTAAAACCAAGAGAGCTAGTGTCCATGTGTAGCTCTACCTATAACACGGGTCCAAATGGTAAGTACTGGCTCGTTGGTGCTTTTATCGTGTTTATCGTCCACCGGATATTCTTAAACTTATCGCACTATTTAATTTGACCCTTAAATTTACTAAGCAGGTACAAAGGTCAGGCCAACAACATGAGTAAATCCTGGCGCAGCTAGCCCTATCCATATAGGTTAGGCCCGGGTTAGACAATCGCTATGCAGCAACCTAGGCACCCCAGATCCGATTAAAGATGAACCTTAGACGAGTAAGCGCCACGGGTGGCCGCGGCCGCCCGGGTTGACGACGGCTAAAGCCGCCACTGGATCTACAGATTAACTTCCTAAAATAAGAAGCTAGACCCAAAAAAAACACCGTAAAATTGTTTTAAGTGCTGTGTCTTAAGTAGCACGCAAGATGATCCGCTTTCAAATAAGAAAGATACAGTCTCACCCGACAACGCCATCAGACCTCGCGACGCCCGATGCCTGCAAGAATTGACGTCTTTGATACTTGCGTCGATACCGCTCTTCTTGTTAGAAGATGTTCAAGTTTCATCTGTGGTTTCATCATCATCACCATCATCAGCCAAAAGACGTCCACTGCTGAACATAGGCCTCCCCCAGAGAACGCCACCATGACCGGTCCTGCGCCGCCTTCATACAGCGGACTCCTGCGTCCTTCGCCAGGTCATCAGTCCACCTTGTGGGGGCTGCATCGTCCGGTGCGTGGTCGCCACCCAAGAACGCGATGGCCCCAGCGGCCGTCGGTTCTACGAGCGACGTGCCCTGTCCATTTGCCACTTAAGTTCAAGTTTACCGCACTCAAAACAAATACACAAATACACAAACACACACACACACATACACGCACGCACACAGGTAGAGGTTCCTATTGTTTTTTATCACGTTAGGTGAAGGTGTGTATTCCTTCAGCTTAGACGCCAGTCTTCACGCCGCTTCAAACACTACGTATATTCACTAGTGCCTAACTTCTCGGCATTAATGATATCCACCGGTAAATTAGTTATTTGTCTTTGTCTTGATGATATTGTTTCATTTTTTTTTTTAATCGATCGTTTTTTTTTTTTGGTAATTGCTCAAACATGTTCCATAATCTACTTACTACTTCTGTTGCCGTTTCTTAGGCACCTAAATGGGACCTCATAACATAAAATCATCAAAATAATCCTGGACAACTTATTAAGGTCTTGAAAATTGCAAGCCAGGTTAAATCTCAAAGTCACATTTTGTCAAACAAGCCGCAGTTCGCCCACTTTAAAGCACTATGCGTTAAGTGCTAACAATAAACCAAAACTACTTATTCGTTTACTGTTTAGAATAATCTCGGTCACTGCACCAACTCTCTATATCGGCAACTGCTTCATCTGGATTAAATTGCAGGTAATATTACTAGCTTCATGTAAACCTTGTTCGCCATTCGATTGCATTTTATTTTAATCGATCCCACATCTGATCTTATGCAATTGAGGGCCTTTATTATGATCATTCATGTTAAACTGGAATGTCGCGGGCGCGGGAATGAAAACTAACTTGCGATTATTAACATCAAAACACTTCCACTTTACGTTTAGTAACCAAATCCACAAATCACCATATTAGAAACATTATCTAGGTATAATAGTCACTACAAAGCACAAGATAGGGAAAACAGTATGGTATTGAACTAGCGATTCGTCAAAGACACCGTACGCGAGCATTCTCAACAGAAACAAGCAAGTAAACTTAGCGCCTTTTAAACTGCTTCGCGCGCTGTCAGTTAGACGTTCCGCTAGGGCAAAATGGCGCCCTTGTCCAACCCATATTTATGGTCAGCCGCCGTCAAATATATATATTATTATATTTTTAATATTTGGCTGTTTGACGGTTTCGTCATTGCTTCCATTTTGCACCTGCGCGCGCATAACTAATTCAACCAATGCAAGGTGCATAGATATATAAATCTCCGCGCCATTTTGCTTTGCATAAAATTTGTTGTTAGTTTGTGACTGATTAGATTTACAAAAATGTCGAGTTCTAGTAATGAAGAAGATTTAGATGTGGAATTGATGCCTCCGCGAAATACTTAATGATGCAAAAAATGCTACTGACAGCCTATTGCCATTGAAATCTAAAGAAAAGTATCCAATAGCCTATGAAAATTTTATTCATTGGAAATCCAGCAAAAAAGCCTATTGTTCTTGGAAAACGTATTTTTAGCTTATTTTCATGAGCTAGCAAATAAATATAAGCCTACCTCGCTGTGGTCTATCTACTCCATGTTAAATAGCACTGTTCGGAACAAAAATGGTATTGACATAAAAACATATGCCAATCTGATTGCGTTCTTGAAGAGGCGCTCAGATGGTTACAGAAGTAAAAAATCTAAAGTATTGTCCTCAAAGGACATCGAAAAGTTTCTGAAAGAAGAACCGGATAGCCCTAGCAACAAAGGTCAGTTGAAATTGTTATTTTATTTAAATATGAAATTTCTGTATGAATGATTGTTTATAAAAATTGAAACGACTAGGTACTCATGAGGCTACTCAACTATTTTATGTGTTTTATATCTATGTAGGTAAGTGTGTATGTATTGTTTGGCAGCCATATCAATCTAAACGACTAGACTGATTCAAATATTTTTGTTACAAAAATAACTGGACATCCGCCCAGACACGCTTAATTTGCAGGCAGTAGTAACTAACTAAATATGTATTTTATTTACTTTCAGGTCTCGTTAATATTCGGTATTACTGGAGCATGTAGACGTCAGGAACTGAGTGATATTGCTGCAAAAGACATAGAAAATCACGGCAAAATGCTGTTAGTAAAAAATACTAACACTAAAAACAAAATACCACTATCATTCACAATTCACATTCATAGTTAAAACAAATACGAAAATTTACGTTCGACGAAGGCAAAAACATACTCTACAAATGCGATCGAAATCCACTGTGTATCATTTCAATAATTGTACTTTCACAATTTGTTTTAATAATTAAATATTTCAGTTATATAAACGGGTGTTTTTTTCCTCGCAAGTGTGTTGAAAAACGTCGTATGAAACTCGTGTGCATTTGGTCATTACACTCTCGGCTCTATTACGCCCTCGCCTACGGCTCGGGCTGCAAATCCGCCTCGACTGTAATGACCAACTTAGCACACTTGTATCATAATGTACTATTGTCACAATAATCTATTCTATTCTATTTTTTATATAAAAAAAATGGCGTCTGTCCATTGGAACAATTCAGCCAATGTCAAGGTTGAACGTTGTACGGTGAGTTGAGCTTTTTGTAAAGTGATAGCGATTTACAAAAAACCACACGGACTATCGGGCCTTGACCCAGGAAGGGCTATGAACGCTTCATTAGGGTCGTGTTCAGATATTTTTGTTCTCGTAAGTGTGTTTTTTTTACTAGAGACTTAGAGACTGTATACATCTCTAATAAACTTAGTGTACTGTACAATGACGCTCAGAGACCTTATACATCTCTGAGGAATGAAATTAAACTATTATCATATATTTATTATTTATATTTTTTTATTTTGTAAATTGTGACGCCTAGAGACCATATACATCTCTAAGAAATTTAGTTTAATTATTTATTTATTTATTTTTTCTTTTGTATAGTTAGTTTCTTATTCAGTCCTTAACTTTTCTAAGGATTTAAATTAATTTATTTTGTTTTGCATGTTGTGACGCCTAGAGACCATGTACATCTCTAAGAAATCTAAATTAAGTACTGTAAGGCGAACATCAAATATTCGCGCCATCCGCGCGCGCCCGTAGCAATCCTAAGCCCTATACATACCTATAATAAGTATAACGCTCGCCGCGGTCGGCACCGCCGCCGCGTCGCCCGCGCCTCGCCCTCGGCCGGATCGCCAGTCGCATCGTACTTGATGTTATGTGCGGATCGTTCGCGCCATATATAAGAATCTTTATCGTCCCATACCTTTTCTGTTACATTAGTTTCATACCGTTGTGTTTTTTTGATGTCTGTATTTCTTTAATCATAAATAAAACTGTACAAACATAACAGTACTTAATTATTTTGTTGCATCAGTTATTGATTTTGACTTCTTGAGACCTTATACATCTCAACGGAATTGAATTATTTCATTAATTAATTATACCGATCTATATTGCGTGTCGTGACGCCTAGAGACCTTCTACATCTCTGAAAAAATCACTTTATTTTATATAATTTTTAGTGTAAACATTGATTTGGAGACTTGTACATCTCCTCTAACATATATGTATCAATTACCTAGCTATAATATAATTGTATTAGTTTTTAAGTATAATTCACGAAAAAATGACTTACTGTTGAGTTTCTTTCGGCTTTCTTCTCAACAGCGGTCTCCTCTTGCGAAATGCCGGTAGACTCACAATCTGACTTGTAAAAGTGCCCTTGTGGCCTACTTACTGAATAAATTATTTCATTTCATTTCATTGTGTAAATGTAAATTAACTCGACTGTACATACCAAAGTGACATCATTTGATCTTAGAGATCGGATAGACTATACAAGGTGTTTGTTTTTGGCCAAACGGACGCTTAAATTCTACAGGATGTCCCACAGCTATGCCACATGGAGGGGACGTACATTATATATTTTAGACAGGATGTGTAGCGATAATGTGATGTATAGTGGGGGTTCATCATCGCACAAGAATTAGTTCTGTATCTACTTTACTTACAGAAATTTAAACGCACAGTCGGATACGCCTTGGCTTTCCCATCCTCATCTTAAATGAGGCTACTTGCCAACGCGGAACTGACTGTATCCCGGGCCTGGTTCAGTTGTAACTCAGGCTATTCTATCTGCTTCGCTTTTATATGAATATTAAGACATTGCTAACTCCTACAGCACTGTACACCCACAGTGCGACTACAAGGTCTACAATTGTTATGCACCATACCTTAAAAGTTGTAGTCCTAATACCGGACTCGCCGCGCCCGGCGAGGGTGGCGGGCACCGCGCACTACACGCTCAACCTGGCGGCCGCCCGCGACTTCCCCGCCTGTGGTTAAATAAATCATTGATTCTCACAGTCGAATCTCTAAGTGCCCTCGCCTGTCACCTGTGATAGGTACTATACTGTTAATGATATATAATAAAGATTACTAAATTGGAACTGTTATATGTATATTTCTGTGATGTGACCTTTACTGACAAGTTAACTCAATTATCACACTGTTAGTCTATAAATGAAACTATATGCCCAGTTAATCATTAGTGTTAAATATCTTACAGTTGGCTTCGTGACAGCAAGTATAAATTGTTATTAGTTTGCTCGTTACACGAACCATAATTATATTACTCATGATAGAAAATTACAATTAAGTTATACCATGAGTGTTGTGTAAACTAATTGGAATGGTTCCTGATCCAGGAACGTCTGATGATCCTGGGTCAATTAATCCACCCAAGGTTATCAGTCTGGCACTATTCTCTTATCTCTAGATATTCATAATCATCATACATGGGCTGACATCAACCGACGTCAGCCCGTCGCAAGGTACCAAACGACGAGTAGACCGGAGGATCGACTTAAGAGCGAATCATTATCACTTCACGCAAATCCTCCCTTCTCTGGGTGCCTGTCTACCAGGCCACCCGCTGGCTCTCAACACGACACTCGTGTATGCGTGCACGACTTATGGTTATTACAAGCTGCTACACAGCGTTCAAGTTTTGGAAGGCTCTTTAACCTATTATTATCGACAGCTAAACAGCTGTCACGAATCGATAACCCGACGTTATTCAGTACAAGGAGTTAAACAACTCATGCCAATCCTGCAGAAGTCAAACGACTCCCCAGGGCTTACAGGCTCTTGCCGCCAACCCCGCAGGAGTTAAACAACTCCCCAGGCTTTACAGGCGGCTGGGCGCATGCGCTATCCATCAGTAATCAAAATACTCGGGCTCAACAACCCAGCGCATGCCCCGCCAGCACATCATGGGGGCCTCATCTATATCGCGGCCCCCTTCCGCCTGCAGGCCGGAATATTGGTCTACTCAAGGAGAAATAGTCAAGCCAGGACACCACAAAGTGTGCATGTCCTCCATGATGCTTATCATCATAAATCACAATTAAAATCACAAAGTTATAATCATCAATACACTGGCATATAATTACATAAAGAAATCAAAATTATGCTCATAATGGTCTCTGTGATATTATATTCAGACCAATATAAGAATCATGAGATTCCTAGGATATGCTGAAAAGTCTGGCCAGCGATTCTTTAAAGTACCTTCACGTTGCTATATAATTAGGAAGAAAATAAATAAATCAAGATTGTAAAGGCTTAGGCTAGAACACTTAGCTTTCGCAGATATCTCCGGCTGTTGCACAATAGAATTTCTCGCACTGAGTCCAAGCACTTTATTTATCACAAATTACTTTTGAAAACACAAGAATACTTAAAGAAAGAAATTTTGAGCAAGCAACAACTGGATTCTTACCATAGACAATATGTATTTTTTAGGTGCGTTCCGAAACACGCAAATATCGCGACATTTCGCGACACTCCCGCCTCGCGAAAGTTTTAATTTATGGTAGTCATCAGGTCTCTAGTCCACTTCTGGATTTTCTCCAATGCCTGGACTGCAGCAGCTCTACGTTGTTTCTCTTGTGTCATTGTATTATCTATATCATTGATACTTGGCATCTCGTTGTCAAAACCCTCAGTATTCTGTTCTTGTGTCATTTCTGATTCATCAATCATACTTGTATTCTTTAGCTTCTCTCTCGTGTTGTTGGTTGAGTCATGTATGTCTTGGTTGTTAATTTCTATGTTTCTTGGCTCTGGATCAACATCCATACCGCTTAATTCCATCAATGGTACACGAGGTAGATGTTCGTTTTCTATGTGTATGTTTTCTTGCATGTTTTGCTCATGCATTTCTGTCATGTCATCATGAAATGCATCATCCTCCGCTTCCAGCGGGTACAAATGAGCAATAGATCGTGTGAAGATATTGTTACCTACTTTCACACGAGCGACTCTACATAAACCGTCTGTACCTTTCATTACTTCAACAATCTTTCCAGCTTTCCAGCCTTCTCGATTCCTCGATTCTCCTTTTATTTGTACTATATCTCCAATCTGAGGAGTACTATGGGCTCTCACCCTAACTTGCTTGGGCGAGTTCCCATACCTTTCTCTCAGGCTCAGTAGATACCGATGGATGAACATATCCCTATATTCTTCCATAATCGTATTTCCACGTTTCCATCCTTCGATGAGTTGTTGTTTAATGATAGATCCTGAGATCGGTAGTTGTTCAGTGAGCACTTGAACATTCAAACATCTTCCTGGAGTGAGAAAATCGGCAGGTTTTAAAATGTGGTCAACACCTGATCCCACGTATGTAAGTGGTCTTGTATTTACTACCGCTTCTACTTCTTTGATAATTGTTGACAGTTGATTATCTTCAAGCATGTGTTTTTCAAGTGTTCTCTTTAAGCAGTGCTTTACAACCGCTACAAGTCTTTCATATGCTCCCCCGTGCCACGGAGCGAGCTGAGGAATGAATTTCCATTTTATCTTCTCTGTTAATGTTCCTTCTTCTGTCATAACTTCAGCTAACAGTCTGAATTGCGGAGCATTGTCAGATAATATAAGTGTGGGTTTTCCTCTTGTAGCTATAAAGCGTCTGAATGCCATTAAGCATTTGTCTGTGGTTAAGTCTTCAACCACTTCCAAATGTATTGCTCTGATCACCAGGCATGTGAACAAACAAATCCAACGTTTCTTCGATCCGTTTTCCGATTTAACGTACATTGGGCCGAAATAATCGACTCCTACATAGTTGAATGATATTGTATAATTTACTCTTTCAGCTGGCAATGCTGGTGTCTTTGGTAATGTGTAAGGACCTCCTCCATGTTTTACACATTTTGCACATTTGCTTAATATTTTTTGAACTCGCGTCCTCCCTTGAGGAATCCAATATTTTTGGCGTATGAGGCTCAGAGTATGAGGCACTCCTACGTGAAGATTTTTCTCATGAATATCTTTAATTACTTTATCGGTGAATTCGCTGTTCTTTGGAATCAATATTGGATGTTTCGCGTCGTATGATAAATCTGAATGTGTGATTCGCCCATCACATCTCAGTATTCCTTCATTGTCCATGAATAATCCTAAGTTCCGAGATAACGAAGTTAATTTTCCTTTGCATTCTTCTGGAAATGATATTTTTTGTAGTTCTTTTATTTCTTTCATGTGTGAATCTGAGATATTTGTTTCAAATGTTCTACTTGGTGTCTCTATTTGTGATTGTTCTTCTGTGTCCAACAGACCCTCCCGCGACAGAAAAGAAACAGAACCAGGTAAGTCTGAAGGCCATTTGCTTTGGTCTTTTCGGAGAAATTCAGGACCATACAACCACGTGTTCTTCTCATCTTCTGACGCGGCAGGACGTGTAGCCACGTCTGCTGGATTCAATTGAGATGGGACGTATTTAATGTTTAAATCTTTATTCTGTTTTATCTCTTCTATTCTTCTGGACACGAATGGTTCAAGCAATTTATCTGAGTTATACCAGTCTATGACTATCTTACTATCAGTCCATAAAGTTATGTGTGTTATATTCAAGGGTAGGAATTTGCGAACATATTTGATAAGTCGGCTTCCTATAAGTACTCCCAACAGTTCTAAGCGTGGAATCTTCAGATTTTCTTGGTCTTTAATAGGTACTAATCGTGATTTACCTATTATAAAATTGACTTTGTCATTTTGTACTAAATAAATTACCGCAGCATAAGCTATCGATGAAGAATCCGTGAAGCAATGCAATTGAGCATTCTTCTCATCAGGTATAGTGATGTTTCTAGGTAAACATATACTTTCAATTTGCTTCATTTCGTCTAGAATAGTTTTCCAATTTTGGAGTAAGTCCTCTGACAGCACAGTGTCCCACTTAGCTTTAATCTTCCACAGCTGTTGGAGCAGCAACTTAGCTGACAGCAAAGTTGGGGCACTAAATCCACATGGATCATACACGGATGCTATAGTTCTCAAGATCCCTCTTTTTGTGTATTCATTGTCTCTATTGACTTTAGCCCTTAAATGAAGCATATCGTTGGCTAAAATCCAATTTAAGCCTAATGTTTTTACCGTTGTTTCTTTTGCTGCGTCAGGTATTTGTGTCATGAATTCTGAAGAATTGGAACTCCATTCGCGTAGATTCATTGAAATTTGTGAGAACATTTCCTTGCCTTCTTTGTAAAGATTTATAGCTTCTGATGCAGTATCCGATCCAGTAAGCACATTATCTACATATATATCATTTGCTAATTGTTTACTATATTTTCCATTTGTATTTTGTAGATGATGTTTTATCGTAGCATTTAGTAAAAATGGGCTCGAAATTATTCCAAAAGGAACACGTTTAAATCTATAATGTAGAAGATTCTCCTCATTAATAGGTTTATTGATGTCCTTTAACCATAGGAATCTGGTAACGTCTCTATCTTTATCTTTCAGTCCTATTTGCAGAAAAGCCTTTTCCACATCAGCTGTTAGACCCACAGAATAACATCTAAACCTTATCAGCAATCCTGTTAGATCCTCAAGCATCATTGGACCGCAGTACAAACATTCATTGAGGCTCTTTGTATCTTTGGTTCTTGCAGAGGCATCGTACACTATACGAAGAGGTTTCCCTGTTACGATGACACCATGATGAGGTAAGTAATGAACAGGTCCATCCTCCTTGATGTTATCCGGTACTATTTCTATAATTCCTCTTTTTAATTGGTCTTCTAATGTTTTGTTGTAAGAGTTCAAAGCGTCTGTATCTAGTCGTTTCAGTAGTCCTACTAAGCGACCATATGCTAGCCCAAAATTGGTTGGTAATTCTGGTGGATATGTTTTCCAAGGCCAGCTAACGTAGTATCTTCCTTCAATTAACTCGGTATTTTCGTTAAAATGTTTGATGGCTTCTTCTTCTCGGTTAGCCTTTGGAGAGTCAGTGATCCCGATGGATTCCAAGTCCCACAAGACCTTGACGTTTCCCGTGTCCAAGGGTAAGTCTGGCTCTGACAATTTGGTCTCGTATGAAGCTTGAAAATACGTGAGCACTGACGACTCTAGCATAGGTTTCTCCTTTGTTTGTCCCGAAAGTATCCAACCCAGTTCTGAATTTACTAAGTATAAGTTTTCCTGCAATTTTATCTTTTCTGTTGACATTAGTGAATGATAATAGTCGTTTCCTATTAGTATGTCTATTCTGTCTGAAAGAGATCCATCGTCAGCTAGTGTAACGTTCTTATTATTCCATTCGACCAGTTCTTCGTTGTATGATGAAATTCCTTGTGTGATGTTCGGTACAACATTAGCGTAGATAGTTTTGTGTTTATTCGTTCTTGTTTGTATGTCAAGTTTCATCAAAGAACTCTTTATTTCTTGAGGTTTTTCTGACCCGAATGTGAATACCCTAAGATGATGTTCTTCCAACTTTGGTAGGTTTAATTTCTTGGTTACTTCTTGGGTGACATAGCTTCTTTGACTACCAGAGTCTAGCAATACACGACACTTCAACGTCGAGTGGTCAGGTCCTTTTAAATTAACTATGGCTGTTTGCAACACCGTCGATCCTTTGTCATGTACGTGCATCGTGTTAGTAGACTCGGGTTTTCTAAATGTCTTGTTTGGGCATAACGCTTGGTTATGCAAACCTCTGCTCTTGCAGTGAAAACAAGGTTTATCCTTGTTAGGACAAGTGTTGAGATAATGTCCGCTTCGAAGACAAATGTAACATTTGTTTCCTAATATTTGTTTCCTTTCCCTAATTGTTCTAAATTTGTTGCAGGAATTGCTGTAATGTCCTCCATTACAGAATAAACAGGATGGCTTATTTCTTTTTGGACTAAATCTAGGTTGATCTCTGTTTTCTCTGGTATTAAAATTCCTTTTAAGATTGTTGACTTTATTAAATGCTGTAATATTCGGTTTCCATTGTCTAGTTGTATCACTCATATTGTTAGGTTTCCATTGCCTACGTGTATCATTCATTTTGTTAGGTTTCAATTGTCTTTTAGCATCATCCATTTTATTAGGTTTCCTTGTTCTCAACTCCTTCTTGACCTTTGTTTTCACATGAAGAGTTTCAGTTGTGTAACTGATGTTCTCTTTGTTACCTTTTTCAAAAGTTCCTCTTGCATCTTCTCGAGCACACAAGATTACATGAAGCTGCTTTCTTATTTCTTCTATGGTGTTGTTATTCAACTTGAGTTTCAACTCATATATAATATCTTCAGGAAATTTCTCCATAATCATGAACCGCAGATGGTTCTGATCTGTGTTCTCACCAAGAGTACTCAAAACCCTGAGATGTCTCTCAATATCATCAAGCGTTCTACGACACTCTTCTGGTTTTTCTGCTCTCTTCAGTTTATAAAGTGTTGAATAATGTGCGTCAACAATTTGAGTAGTCTTGCCATATCTGTTGGTTAAGATATCCAAAGCTATCTTATAATTATTATTCGTGGTTTCTAATCCATCTAATATGGTTTTAGCTTCACCTTTCAACGATGCTTTCAAATAAAGCAATTTATCAACATCTCTTAGATCTCTCTGATCAATGTTTGAGCTAAATTGATCCCAAAACTGGTTCCACTGAAGTACATCTCCTGAGAATGTAGGCAAGTTTAAATCAGGTAACTTTCCTCTATGTACGTTTGCTTGACTGGAGCTTGAAGCAGTAGCCTTATCTTTCTTAACTTGAATTCGTGCATTTAATTCTGCTAACACTTCTTCACCATTCAGCTGTTCCGTTGTCAACATAGAAATTTCATCCGCATTGGGATTCGTCGAGGAGTTGAAGTACTGGTACAAGTCATTGTTAAATCTGGTAAGTACTGCTTGTAATTTAGAAGAAGTAATTTTTGCTTGATCAACATCATCATCAGACCATAGACTCAACGCACACAAATCACGAGAGCTGTTGGCTAGCAGCTCTTTAATATTTGACACAATTTTATATAATCTATTCAGATATATTTCGACCATAATGATAGTTAACTCACACGTGAATCTGAAATTAATAACAATAATCATTGAAATAAATAGCAATTACTTTGCTTTTACAGTCCACTAACTTCATCAAGTCATCATACAACCAGTTTATTGACTGTCAGTAATCATACTAACATCCACTAAAACTGTCCATTAAATTTCAATTATAAATTTTCACGTTGAGTAAACTATGTTATTTACTAAGTATGTCATACCACCGACACACTTTATAATTCAGTATCAAATAAGTCTTAATCTTTCATCACAACATGATCATACAATAAATTTAAATTTCTGTTCTGTTTCAGAAAATGTTGCTTTTTGAAGCTTTCTCATGGAAAAGTAAAGAAATAATAGGAACCGCCTGCCCTCGTCGAGTGTATTTCATTTCATTAATATTGTTCAATGAGTAACAATCACATAACAGCACATTAATTCAAGTAAGTTTTGTCCAAACTATTCTACCCGCCTCAGTCGACAGGCGCAGTCCACCGACAGGCTGGCCAACCAAATCGTATCTCTACAATTCGTCATGCCAAGTGTCGCTACACAACACCTCATTTTTATGAACCCACTGGTCCTCTCTTTGAACCTGTCGACGCGACCCACCTGAAGCACTAGACGGCCAACTGGACCAATTGAGTTGATAAATCTCATATAACTGGTCCCATGTTGTCTCATACTTTGTATATTTCAATTCATAAGGGTGGTTAAAAGCATCAACCACACAGTATCCATTCACAAATGCATTAAACAATGCATAGGTTACTTTATAATCACTCAACTGTCTAATTAATCAATGAAGCACTAATCGCACCAGACTCACAGAACCATGTACCACACAGCACTGCTGGTAAAACGTATTTGCTTAGTATAATGCCCAGAGCTACTAAGAATGCTTTCCTTTTATAACATCTATAATTCAAACCAGAATTTTAACTTTTATGCTTCACCTCACACCGTGAGTGGACGGTCCCTTCCTACACTTTTCCTTGTCATGATCAAAGTTTAAATATAACTCGCAATGTTTATATAACTACTGTCGAATCACCATTCAAACTATCAACCAAGTGGTCATAACCTGATTTTCATAAGTGAAAATTGTTGACAGTGACATAAGACTCGATTCACCAAAACAATGTTATATTCTTTATATAATGCACATATGTAACCGCACAAGCGCTATACCAATACGTTATTGACTATATCTAAGCTAGATATCAATCCTTCATCCGTATAAATCAATCTTTCAACCACATAAAGTCAGTTCTTTATGTATACGTTTTCGTAGTTAATAATATAACTATACGAATTGTCATGTATATATTTATATATAATGTACATACCAGCTTTCCTTGTGTACTTTATCGGAGTGTTACACCACCGGTACCTCTTATTTATTTAATGCGTTCCTTTGACGTTCCGCCCTATAGAAAGAAATATAAAATTATCTTTCTATAATATGTGAGTGTTCATAGATGAAGCGAAAGAATTTCATCTTGTTGTATCATAGAATTTACTCGCAAATATTTCTTTAAACACACTCCTGTATTCATACGCCTTTCGTATTGATAAGCAAATTTCTATTTCTTGCTAATTATTCGACTTCCATCAAGTCTTATAAGAAATTCTATGATCATATTAAACCTTCCGGTTTATTTGTTGACAAACACACAATCACACAATATTTGTGTATGCAAATGCTTTGATTTCGTGATATACACAAGAATAATGCTTGATATCTCACCTGATAACACCTTTCAATTGTTTTATCACTTTTAACTTTTCATTTCACAGCTTTCTTTCACATAAACAATTGATTTTCACTCTCAAAAATACACAGCGTCTGTTTTTGTTCGACAGTTGTCAAAGGATTTCGGCCATTTTGCTTTTACATGGTGGAGTCGGAAGTCGTTTCCTCCACTTCCGTTTCTTGCTAGAAGATAATTAAGAGTGTAATTATCTTTTACCCTTACCACGTCGTAATATGATGTCACGAATTTATATAAATTCGTAATGTTTAAATATCAATTCTTATTAATAAATTACCACTTAACCTCAGTGCGAGAATTCATATAAGTTATAATCTATAGAATGCGCCCTCTATTGATCGATAGCCGTATTACCGACGACCTATCTTTAACGTCTATATATCACCATTTCTATACCGCCCTCTATCAACGGATAGTCAAACCATTTCAGCTCGCTTCTCAAGCGAAGCGAAGTATGTAGTTCGGAATGCGCGCCATCTACGCGTGAGTAGTGGCACTTATTTAGTTTGTCAATGCTCGCATAGATGTCACTTGTGTCTATGCATAGAAGTTTTTTGTCATTAATAGTAATATAATGACCTTAGATAAATACTTCTAACCTGAAAACATCAAACACATAAAATGTACAATATTATCGTGGTACGTATGTGACATACATGCCATATGTGAATTAAATATATTCACTCTTTTCAATGATATATTATCATTGAAGTTTTCACTCTTAGTTTTCCTATTTGCCCACAGATACCGCCACTTTCCTATTCGCCCACAATCTACATTTCAACTTCTGTATAGTGATTAACTGTTGCAGACCTTATTTTTAATAATAATTTTTTAATCAAATGACAGAATGTTTTAATTAACTTTGTTTAGATCTGTATGAGCGAGCAATGCTAAAATTATTATCCCTTGTACACTCACTACCATTGATCCCTAATACACTCACACCATTTTGTAGCGATAATGTGATGTATAGTGGGGGTTCATCATCGCACAAGAATTAGTTCTGTATCTACTTTACTTACAGAAATTTAAACGCACAGTCGGATACGCCTTGGCTTTCCCATCCTCATCTTAAATGAGGCTACTTGCCAACGCGGAACTGACTGTATCCCGGGCCTGGTTCAGTTGTAACTCAGGCTATTCTATCTGCTTCGCTTTTATATGAATATTAAGACATTGCTAACTCCTACAGCACTGTACACCCACAGTGCGACTACAAGGTCTACAATTGTTATGCACCATACCTTAAAAGTTGTAGTCCTAATACCGGACTCGCCGCGCCCGGCGAGGGTGGCGGGCACCGCGCACTACACGCTCAACCTGGCGGCCGCCCGCGACTTCCCCGCCTGTGGTTAAATAAATCATTGATTCTCACAGTCGAATCTCTAAGTGCCCTCGCCTGTCACCTGTGATAGGTACTATACTGTTAATGATATATAATAAAGATTACTAAATTGGAACTGTTATATGTATATTTCTGTGATGTGACCTTTACTGACAAGTTAACTCAATTATCACACTGTTAGTCTATAAATGAAACTATATGCCCAGTTAATCATTAGTGTTAAATATCTTACAGTTGGCTTCGTGACAGCAAGTATAAATTGTTATTAGTTTGCTCGTTACACGAACCATAATTATATTACTCATGATAGAAAATTACAATTAAGTTATACCATGAGTGTTGTGTAAACTAATTGGAATGGTTCCTGATCCAGGAACGTCTGATGATCCTGGGTCAATTAATCCACCCAAGGTTATCAGTCTGGCACTATTCTCTTATCTCTAGATATTCATAATCATCATACATGGGCTGACATCAACCGACGTCAGCCCGTCGCAAGGTACCAAACGACGAGTAGACCGGAGGATCGACTTAAGAGCGAATCATTATCACTTCACGCAAATCCTCCCTTCTCTGGGTGCCTGTCTACCAGGCCACCCGCTGGCTCTCAACACGACACTCGTGTATGCGTGCACGACTTATGGTTATTACAAGCTGCTACACAGCGTTCAAGTTTTGGAAGGCTCTTTAACCTATTATTATCGACAGCTAAACAGCTGTCACGAATCGATAACCCGACGTTATTCAGTACAAGGAGTTAAACAACTCATGCCAATCCTGCAGAAGTCAAACGACTCCCCAGGGCTTACAGGCTCTTGCCGCCAACCCCGCAGGAGTTAAACAACTCCCCAGGCTTTACAGGCGGCTGGGCGCATGCGCTATCCATCAGTAATCAAAATACTCGGGCTCAACAACCCAGCGCATGCCCCGCCAGCACATCATGGGGGCCTCATCTATATCGCGGCCCCCTTCCGCCTGCAGGCCGGAATATTGGTCTACTCAAGGAGAAATAGTCAAGCCAGGACACCACAAAGTGTGCATGTCCTCCATGATGCTTATCATCATAAATCACAATTAAAATCACAAAGTTATAATCATCAATACACTGGCATATAATTACATAAAGAAATCAAAATTATGCTCATAATGGTCTCTGTGATATTATATTCAGACCAATATAAGAATCATGAGATTCCTAGGATATGCTGAAAAGTCTGGCCAGCGATTCTTTAAAGTACCTTCACGTTGCTATATAATTAGGAAGAAAATAAATAAATCAAGATTGTAAAGGCTTAGGCTAGAACACTTAGCTTTCGCAGATATCTCCGGCTGTTGCACAATAGAATTTCTCGCACTGAGTCCAAGCACTTTATTTATCACAAATTACTTTTGAAAACACAAGAATACTTAAAGAAAGAAATTTTGAGCAAGCAACAACTGGATTCTTACCATAGACAATATGTATTTTTTAGGTGCGTTCCGAAACACGCAAATATCGCGACATTTCGCGACAGGATGCTTTGCTTAATAGAGACAATCTTTTATTTTTAAAATTATGTAATACTGCATTGATAGTTAAAATAAATATGGAAAACTTGTATGAACATTTTCAGCGAGACCTATTATAATAATTTTAATGTTTAAAATTTCGATGTTCCTTTATTTAAACATATTATGTTACTAAAAGAGCACTATTCTTTGCCATTTACTCTTTCGATTGGCATTCGCGGCTTAGGGTCACAGTTGACGGCTCATTATTATCGGTTGTCACAATAATCAAAAATAACAACCGATAATAATGAGCCGTCAACTGTGACACTAAGCCGCGCGCAGTGGCCACTCACCATAACGTTCCGATACACGGAGTTCGGAATACTTGCGCGAAACATTACGTCACAGAATAAAATAATATAAAGGCTAAGCCGCTAAGCCTATACAGTGTGTATATGTGATATAACCGCATACTTTACGGGGGCTTAGTATGGGCACTTATTAATACATTTGTCCATAAATTATAAAAAAAATCGAACATTTTTTTTCCAGATAAAATAAATCAGCAAGCAATGTACTTGTTTGTTGTTGTTTGTTGACACATAACATCGCGATGTCACAACTGTGACTAGTAATAACTACGCCATACATTGCTGCCCAGATTTTTTTTTTAAATTAATTACGTTATGGTAGTTAACGCTAAGTTAATAATTGTTATAAATATCAGATTATTGCACTAAAATCTCCGTCTGGCTACAATATGTCAGATACCGTTGTCAAAGGTTGGAAAAGAAGCAAAACACAATTTTTCTTTGTCAAAGTTACATTTGTGCAAACTACCTACCCATTTTATAAATATTAATTAAAAATAAAGTTGTTCATACATGCCAGATGGGCCTAATGTGTAAAGAGAGTTACACATGTGCCAGAAGGGCATTTATTATTTTATTTAAAATATCTATGGATGAAACGTGGGTGCATTATTTCACACCAGAGACGAAAGAACAGTCGAAGCAATGGACTCGAAGAGGAGAACCGGCCCCAAAGAAGGCAAAAACCGTTCCATCAGCAGGAAAAATCATTGCCTCCGTTTTTTGGGATTGCCGATGCCGTGGGATAATCTTCATAGATTATCTTCAGAAAGGAAAGACGATCACTGGCGAGTATTATGATAACCTTTTGCATCAATTGACTGAAAAAAATCTATCAAAAACGACCGCATCTGGCGAAAAACAAAATTTTGTTTCACCAAGACAATGCACCAGTACACACGTGTACCAAGGCTTTGACCAAAATCCGCGAGTTAAAGTTCAAATTACTTCCTCATGCACCCTATGTATATTCGCCCAATTTGGCCCCTTCCGATTATTTTTTGTTAACAAATTTAAAAAATTGGGCAAGTGCGAGTCTGACTCGCGCATGAAGGGTTCCGTACCTATATATATATATATATTTATAATCTATAACAAGTTTGTTGTATGGGAGCCCCCCTTCAATATTTATTTTATTCTATTTTTGGTATTTGTTGTTATAGCGGCAATAGAAATACATCATCTGTGAAAATTTCAACTGTCTAGCTATCACCGTTCTTGAGATACAGCCTGGTGACAGACGGACGGACAGCGAAGTCTCAGTAATAGGGTCCCGTTATTACCCTTTGGGTACGGAACCCTAAAAAATGGTTTGGTGGCAAAAGATTTGCCATTAATGATTTGAAGTGGAGGCTGTCGCGACGACTCGGCCAGTGTCGAAGACTTTTTTCAAAATGCCAGTCACCTAGCATCAATTATATGTTACTAGCTGTGCCCCGCGGTGTTACCCGCTCATCCCACGGGAACACTAAATTTATTCGGGATGAAAAGTATCCTATGTCCTTCCCCGGGACTGAAGCTATCTATATACCAAATTTCATCTAAATCGGTTCAGCAGTTTAAGCGTGAAGAGGTAACAGACAGGCAGACAGACAGACTGACAGACAGACAGACACACTTTCGCATTTATAATATTAGTATGGATATTATATGTTATATCACCTATAAACTATTATACTTAATTATAATAAGAATAATGTTATTATAACTAATAACACATAATAATTTTATTACTAACTTGACATGTAACTATGGTGTTATCAATAAAATGATTTGATTTGATTTGACACGAGCAACGCGGCACGCCGCGATGGCTCCACAGTACATGATCGAGTGGGTATCAGCTAAATCTTCGCTAGCCCGAAGGTACGGGTCTAGCAAAGCGTCCAGGGCTCCCATTAACGCTAAGTTGCGTTTATGTATTGGCAAGAGTGGTAAACGCGGCCTAGGCTCAGGTGCGGATCGATACCGCCCAATCGCCTCCTCCAAAGCCCTCCTCAGTTGCTCATTGGCCTGGGTACTTACGCTACTCGCACAGTCTTCCACATCAGCCTCGGGATCCGTCAGCGGCACCCCCGGTACCAGGTTGGGCGCTGGCGCCGGAACCGGTGATGTAGCAGGCGGATCCCGAGCCGGCGGGGAAGCTGCGCGAGCAGCCAGTACTTCCAGGCGCAATCGATCAAGTGTCGCGTCGTCCAGCCGCTTGCGCCGCTGGATGAAACGCACTTGATCGGATAGGCACTGCACAGACACGGCGATGGTCGGATCAAACGCCAGAAACAGAGGCAGCATCCTGTCTCGGTACGCAGACAGGTTGGTTCCTCCCTCTGTAGCCCCGTAGTAGGCGCGCATGACGTTCTCATTCATGGCTTGAGACCATCTCATGCGACGCACTACACCACCGGTAGCGGGCGCCGTGGTCGGAGCAGGTTGCCTCTGCGGCCCGCGCGCGTGCCGGCAGCGGTGGCCGTCCTCGTCGCGCAGCTGGTCGCGGCGGCGGGGGCGGCGGCCCGCGCTCGTCGCTCGACGCGCCGGTGTCGGCAGCAGTAGCGAATTCGTCGCCAGACGATGATGGCGAGGAGCTGGACGAGGCGGGCGGGGGTGGTGGTCGTGCGTTAGTTTGTTCCGCTTTTTCGCCTTGATCTTGTAATCATAATTCCTTCGTGTTATTTTCATTACTTCGCCTTTACATACATTGACATACGTCCGCTGTCAGAATGTCTACGTTTTCTGTTTTGTAATAAATTACATTTGCAGTATGTACACATTGCCGAAAACGGTAAATACGATAAAAGGTTATAAATGGACGTATAAGATTATGGCGTACACGGAATGAAAAACACTTGTTAACTTAATAAAACAACTCCACTAAATATTTAATTGATTTATTCGTTGAAGTTTACTTCACAAAAGTCAATCGCAGAATGAGTAACAGAAATATCATACTACCGCTTTTATAAATATACAAATACCGTCAAAGCAGAAAAACGGAAATCAATAGAATAACTTATAAAACTAAATATAAATGGCTAACACACTTTTACAAAATTTAAAAGGAGCAAGATTACAAAAAGACGTGTGACAACGTCAGCGGGGTTTTTTTTTTATTATTATTAACCCGTCAAGCGTCCAGTAGACTAACGTTAGTCTACAGCAATTTTGTGCCGGTAGCGTCCAGTAGACACCCGCTAGTCTACAGCCCAAACCGCTCATTGGATCAATTTCTCTGCATCGATTCCTTATGGTGGCAGCTTGATAGATATTTTACTATCCAACAACAGCTATCAGAGCACACAAATTTGATTTTTAACCAATCAGAATCCTCAATAGTGACGCGTAAATATTTTTTTTTCTCCACATTGGCGGAATTCGTCCGCCATTTCGAAAATCACTTGCATTTGAGGTGTCGTGTCGTGTAATAAATATGTCCAAATCTTTTAAACGGAAAGTGTTTATATTATGTATTATATATGAAATTACTGGCAATTAAATAAGGTTTTTGTTTTTAATGTTAAATTTAGCCGCACGACATTGTTTCCTAGTGAAAAAAGTCCTCAAGTTTGAATGACGCAATAATTTTGCAATGATGGCCGTCGTAATTCATTTGTTTCCTAATTTTCAATTGTTCAAAACCTTACGAACAAATAATAGTTTTATAATACACTTTCTCAGGATTTCATTTCATATATTAGATTGGTGTAAGGTCTTGGGAATTTTGATAGATTTATGATTTTGTTCAAACAGTGCTCAATTTCGCGGCAAATCCGCCATGACAGTTGCGACTTGGACGGCGCAAGTTTGTAGCGTGCGCGCACGTTCTCGTGAATAAATATTTGTTGTGAAGTAATTATTAGGTGTTTAGAGGTGAATTTACGTAAAATTGACGCATAAACTAGCCAGTATCATTTTAGTGTATGTAAAATGTGATATGTGGTTTTAAATTGAGTGTAAATTGTGAATGATTAGTGACGGATGTGACGGAAATCGAACATCTTGGAATATAAATAAATCTACATCTCACTACAAGTAAGTGCGGCTATTATAACATATTGTGCCGAATTTCAAATTTATCTAGCTCTCTAACGATATATAACACATCTCATATAATTATTCTCGGGGTAGGTAAAATTCCCATCTTTAGCGGAAATTCAGCCGTTTCTTGTTTGTATGGGACATTTCGCGGTGTTTTGTTCTAGGGAGGTCTGACACTTGACGGGTTAATGAGATTATAATTTGGAAGGAAATCAATAATCTACAGCCTAATTTAGAAAAAACTAGATATATACAATTTTATAATCGTAAGGGTAACGTGGACATTAATGTAAAATAAAATATAAAGAGGAACGCATAACAGAGACTGATAAGAGCGACGACCGGCCCGCTTCTACTATTAACGCCGAGTCTGTTAATTTGCGTGTTGCTGATACTGTAAAAGGTGCCGCACCCGCCGCTCCACCGCCCGCGCGCCCCCCGCACGTGCGGCCGCCTCAAGTTTCTACGTCACGCCAGCGTGCTTATGCTGACGTCACCGGTCAGCCTGTGGCAGCTAACCGGGCCTCCTTGCCTTCTAAGGCATGTACAGTACGGGTTCTCGATAAAGAAAAGTCCTCCCGCACCAATGTGGATAAGGAGGGATTCACACTGGTGGAAAGGAAGAGCAAGGCGCGCAGGGCGCCCGGCAAGACTGAGTGGCACTGCCGAGCCGGTTGGTTCCGGTCTTCGGATTGCCACACCGAGTAAGGCGCTCTATGTGTCGCGCTTGCATCACTCCGCCGTGGCTGACGATGTGGCGGAGTACGTCCGCCGGAAGACTGGCTTCTCGCTGAGGGTGCACCAGCTGCAGTCCCGCCACTACGTGCACTTCAGCTCGTTTGCGTGCCGCGGCCGCTGCAGAGCACCATCGCAAGTGCAGACTTCTGGCCGAAGGGTGTTGTATTTCGGCGTTTCGGGGCAATCTGCCGAATCCTGCGCCAGATCAGACGACGCAACGGAGCCACGCAGTTACGTCGCCTACATCAAACTAGATTTAAGCTTTTCTAAAATGTAATTATGTAGTTCACAGTGCCTTGGTTTATACTGTAATACTGTGTAACTAATTTAAATAAATAAATAAATAACATCACGTTCTTAGGCGTGTTATTAGATAAAAACTGCAGCTGGAAGCCACAAATTTATTTATTTATTTATTTAATACCATTAATGTTAGCACTAACAGCTATACCTTACATGCTAACTGGCAAATTAATCTTAACGTGCGATGAACGAATAGATATAATATGTACTAAGAATCTAAGATTAATCGATTTGTTTAATGTTCTCAGAAGATTAGCTTCATTAGTGAATAAAAACACAGCTCTCACTGCCTATCATGGCTACGTGGCGTCAGTATTAAGGTATGGTCTGTTGTTATGGGGCAACTCATGCGACATAAATAGAGTGTTTCTCAGTCAACAAAAATGTGTGCGAGCTATCTATGGAGTCCCACCGCGTATTTCATGCAAACCTCTGTTCAAGGATCTCCAAATACTGACTATAACTTCTATGTACATCTTTGAGGCCTGTAAATTTATCAAGTTACATCCTATGAACTATTTCTAGAATTAAGGAAAGTTTGTCAATTTAACACTAGATATCCAGATAAGTTAGTATTACCAATCACATACAAAACTAAACTTTGTAGCAAAAATAGTTATGCAATGGCAATCAAAATTTACAATAATTTACCAAGTGATATAAGAAAACTTGCTCTAAAACAATTTACATCTGCCTTGCAAAAATGGTTGGTAAATAAATGTTTTTACTCATTACAGGATTATTTTGGAAGCTAAGGCGTATGTAGTTATAGTAAAATAATGTGTGATTTTAAGTGTCTAGACCTAAGAATTAAAAATTTGCATGCCCAAGTAGTTGGCGAGGGTTACCTATCTGAAACACTAAAAACGTTAATCCGAATTTCGTTTCGACAAAAACTATTCGACAAATATCATTTTAACTTTTTTTCATTTGTCCTAAAATTCAATTCGATATTTTATGATTGGGCATAAATTGTTTAGATTTTTTATTCACTCGACTAATGACACGTTTCCTTAAATCTCATTTGTCCGTAATATCAGTTTTCCGATGTAACGTATCGGTTTATTAATTATTGGACTTTTTTTGTATGACTTTGGTTTCATTCGTCCGATGTAACGATTCAGTTTATTAACTACTCGACTGTTCTCAAGTGGACTGGTGGTTCTGTTGTGGTCACAGTTCTAACCTAACCTAATCCAGCCAGGTCGGTTTTGGAGCTTTGCCGGCTGCTGCCACGGCACGCTAGCTTCGCTCGCTCGGCTCGCGCGCTGTTGTGGTCACAGTTCTAACCTAACCTAATCCAGCCAGGTCGGTTTGGAGCTTTGCCGGCTGCTGCCGCGGCACGCTAGCTTCGCTCGCTCGGCTCGCGCGCTGTTGTGGTCACAGTTCTAACCTAACCTAATCCAGCCAGGTCGGTTTTGGAGCTTTGCCGGCTGCTGCCACGGCACGCTAGCTTCGCTCGCTCGGCTCGCGCGCTGTTGTGGTCACAGTTCTAACCTAACCTAATCCAGCCAGGTCGGTTTGGAGCTTTGCCGGCTGCTGCCGCGGCACGCTAGCTTCGCTCGCTCAGCTCGCGCGCCGTTGTGGTCACAGTTCTTATGTAATGCCAAAAATATCACGTAAATGAAAAAATGGGTATTAAACGAAAGACATCTCAATTCAGAGGGCAAGTGAATGGGGCGGGAAAAGTTAAAAGGTAAACTGAAAATTTGTTTAAATGTATGCAGTGCCAAAAGTATCATTGGGTAAATGAAAAATGGGCTACGAAAAAAAATACGTAACAACTCATAGGGCAAGTGGTTTTGACGGGAAAAGTTTTTCGGACAAACGATACTTCTACTAAATGTGAAATGGTGAAAAGAAAAATGTACGAATCCTGTCATCGGACAAACGATAATAACTCAAATAGTTTTCGGAAAAATGACATTCGGTCAATGGTTTTTAGTGTTTGAGATAGGTTACCGTTGGCGAGATATGCTGATCCACTACCATATGTATCTAACATCTTTATTGTTTACCATGTCTCTAGCAAAATAAATTTTCATTTTTCATTTTCATTTCGCCTGTGTGTGTTCTAAGGTGAGATTGTAAACTACTGTTATATGCAAACGTGACGCTACAATAATTGACCATAGTTATGCAGAAAGCGACCAGCATAGATTTTTTGTCAAAGTGACTTAAATCTTAATCAATTAATGAGTTTGGTCGCTTTTTGCATTATGAAAAAAAATCTTTGGTCGCTTTCTGCATAACTATAGTCAATTGCACTTATATGGCTTCTCACCTGTGTGGGTTCTAAGGTGAGATCGTAAATTACTGCTTGTTGTAAACGTGGCGCTACAATGATTGCACTTGTATGGCTTCTCGCCAGTGTGTGTTCTAAGGTGAGCTTTTAAACTACCGCTATATGTAAACGTGGAGCTACAATGACTGCACTTATATGGCTTCTCGCCAGTGTGCGTTGTAAGGTGAGCTCGGAAATTAGCGACACGTATAAACGTGGAGCTACAATGATTGCACTTGTATGGCTTCTCGCCAGTGTGTGTTATAAGGTGATATTTTAAAGTACCGCGACGTGCAAATGTGGAGCTACAATGACTGCACTTATATGGCTTCTCGCCTGTGTGCGTTCTAAGGTGAGAGTGTAAATGACCGCTCTGTGTAAACGTCGAGCTACAATGACTGCACTTATATGGCTTCTCGCCAGTGTGCGTTGTAAGGTGAGATTGTAAACTACTGTTATATGCAAACGTGACGCTACAATAATTGCACTTATATGGCTTCTCGCCAGTGTGTGTTCTAAGGTGAGATTTTAAACTACCGCGACGTGCAAATGTGGAGCTACAATGACTGCACTTATATGGCTTCTCGCCAGTGTGTGTTCTAAGGTGAGATTTTAAACTACCGCGACGTGCAAATGTGGAGCTACAATGACTGCACTTATATGGCTTCTCGCCAGTGTGTGTTCTAATGTGACGAAGTAGATCAGAATTACATGTAAACATGGCGCTACAATAAATACATTGGTGAGGTCTCTCGTCAGAGTTTGTCATGATTTTCCTTTCCCTTATTTCTTTTCCTTTTTGGAGTGAAGTTTTGAATTCATTTGCTTTTGCTTGTCCTTCTTCATTCACCAATCGAGCTCGAGCTGAAATACAAGTTGGTTTGTTTTTTTATGTGTTTTCTATAAATATCAACAATAGGGAAGTTGTACGAGCACCATGAATTTGAAATGGTAAATTATTTAGTGTCTCCACACAAATATTGGTACCCATAACTTAAAATGACGTGACGATTAGGTGGCCATTTGTAAGGAGCGTTTTAGCGCTCCATAAAAATCCGAAAGATGAAGTTTGACGGTGGTCTTTGACTTTTAGAGCAGTCTAGGTGTAGCTAGTTCCATCACAATAAAAAATAGAATCGATTGAAATCCTCAAACATTATTTCGTCATGCCTATTAAGAACGTACGTAAGATATATGTTTTATCAAAAAGTTTGTTCGAGACACGCTTTTATATCTGACTGTATTTTCTTATTTGTCAAGGCCAATCAAATGTGCCCGAAAACGGCCGCGGCTACGACCACCTTCCGTCTCTATCCTCAGATCAGCTCCAAGGTACCAGATTATTGTATTGTCGCGTGAACTACATTTACACGCTTAGAATTATCCAGATTCGACAATTAGTAGTAGGTTTAAGTTGATTTTCAAGTATTTGATTACATTGTTTGTTACAAACTGGAGGAATTGTATTTTATTTTATGCAATCGTTGCACAAAGAAGATTCTTAAAATCGAGTACCGCGTTTAGGTCACGGGGCTTGCCGAGTGGCCTAAGTAAGGTACGAGATTTTAAGAATCTTCTACTATTTGCAACTAATGCCTACAATACTTTTTATACGAGCAAAACACAGAAAAGATTTTTTTACTTCAGTCGTCATTCCCCACTATGAAGTTTTATTTTTATTGTAACCTTTGTCGTTCAACTAAAACTGACCTATTAAAAAAAAAACATGATCGCGATGGTCATGGCGGATGCCTCGTGATTGGTTATATTTTGAGACAAGTAATTTTAACCAATCATTGAACACTCGGCTGCTTTTTTTTTATCAATATGCTGATGTTCTTTTTTTGAAATTCTTAGAGTTGAGTACAGAGATGTCTTATGAATATTTAAGTTCTGAAGCGGGTAGCATAGAGTATAGAATTTTGGCACAGGATCAAAAAGTGCGTTATTGTGATTTTGTATGTGAAATTATAATTGACAGATAAAAGTACGCGAGTATAAAAACACCTTTTGAATCGTATTTACCATGTACTTTATTATAAATATAAAAGTAGGTAAAAAAATTAAACTAACTTAGTTACAAGTGTCATGATTTCTATTGATTATAAATTATTTTAATTTTATTATGGCAATTCCGGCATCGTGCTTCCTGTTGGCACCGACCACTAGTGGGAGGGTAGTTGATAAAAAGGCGAAATAAAAAGGACGGGGTTAATTCTGTGAGTGACTTCGACGTAAGGAGAGTATTATCATAAGAGTATTCAGATATTTTAATTGTGTGGTTGTACAAGTGTTCAAAATATACTGAATTAATCGGATGAGCTACGGAGTTTCATTTTATTTCAGAAGTGCGAACACAACCCGAAAAGGTGAGGTAAAAGGTGCAAAAATAAGGTGAGTGCATACGAGTATTACTGTTTTATCCACACCAATCACATTGATATTGTTTACGCCCACGTTGTAAGTACATGATATGTACAAACTCGCTAATGTCGCGATAGTAATTTGTTGAACATTTCTTGTAGTATAAATAGAATACAAGCGTAATATTACGGCTAGAAATATTACTCTAAGGGCTATCCCTATATAAAGATGTGTAGGTTAACCTAAGCATTTGCAGCGTGTTATTTTGAATAGACATTAAGTGTGAGCACTGCTTGAAAACGTTAGTTACATGGAATGCTACGTTGAGACTACTAATTACTACTACATACATATAATACGGTGAATAGAGACTAAAGTACTATGTGTGACCTTACAAACGGTCCGGTAGTTTTGAATTTTTGATATGTTGTCTAGGATGGTTAGTCAGTGTTTAAAATGCAAAATGCACAATTCCCCCCCCTCCGCGCCCGCCGCCATATTGAAAAAACCAGCACTTTCTTCATATTTTTGCTCATATCTTCCTTTAGGAGCATTTTAGCTAGAAGAAAGCTTCGACAATGTTATAGAGAGTTAAATTTACTACATTCTCCATTTTATATTTTTTTTCTAGGAGAGATAGTTACGGAGATATCCACATTTAAAAAAACGTAAAAAATCGCAATTTCCTACTGAAAAACAAACTTCTGGATTATATCTTCGTTTAGGAGCATTTTAGCTACAACAAAGCTTGGGCAATGTTGTAGAGAATTAAATTTACTATGATTTACACTTCAAATTTTGTTTCAAGAACCGTTAGTTACGGAGATATGCACATTTAAAAAACAGGAAAAGTCGAATTTTCCGAAAATTTCTCAAAATTCTTGGTTTAGAACGCTGTCATTCAGTTACGGACTAGTCTAGGACAAATTAAAACATGTAGGAAATATAATTGCCTATAAAACTCATGTCCATTTTTACATACATTTTCGGAAAATGTGACTTTATTTTTTACATATCTCCGTAATTATCTGTCCTAGAAACAAAATTTGAAATGTAAATTATAGTAAATTTAATTCTCTACAAAATTGCCCAAGCACTGTTCTAGCTAAAATGCTCCTAAACGAAGATATAATCCAGAAGTTTGTTTTTGAGTTGGAAATTGCAATTTCTTAAGTTTTTTTAAATGTGCATATCTCCGTAACTATCTGTCTTAGAAACAAAATATGAAATGGAAAATGTAGTAAATTTAACTCTCTATAACATTGTTGAAGCTTCCTTCTAGCTAAAATGCTCCTAAAGGAAGATATGAGCAAAAATATGAAGAGAGTGCCGGTTTTTTCAATATGGCGGCAGGCGCGGAGGGGGGGGAATTGTGCATTTTGCATTTTAAACACTGACTAACCATCCTAGACAACATATCAAAAATTCAAAACTACCGGACCGTTTGTAAGGTCAAAATCCTTTATTCACTGAATTAATACCCACTCAATAACTTTTAGTATTAACTACAGCTCGAATTCCGAAGTGAGTGGATAGTACCTATACGAGTATATTTTTTTGGTCGAGTGTTTGATTTATTTAGACATCGTCCTACTTAAGTACTTCGCTACTTTACTTTATAGTAAGCAGTGTAGCAAAGACATATTGTTTGACAAATATAACGATTATGAATGGTTGATAGTATTGATTTTATTGACGAACTTTTTCCGAACCTGCATATATTTTTCGTTATTTTGTATAAATCAATAATTTTTGTTTTGAGCTATGTACAAGCCGTCAGTCTCACTGGGGCTTTCTATGTAAAGTAGTAGTTGGTTTTATTGTTCTTTCTTCAGGTTATCAATTTATCGATTTAATGGATTTCTACCAATGTAAAGAAATATGTAGCACATGAATCGGAACGCAAGACTTGGTCACGACATACAAAAAAAACACGTAGAACGTAACTGTTTATGTGATTTATTATCGTTAATTATTTTAACATCGCGATACAAAAAAAAAATATAACATGAACTCAATTGTATCAAACAGAAAGTAAAAAAAACGTATAGATACTAGAAAAACCACTATGACATTGCGTTTTTGGGTCCTGTGATGTGTCAATGTGTGTATAAACAAATAGCCATACTATAGTCTCTGGTTTAGGTACGTTGTAGTGCAAATTAGAACATAGAATATTCTAACAAACAATACCTGTTCAATGCAAAGTATTTTCGTTAATGACTTCACATACGTACTTGATGTATTTTCCTTTGTAAACAGATAGAAGTTCTCTTCCTGAATTGCTGGATTATCTAGATATTACATACATAGGTAATAATGATTAGGAAGTGACACGAGTCTCTTTGTAACGTAAGAACGTAATTTGTTTGCAAAAGATAATCAAGTTATGACACTGTTCTGTTCCCGCTTAGCTTTACTAGAAGATACGAAGTTACTTTGTCTGATTATTGTGGTATTTCTATTTATACGATTAATGACGCAGTTACAAGGCTGGATTTAGAAATGATATTCCTTTAGGACCACGATATATAGATTGGCCGTATTAATGATTGGATAATATATTTTAAAGTAGATTGCATACGTGTCAGATTATTTTAGGGGGCACGTTATGTATGCCTGCCGGGTTGAGCGGATATGTTTTCCCCTGGTTACCGAGCAGACTAACATATCGTGTCGGATCAAGTTAGGGGGGCACGTTATGTATGTTTGCCGGGTTGAGCGGATATGATTTCCCCTGGTTACCGAGTAAACTAACATATCGTGTCGGATCAGGTTAGGGGGCGCGTTACCTATGTATGTCTGCCGGGTTGAGCGGATATGTTTTCCCCTGGTTACCGAGTAGACTAACATATCGTGTCGGATCAAGTTAGAGGACGCGCTATGTATGTTTGCCGGGTTGAGCGGATATGATTTCCCCTGGTTACCGAGTAAACTAACATATCGTGTCGGATCAGGTTAGGAGGCGCGTTATGTATGTCTGCCGGGTTGAGCGGATATGTTTTCCCCTGGTTACCGAGTAGACTAACATATCGTGTCGGATCAAGTTAGGGGGCGCGCTATGTGTGTTTGCCGGGTTGAGCGGATATGATTTCCCCTGGTTACCGAGTAAACTAACATATCGTGTCGGATCAGGTTAGGAGGCGCGTTATGTATGTTTGCCGGGTTGAGCGGATATGTTTTCCCCTGGTTACCGAGTAGACTAACATAACGTGTCGGATCAAGTTAGGGGGCGCGCTATGTGTGTTTGCCGGGTTGAGCGGATATGTTTTCCCCTGGTTACCGAGTAAACTAACATATCGTGTCGGATCAGGTTAGGAGGCGCGTTATGTATGTCTGCCGGGTTGAGCGGATATGTTTTCCCCTGGTTACCGAGTAGACTAACATAACGTGTCGGATCAAGTTAGGGGGCGCGCTATGTGTGTTTGCCGGGTTGAGCGGATATGTTTTCCCCTGGTTACCGAGTAAACTAACATATCGTGTCGGATCAGGTTAGGAGGCGCGTTATGTATGTCTGCCGGGTTGAGCGGATATGTTTTCCCCTGGTTACCGAGTAGACTAACATATCGTGTCAGATCAAGTTAGGGGGCGCGCTATGTGTGTTTGCCGGGTTGAGCGGATATGATTTCCCCTGGTTACCGAGTAAACTAACATATCGTGTCGGATCAGGTTAGGAGGCGCGTTATGTATGTTTGCCGGGTTGAGCGGATATGTTTTCCCCTGGTTACCGAGTAGACTAACATAACGTGTCGGATCAAGTTAGGGGGCGCGCTATGTGTGTTTGCCGGGTTGAGCGGATATGTTTTCCCCTGGTTACCGAGTAAACTAAAATATCGTGTCGGATCAGGTTAGGAGGCGCGTTATGTATGTTTGCCGGGTTGAGCGGATATGTTTTCCCCTGGTTACCGAGTAGACTAACATAACGTGTCGGATCAAGTTAGGGGGCGCGCTATGTGTGTTTGCCGGGTTGAGCGGATATGTTTTCCCCTGGTTACCGAGTAGACTAACATATCGTGTTAGATTATTTTTAGAGAAGTCCGTTGTGTAAATCTATGGAAATATGTTTGATCTTGTGAGTGAATTGGAATTATTTTTACTGTTTCATGATGTGCGTTAACAGCTTAGCTTAACATAGAAGTTTAAAATGAATGAATAGTATTGAGTAAGCTTTATTTACACGAATATGGTACACCGATGAAATGTCTGTAATAGAGGAAAAAGTCGCACATATTTCCCTTCTGGAGCGACGTGTACCTACGGGTCTATATTGGCTCCTGAAAGGTTGAAGTTTCGATTTTTAAGGCCCATGAAGTTTCTTGTTGTGGTTACTAGCCATGTTATCAAGATTCATAATTTCAAGGAACGAAATTACTAGATGCATATGGGTATAGCTGCTTGCTGTGCCGCAATAGGCAGTCTGAGCACGATTGAGAATTTCTGTACGGAGTCGCGATTGGAGTAGTTTTAACCTAACCTACTTTTCTGGTAGCTAATCATTTTGTAGCACGGCTTTAACCTGACTTGTTTTTCTAGTATCCGTTCTCTAAGTGGCCGTAGTTTAAGTTAATCTAATCTACTTTACTTACCTAGTAGCTAATAGTCGTTTTTGTAAGGGATTATAGTTCCTAGCCATTCGTTTCGTACTGTTTAAATAATGTTGTTTCATACATGCTTACGAACAAAGAAAAGTAAACTTAATGAACACTGGACAACAAGTCGATATGAATATAAATTAATGATAAGTTAAAATATAAGTGTGACTATAAATACTTCTAGGCAGTAATCTGTATGCGTTTGGACATCGTGGAGGTCCATTTTCCGACCTTTGTCACGCATGAATACAGTTAGCCTAATTTCGTGTAATAAGATTTTAACTTTAGATTTGATAAGCGTTTATGACTTTTGATAATTATCAAACCATAACACCGTAACCGGGCATTAAAAATAATGAGTCAATCAGTTTTTAACTATCAAATTCGACACAGGACTTTAGAAGTCAAATAGGGTTCCCATTTAGGATTGATTGAAGGAGAAATAACGCAATCAACAGATTAGGAATAATATAAACAACTATTAAGCAGAATCGTTTATTGATTACATGAAGGATGTGATACTTTCGTGGAACATTTTGTCATTTCAGATCTGCGCATGATGAGTGGCGCGGATGACGGCTCGCCGCCTGAGACTTCTCCTGAGCGGGAGCGATCTGAGAAGCAGAGGCGGCGAAGAAGGGTTGGGCGAGTGCGAGTCCGACTCGCGCATGAAGGGTTCCGTACCATAATCTATAAAAATAACAAGTTTGTTGTATGGGAGCCGCCCCCCCCCCCCCCCCCCCCCTAAATATTTATTTTATTTTAGTATTTGTTGTTATAGCGACAATAGAAATACATCATCTGTGAAAGTTTTAACTGTCTAACTATCACCGTTCTTGAGATACAGCCTGATGGTGACGGGCGGACGGACGGTCTAATACAAGTCTGTAGCATGGCAGCCCCGCTTAAATGTTTATTTTATCTTATTTTAGTATTTGTTGTTATAGCGGCAATAGAGATACATCATCTGTGAAAATTTCAACTGTCTAGCCATCACCGCTCTTGAGATACAGCCTGGTGACAGACGGACGGACGGACGGACAGCGAAGTCTCAGTAATAGGGTCCCGTTTTACCCTTTAGCATGTGAAATGAAAGATGACGTGATACTTTCGAGGAAAATTTTATCATTACAGATCTGATTCTGCGCATGATGAGTGGCGAGGATGACGGCGGCTCGCCGCCTGAGACTTCTCCTGAGCGGGAGCGACCTAAGAAACAGAGGCGGCGAAGAAGAGCTTCTTCTTCTAGCTCTTCGGATGACTACGTGCGACCAGAACGACGTAAGACGTCGAACCAGCTGTCAACCAAGGACGTGTTAAATTTATTGGTGTCTCAGAGGGCGCCATAGCAGTACCTAAGGTCTTGAGTTTGGTGGTTAAAGGTCGCATGGGAATTTTAAATAGAAAAAAAAATAGGATAATATTTATTGCACTCCTTTATTTATTGATCAAATATAAAACTACAGCGACTCCTTAGATTTTCGTTCCGTGATAAGGTGCATTTTGTAGTAGTTAATAATTCCAATACAAAGATATGATATGATTAGTTAATTGATCAATAGAAAATACGTACAAAAATAAATAAAACAAAGGAATAAAGAGTAAAAAGTAAAATCGATAACACGGGACACGAATCAGTTAACAGTGATAGTCTGGCTAGCCAAATAATGTTGACAGATACTTCCTTGGGGTATCACCAATTGTCTTTGATTTAAACAATTTGTTAGGTTAGGTTAGGTTAGTTCTCACATTCCGAACGAGTTAAGATTTGGCATACTTAGTACTTATGTAATTTTTATGGTGATGGATTA
This sequence comes from Apotomis betuletana, assembly GCA_932273695.1. Classification (NCBI taxonomy): domain Eukaryota; kingdom Metazoa; phylum Arthropoda; class Insecta; order Lepidoptera; family Tortricidae; genus Apotomis; species Apotomis betuletana. The sequence continues at coordinate 14,135,618 of OW026322.1, forward strand.
ATATAGTATTGTCGAGTTAGGTCTTATTTACACTACACTTAATTTTTCGCCTTGTATAAGGTTAGAAAGTGTAAACATACGTATTTATCGTTGGCTGTACTGTGCATAGTGGTAGAAATTATGTGAACTGACTATGAGTGCTCGTCAACATATAAATTTCCTTAGGTACCTTACGTGTGCATAGAAAATCAAAAATAAGCTATATTTAATATCAATACTATAATTCTTACTACACAAAGTGTGACCAGCCGCAGATTTTTTTTTAATTTCCCGCCTAAACTTTGAGTAATATTTCATTAGCCAGACTATAATGATGAATGTTATAATGTCGCTAAAAAGGATTCAGTGCTTATTTTTTTGGGGCAGCAGGCTATAGACTTTTTTTTACAAGGCTCTTGAAATTTATGTCTATAATAGAGTTGTGTGATGACACATGTGATAGATATGCCTAGTTTATTTATTATAATTGGCTCTTTATTTACCCATAATATGTACCTAGGCACTTTTTAAATAAGTAGGTATGTTTAATTATTTATTATATTAATCTAATTTACGAGGCGTATAAATAATAAGTTTTTTTTAATATGAAATATTCTATCAAGCTATTAATATTCACTCAATGCGACTTGGTTACGTTTGTCGATAAATTGGTAAAAATTGTTGATAAAAGTTGTAAAATTATTTATATTCTTATAAAGTGTAGCGGCATATATACATTTAAGTATCTTGCCAAATGTCATGATTTTGTATGCTAGGGTAATGTGTTATATTAGTAAATGTGCGCCAGGAGGCAGCACGGTGTCGGATGGCCGAATGTCATGATTTCTATTGATTATAAATTATTTTAATTTTATTATGGCAATTCCGGCATCGTGCTTCCTGTTGGCACCGACCACTAGTGGGAGGGTAGTTGATAAAAAGGCGAAATAAAAAGGACGGGGTTAATTCTGTGAGTGACTTCGACGTAAGGAGAGTATTATCATAAGAGTATTCAGATATTTTAATTGTGTGGTTGTACAAGTGTTCAAAATATACTGAATTAATCGGATGAGCTACGGAGTTTCATTTTACAAGTGAACATAGCGTGCTATGTACATTAATCAAAAGGGTATCTGCACCGTACTTAATAAAAAAATCCAGTCACTTGATTTGTCCGACCGATCAAACTTGCACATATTCGATAATGGGTGCCCTCTATTTGGCATAACCTTTATTGTCCGAAACTGTTTTAGCAAGACTTTGTCATATTCGGTTTTCGCCGAGTGGTAATGAATGCAGCAGAAACCTAATTTTGCATAATTTAAAATTTAAATGAGTTAGTCCGAAATTAGTGCGCATACTATTATTATGACCGATTATATTTACACATAAATTTATTTAGCATATTATCGATTGTTCGAAACGAAAGCCAGCATAGTAGGTCGGGTCAGTTTAGTGTCCCTTAAAGAACCGAAATCCTGCCAGAAAGGTGGGTTAGGTTAGGATAGAACTGCAACCCTCACAAAATCGAAAATCGGCCAAAAATATCTAACTGTGACCAGATAAATCGGTTAGTTAGGGGACAGTACATATCAGTCACGACAGTTTTCAGCAAGATAAATTTATGGTTATTTTAATTATGCGTAGACATGATTCGGATCATGAAAAACATGACTATATACTATTCGGACTAACGTAATTCTGCGTAATTAAACTAAGCGAAATCGGATTGTGCGATAACAGCTTATCCATAAAACTTAATATGGCTATATAAATTATCCTACAAAGAATTTGAACATAGAAAACTATGCGAAAACAGGGTGAACCATTCGATAATATTCGATATTCACTAATTACAATTCATTCCAATTGCAATTGCACAGGTACGGTACCTCGCATCCATAGATGCTTATGATGTAGGAGTGTACGCCATTTTCCTAGACCTGTCTAATCATTTGATCACGTAAACTATGATCTGTATTGGCATAAACTTAGGGAGAAAGGTGTACAAAGAGTGTGTGGACATATTTAGGTTATGTTTGGGTACGGTGGGCAGACTATAATCATGTACGATAGGTAATAATAATAATAATATCGTTTATTGCATATCACATAGCTATAAAGGTAGGTACAATATAGGGCAGTTTTACATGTGATACCCTGCATAGGGCGCAGCAATATGAGAGGGCATCTACAGCTTAATAGCTGTTATTTTTAAGTTAGTTATACATACACATTTTTAAGACTTCAGATTCTACACTTTATCATTAAAAAAAAGTCTATGTTAGAGTAGCATTTATCGACTAAATAAGCTTTTAATTTTGTACAGAACGATTTTAGTTCGGTCTCATTTTTTATAAAATTAGGTAAGTGGTTATAAATTTTTATTATCATATAGTGCGGGCTAGATGTAACGAACTTTAATTTTGAAAAAGGTAATCTTAGTTTATTTAAATTTCGGTCATTTCTTTTGTTTTGCGTTATCTGTGAATATAAATCTATATGTTTTCTAACAAATTTACTCGACTCCAAAATGTACATGGACGTGACAGTCAATATTTTGTACTTTATGAAATGGGGTCTACACGATTCCATTTGATCTATGTTTGCCAATATTCTAACGCACTTTTTTTGTAAGATAAATATTTTTCCTATATCTGTGCTATTACCCCATAAAATGAGTCCGTAGGACATCCTGGAGTCAGCATATGCATAATAGGCTGAAAGAGCGGAAGTTAGGTCAGTTAAACGCTTTAGGTGATTTAGAGCATATACAAAAGACGATAACTGTTTTGTAAGCTTTTGTATATGGAGTTTAAAGTTCAAGCTAGAGTCTAACTCGATTCCCAATAATGTAGCTGAGGTCACATTTTCAAGTTTAAGATTATTATAGCTATAATTTATTGTAAGAGTGGTTTTTTGATATGGCTTAAATTGTATAATTTTTGTTTTTTTAATGTTGAGCTCAAGATTATGTATGTATTTGTAACCAGTTTAGTATTTTATCTAGAATTAAATTTAGTTTAGTTTCAACTTCGTCGATTTTAACACACGGAAATAATACGGAAATGTCGTCAGCAAATAGTGTGCAATGATCATTTAGGATATCTGGGAGGTCGTTTATATACACTAGAAATAAAATACATCCTAGGACGCTTCCTTGGGGAATTGAGCCATTTACAGGGACTCTATCAGATCTGAAATGACGAACTATTCCAGTTTCAAAGTCTGTACGTTCTATCTCTGTGTATTGAGATCGAGTTTCAAAGTAAGATTTGAACCATTTTAATGGAGTCCCTCTAATTCCAGTACTATACAATTTATTTAGTAGACGTATAGTAGTAGGCTTTACTTAAATCAAGCAGGAGGCCTACCGCGTATTTTTGTTATTTATTTCGGTTAGTATTTCCTGTATATATTTATATATTGCTAAGGTAGTAGATCGGTTTATTCTAAAACCGTTTTGACTTTCGTTAAGTATTTTAAATTTTTCGTAGAATGAGTTGAGTCGTTTTACCATTTCCGATTCAAATATTCTAGACGAGGTGGGAAGCAGAGCAATGGGCCTATAATTATTGATAACAGAGGGGTCTCCTTTCTTGTGTATAGGTACGTGGGCAGGCAGTCTATCCATTAAATTTAAATACGAATCTGGTGTGAGACAGAGTGGCATCACGTGTCCAAAGTTGTTGTGAGTTGATAGATGGGCCTAGGATATTAAAATTACTAGTATAACATACGTCTGACTTGCTTAAGTGCTCAATGGCAACTTGAGCTATTTATTTCTTGTATTATTTTATATATTTTAATAAGAAAAAAGGATGATATTGCACTTTCTTCCGAATATCTTTCCTTTTCTTGAATTTAATTCTTCGTCTGAATCACTACTATCATTCTCAAGACATGATTGGAACTTGTATATCTGATTACCAATCTTGCATAAACTGAGGTCCATGTCTACCAGCATGTGCTCTAGTCTCACGGAGCAAGTCCTGCCCGGCACAGCCTGGGTGTCACAGGCCGTCTCTTCCTTCTTCAGTAATGCTGCAAAGCAGTTAGACCCTAAATTTAACATACATTGCAAAGCCATGTCTTTACATTGGCTATAAAAAGCATGATATCTAACAGGTAGTTATATTGTTTACAAGTAAAATAGTATTAATAAATTTATGTGTCCAGTGGTTGGAAACGGATTATAGTGTACAACTTAAAAGGTGAACCACACTTGTGTAGAATTTAGTACTAGGTCCTAAATTATAATAAAATGGTTTTAATTTCATGTAAAAGCAATCCAGGCCACAGGGATAACTCACGTACCCTGCAGTCCCAAACCACTGATTTGAATGTTGTAGTGATATGCTAATTCAATAGTGAATACGGATTACAACTAATGCTGGCTTCCCATCTGATTGTACATATCATTAAGGGTCAAGCAATATAGTTTCCTTCTTCAGTAATGCTGCAATACAGTTTAGACTCTAAATTTAACACGCATTGCAAAGCCATGTCTTTACATTGGCTAAAATTTTTAACAAAAAAAAGAACCGACTTCAGTAAAACTAAAAAAGCCGAAAATAACCCGTTCAAGTACAGATTACATTTGACTCACCCTTTGAAATCGATCCCAAACCACTCAGTTATTATATTTATATATTAAAGTTTACGTGAGGTTTGGCACCGACTTCAAAGGGTGAGTCAAATGTAATCTGTACTTGAACGGGTTATTTTCGGCTTTTTTAGTTTTACTGAAGTCGGTTCTTTTTTTTGTTAAAAATTTTTTTTTTTCGCTTTTTAGTGATTCGTATAAAATACTTATGGCGGGGTGATCAGGGAGGTCTTGAAGGCATGCATTTCGTTTGAATTATCTCCTAACTCCTAACTGTTAAGGAGTTGTACCTTCCATCATCAATTCAGCATGAGAAGATGATGACTACCATATGCAATTACTTAAATTGTTTTAGAAAATACATGAAAAATATTATAAGTGCCTATAAAATTTCAGGAATTCCTTCGATTCCTCATGGATCTCGTCATCCGATCTTCACCAAAATTTTATGGGACCAACCTTGAGAGGTCTATTCATGAACCTAAAAAGAATTTTCCAAATCGACTCATAAATGACGGAGTTATGAGGTAACAAACATAAAAAAAAAAAAAAAAAAAACATACAACCGAACTGAGAACCCCCTCCTTTTTTTGAAGTCGGTTAATAAAAAGCATGATATCTAACAGGTAGTTTTATTAACAACTAAAATAATATAAATAAATCTATCTGAACCAGTGGTTGGCAATGGATTATAGTGTATAAGTTAAAAGCGCTAACTTTAATTGTGAAGAATTTTGTAATACGTAATAAAGTAATGGAATAAGTGTTATGTAAAAGCTGTCCAGGCCACAGGGACAAGCCACTTGGACCGCAAGTTTCCAACCAATCTTATGAATATTGTAGAGATATCCTAGTTCACCAGTGTATACAGAAAACAACTACCGCTGGCTTGCCATTGGTTGAACTTATCATAAAGGATCAAGCAATGTAGGAATAGTCAAGTAGCTGACCTCGGAATGCGTAGACCGCATCGGGCGGCTGGAGCACCACAGGGCCCAGCTCCAACTCCTCCTTCAGCACGACGGGGCCCGGCTCGTGCTCCTCGCTCGGCTCATAGTCAGCACCGTCACTGTCCCACTCCGGCTCGTGCTTCACACACGCTGCCTCCAGAGAGTGTATAACAGATGCTAGAACAATATCAAGTGACAATACATTATTGCTCAATTTGATGATCAAAATAATAATAATAATTCTTTATTTCCAGATAACTATGATCCATACATTAGTTTTTAGTAAAAACTACTTATACCTATGTTAGTTTAAAAATAATAATAAATACGTTAATACATTAAAAACAAATCTCCAATAAAATTCCATCAAAATTCCAATAAAAAATGAACTCATAATCGTGGGAACTCTTCAAATGTTATAGGAACATGTACGGTGCTTTCGGTAATTTATTGATAAAATCAAGAATTTACATTCAGTAAATAGAATTTGGTGTAAGGAAACTGATGATAAACACCACAGATGGCCACTAGAACTTTTATATGAATCACTAAAAAGCAAAAAAAAAGAAATTTTTTAACAAAAAAAAGAACCGACTTCAGTAAAACTAAAAAGCCAAAAATAACCCGTTCAAGTACAGATTACATTTGACTCACCCTTCGAAGTCGGTGCCAAACCTCGCGTAAACTATAATATATAAATATAAGAACTGAGTGGTTTGGGATCGACTTCGAAGGGTGAGTCAAATGTAATCTGTACTTGAACGGGTTATTTTTGGCTTTTTAGTTTTACTGAAGTCGGTTCTTTTTTTTGTTAAAAAATTTCTTTTTACTTTAATCGTCATTCCCCACTATGTAGTTTTATTTTTATTGTAACCTTTGTCGTTCAACTAAAACTGACCTATTAAAAAAAACATGATCGCGATGGTCATGGCGGATGCCTCGTGATTGGTTACATTTTGAGACAAGTAATTTTAACCAATCATTGAACACTCGACTGCTTTTTTTAATCAATATGCTGATGTTCTTTTTTTGAAATTCTTAGTGTTGAGTACAGAGATGTCTTATGAATATTTAAGTTCTGAAGCGGGTACCATAGAGTATAGAATTTTGGCACAGGATCAAAAAGTGCGTTATTGTGATTTTGTATGTGAAATTATAATTGACAGATAAAAGTACGCGAGTATAAAAACAACTTTTGAATCGGATTTACCATGTACTTTGTTCTGGAGTAAATAAATGCTTCACTACATAGTATAAAACAAAGTCGCTTTCTCAGTCCCTATGTCCCTTTGTATGCTTAAATCTTTAAAATTACGCAACGGATTTTGATGCGGTTTTTTTTAATAGATAGAGTGATTCAAGAGGAAGGTTTATATGTATAATACATGCATAATTTATCAGCATTGCACCCGTGCGAAGCCGGGGCGGGTCGCTAGTTTTATTATAAATATAAAAGTAGGTAAAAAAACTAAACTAACTAACTTAGTTACAAGTGAACCTATAATAATAGTGTGCTATGTACATTAATCAGAAGGGTATCTGCACCGTACTTAATAAAAAAAATCCAGTCACTTGATTTGTCCGACCGATCAAACTTGCACATATAATACCAAAATACAATACCATGGTTGAGAAGATACAGAACAAATTTGCAAGATATCTTTATTTAAAAGAATACGGAATTTACCCGTGCTATCCACTGATGTACCCGACTCTCTTTGTTCTCGGGATGGTAGGATACGTCAAATTGGAAGTACGAAGGAATGTTGCGCTGGCCACGTACGTATTTAAGGTGTTACGAGGTTGTCTCCATAACCCTACTGTCCTAGAGTCGCTGGAGCTGGTGGTGCCGCGCGCAGGCGGGCCGCGCCGCCGCGCGCCGCGCCTGCTCGCGCGCCCGAACGCGCGCACCAACTTGCTTGCCAATGCGCCACTTGTCCGGGCCATAAACATGCTGAACCAAATATCTAAAAAAACTGATTTGTTCAACTGTTCTCTGGCTGAATTCACAAAAGTCGCTTATGAATTATTATGTTATCCCGATAGTATTTAGGTAGTAGGCTTAAAAATTTGTTAATAATGTAAACGTAGATTATTATTATTTTCAAATTATTATTATTTGTTATTTCTTTGCACTTGTTTTTTTTTTTTTATTGGTTCTTTCTGTTTAATATGTATCACGTGTTGGATTAGTCTGTAAGTGATATGTATATTTCAATTATTAATAAATAAAATAAATAAAATAAATATATTCGATAATGGGTGCCCTCTATTTGGCATAACCTTTATTGTCCGAAACTGTTTTAGCATAAAAGACTTTGTCATATTCGGTTTTCGCCGAATGGTAATGAATGCAGCAGAAACCTAATTTTGCATAATTTAAAATTTAAATGAGTTAGTCCGAAATTAGTGCGCATACTATTATTATGACCGATGATATTTACGCATAATTTTATTTACCATATTATCGATTGTTCGAAACGAAAGCCAGCATAGTAGGTCGGGTCAGTTTAGTGTCCCTTAAAGAACCGAAATCCTGCCAGAAAGGTGGGTTAGGTTAGGTTAGAACTGCAACCCTCACAGAATCGAAAATCGGCCAAAAATATCTAACTGTGACCAGAAAAATCGGTTAGTTAGGGGACAGTAGGTACATATCAGTCACGACAGTTTTCAGCAAGATAAATTTATGGTTATTTTAATTATGCGTAGACATGATTCGGATCATGAAAAACATGACTATATACTATTCGGACTAACGTAATTCTGCGTAATTAAACTAAGCGAAATCGGATAATGCGATAACAGCTTATGCATAAAACTTAATGGCTTTATAAATTATGCCACAAAGAATTCGAACATAGAAAACTATGCGAAAACAGGGTGAAACATTTGATAATATTCGATATTCACTAATTACAATTCATTCAGTCTATCTATTAAATTTAAATACGAATCTGGTGTGAGACAGAGTGGCATCACGTGTCCAAAGTTGTTGTGAGTTGATAGGTGGGCCTAGGATATTAAAATTACTAGTATAACATACGTCTGACTTGCTTAAGTGCTCAATGGCAACTTCAGCTATTTATTTCTTGTATTATTTTAAATATTATATTAAGAGAAAGGATCATATTGCACTTACTTCCGAATTTCTTTCCTTTTCTTGAATTTAATTCTTCGTCTGAATCACTACTATCATTCTCAAGACATGATTGGAACTTGTATATCTGATTACCAATCTTGCATAAACTGAGGTCCATGTCTACCAGCATGTGCTCTAGTCTCACGGAGCAAGTCCTGCCCGGCACAGCCTGGGTGTCACAGTCCGTCTCTTCCTTCTTCAGTAATGCTGCAAAGCAGTTAGACCCTAAATTTAACATACATTGCAAAGCCATGTCTTTACATTGGCTATAAAAAGCATGATATCTAACAGGTAGTTATATTGTTTACAAGTAAAATAGTATTAATAAATTTATGTGTCCAGTGGTTGGAAACGGATTATAGTGTACAACTTAAAAGGTGAACCACACTTGTGTAGAATTTAGTACTAGGTCCTAAATTATAATAAAATGGTTTTAATTTCATGTAAAAGCAATCCAGGCCACAGGGATAACTCACGTACCCTGCAGTCCCAAACCACTGATTTGAATGTTGTAGTGATATGCTAATTCAATAGTGAATACGGATTACAACTAATGCTGGCTTCCCATCTGATTGTACATATCATTAAGGGTCAAGCAATATAGTTTCCTTCTTCAGTAATGCTGCAATACAGTTTAGACTCTAAATTTAACACGCATTGCAAAGCCATGTCTTTACATTGGCTATAAAAAGCATGATATCTAACAGGTAGTTTTATTAACAACTAAAATAATATAAATAAATCTATCTGAACCAGTGGTTGGCAATGGATTATAGTGTATAAGTTAAAAGCGCTAACTTTAATTGTGAAGAATTTTGTAATACGTAATAAAGTAATGGAATAAGTGTTATGTAAAAGCTGTCCAGGCCACAGGGACAAGCCACTTGGACCGCAAGTTTCCAACCAATCTTATGAATATTGTAGAGATATCCTAGTTCAACAGTGTTTACAGAAAACAACTACCGCTGGCTTGCCATTGGTTGAACTTATCATAAAGGATCAAGCAATGTAGGGGTAGTCAAGTAGCTGACCTCGGAACGTGTAGACCGCATCGGGCGGCTGGAGCACCACGGGGCCCAGCTCCAACTCCTCCTTCAGCACAACGGGGCCTGGCTCGTGCTCCTCGCTCAGCTCATAGTCAGCACCGTCACTGTCCCACTCCGGCTCGTGCTTCACACACGCTGTCTCCAGAGGGTGGGTAACAGATGCTAGAACAATATCAAGTGACAATACATTATTGCTCAATTTGATGATCAAAATAATAATAATAATTCTTTATTTCCAGATAACTATGATCCATACATTAGTTTTTAGTAAAAAATACTTATACCTATGTTAGTTTAAAAATAATAATAAATACGTTAATACATTAAAAACAAATCTCCAATAAAATTCCATCAAAATTCCAATAAAAAATGAACTCATAATCGTGGGAACTCTTCAAATGTTATAGGGACATGTACGGTGCTTTCGGTAATTTATTGATAAAATCAAGAATTTACATTCAGTAAATAGAATTTGGTGTAAGGAAACTGATGATGAACACCACAGATGGCCACTAGAACTTTTATATGAATCACTAAAAAGCAAAATAAAAACCGGCCAAGTGCGAGTCGGACTCGCGCACCGAGGGTTCCGTACAAACACTTTCCATCCCTAAGTGGTTAAGTTAAGTTTGCACCTGGTATGTATAGCGCCCCATATAAATTAGGTGCAAAGTTAGGTATTAAAAAAAACTAGTTACTAGATCTCGTTCAAAACAATTTTCGTTGGTAGTTTTGACGTGACAACGTCTTAATTTAGGTTGCGCTCGGAGTCACTCATGAAAAAATGTAACGCCCGCTCACGGTTGATGAGTGAGAGAGACAAAATATATTGACGTGACAACGTCTTAAATTAGGTTGCGGCTCGGAGTCACTCATGAAAAAGTGAGAGAGACAAAATATATTTCTATAGTTAAAATTTGTGCAATTCTTATTTTCATTCATCGAGCATTACTGTAACAAGAGGGAAGAGGGCGGAAGAGGGAAGAGGGAAGAGGGAAGAAGAGACGGACATAATTTTTTCTTAAAAATCGATATGGGTGTCATCTCCGAGGTTCCTCGGGGTTCCGATTACGAAAATGACATCCATTTTGAAATCCAAGATGGTGGACATTATTTTTTCTTAAAAATCGATATGGGTGTCATCTCCAAGTTTCCTCGGGGTTCCGATTACGAAAATGACATCCATTTTGAAATCCAAGATGGCGGACATTATTTTTTCTTAAAAATCGATATGGGTGTCATCTCCAAGGTTCCTCGGGGTTCCGATTACGAAAATGACATCCATTTTGAAATCCAAGATGGCGGACATAATTTTTTCTTAAAAATCGATATGGGTGTCATCTCCGAGGTTCCTCGGGGTTCCGATTACGAAAATGACACGAAAATGACATCCATTTTGAAATCCAAGATGGCGGACATTATTTTTTCTTAAAAATCGATATGGGTGTCATCTCCAAGGTTCCTCGGGGTTCCGATTACGAAAATGACATCCATTTTGAAATCCAAGATGGCGGACATTATTTTTTCTTAAAAATCGATATGGGTGTCATCTCCGAGGTTCCTCGGGGTTCCGATTACGAAAATGACATCCATTTTGAAATCCAAGATATGGTGGACATTATTTTTTCTTAAAAATCGATATGGGTGTCATCTCCAAGTTTCCTCAGGGTTCCGATTACGAAAATGACATCCATTTTGAAATCCAAGATGGCGGACATTATTTTTTCTTAAAAATCGATATGGGTGTCATCTCCAAGGTTCCTCGGGGTTCCGATTACGAAAATGACATCCATTTTGAAATCCAAGATGGCGGACATTATTTTTTCTTAAAAATCGATATGGGTGTCATCTCCGAGGTTCCTCGGGGTTCCGATTACGAAAATGACATCCATTTTGAAATCCAAGATGGTGGACATTATTTTTTCTTAAAAATCGATATGGGTGTCATCTCCAAGGTTCCTCGGGGTTACAATTACGAAAATGACATCCATTTTGAAATCCAAGATGGCGGACATTATTTTTTCTTAAAAATCGATATGGGTGTCATCTCCGAGGTTCCTCGGGGTTCCGATTACGAAAATGACATCCATTTTGAAATCCAAGATGGTGGACATTATTTTTTCTTAAAAATCGATATGGGTGTCATCTCCGAGGTTCCTCGGGGTTCCGATTACGAAAATGACACGAAAATGACATCCATTTTGAAATCCAAGATGGCGGACATTATTTTTTCTTAAAAATCGATATGGGTGTCATCTCCAAGGTTCCTCGGGGTTCCGATTACGAAAATTACATCCATTTTGAAATCCAAGATGGCGGACATTATTTTTTCTTAAAAATCGATATGGGTGTCATCTCCAAGTTTCCTCGGGGTTCCGATTACGAAAATGACTTCGATTTTGAAATCCAAGATGGCGGACATATTTTTTTCTTTTTTGGCGGAAGAGGGAAGAGGGAAGAGGGAAGGGGGAAGTACAATGTTTTAGTAAACAAAATATATTTCTATAGTTAAAATTTAGTGCAATTCTTATTTTCATTCAATTCCTTGTTCCTATTGTGCAATTTAATAATATTCATATCAATAAATATTCTACCGAGAATAAGACGTTGTCACGTAAAATCTTCCTTCGCCCGTAAAACCGACTTTACAGGCAACCATTTTTTTTTATAGTAATGTACATCATATGTTTTTTTTAGATTTTTCATTTTCTTATTTTAGAAGTTAGAGGGGGGGGACCAACTTTTTTCCACTTTGGAAGCGTCTGTCACGCAAACTATTCGGTTTAGAAAAAAAAAATTTTAGAAACCTCGATATCATTTTTGAAGACCTATCCATAGATACCCCACACGTATGTGTTTGATGAAAAAAAAAAATTGAGTTTTAGTTCTAAGTATGGGGAGCCCCCAATATTTATTATTATTTTTTTATTTTTGCATCAAAATCTTAATGCGGTTCACAGAATACATCTACCAACCAAGTTTCAACAGTATAGCTCTTATAGTTTCGGAAAAAAATGGCTGTGACATACGGACGGACAGACGGACAGACAGACATGACGAATCTATAAGGGTTCCGTTTTTTGCCATTTGGCTACGGAACCCTAAAAAAAGATTTTTTTTAACAACAAAAAAAACCGACCAGTAAAACTAAAAAGCCAAAAATAACCCGTTCAAGTACAGATTACATTTGACTCACCCTTCGAAGTCGGTGCCAAACCTCGCGTAAACTATAATATATAAATATAAGAACTGAGTGGTTTGGGATCGACTTCGAAGGGTGAGTCAAATGTAATCTGTACTTGAACGGGTTATTTTTGGCTTTTTAGTTTTACTGAAGTCGGTTCTTTTTTTTGTTAAAAAAATTGTTTTTACTTTAATCGTCATTCCATTCGTGTATCTATATACTAGAGATATGTTTATTTGTATGGAACAATAGTAGGTATTTTAATAAAAAAACTGACTTTAAGGAAAATTTGAGGCCACAATATAAATATGACCTTTGTACTATTCGGCCAACTAGTAACATACTTAAAAAGAGTACGTATGCCACAGGAATAAGAATATACAATCATTTGCCAGAATGCATCAAATCAAAAGATGGTCCACAATTCAAAAGAGTACTGAAAGAATGGTTAATTACTAAATGTTTTTATAATCTTAATGAATATTTTATGTAGCAATGTTAATTTTATTTTATTTTTTTCTATTAATATACTCGTAATGTAAATCATTGTACGTCCGAAATGGGCAAACTGTTGACACTGAACCATATAATGTAAGACCTTTTGTACACAGTTTTGACAATAAATGCTTATCTTATCTTATCTTACCTATTAAAAAAAACATGATCGCGATGGTCATGGCGGATGCCTCGTGATTGGTTACATTTTGAGACAAGTAATTTTAACCAATCATTGAACACTCGGCTGCTTTTTTTAATCAATATGCTAATGTTCTTTTTTTGAAATTCTTAGTGTTGAGCAGCCTCGCGCAACTCTCAAGGTAAAAAACGATCGACAACGGCTGTATGAAACGGGGGTGAATTTTTTACCTATCTAAGTTTGAAAGAACGTTGAAACCTACAAAGCATTAGATAATTGGCGACAATCGAATTTAGGCGGGTTGTACTTCAGCCGCCATTTTTGTCCGCCATGCCATGTTAGATGACGTTTCTATTTTGTTGTGTAGTCGGCTTCTGTCAAGGTTCTGCGATCTTTTCAAATAATTCAAATTTCACAAATAATCTAATAATTTGCATTCTTTGGGTGTAGTGGTCGTCTAGAAGGTACACAAGACAATCACAGCAAAAATGAGTGGATTGAAAAGGAAAAAGTGCGAAATATGCAGAATGAAAACGTGTCGAATGGACGGTCAAAAAAGACTATTCATGGCAAGATTTCCACCGTTCGAAGATCGGTAAGTAAAAAATATACTTAATTACTGCGTGTTATAACCATGTTAATCGTAAGTTTCATTGTAAACTTGGTATTTCGGGTAAAATAATACATACCCTTATACGTATGTAAACAATAGTGCTGTATGTAAGTTTTATCGATATTTTCATTTGAAGTGAAAAATACCTGGGTAAACACGGAATATCTTTCTTCAAGCAAAAGCCTATTGGTATGTGTACTTATACAAAAGTGTGCACTTGAATACAGCTGTTAAAGCCGTCTCAGATGAGAGGATAAGACATTATTATCACTACTTTTTATGCCAGTTTGAGTTAGATTATGGTCACAGAAATATTTTACGAAAAATCTTCAATGGACTATGAATGGTACGGTTTCATCTGGACAAACAGATTCATTTTTACTCTGTAATTTTCTGTTTACCCTGTATTATTTGTGTTGCAGAACTTCCAACCTGGAGCACAGACTGGAGTGATGAAACGGCTTTTTTCGTCTATGTTTATCAGCAAGCCAAGCAAAGTTTGAACGAAATAAAATTATTTGCACACTATTGTTTTTAGGGTTCCGTACCCAAAGGGTAAAAACGGGACCCTATTACTGAGACTTCGCTGTCCGTCCGTCCGTCCGTCCGTCCGTCCGTCCGTCCGTCCGTCTGTCACCAGGCTGTATCTCAAGAACGGTGATAGCTAGACACTTGAAATTTTCACAGATGATGTATTTCTATTGCCGCTATAACAACAAATACTAAAAATGAAATAAAATAAATATTTAAGGGGGGCTCCCATACAACAAACTTGTTATACCTATATATACATATATATAGGTACGGAACCCTTCATGCGCGAGTCGGACTCGCACTTGCCCAATTTTTTTTTATGAAGTCAGTAACCTAAAGTAAACCAAATGTTTACATTGAAGCGAAATATTTAATGATTTAAATTACCGGAAAGCCGTTGGAGACGCGGGTGCGAATGCGAACCCCGCCTGAACCATTTTTTTAAAATACCGATATCGATATCGATAATTCGATAATTTGTGTAACATGTGACATCCCTATTTTGTTCTTGATGTTGGCATTATGTGATGAGTTGACACTGACACTGATATTGTTTGCGGATTCATATTGGCAGTATGTTTCGCCCCCGTTTCATACTAATGCGAGTTCACGCTTTTTGTATGGCACTCCCGTCTCTTAAAACGTAGTGATTACATACTCTTTGGTGTTGAGTACAGAGATGTCTTATGAATATTTAAGTTCTGAAGCGGGTACCATAGAGTATAGAATTTTGGCACAGGATCAAAAAGTGCGTTATTGTGATTTTGTATGTGAAATTATAATTGACAGATAAAAGTACGCGAGTATAAAAACAACTTTTGAATCGGATTTACCATGTACTTTGTTCTGGAGTAAATAAATGCTTCACTACATAGTATAAAACAAAGTCGCTTTCTCTGTCCCTATGTCCCTTTGTATGCTTAAATCTTTAAAACTACGCAACGAATATTGATGCGGTTTTTTTTAATAGATAGAGTGATTCAAGAGGAAGGTTTATATGTATAATACATGCATAATTTATCAGCATTGCACCCGTGCGATGTACTTATATGATGGAAATGTATGAACGCTAGCCCTGCTCTTATTTAATACCAACAATGATCACGCTCTCACCTGACGTTATGACATTCCATAAGGACTGTCTCTGCGCTATATAATCTTGCCATGTCATTGTGTGCTCTGTAAGGTTTCTTTTGTTTTAATAATCATATTTGAAGAAAGTTAATTTCTTTTGTTTAATTTATCAGGTTATGGGCCCAGCCCTACCTGTAAAAGTTATTAAGTCAATTTGTGCAGTTTTAAAATAGTAACGAAAATAATTTGTTAATTTAACCTCAAAGTTAGTTCGGTCGCCGGATTTTTTTTCAGCTTGCGTATAATAAAGTATAAATAATGGGATCAAGCAATCATATGATGACAATTGACAACATTTCATATTTTTAAGACTATCATTTTATTACTTTTCTGAATTCTGCTTAAAAAGATGAAGTAATCTCTGTTTTTATTTATTTTCTGAGATGATTATTTATTTTATGATTAATTTATAAAAACATACTCATTTTAAAATGTGGCAACACCAAAACCAGAACTTAATGGAACGGTTACTTTAGTCAGTTTTCTTATAAAAAAAAAACTTAACACTTTGCACGCCGATCACGAGAATCACTCGGTACGCATTTTTTCTCTAATTCGCCGGCCATTTTAATAACTGCCATGTCTAGCTCGCCGATGACGAGTACCACTCGTGACACTTTTTTCTTAGAGTCGCGGATAACGAATAGTACTCGTGATCAGATTTTCATACTGTTTGTATTAAAATATCGAACACAGTTCGTGATCCGCTTAATAGCAACGTGTAGAAGAACGTTTAAGCTACCCGCACACATACAATTTATTAACGTGAGGGTTGGGGGAAAGGCATGACGATGCGTCGCCCGCGCTGCCTCGTCAGTGCGCTGAGCGGGCTACCTAACAAATCCATGTTAGAGTTTTTATTTTTTCATAAAACGAGTTCTTTTCAGCGACAGTTTTAAAATAAAAGAAATATTATAAACTCATTGTTTTATTTTTATCATTATAAAATACTAAAACACCTCTTAAATAAAAAATAAATTATGCCTGTATCTACGTTAATTATTATTTTATAAATCTTACAATATCACCGAAAATCGCCGGCGAACCATAGGTGGCACCTTAAAAAATGCGCGGCGTTCTTGGGAAAAAGAGCATCACGAGTGGTGCCCGTGATCAGCTGTTGGAGCGCGGTACCGATTATAACTTACGGCGTGCAAAGTGTTAATAAAACTCGGTATGCATCTGTCATCCGTCAACGTCTAATAAAAAAAAAACTATGTTTTCGCTATTTGGTTTAGACAACAACCCTATTCAGCCCGTATTGTCTTAGATTGCAGTTATTTGATGTATTTTCTTATATTTCTTTAAATACAGAAGAATAAATTCCAAGATTTTTTTTTAAGGTACACGACATAAAGCCCTGTCGATCTCTATATTAATTTCCACCTGTTATAAATATGAAATGTTGTCAATTGAAAAGCTCACTGGCCGTGACAACTGGACAAGCTGGAGTTTTGCCGTCAAAGCTTACCTACAACATGAGGACTTGCGGGAATGTGTGGAAAATGAAACAACAGACTCAAAGAAGGATCTTAAAACGAAATCAAAGCTTATACTCTTAGTGGACCCTATGCTATATGTTCACATACAAGAGGCAAAAACAGCGAAAGAGGTTTGGAACAATTTATTACATGCATTTCAAGATTCAGGTTTACTCCGTAAAGTCGGTTTATTGAAAGACTTAATAAATACTACATTAGAAACAAGTACAAGCGTGGAAGATTACGTACATAAATTAATGTCATCAGCTCATAAGTTGCGAAATATATCATTTCAAGTGGATGATGAGTGGCTCGGGACACTGATGTTGGCAGGCTTGCCAGATGTTTACAAGCCAATGATAATGGGCATAGAGAGTTCGGGTATAAAAATTAGTGCCGATTTAATCAAAACTAAGCTCTTGCAAGAGGTTACGAAAACAGACACTACTGCTTTTTACACAAACTCCAAAAATGTCAAGCCAGGTTATTCATCCCAGTCAAAATCAAAAGGCCCCCGATGCTTTCAGAGTAATAAGTATGGGCACTTAAGTAAGAATTGTTGGCATAGGAAAAATAAGTCTGAGGTTAGAAATAAGAAAGATAATCATGGTTTTATAGCAGCCTTTTCAGCCATGCAGGTGAATGATACAATGAACTGGTACGTGGATTCTGGCGCATCAACCCACATGACGATGCACCGGGAATGGTTGGTGAATGAGACAGCTCCCCATGTTAACCACATAAGAATAGCTGACAACAAGGTGCTACATGCCGAAAGCTGTGGTGATGTTATAATACAAGTACCCAATAAGACTGGCAGTGAAGCAATCCAGGTGAGAAATGTTCTATTTATACCAGAATTATCCACAAATTTGCTGTCTGTGAGTAAGATAATTAAAGCAGGCTGTCAGATAAAAAATCAAAATGGGCAAATGGTAGTAAGTGCTACACTGATAAATGATACCTACAGACTTAAAGCTTATAATAATGAGAACCGAGCGATGACAGCTTCTACAGAGACTGATACCTACTTGTGGCATCAAAAAATGGCACATTTAAATTTTAATGATGTTGATAAAAGGCCAAACTGTACTACCGGCGTGAAATTGTCACCGCAATCTGAAAGTTGTGTATGTGTTACATGTTTAGAAGGAAAACAAACCAGGAAACCTTTTCCAAGTAATGGCTCCTGGGCAAAAGAATTGCTAGAGGTCATACACAGTGATTTATGTGGTCCGCTACAAACCACATCAATTGGACGTTCAAGGTATTTCACAGTGTTTATTGATGACTATTCACGTAAATTCTTTGTGTATTTTATGAAAAGCAAAGCGGAGGTATTTAATAAATTTATGGAATTTAAAAGTCGAGTAGAAAATGAACTGGATAAAAAGATAAAAGTATTTCGAAGTGATAATGGGAAGGAATATGTCAATAAAACTTTTGATGATTATTTAAAGAAAAATGGTATATTGCACCGAACTTCAAATCGCTTTCTCTGTCCCTATGTCCCTTTGTATGCTTAAATCTTTAAAACTACGCAACGGATTTTGATGCGGTTTTTTAATAGATAGAGTGATTCAAGAGGAAGGTTTATATGTATAATACATGCATAATTTATCAGCATTGCACCCGTGCGAAGCCGGGGCGGGTCGCTAGTTTTATTATAAATATAAAAGTAGGTAAAAAAACTAAACTAACTAACTTAGTTACAAGTGAACCTATAATAATAGTGTGCTATGTACATTAATCAGAAGGGTATCTGCACCGTACTTAATAAAAAAAATCCAGTCACTTGATTTGTCCGGCCGATCAAACTTGCACATATTCGATAATGGGTGCCTTCTATTTGGCATAACCTTTATTGTCCGAAACTGTTTTAGCATAAAAGACTTTGTCATATTCGGTTTTCGCCGAATGGTAATGAATGCAGCAGAAACCTAATTTTGCATAATTTAAAATTTAAATGAGTTAGTCCGAAATTAGTGCGCATACTATTATTATGACCGATTATATTTACGCATAATTTTATTTAGCATTATTATCGATTGTTCGAAACGAAAGCCAGCATAGTAGGTCGGGTCAGTTTAGTGTCCCTTAAAGAACCGAAATCCTGCCAGAAAGGTGGGTTAGGTTAGGTTAGAACTGCAACCCTCACAGAATCGAAAATCGGCCAAAAATATCTAACTGTGACCAGAAAAATCGGTTAGTTAGGGGACAATACATATCAGTCACGACAGTTTTCAGCAAGATAAATTTATGGTTATTTTAATTATGCGTAGACATGATTCGGATCATGAAAAACATGACTATAATAATATACTATTCGGACTAACGTAATTCTGCGTAATTAAACTAAGCGAAATCGGATTATGCGATAACAGCTTATGCATAAAACTTAATATGGCTTTATAAATTATGCCACAAAGAATTCGAACATAGAAAACTATGCGAAAACAGGGTGAAACATTTGATAATATTCAATATTCACTAATTACAATTCATTCAGTCTATCTATTAAATTTAAATACGAATCTGGTGTGAGACAGAGTGGCATCACGTGTCCAAAGTTGTTGTGAGTTGATAGGTGGGCTTAGGATATTAAAATTTCTAGTATAACATACGTCTGACTTGCTTAACCCATTCACCGCCACAGTCGGCCACAGCCGTCAACGGAAAGTCGTGCCCAGGACGCCACGACGGCCACAGCCGTCGTAAAATTGGAGAGCAAAATTACATGTTAAATACAAAAAATATGGACTTTTATTATTGGTTAAGTTAAGCCTACCCAATACGTACTCTAAAACCGAATCTATGAACACAATACAATATAAAAAACTCGAATAAATCAACTTTGATTCCTTCTATGATTTTATACAGCAACTGCTACTGTTACCAACGCCCAAGACGGCGCGAGCCGTCGCATAGGGATGTGGCCGCCAACGATATTTCATAACTTTGTTTAAGTAAAAATAGTTTTTATGGGACCACTTTATTTATGTAATTTTATAGATATACTCCCTTAAAATAAAACCGGGCACATATAATTTTCACGACTATTTTATACCTACATACACTTATATTGAAATTGATTCCAGTTTGAACATAAGGATCAGGGAAGTTAAATAGCTTGTACAAATTTAACCTTTATTAAACATTACGCAATAAAAAGTATTCTATACAGATTAAATCTTATTAAAGTTTGAGTTATTACTATCCTACCTAAAAGTATCGATAAGAGAAATAACGAATCTTCCCAACTTTAGAATTAAAACAATTACCAATGCCTCTGACGCCCGTGTCGGCTGGAGACGTCCACGCGTTGTTGAGGTTGTATATGCGTGTTCAGCCACCATAGATATATACGTATTCCTTGACACTAGCCTTCTGTCTTCGATTTACTACGGAACTAACATGTCGTAGGTTGAGCTACAAAAATATAAAATAATAATCTAACTCGTCGTCTATTCATTTCACTACATCAACAGGTTATGGGATTAAAATGCAGTGAAGTGAAAGTAAAATAATAATAATATGTAGCAAAAAAAAGATTTATAAGAATAAATGAGAAAAGTGAACATATAAAACAAAGGAAAAATGGCGTCAAGTTCAAATCATTTTCCTCAACTGAAATCTGAAAACTTTAATAACTGGATATTTCGTGTGGAATGCATCCTTGAAGAAAAAGGACTATTAAAAATAATCAAAGACGACGATGAACAAAGTAAAGAAACATTTACAAATGATAACGCGAAAACTAAGAACATCATCGTGCAGTGCTTACCAGATAAATATCTTAACACGGTCAAAACCTGCGAACTAGCTAAAGAGATGATAAAAGTACTGAAGGAACTGTTCCAAAGGAAGAGTATAATTTCAATCATTCAACTGAGACGTAAGTTGATTAATTTAAAGCAATCACCTGACGAGAAATTAGAAGATTATTTCGAGAAATTTGATAATATTGTACGAGAACTGGACTGTTCCGAAGACAAACTGACTGACCGCGACAAAATTGCTTATTTACTAACGGGATTACAATCAAAATACGATACCGTTATCACCGCTATAGAATGTAACACGGATTTAATGTCAAGTACTATCAAACTAGACTTTGTGAGAGCGAGACTTTTGGACGAAGAACTGAAAATAACAGATAAACACAGAAGTATAGACGAAACCCAAGAAACTGCCTTCGTAACATGCTTCAAGTGCAATAAGCCAGGACACCTTTCAAAAAATTGCAGAACTAACTTATGGCGTGGCCGAGGAAGATACCGTGGAGCTACAGGGCACAGAACACCACGACAGCAGTACTCAGGCCATTATGGACACATCGCTGTAAATTCAAATGAAAGAGAGATAGATTTTGGCTTTATAACAACCGATAATTTACAGGAAAATTCGAACGTCAGTAGCAGTGAACATAATATTTCATGGGTTATCGATTCCGGATGTACCGAACATCTCATTAGTGAGAAGTACGAAAAATACATGACAAAAATTGTCCGATTAGAAAATCCGATAAAAATTTATATTGCGAATGGAGACTTTATTACTACGGAGAAAAAGGGTTACATCGTAATGACATGTGGCAAAATTAAAATAAGTTTAGAAGCATTAATAATCAAAAATCTGTCATTCAACCTTATGTCAGTCAAGAAAATGGTTCAAAACAATTACAATGTAATATTTAGTAAAGATTACGTAAAAATATGTAAACAAAATTCATATCATCATGTGTATGGTTCATGTGTAGGCAAATTATTTATTTTGAATGCGGAAATATGTTTTAACGTGTCTTATAGTGCGAATTCCAGCTCAAACTCCGAGGACATATGGCATAAACGGTTAGGCCATCTCAATCGCCGAAGTTTGCGGTGTAGTATGCGTAGCGTCGGGGTGGTAGGTGGAACGGAAACTCGGTACTAATTTACATAGTTTATGTAAATATTACAACACTCTATTATATCGACTCCCGTCTAACCTCGTCTCTCTATATCTCTATATATCTCTCTCCATCATCTTACAATAATTAACTATATATATTATTAGTCTACGTGCTTTACGTGTTAGGAGAGGAAATCCCTTATCGGATAGATAGGCACTTTATCTTGTTTTACACATCTATCTACATACGTGTAGATGAGACAGTTTGCCTATCACACCTCCCCTGAAAAGGTAGGGGGTTCCCTCCCCTGAAAAGAACGCTATTCATAATACATTTTATTTTCTTATGATCTAGATAATCTTTAATTCACATGTTAACAAACCCATAAACATCTTAATATCACGTGACAAAACCTAACTAGCAAAATTATAACTATAGCAAGAAAATCTATATAAAAAAAATCTAGGTCCTTTAATTTAAACAGGAAAACATTGGATAATAAATATTGGTGATATTCTACTTAATATTAAACAATTCTCTTAATTAAACTTGTTATTATAAGTACCTACTTAGCTTAATTGATATAGTGGTGCAGAAAGTGAGTCCCTTACAATAAAAAAATATTCTAACCTAGAAACTTACAGTTCATTTCCTGAATTACATATATCGAAAAATATTCACATTATTTAAAATATTTGGCATTTATTTTATAAGTCTGTCACAATCGAGTTAGATCCTACTAGGTACTATGTAAATACCTACTTTTTTCCTCTGTCCTCCTTGTTACTCTTTATATTTTGTCCTAGTTATTCGTCTTTTACTTGCAAGTCTCGTCGTATCCTTGTTTGATTATTAAGTCCATACTTTTTAATTTGATTCTTGAGCTCATTTATTTATTTTTATTTTTTATTTCGTACTACTCTACTTTATTTAAACTTTTGCTTAAATAATCAAGTCTCGTAACGCTACGTCTATGCGTGCCTTCGTCATAAAGAATCTTGATTTATGCAAATCGTAGAGTTTAGTGTGCAACTTTGGCATCACTTTACTGGCTAGGTACACAACACTTTTCATAATTGGTCGGCCAACCTTTTTAAATATTTTATAACAGTTCAGAGTACAAGATATTAATTACGTACGCGCACAAACATTATACTTTCATTCAGGCAGTTCTTTTAACACGTCCTTCCATTAATACTCACCCTGTGTCCAAGGATCGTCACGATTAATCATGCTCAGATCTCAAGGATATCGCTGCCTGTCTTGTACCCTGGTGTACCTCGCTAAACCATACCTATCTGTTCAACGGCGCCCTTTGAGTCACCGCTGACCAATATGAAAGGTATGTCGTCATTTCCATGAAAACTTCTCTTTTTAACCCATTCATTCCGTCTTCCAAAATTCCGTACATCTCAAGATTTTAGAAAAACTTCAGTATATAAGAATTTCAACAACACTTAGGTGATCAAACTAACTGCACGTCGAAAAACTTACTTTTACTTCTGCTTTCCCAATCAACACGCTTAAAGCATCATCCAAAATCGAATTATCTCCTACTTCATTACAAACTGTATATTCCAACGCGAACCTCTTTCACATTCCTCAAAGCTAAAACTTCAAATTTCCAAATTCAACATCTCCTTTATAAAAAACTGTTCCGTTGCAAATATGACTTTAAAAAAAAATCATGTCCTTATAAAATGTTCTAGTAGACATTATTTCCTACTTTTAGTAGTAAGTGTTTTGGTACGTTCATAATATCTAATACGATATTTTGACACAAACTATATTTGAAATATCCATTTTACCTCGCGTTTGTCTACTGTTAAAATTCTGTTTCAGACAATCTTTAATAATTTTCCTCGTTTTGCTCAACTCTTTTCCCATGAAAACTAGGATTCTGTAATACTTATCATACAGGAGAGAACATCGTTCTGTATGTTGATTTTCTACTCTATCACATTTTAACCCATAACTCATTACCTTGCATGTGAAAAAGAAAAGAAAAAAAAAACCTTGCACATTTCGCACAATTGCTTCTAATAGCACGCCTTGCATGTGAAAAAGAAGAAGAAAAAAAAGAAAAAGAAAAGAAAAAAATTTAACTATCTACTGACTTCAATTCTTGTGAATCAAAAGAAAATCAACCATCAATCTAATTAATCCTTCAAAACATATTTTACTACCTCACATAATATGTCATGAATAACTATCGAACGTGATGCTCCTAAACCTAATTTTTAACAATAATCTATCACCCGTACTATGCTGTAAACTTAAATTACCTTCCTCATAATTAATATTACACTTATATTTAAAAAGGAAATCTTCTCCTAAAATACCATCACTCATACACGTAAGACCATTAAACACGTAAAACTTGTGGTAAAACCTATAACCTTCCATACATAATCCTAACTCGACATATCCTATCGACTCCAAATTTCCACATACTCCTCGTATTTTTAACCTATCCGGCACTATTCGCAAATCTAACCCCTTAATCCAGTTATATTTTATAATCGACACATTAGCTCCAGTATCAACCAATAACGATAATTTCCTATCTAAACAACCTATAACTATGTGATTACTAATATTGTAAGTTAAGATATCTACATAATCTCTTTCAGACACGAAAAAATTCTAACTCGCTACGCTGATTATCTGAGTCACGCTCTGCAGCCGCTGACTCGACAACATTAACATTACGTGTACGCTGTCCGTTTGACCTAGCGAAATTGTTTGATTTCTGCTTGCTATAAAAATTCTGTCCCTGACCTTGCTGACTCGCATTGCGATTATAGCTTGAGTGTGCAGAATTATATTTACTACTGCTACTTTTACATGGAACTGTTAAATACTATACGTAAAAACACTACCTGTTTGAAAATTGAATTTAAATTCATCAGCAATGGGCTAATTTATAAAACTAACTAGTCATAACACTATACAATTTAACACACAAAACAACAACCAAAATACCAATAAATTGTAAAAAAAAAAAAAAAAAAACATTATACATATTTAAATTGATTCACCTCCGTGATGCGATATCGCCTGCTCCAGACACTCCTTGTCGTGCGGCATCTCTGCTTCAGACGCTCCATCGCCGCATTGCCTGCTCCAGACACTCCTTGATGTGCGGCATCTCTGCTTCCGAGGATCCATATCGCCGACGATACGTCCCGATTCTTGTAGCTGCTCCATTTTTTCCCCGAAGACAGCTTGTCCTCCCAGTCTTCTTAACGCAGAATCTTCACTTCATCACGCAGAATCTTCATCGTTTACTTCGTCACCCACGTCACGGTCAAAACAGTCACGGTCAAAACTGTCACGGCCATGTAGTAGACTCGTCCTCTAAATCTCCCTGCAGTAACTTGTCTTCACTTGTCACGGTCGCCATGTAGTATGCGTAGCGTCGGGGTGGTAGGTGGAACGGAAACTCGGTACTAATTTACATAGTTTATGTAAATATTACAACACTCTATTATATCGACTCCCGTCTAACCTCATCTCTCTATATCTCTATATATCTCTCTCCATCATCTTACAATAATTAACTATATATATTATTAGTCTACGTGCTTTACGTGTTAGGAGAGGAAATCCCTTATCGGATAGATAGGCACTTTATCTTGTTTTACACATCTATCTACATACGTGTAGATGAGACAGTTTGCCTATCACAGCGGTACATGCACCTACCGGCTAGTGAAAAACCATGCAGTTCGTGCATGATGGGTAAATCGACCCGACTACCATTTCTACCCGTCCAGAGACCACGTTCAAGATACATAGGTGAGTTAATACATTCTGACATAGCGGGACCCGTACGTACACCTGGAATAAACGGTGAATTATATTATCAGGTCGTTATAGATGATTATTCCCATTTTTGTCACACTTATCTTCTCAAATATAAAAGTGAAGCGACAGCCAATCTAATTAACTATATAAGAAGATTCGAAATCGAATATGCAATAAAAATAAATAGGGTACGTTGCGATAATGGCGGAGAACTGAAAAATTTAACTTTTGAATCTTTTTGCAGAGAACGAGGAATAAGTATTGAATATTCACAGCCGTATTCACCACAACAAAACGGAGTATCAGAACGCATGAATAGAACTTTATATGATCGAGTACGAACACTGTTATTAGAAACAAATCTTCCAAAATACCTGTGGGGCGAAGCTATAGCATGTGCGACGTATCAACTTAATAGATGTCCATCTGCAGCTATACACTTCAAAACGCCTGAGAGCATAATGCGAGGAAGAAACGATTTATCAAAACTCCGAGTATTTGGAAGCAAAGCATGGGTAGTAACTATACCTAGAGGAGATAAACTGGCTCCCAGATCCAAAGAGATGCGAATGGTTGGATATTCATCAAACGGATATCGCCTTTGGGATCCTGAAATGAATAAAATCGTAACATCACGAGACGTACGATTTGACGAAAGTGACATTATTTACAAAGAAAATAATAGAAATATGAGAGAGGTAGAGCAAACAGATAGCTACAATTATGAAGAAGAAGAGGAATCAACAGATGAAAAGCAAGGAGAAAATGTAGAACAATTACAAAGAGATAACAATTTTAATGAACAAGGGGAAAATAGTCATACAATTGACGCACAAGTACAAGAACGACAAGAAGAGGAAGTTGTCGAACAACCAGTTACTAGAGAAGAAAGACCAAAAAGAACGATAAAAATGCCAGAACGATATACAGATTATATTATGGATGAAGATTTTCATGATGCAAATGTAGCCTACTGCTTATTGAGCGACTCCGATCCTAAAACGTATAAAGAAGCTATAAGTCAAGGATCAGATTGGAAGAAAGCAATTAATGACGAAATAGAGTCACTAGAAGAATTAAATACGTGGAAAGAAGCGGAATTACCTTCGAAACAAAAAGCAATCGACACAAAATGGATATTTAAAACCAAACAAGACGGTAGAAAGAAAGCCAGATTAGTAGCGAAAGGTTTTCAAACAAATAACGAATACAACGTATATTCGCCAGTTGCAAGAATATCGACGATTAGAACGATGTTTAGTCAAGCAGTACAAGAAAATTATCCTATAAAACAATTAGACGTACAAACAGCATTTTTAAATGGGTATCTCAATACTGAAGTATATATAAAACCACCAGAAGGGGTGAAGGTAGCAGAAGGCAAAGTTTTGAAACTACAGAGATCACTATATGGACTGAGAGAAGCTTCGAAGTGTTGGAATGAAAGATTTCATAATTACATCATAACACAAGGTTTTGAACAATCAAAACATGACTTTTGTCTGTATTCGAAAGCACACGTATGGTTGCTCATTTGGGTGGATGATATAATAGTAACAGGAAAACAAACTGAAATATCTAAAACAATATCAAAGTTGAAAGATGAATTTAAAGTGAGAGATTTAGGTGATATCAAAGAATATTTGGGAATGGAAATAAGAAGAGAAGATGAAATACTAAAGATTAGTCAAACAAAAATGATACAGAAAATATTAGAGAAATTTGGTATGGATGACTGCAAAGGAGCTCAAACCCCCATGGAACAAGGAACATCAATGACAGAAGAAGAAATAATAGAGGATGTGCCTTATCGTGAGTTAATAGGATGCCTCATATATATCGCAACAATTTCACGTCCAGATATAACATTTACGGTGTCTTACTTGAGCAGATATTTAGACAAACCAACAAAGGCAACGTGGATATCAGCTAAACGAGTACTAAGATATCTAAAAATTACATCCAACAAGTGTTTAACATACACAAAATCTATGAATAAACAATTACAGTGTTACACCGACGCAGATTGGGCGAGTGACAAGGAGGACCGGAAAAGTGTGAGTGGTTGTTGTATTTTTCATAATGGTAATTTAGTATCGTGGTTCACGAAGAAGCAGCAGACCGTTGCTTTATCTTCAGCAGAGGCGGAGTATGTGGCAGCAGCCATGGCTACCTCAGAACTTGTCTACTTAAAAGGTATACTTTGTAATTTTGGATGTAGTGACATAAAAACGCATTTACTGGTGGATAATCAAAGTACTATTAAGATGATTGAGTGCAACGAAAATAGTAAAAGAACCAAACACATTGATATCAAATATCATTTTATTAAAGACAACTTTACAAAGAATGTATTCTCAATCTCGTATGTGTCTACCAACGAGAACGTTGCAGATATTTTTACGAAATCTTTAGGTGTAATTAAACATAATTTTTTCCTTAACAAACTAAAGATTTTACAATAAACATAGTTATTTTATATAACATATATTAGAAAGTTAATTTAAGAATTTAGGTACGACTACTATAGAGTGAGAGAGAATGCTCTATTATGTGATTTATGTGTTATAATTGAATGAGATAGTTAATGATTTGTTTATTTGCTATATGTTATAATGTGTTAATGTATGTTTTAATAATCCAAGATTAATTAAGATAATTTAATCTTGAGGGGGAGTGTTGAGGTTGTATATGCGTGTTCAGCCACCATAGATATATACGTATTCCTTGACACTAGCCTTCTGTCTTCGATTTACTACGGAACTAACATGTCGTAGGTTGAGCTACAAAAATATAAAATAATAATCTAACTCGTCGTCTATTCATTTCACTACATCAACACGCGTGACGTCATCCCCTCATTAGTCAAACGGATAGTGTTGTAACTCGGTCACTGAGTATTCTGATATTATCAAACTTTAAAGTCGATTTATTAAGTGAATTTCAAGATCAATTATGTTATTAATAAGGATATATTATGTAAATTGAAATATTGTCCAGTCGTCATACGTATCGGACGTGTCAATTAATAAAATAAATAATCATTTTAAATCGTGCGTGACCTAGCTCTATACATAACGCGGAAGCAAGTATCTATGTCAATGCATAGTGCTTAGTGAGAATGTTTAGAGTATAATAATTTACATACTTCGAACGGAGTTTATGGAAAATGGACGGAAGCAGTCCATTTAACCGGAGTGGACTCACGCGCCGCAGCCCACCGCCCTCGCCCTTACCGCCGCGCGACCAGCCGCCGCGCGACCAGCCCGCCCCGCCCGAGCCCCGCCAACAGGATGAGCTCGAGCCCCTAGCCGTCGTCTCCTCCACGGACCTTCAAAACTGGATGAAGACCATTGAAAACTACCTCAATGAAGTATGCACCATCTCTACAGAAGGTAAACTTAACTCGGACCAAAAATCAAGGATTAGCACCCTATGCCGCAAAGTGGGTCATTGCTCATCACAAATGGCTATCGAGTACCAGTCCCTGAAACAAAAAACAACTCAGGCCTATAACTCCCATAAGACACTTAAGGAAAAAGTAGATCTCTCCCGTCGCTTCCAGGAACTTAAGCAATGCATCCAGGAGTCCTCTATAGCTAATCCCGGCCAAGTATCTTTTGCCGACGTACTGAAGAACAATACTACTAGTCGCATCCAACCCTCTAACATCAGCTCGGTAGCAATTTACCCGGCTGACAAATCGAAGTCGAGCGAGGAAACAAAATCCCTCGTTCAAAAAATCATTAGGCCCGATGAAATGAAATTGCACGTGAGAGGATTGCGCAAAATCAAAAACGGCGGTGTTGTTATCAGCACCGACTCCAAGGAGGACATCGTGAAACTGAAGCAGTTGCAGCAGCTAACGACGTCAGGCCTCACTGTGGATGAAACACAAAAACGAAAGCCCAGAGTAGTAATAGTCGGAGTGCCCGCGGATATGCAAGAAGCGGAAGTCTTCAAGTGTATCTTTCAACAAAACCTAGCCGACAAACTACAAGACCTGACCCTAGAAAAGTTCTTGTCCTCGTCAAGATTGAGCCATAAATCGGGAAGGAAGGAAGCCGAGACCTGCAATTATATTATCGAAGTTCCAGCTCTAATTCGCAAGGTACTAGTCACAAATGACAGAGTTTTCGTGAACTGGTCGTCGTGCCCTGTAAGAGATTTTACTCTGGTCACAAGGTGTTATAAATGCCAGCAGTACGGGCATGCGGCGAAAACATGTAAGATGGAAGTTAACATCTGTGGGCATTGCGGAGAGGTAGGGCACGCAATAAAGGACTGCACCAAGAAGGCCGAACCACCAAAGTGCGCGACATGCATGCACTATAAGAAACCGTGTAATCACGAAACTGGCACTGCCGAATGCCCAGCAAGAAAACTAGCCGAAAAAAGGTTCCAAAACTCTATAGATTACGAAGGCGCCTAAGAGCGCCTTTTTAGATTATAAGAAGTCCATTTTCAGTTAGTATTACTCAAAACATTCTCGACTCATTTTCCTATATTTCATAACCGCGTAACTTCTTATAATTAAATATTGCTCTGATTTGTAATATACCTAAAAAAATTAAACAAGCTGACGATTCATGCAATCCAACTGTCCTAGTTTCAATTTGTGCTAACTGTGACAATGCAATGTCCTAGATAGTTGAACATAATTATCTTAATTAAGCAATATCAAATAAATTTAATTATATAGTTTTATAGTATTATTATATTATGAATTCAATAAGTAGTATTGTATTGATTGTGAATGATTACTATTTTTGTACTTAGAGTATATTTTGAACTTTAAAAGCCTGAGATACAGGATTCTCCTAGTTCAGGCACCAGTATTACGAATGCTCTGTATAGATCTAAGACCTTTTATGCCAATTGTTATTACTATGATTTCATGAATAAAGATTTTATTATTATTTATTATTATTATTATAAATTTAAGTACTTTTTTATTCAATAATATTATACTGAGTCTGAGGTGCACTTTTACGTAAAAATAATCGGACATCGATATCTCTTTTGGAATCCCTATATTTTCTTGTCCAAACTTTTAAGTGGCGTGTACGTGGCAGTGCTTTGCTTTGCTTCAAAGCGGGGAAAAGGTTAAGTGCTCAATAGCTACTTCAGCTATTTATTTCTTGTATTATTTTAAATATTATATTAAGAGAAAGGATGATATTGCACTTACTTCCGAATATCTTTCCTTTTCTTGAATTTAATTCTTCGTCTGAATCACTACTATCATTCTCAAGACATGATTGGAACTTGTATATCTGATTACCAATCTTGCATAAACTGAGGTCCATGTTTATCACCATGTGATCTAGTCTCACGGAACAAGTCCTGCCCGGCACAGCCTGGGTGTCACAGGCCGTCTCTTCCTTCTTCAGTAATGCTGCAAAGCAGTTAGACCCTAAATTTAACATACATTGCAAAGCCATGTCTTTACATTGGCTATAAAAAGCATGATATCTAACAGGTAGTTATATTGTTTACAAGTAAAATAGCATTAATAAATTTATGTGTCCAGTGGTTGGCAGCGGATTATAGTGTATAGCTTAAAAGGTGAACCACACTTGTGTAGAATTTAGTACTAGGTCCTAAATTATAATAAAATGGTTTTAATTTCATGTAAAAGCAATCCCGGCCACAGGGATAACTCGCGTACCCTGCAGGTCCCAAACCACTGATTTGAATGTTGTAGTGATATGCTAATTCAATAGTGAATACGGATTACAACTAATGCTGGCTTCCCATCTGATTGTACATATCATTAAGGGTCAAGCAATATAGTTTCCTTCTTCAGTAATGCTGCAATACAGTTTAGACTCTAAATTTAACACGCATTGCAAAGCTATGTCTTTACATTGGCTATAAAAAGCATGATATCTAACAGGTAGTTTTATTAACAACTAAAATAATATTAAAAAAATTTTTTTAACAAAAAAAAGAACCGACTTCAGTAAAACTAAAAAGCCGAAAATAACCCGTTCAAGTACAGATTACATTTGACTCACCCTTTGAAATCGATCCCAAACCACTCAGTTATTATATTTATATATTAAAGTTTACGTGAGGTTTGGCACCGACTTCAAAGGGGGAGTCAAATGTAATCTCTGTACTTGAACGGGTTATTTTCGGCTTTTTAGTTTTACTGAAGTCGGTTCTTTTTTTTGTTAAAAAAATTTTTTTTTCGCTTTTTAGTGATTCATATAAAATACTTATGGCGGGGTGATCAGGGAGGTCTTGAAGGCATGCATCTCGTTTGAAATATCTAACTCCTAACTGTTAAGGAGTTGTACCTTCCATCATCAGTTCAGCATGAGAAGATGATGACTACCATATGCAAATACTTAAATAGTTTTAGAAAATACATGAAAAATATTATGAGTGCCTATAAAATTTCAGGAATTCCTTCGATTCCTCATGGATCTCGTTATCCGATCTTCACCAAAATTTTATGGGACCAACCTTGAGATGTCTATTCATGAACCTAAAAAGAATTTTCCAAATCGACTCATAAATGACGGAGCTATGAGGTAACAAACATAAAAAAAAAAAAAAAAAAAAAAAACATACAACCGAACTGAGAACCCCCTCCTTTTTTTGAAGTCGGTTAATAAATCTATCTGAACCAGTGGTAGGCAATGGATTATAGTGTATAACTTAAAAGCGCTAACTTTAATTGTGAAGAATTTTGTAATACGTAATAAAGTAATGGAATAAGTGTTATGTAAAAGTTGTCCAGGCTACAGGGACAAGCCACATGGACCGCAGGTTTCCTACCAATCTTATGAATATTGTAGAGATATCCTAGTTCAACAGTGTTTACAGAAAACAACTACCGCTGGCTTGCCATTGGTTGAACTTATCATAAAGGATCAAGCAATGTAGGAATAGTCAAGTAGCTGACCTCGGAACGCGTAGACCGCATCGGGCGGCTGGAGCACCACAGGGCCCAGCTCCAACTCCTCCTTCAGCACAACGGAGTCTGGCTCGTGCTCTTCGCTCAGCTCATAGTCAGCACCGTCACTGTCCCACTCCGGCTCGTGCTTCACACACGCTGCCTCCAGAGAGTGTATAACAGATGCTAGAACAATATCAAGTGCCAATACATTATTGCTCAATTTGATGATCAAAATGAACTAATAGCTAATTACTTTTCATAAAGCAGTAACTTCTGCTAGTGTAAACGTATAGCTACTTATAACACTTGGTATAATCTCATATTACATAGCTTACATTATAACTCTTATAGATGAAACATTCATTGGATACAATGTGTGTAGATAAAGGTTCACAAGACAACAATATTGCTATAAAAAAAGAAACAGTAACACTGAGGTACAGCGGGGCAAGGCAAGGACAAGGATTATGTTGTTTATATTTATATTATAAACGACATTATTATACCCAATGAAATCATACATACGCGCATTATAAGCATCACTACATAGTATAAAACAAAGTCGCTTCCTGCTGTCTGCCTGACCCTATGTATGCTTATTTTTTTGATGCGGTTTTTTTTAATAGGATTATTCAAGAGGAAGGTTTATAGGTATGCATAATATATGCATGATATAGCATTGCACCCGTGCGAAGCCGGGGCGGGTCGCCAGTTGACAATATATGAAAGTTACACACCCGTGTCCTGACCCTCCAGCGACATCGTCGGCAGCTGTTGACAACTATCCTCGCTTATAATCAGTTAGTTACATTCGGCTACTGCGATTCTACGTGATGAGTAACTTTCCAATTACATTAATTAAGATATGAGGATACTGCTATTAACTTCTTCGGTCTTAAGACGTGAATTAAATGTCTTGCAAACAAAAATGCCTAAATCTAAGATCCAAAGCGGTAAATAACACGGCACTTGGACATGGACTTGGCTTGGCATTTGATTTGATTGACAATGACAATATATATTTTTTTTAATGATTCGTCCTTCCGGACAGGCTAAGACCATAGGCCATACTGCCTCTTCATTAGTTTATTGTATTTTTGCTCCATAACACGAAATATGCGCCTTACCTTAATAAATTTAGTGTTTTTAACCGACTTCAAAAAAAGGAGGTTCTCAATTCGAACTAATTTTTTTTTTTTTTTTTTTGTGTGTATGTTACTCGATATCTCCGAGAACCGTGAACCGATTTTCTATTTTTTTTTTTAATCGAAAGGGTATAACTCCGAATTGGTCCCGTTGGCACTAAGTCGGGATCTGATGATGGAATCTTGGAGAAATCGAGGGAACTCTTCAAATGTTATAGGGACATGTACGGCGCTTTCGGTAATTTATTAGTTTTACTGAAGTCGGTTCTATTTTTTGTTAATTTTTTTTACTATTTCACATCATTCAATCCAGCTAGGTGAATCACAAACCTGTATGCACCTGTCATAAACGCCTTTTAGATAGACGTCATAGTCGTCATAGCATTTTTAATTTTGACGAGAAAACATGTTAAACATGCGTCTCTGCTTTTCTCGAGAATAAATTAGCAAAAACACCAAAATATGGAGTGTTTATTGCGTGAGAGTTAAAAATCGAGAAATGATTTTAGTAGTGATACTTGTGATCAAGAATGGACACGCAAATCCTGCAACTAGCGGCCAGGCAAAGTCTGTATGTAACTGGCCGGCGATCTTTGCTTTGTTGAAAGAATGATCGTTTTATTCGCTACCTAGCGAGGCCGTGGTTGAGACGAGTCATTTGCGGAAGATGACTTATCTACCACTCAATATTTTATTTACGTAGTAGTAGTAGTATAGTAGAATACCACGTACGTAGTACCAAGTTTATAGGTTATGTCGTCAATACATTTGAAAAAACTTCCAGGGTAGTACAATTGATAAAACCTAATGGTCATTGGGGCAGTGGAAGTAAAAACGCAGTGTTCGGCCTTCACGTTTATTGTGACTGTTACTTACACACAGAATCCGAAGCATTAAATTGTATATAACAATACTTTATATTAAAGAGAAATGAGCAGCTTAAAGAACGTGTCCGTCTCCTAAGGCTACCAAAGACAAAGAGAGCGACACCCGACACAGACAAAGTAGATAATACACGTCAAAAAGATAAAGAGCATGCACACGATTCTACATAACCAAGTTGGTATTATAAGGGTGGTAATACATAATCCAATTTCTAACACTTCCCCTCACACTTATAAGACCAATATGTCACATGCCTAGACACAAATACACAACGACATCGACAATGAAGAGACAATGTGTACAGACTTATCTCTGATGTAAGGCTTTAACTTAATATAATATCAATTATATAAGTTTACATCGACCATAATGTTTGCCCTAAGTAGAGACTAACTTTACTTATACACATTCATAACAATAGCATGCTTCCACAAGATACAACAAAGAACAAAGTGAAGAAAAATGCATACTATTTTTATGATAGCACATTTACATTCTCAAACAAGTAAATCGTAACTCTACATTCACATATACATGCTTTAAATTACTTTACATTCAAGCTATGAACAAATTTGGAATGTTTACTGAAACTAAGCGGCTTGGTAAGTACATCAGCTATCATTTCCTCCGTTGGTAAGTATTTTACAGTTAAAACATTGTTATGTACCAAGTCTTTTATGTGATGATACCGCACATCTATATGCTTGGTGCGTTTATGAGAATATTCTTTACAAAGTAGCAGTGTTGTGGGTGGAGAGGGATCCGCCTTGGACTATTCTTCAAGTAAACTCTAATTACATGGTGAACTAACGTTTTATTCACTGAGATTTCAATTTACTAAAATTATTACATGTTGCTGCGTGTGAGTGGTAACGACGACGACATTCGACCGGAACCACAGATCTTAAATATGGCTAGTGTTGCCATGTTGGCATAGACTAAAGAAGAGGTGCGTTCGAGATTCACAACATCCTCTGAACCGCAAAAACAAACTGAGACATGGCCACACTAACTCTATTTTTGGCTCTACATTGACTCTATGTTCGACTCTACATCGACTCTGTTAGCTCTACATTGACTCTACGTTAGCTCTACATTGACTCTATATTTTACAATACTCTATGTTGACTCTACATTAGTTCACTGGTCAGAATTTTAATTTACAATTTGAAAAAAGTTCAATATAGTCAACATGCAAGGATTTATGACTCTTTAATTAGTCCATGTCAATATTTAAATAATACTAATCAAAGATTTACAATTTGAAACAAATTCAATATAGTCAACATGCCAGAATTATTTATCACTCTATAATAAGTAGAGTTGTCAATGTCAACACACAAATAATAGTCTTATTAAAAGGTTTACAATTTGAAACAAGTTTTATATCATTCAATATGCAATTATGATTCTTTATCTTATAAAGCTTGTTAATGTCAACATTCAAAATACTTAGGCTTAACACTTGAGTACAGTCAGCATCAAAATAATATTCTAATAATTATGGTTAAGTTTAAACATTCAGTGCAATTAATTATTATTGTGTATAATAGTCATAATAAAATTGTATACAAAAAATATAAATAACATTAGTGTAGTATGCCTTCCTATACTTGATATAGGACTTTACACCATACACTAACAATATAAATGTATAATGTCACATTTTTAAAACATATACGCGTACCATGAGTACTTATCACAAATTATCACCAATAAAATATAAATTCAGTGTCACAGTGGTGAATAATAAAAATGTAAAAGGTAAATAATAGTTATTGATGGCGATGTCTATCGCTGACATGTTATGAAGTACATCTTACTGTAACCAAGCTTTTAATGATTACATGTTAGTTACAAATTATATTATTTTCATTATTGTTTAAAGCTTTATGTTTATCACATGTCATTTTAAAATATAATGTATAATATAAAATTACTGTGGCAAAAAAAATACTTTCAATGAAATATCATAACGAATTTATTTCTATATAGACTGAGCTTTTAATAATTGGGTTTCGTATTAAAATATGAAAACTACGTCAGTCAAGAAATCGTCGCGGTATTTTTACGATCCTACCGAGCCTAGTGGAAGCAATGGATGGCTGTGATTCACTACTCACTTGCTGCGGGGTCTCGTCCGATCTGCGAGGTACACCTGCCTCTAAGTCACAGTTAGAGTGCGAGTGTAGGTCGATTTTCTCAGGCTCGCCCTTACCTTTGTCAGTAGTGGATATCAGCCACCCGTCAGATGCTGCCGACAGCTCCAAAGGATACAGTCGTTGGCACGCTCTCGTTTTCTCGCCTGTCGCGGTTTTCACTCTCGCTACCCTCGTCAGTCCATCAGAACCTGAAACCAATTCTTTGATGATACCTAAAGGCCACTGAAGGCGACTCGACTCTGCCTCCACCAGCACCACGTCACCAACTGCCGGAAAATCAGCTTTACATTTATTCCTGCTAAGAAGTAATGACAAATATTCCTTTTTGAATCTCTGACGAAAGTCTGAACGTAACTTTTCCATATATTGGAGTCTGACATTCAAGCCTTTTGCGTCAATCTGATCCAAGTCTGGTGTTCCTGCGGTAGGCAAAGAGTGTAAAAATGTCATTGGAGTGAGAGGCCGTAAGGCGTCATCGTCTGCTGTTACATATGTCAGAGGGCGGCTATTCACGACAGCTTCTATTTCGCATAACACAGTGGATAGCTCTGTATGGGTCACTGAAGCCTTACCCAGTATGCGACGTAGCATCTCCTTCACTACCCGAATTAGTCGCTCCCACCAGCCACCCCACCACGGGGATGCCGGGGGTAAAAATTTCCATTTTATGGGCTGGAGACTAGTTGCAGTTTCAGCCTGTATATCCGTCCAGTTTACCTCTTTTAGTAGATTTGCTGCGCCCTGAAAATTAGTACCTTGATCTGTGTAGATTGTACTGACTCGTCCTCTCCTCGCTATGAATCGACGGAGGGCCATCAGGAACGATGCAGTTGATATGGAATCTACTATTTCTAGGTGCACCGCTCTGTATGTTGCGCATGTAAACAATACTATCCAGCACTTACTTTGGTCTCGCAGATATAGTGGTCCGGCCAGATCAATTCCTGTCGTTTGAAAGACAGTTTTATTTTCTATTCTGTCTATTGGCAACGGAGCTTCTGGTATTCTATAATGTTTACTTTTCTGCTTTTTACATATAACGCAATTTGAAACTGTTTTCTTAACGAGTCGTCTAGCATTTAAAATCCAGTAGGTTTCTCTAAGGCTGGATAATAGTGTTGTTGTACCTGCATGCTTCAGTTTCTTGTGTGTTTGTTCTACAAGCCGTTGCACAATTGCATGTCTTCCAGGTAAAAGTATTGGATTCACAAAAGCTGCTGTTTCATGACATAAATCCAGTCTTGTCTTCACTCGAATAATCCCGTTCTCGTCCACTCTAGTGTTTATGTTTTTGGG
Organism: Apotomis betuletana; assembly: GCA_932273695.1. Lineage (NCBI taxonomy): Eukaryota > Metazoa > Arthropoda > Insecta > Lepidoptera > Tortricidae > Apotomis > Apotomis betuletana. The sequence goes on from OW026322.1 coordinate 14,174,020, forward strand.
AAGTGTCTCCTCTGTGAAACTTTCTCGCTGTATTAATTTTTGTAGAGATTTCTCTGCATACAAATATTCCTCGTTACTTATGTCGTTTTGTAGATCAATTTCTCTCCTTCTTGAGCTCATGCGCAGTATCCAGGCAATCACTCTCACAATTCGATTGTATTTAGAGAAGTACATTAGTTTTGAGCTAAAAGGAGGCGTGACAATGTCCAGATTAACAGCTGATTGAAGCTTTTCCTCTGCTCGAATCGTTTTCTCCTTTTCTTCATCTACAATCGGGCTTGATACAGGCCACTCTTTTTCTGGTCGTCTCATCCATGCTGGTCCCTCCAACCAACGGCTCTCGATGAACTTTTTAACATTACAACCTCTCGAAGGTAAGTCGGCCGGATTTAATTCACCAGGGATGTGATGCCAGTCATTTATATTTGTATTTTCAGAGATCTCCTTCACTCTGTTGCTTACAAATGGCTTCCATGTGTTCCTTTGTTTTAACCATGCAAGCGTTACTGCTGAATCAGTCCAGAAATATGTTTTATAATTTTCACACCTGTTTAGGAGTCCCGAGTTGATAACTTCTTTGTACAGTCTTGATGCGATTACCGCTGCCATTAATTCCTTGCGGGGCAGTGACATATTGGCTGGGCAAACTCGACTTTTCGCTATCACAACCTGCACCTCTATATTCTCATTATGCTGTGTTCTTAGGTAGGTGCATGCAGCATAAGATTTTTCGCTCGCATCACAGCATATATGCAGAGTTACGTCACATTGCTCCAATGGCGCCACGCTTAAACGTCTCGGTACCTTACAAGCTTTCAGTAGATGTAGCGTTGAGAACCATTGTTTGAACTCCTTGGCTAATTCATCAGATATTTCAGTGTCCCAAGAATATTTCTTTTCCCAGACCCGTTGTAGGATTTGTTTGGGCACAATGGTTACAGCAGAAATTATTCCAAGCGGGTCGAAAGCTTGCTGTGCTACTGATAGTATGTACCTTTTTGTTATTTTGACAGGTGTCTTGTTCTCTTTTGGCATGTTACAGCATATAGTGTCTTGCTCTGTATTCCAGGTCATGCCAAGCACAAGCGCCTCTTCCACAGTATTCTTTCCGGGAGCAGTGATCCATTCTCGCAGGTTGAATTTTGCTGTCTGCATTATTTCCTTTGACTGTAAAATAAATTTATTCATCTCATCGAGTGTATCAAAACTGGCTATACAGTTGTCCACATAAAATGACTGTTTTAGTTTTTGTGCCGTTTCTTTGTAGTTTCTATCACAATTATCTAAATGAAAATTAATTGTTGCCATCAATAAGAAACTGCTGCAATTTATTCCAAAAACTACTCTATTGTGCTGATAAACAATTATTTCATCACGTTTGTCAGGATTCCTCCACCACAGAAATTTTAGATAATTACGGTCCTCTTTACATAAAGACAGTTGCAAAAACGCTTTAGCAATATCTGCTGTCACTCCATAGGCGCCTTTCCTAAATAGAATTAACAGTTTAGGTATTAATTCCAACATGTTGGTACCTTTTTCCAGGCAGTCGTTTAATGATAAACCTGACTGGCTTTTCAGTGAAGCATGAAATACAGGACGTACTCTAGTGGTAGAACTCGACTCCTTCACGACGGGGTGATGAGCTAGATAATGACCGTTGTTATTGTCATCGCTTTTCAGCTCTGTTATGTAACCTTCCTCTTTCCAATCTTGGAAAATATTATTATAATTATGAAGGTTACCTGTTTGTAATAACTTCCTTGTAGTACTATCCAGTCTCTTCTTTGCTATCTCATAGTTTGTTCCAGGTTCGGGACATCCCTCCTTCCACAGCAAAGACATTTCGTAGCGGCCCGCGTCATTGACTGAAATATTATCATTAAACGAAATTAATATCTCTTTATTTGCCACTTCTTTTGTTTGCTTACTATAGGGGTCCTGTATGCCTAGCAATTCTATGCTCCATAAATCAGAGACATCTGGTGGTGGCGCCTTAAATACACATAAAGATGTGTTCGTGATTGTGCCACCTGATTGATTCACCGGCCCTTGTATGGTCCAACCTAATTTGGTCTCTATTCCTATCAAATTATCATTGAAAGAAACCATATTATTCGTTATGATGGACCCTATGTAATCTGAGCCAATTAAAAGACCTACATCATTCTCAGGGAAATTGAGATCACTAATAACAATATTGAGGTCCTTCAATTTTTGTATAATGGTTTGGTCCCTTAGCTTTGGTAGGTGTCCACATATATTGGCCTCCTCCAATGCAATGATCTTAGTTGTAAATGATTTGTTCAGATCACTCACCTGTAGTTCATAGCATTTGTGTACCTTCGTGGGCCTAGATTCACCTCCAAATAATGTTTGACCGATACTTTCTGTCCCACTTTCCTTCATCTTCAATGCTTTCACCACAGAACTCTTGACGTAGGACCGCTGAGCGCCGGAATCAACCAGTGCCCTCACCTTCTTAGTAACATTATTGTAGGTGATGTTGACCGCTACCGTCTGTAAAAGAGTTTCATTAGTCTTGCGAGTGACAAGCATAGTACTATCCTTATTATGTATCGTGGGACATAATATAACATTATGTTTCTTCTGGCAAACGATGCATTTTACAAATGCCTTGCATTTGTTTGCCATATGGCCTCTCCTCAAACATATGTAACAGCATCCCGATCTCTTTATTGCCTCCTTCTTTTTGTCCAATGACATGGTATTAGCCTTATTACACTGAAATATTAAATGATTGCTTTTACCACACAAACAACAGTTGCTAAGAATATCATGATCCTTACCTGTTTTATTTGTGCTTACGTTGGACACAATGCAGGCTGCCGTTGGGATGCTGGTCTCGGTGCAGAGGAGTCGCTTGGGGTCGTCATTACTACTAGGGATACTGTGATTTAAGAAATTAGACCTAGCCAATTTAATGCTTTCATTAGACTCTATTTCACGATTAAAAAATTCCAAAAGAGGAGTTAATTGTTTAGAATTTTGACTTCTATTCCACGCTACAAGTACAGCTTCTGGGAGCGCAGATTCAACCAGCGGATATAAAATAGTTTCATATTTAGTTTTTGTTACACCCAGTGACTCTAAACATAGTAATGAGCTAGTTAATTTGTCATACAAAACTTTCATGTTTAAATGAGAATGCTTTTGATCCAAAATTAAATTAATTATTTCTCTAATATATATCTGTATAAGCACATCTTCGCGGGCGAATCTTGCTTTCAGCTGCTCGATCACCTTGCTGTAGTTGCTCGCCGAGGGCGGGAAGCTCTCCGCCATGGACCTCGCACTCGAACCTTCTTTAAGCGATTGAAGCAAATACTGGAACTTGTCCTCCTCTTGCATATGCGTAGACTCGTGTATCTTTTTAAATTGGTTCCAGAATGCTAACCAGTTCTTAGGATCGTCGTCAAACTTCCTAAGTTCCAACTTCGGCAAGTTGAGGTTATGTATGGCGGATGACGGCGTCAACGTGGCATTGTCCGCATTCTTCGTGAACTTCGAAGTCATAACGTTGCTTAATATGTGTTTAATTTCAAAATACTGACGTTTGTAATTTTCAACTAGGTCAACTTCTTCAGAGAATTCTGTTTCAACGTAATTATTCAACATTTCCGCTTGAATTGTTGAATCCAGCTTGCTCAGTTTGCTGAATGTATCCTCCAGATAATTAAATTCCACGACGGCATTACCATGTTCGTTGTTATTAATATGGTTCTTAAATGTAGAAATTGTTCTTGTTAATACTCGACGGACGTGATCCCTCTCGTTTTTGGCTTTGTTCAACAAAAATTCTGCGTTGGTAGCCATTTGTAAAATGTAAGGAAAACGTACTTACGTTTCGTTTTCGTGTTTCCTTGCGGTTCTTTAAATTTTATCACGGTCGCCAGTTGTTGTGGGTGGAGAGGGATCCGCCTTGGACTATTCTTCAAGTAAACTCTAATTACATGGTGAACTAACGTTTTATTCACTGAGATTTCAATTTACTAAAATTATTACATGTTGCTGCGTGTGAGTGGTAACGACGACGACATTCGACCGGAACCACAGATCTTAAATATGGCTAGTGTTGCCATGTTGGCATAGACTAAAGAAGAGGTGCGTTCGAGATTCACAACAAGCAGCTTGTGCGCACTCTGGTTATCATTATACACAGTGATGCTAGGTTTCACACATAAAATTTCAGACAAAATGTTCTTAATAAAACATAGGTCTTTACATACATCATTGATTGAAATAAATTCACTTTCAGTTGAACTAAGTGCAACACAACGCTGTTTGCGTGATTCCCAGTTAATGACATTTGAACCCAACTTAACTACAAACCCTGTATAAGAGCGTCTATCAATGTCATTAGCCCAGTCGGCATCTGCATATGCAATTAAATTCAATTCTCTACTCTTTATAAAATATAAGGAATAGTTAATTGTACCTGCTAGATATCTTAAAATCCGTTTAGCTGCAAGCCAATGACTTTTATTAAACTTAGAATTATATTGACTCAAATGGCTACAAGCATAAGCTATATCGGGTCTAGTGCAGACAGCCAAGTACATTAGGGAACCCATAAGTTCTCTGTAATTATAAGTTTCATCACACAAAGCTTCACAGTCAGTTTCAAATTTACAGCCTACTGACATTGGAGTAGAAACAGGTTTACAGTTTTCCATATTAAATCGCTTAAGTACTTTCATGATATAGTCGCTCTGATCCAATTTTAATACATCTCTTTCTCTTACGACATTAATGCCAAGACAGCTTTTTAAGTTGCCCAAGTTTTTACAACTAAACTCACTTTGCAATACATTGAAAAGCTTACTTTTCAGAGTACTATTATTAGAGAAAATGTAAAAATCATCTACGTACAGAGCTACTATCACTAAACTATTTTTGTCTTTACTTATATAGATACAAGGTTCACATTTGTGTATAACCCATGGCAACTAAACGCGCTTTAAACTTTTCAAAGTTACCTGATGCATCTGTCTTAATTTTATAAACCCATTTTGACTTTATAACATTAGTATTACTAGGTCTATCAACTAATCTCCAAACTTTATTGGCTATGAGAGAGTCATACTCACACTTCATAGCGGCAGACCATTCTGCGCTAAGGGGACCAGTGACAGCTTCCCTATACGATAATGGTATATCGTTGTCATGGACAGGCGTCGCGTTGTGTACTACCATGGAGTAATCCGATGTGTAGTCAGCATACCTTTTAGGTTTTTGTGACCTTGTAGTACGTACGGGTCGAAGAGGATGGACAGCCGGCGCATCAGCCGAGGGCAGGGCTTCCCCTGAACGTGACGACGGCGACGACAGCACTACAGACTCGCCCGACGAGTCACTCGAGCCCGAAGGAGAGCAGCCTGGCTCATCATTCTCGCTCCCGGTACAGAATTCCTCCGAATCTGAAAAAGCCATAGAAGATTCATTAATATCTTGATTATGCATTTGCGTCTCACTTCTTGGACCACAGATTGGAAATTCATTATTTTGAATAGACATTGAATTATCCACATTTTGACTAGAAATTACACTATTTTCACTAGGGATTTCAATTGCATTATTCTCATTATAAATTAAATTTTCATTATTTTGACTAGATACTTCAATTGAATTATTCTGACTAGATTTAAGATTATCAGTAGATGCTAATTCAAATTCATAAAATACATTCTTATTGTCAAATTCTTTAAAACTTAATCTATCTAAATCCTTATAAAATTTATCTTCTAGAAATACTATATTTCGAGACAAGATCACCTTTCTAGGGTTAAGTGGGTCTAAAAGTCTAAAACCTTTCGTTGTTTCACTATAACCAACAAAAATGTAAGGTTTACTTTTAGGATCAAGTTTACGACGATTTTCTTTAGGTATCAAGGAGTAGGCGATGCAGCCAAAGACATGAAGGTGACTAAGGTCCGGTTTGGATCCAGTCCAAAGCCCTTCAGGAGTATGTCCAGACAATGCACTTGTGGGGCTTCTATTCTTTAAGTAAGTCGCAGCCATCACTGCTTCCCCCCAAAAACATTTACTAAGACCAGCTTCAAACAAAATACATCTCGCTTTGTCTAGCAAAATTCTATTAAGCCTCTCCGCAACCCCCATCTGCTGATGACAGTAAGGTACACTCTTTTGATGAATGATGCCTTCCTTTTTAAGAAAATCAGTAAAACGTCTGTTACAATATTCCGACCCAAAATCTGTCCGAAGAATTTTAATCGACAATCCTAATTGTTTTTCTACTAAATTCTTGTAAGTAATAAAATGTTCAATTACCTCGGATTTATGCCTCATGAGGAAGATGTGTGACTTCCTGGTGTAGTCATCTGTCATCGTTACCATGAACCTCGCACCACCAATGCTGTCTTCCTGCATGGGTCCCGCTACATCGGAATGCACAATTTCTAAAGGTTTATGCGCTCGTGTAGCCTCGCCAGCGGGATATGGCAATGCAACTTGCTTCCCAAGCAGGCAGGTCTCACACTTCGCATCAGAGCAAACCTGAAAGTTGACACCAGTTGCAAGACCATCTCGTAAAGCACACATACCTTTATAATTCAGATGAGCTAACTTTTTATGCCAAAGCTCAGCTGACAGAGATGAAACAGCTACGTTAGCACTCTTTGTATCTTGCCTATTATGCAAAAACATGGAAGAGTGCACTTCCTGCGAAGTCCCTTTACTACTATGAATACACCCGTCCCATTCATATAAACCATTTTTATGAGATGCTGAGGTAACAGGATTGCCATGAATTTTACAACTTTTATAAACATTACAATTGTCCTTGGTAAAAATTACAGTAAAACCATTACTACATAATTTACTAACTGACAATAAATTCGTGGACAAGTTAGGAACATATAATACCTTGTTAAGTTTGTTGATAACTCCACCGACAGGTAGCTCCCCGATGCCTTCGGCCGAAATTGACTCATCATTGGCCAGAATCACTTTACTTCCATTCTCCGGCAGCTCCACGTAGTTGTCCAATAAAGACTTATCATTGCAGAGATGGTTGGAGCACCCAGAGTCCAGAAAAAATGATGACTTCTTAACTAAATAAGCCGATGTAGTCTCCGTAGCCAGAAGCGATCTGTTCCTCGCCTTGTCCTTCCTATACTTGAAGCACTTGCTCTTGATATGACCAACCTTGCCGCAGTAGTGACATACTATTTGCTTCTGTAGTTTTGTAGATGTACTAACCGGACGGTTCCTGGATTTCGAGAACAATGCCGCTTCCTCCGTATTGGAAAAACCTTCCCTCTTTCTCAATTCCTCTTGTAGAAGACGAGACTTGACCATATCAGAAGTGAGGTTATTATTGGCGATATTTGCAGTCTCCAAATTGCTTACTAGCGCATCGTACTCTTCTGGTAGGCCACTCAGCAGGAGTTCAACTACTTCCTTGTCCTCTATGCTTTTGTCGATGTCCGCCAACTGATGAACTAGCGACATCAAAGCCTCTATGTAGCGTGACATACAGTTAAACTGTCTGTAGTCAATGCGGTGTAGTTGCCGAAGCAGCAGCACGCGCCTGTACAAACCTTTGTTCTCAAAAACTGTTTTGAGGTTATCCCACGCTTCCTTGGCTGTTTTCGCAGTCCTGATATGTTGCAAGCAGGCGGTCGACACGGTAAGACCGATCCTAGCGAGCGCTCGACTGACGTGCGAGGAATCCGTGTCTGTACCTTCTACAGCCTCCCATACGCCATCGAGTGTCAGCAACATTTTTATTTGGTATTTCCATGTAGGGTAATTTTCCACGCCTCGAAGTTTCTCGACTGATTGGCTAGAGTAGTTCGCAGAGGTCGGCTGGTTTTCGTTGGCCATAAGAGAAAATCCAAGCTTACCGGCGAACAGGAAACACGTGGCGGTATATACCACAATATGGCGAACACGGTGAGCCGGGTGACCAAGTTCTGTGCGCTGACGCTAGGGTTACCATTTAGGAATTTGAAAAGTCCTGGCAAAAAGCCGGACGAATCGAAAAAAGTCCGGACTTTTTAGTCACCAAAATAGGTAGGCATGGTAGTAGGTAGACGCTCGCATTGCGAGATTTGCGAGGGGGTAGGTGCGGGGTGCGGGCGGGGTTTTCTCATTATTCCAACTTATTTGAAAAAAGCCGGACAAATTAAAGGGCCGGACAAAGTCCGGACAAGAGTCGAAAAGTCCGGACATGTCCGGACAAATCCGGACGTATGGTAACCCTTGCTGACGCCAACAAGTCAGCGATGTGCTCGTTCTCACACGAAGATCCTCAGGATACGATTTGTGAAGAGATTAACGGAAATAGCCAGAACAGTGCAATCGTCGACTGTGCCCTTAACCTGATAAAACCTAATGGTCATTGGGGCAGTGGAAGTAAAAACGCAGTGTTCGGCCTTCACGTTTATTGTGACTGTTACTTACACACAGAATCCGAAGCATTAAATTGTATATAACAATACTTTATATTAAAGAGAAATGAGCAGCTTAAAGAACGTGTCCGTCTCCTAAGGCTACCAAAGACAAAGAGAGCGACACAGACAAAGTAGATAATACACGTCAAAAAGATAAAGAGCATGCACACGATTCTACATAACCAAGTTGGTATTATAAGGGTGGTAATACATAATCCAATTTCTAACAACAATTTGGTCTTGGTACAATACTCAATTAAGTCCTACTTGCTGACTAGTCACCAAAATACCTGCTACAAACTTGAGTACAGGAGAGATAAATCTCTGTTTTATCTTCAATGCCATTTCAGAAATCTTAATGCATGACCACATATGGTTAATTAATAAGGTTGCAGGTTGCAACCTGTTGTGATTGGATATCTTAATTTGTAAATCCACTGACTAATGACATGTCTCCAAACTGAGAGACTCTCTGACTAGAATACTGATATGCAGATTTCTATTATCAACAAACTGACATCAATGCTATTATGGTCCCATAATGTCATGGATTAAAGACCTGATAAAGCAGTGGTTGGAATAACCCAGCTAATTTACTGATAAAAATAGCCAGACTCAAAGCCACCGATGGTACCCAGTGTTGATACACAGTAGTAGGTGAACATACACCAGCTTATTGAGATGTGAGAATCTATGTCTAATGGCAATGTGTTCAAAACTTGCAAACAGACCATCAAAAGATAGGGTTGATAATGACTTTTGGTGCACGATTCTCTACTTCAGCTTTTAAACCATTAAAATTAAAAAATTTAATTATAATTCATTTATTTTGAGTAACATATTGACTCATAGTTGTAGTTATACATTTGTACCATTGATACAAAGCACTTTACATTTACACTTCAAATAATTATTAAATACTAGTTCTAGTAATATATAAACAAAGTATTTACTCACCAAACGAATAACTTGGTGTTTACAATATCCTGACAGATTCCAAGAATTCCTTAACCTAATCACAGATTATATTCAAGTTACTACGACTTAATCTAGGTTTAAGACCAAATAAATTAAATTGAGGTCCTCGTTACTGTTATCACAAAATTGCTTGTAGTGTTGAGACATGTTTTATTTTAAACATGTTTGGATGTGAAATAGTGTTAACTCGGGCCCTCCATGTGATATGAAAGGGGTTAGAGCACAATTTGACAAATTATCTGATAACCTTCACCTCATGGTCTCAAAAACTTACATTTATTTTAATAATATATCTAAAAATTGCTAAATATCCATTGCTTGAGATATTACATATTAAATAAAGATAAGACAAGCCTCTTAGCCCCCACTTAGACCCGCCCTGCCCTAGTTATACGGGGGGACGGGACCCTGAAGGCTGACAATAGTTTCTAGGCTATAACATGCGTATCCGGACTCGCATCCCGGCGTAACCACAGTTCAGTTTGCTGAAGTGGTATTAATTTGAAAACAAATATTTCGTTCTCACTGATCTCTACTAGCGCATGCCGTGGGTGGATGCCTAGTGTCCTGACGAGCGTCGGGATGATCAACATAGCCGACTGGGCGGCGAAACATCCTGACATGACGGCGTGCCCCTCGGAGGGGCACGGTGGCATTGCATGCAGCCAACCGTCTGACAGGGTGCCAGGGCATGACCGGAATGGGTGCGCCTGTTTGTCCCCGGCCGCGGAGGCCGTAATCAGTAATAGGGACGTTAATCGAGGGATTGCCTACCTCTTGTGAGAACTGCACTAGTGACCGAAACTGTACTTCTAGCCCCCGACCCGGTGTCGTATGACATTGCCAACCTAACCTGAACCGGACCTGTATTAAAACGGTGCTGGCTTGCGTTGCTTTGGGCCATGGCTAAGGCCAAAAAATGTGACGTCATGTGACGTTATAGCCGTACGTTTTAAGCGTTTTAAGGGCCTCAAACTATACCTACGAGTGTCTATGAATGCTGGTGTACCTAACCCTTTCACTGCCACCTGCTCGAGCTCGAGGTCTTTCGTCGTTGCCGCCTACCTACCAGCGACTAAGTGTTATGGACGAACATAAAATCCTATGGCATTCTGCAGACAAACTTTTGTGTTTAAACTTTTCCACAACACCGAGAACTTTTGTCTTACGCTAAACTTTATTCGCCAGTATCATTGACGTATTAATTACATGGACACACAATCCGACGGAAAAAATGGCACCCTCCCAACTAATGCAAAATCACAAATCGCATTAGTTGGGCGATCAGTCTCGTTTAGACCATGACACGTGACGGGTCTCAAAAATGACTTAATTTTCAGTGAAAAATTGCAGAAATAGCTATAAAATAAAGAAAAAGGTCGGAATATTCTTTTTTACGCAGATTCTATTGATTAATTAACGAATCCTATGTAAAATCATAGCATATTTTAGATTAGAATTATTAACTTTGTCCCTACAAAATGCAACTCATTAAATTATATATTTTATTAATTAATAAAGGAGTGCAATAAATAATTATCCTATTTTTTTTATTAAGATTCCCACGCGATCTTAAACAACGTGAAAAATTGAGGTCACGTTTAGTAAGAGACAGACGTCAAGAATAATTTCAGCCAAATAATTCGTCTCTCGTGTGTTCGTTCGGCATAATCATATATATGTCGGATCATAGCCGATATAAGGTCGAGTTTGGCCTGACAGCGGGCCGTGGTACTTCACCTTCTGTGGTTATCCTGAGGCGACAGATTTCGTCTGGGGTTGCGGCCGCGTGTGGACGCACCGCTAGCTTTGTTAATTGTTATTCATTTGTGCATAATTAGTGTTGATAAGTTTACCTGAGACAGTGACTCTTAATTTCTTATAAATTGTGATAAAAGTGTAATTCGTGTAATTATATGGACTTACTGAAGAACTGACTTTTGATTACCTCGAGGACCCTGAAATCTATAACGATGTCTGCTCATAATGAAAATGATGAAGCTCACGGCCATTCTGCGACATATATATATATATTTTATGTTTAATCAAAAGAAGCGTAAAAGTCTTTCACTCAACACAGCTTTAATATCTCAATAAAAACGTAATAAAATGTCAATGTATACAAAAGAAGCGTAAAATGGTTATATAGTGTTTGTGGTAGTAGGTATCTATACATAAATAGATATACACTGTCTCAGGCGCACGTCACATAGGATGCTGCGTTTAGTTACACGCGAGTTTAGGGCGAGAGTGGACGCATGACATTGCTATGTGCGCGGCGGCGAGTGAGCCAGTGTTATGAACATATGCCTTTTACAGGCAGATCCTACAGGTTACATTAATACATTTATAAAAAAATTGCTCTGTTGTCATTGTTTTATTTTGTCTCAGAGTCTAGACACTGTCAGTTTAAACCTTTAAACGCCAAGAACACCTAAAGACAATGTGTGCTGCCGTGCATACTACGCCACCGACTTTCACGCCACGCCATCAAACTTTAAAGGGTTAAAAATGTTAATATTTTGCAGTTGCCTTACTCTCATTTCACATACTAGAACAAGATGAGTTGAGAAATCATAATGTCATTATTACTGATCCCTTCTATGCAGTGTCGGGACCCTTTTATGCAGTTGTATAGCGGGGCGTAGGTATAATAATAACCGGCACTGAAGTTAAACAGTTTATTGATACAAAATACAACCCACTACACTTTAAAACAGTAAAACTATAACAAATAACAAAGTTATGATTGGTCTTAGGGTCAGACACGCGCCACGTTTTTACCAACGGATACCAGCAACCGGACAATGCGAGCTGTGGACTCCAACTACTAAACGGGCAGCGCTGCAAGCGCCTCTGTGATTCGAAAACATGGCCGCGCGTACGACCACTATACATTGACCCGCGGCTTAGTCCGTTAGGAAGCGAGCCGGGGGTCTACCTCTATTGGCCCTCTTCGGAAAGCGCCCAGTAGTAGGCGTGTTATCTCTTTCTAAAACACGCATACAAGGCGTCTTGTCAGTGTCACACGCTATAGTTGTTAAATAAAAACGTAACTTAATTTGTTATTAACAATTTACGAGATTATTTAGTTCAAACAACAAATATATTTTAATACCTAAATAAAATAATAATGAAAATATGTTTAGTATGTAAAACTATTAAAATCTGCTCCATTCGTGCCATGTTCCAAGTTTGACAAGAGACATGAGTCAGAATACGCTAAAAAAAGTTAATTTACACGAAAAATATTTGTGGTAATAAGTACGTAAGCCAATTTGACACTTAAAGGTTTGTGTAAAGAGTTATTTTGTACGAAGTAATTATGTTGTTGTAAATTATAAATAAGCGTTATTGGCATCTACTTGAACATGACAGCAGTGCCACTTTTTTCGACAATTTTGTTCGGGTCTGTGGCTCTATTATAAATCTTAGATTATATAATAGACATAGATAGAGCGTTGATGACGTCACAGCGTAAGGAGCATAAACGTCAAGATGGGCTGTATCGGTCAAATGCGGCTGTAAACATAGAGTATATTTGTATAATATGAGATAGAGATATCACTTAAAGATTTGACATGTAGCGCCATCTCGTGCTTTGTGCCGGTAAACTATACAGCTACATGCGGCGTGCTACGTACCTACCTAGCTCAAGATATTATTATTTTCGAGCTATTTCTATTACACTATGTACCAATTTACATAGTGTGATAGAAATAGCATCAAAATCGGTTTATTGTGAAATAAAACAATATTAAATACGTACATATTTATTTTCTGTAGCGTTTCCTACAGTAATTTACTGCCATCATTTACACTTAGTCGAATTGGTCATAATCATAATCAAGTCTACACTACACTACACAAATACTAGCTAAATATAAGTCTTATGATCCTCGCAATTTATAGTCCATTACAACTGAAAATATTGTCGTAAATATATAATTGCGTAGAAGAAGCAGTCATCACAATCCAGTAGGTATATGCCAGAGTAGTCGTGAATAGAAGAATCGGCATCCAAAAACAAAGCCAGGTCGTCGTAAATAATCGATTAAAAGCAGAGAAAATGTTTTGAATGAATCCGAAATTGAAATTGAGATGTGAAACGGTAAATTATTAACACATCAACACAATCTATATGTCAAATATGTCAATATCACGTTCCATTTCACAAAAAATACAGCATGTCATTATTTGTAGTAATAATTCATTAAAATAAATAAATTATAAAGCAAACGCCTAACATCATAAAATAGATTCGTTTCAAAATTACAAGAGTGCTTACACTTTTAAATCTGTTTCGGTAGTGACAAAATCATTGATAATACTAATTCAGAATATTCTGATCTAAACATTTAATGCGTCAATTGGAATCCGCAGTAAATATTGGAAGATTTTGTTACCATAATTTATAATGTTGAATGATACCATTGCAAAAAAAAGGCATTTTGATTAAAAGTGTTTGTTTTAGTGGGACATATGTTAAATAATATAAATTAACTATTTAACAAAATATGGTAATAAGATTTAGCGTCTAAAATTCTTCTGTTAATTTAGACGATAACAGTGACATCTCTCGCTAAGAACCGGTAAACTTTTCCAATGTAACTCGACTAAATTGAATATCACTTAAAATTGATGCTATTTCAGATATTAGACCGACCACCTAAATAAGTAGCATAAGAATCTGTTAATTTGTTCTAAGTTATAAGACCGTGGCTGTAAATGTCAAATTATTATGCTACCATATTAAGTAAACGAGTAAGCATGCGATGATGACAATCCTTTTCAACTTAGTCGCATTATAACGTCTGTTTTTGGCGAAAAATAAACATTATTAATATTTGTGTTTTTAAACGAAAAAAAAGTGTGAAAGTGCGTGCAAAACTTAGAAAATGTCGGGCATTGTTCATACGCTGACGACACTGCCCTTCTTTTTTCTGGAAAATCTTCAGAAGAAGTTTATGATCACGCGCAACGTGGTTTTAACGAGGTCAACAAATGGCTTCAACATTGAACTCAGAAAAAACACATTACATAAGATTTTCCATGCGGAAATCAACCGCGTCCGTGTCTGACCATTCCCTGTATGCGCACAACTGTAAGGATCCCTCTGACGATCAATGTCTATGTCCATCTATAGCTATAACTAATAAATTAAAGTACCTAGGAATTCTAATCGACGAGTCTCTTTCCTTTAGATATCATATTGAAGCTTTATGCAGCAGAGTCCGTAAATTAATATTTATTTTCAAAAAACTACGTTCTATCGCGGACTCACAATTAATCAAAAAAGTGTACTTTGCGCTATGTCAATCTCTGCTAAGTTACTGCATTACTACCTGGGGTGGCACTGCCAAAACAACTCTGCTGAATTTAGAAAGGGCACAAAGAGCAATTCTCAAGGTCTCCACTTTCCGTCCTTTTCGTTTTCCTACTAACCTCTTATACAAATCATGTGAAATTCTGACAGTTCGTCAACTATATATCTTGAACACAGTCCTAAAACAACATTCCAGACTCCCTTACAACCCTGACTATACTAATAAGCGACGTAAAGACTTTGTTTGCCCAACTATCCATTGCAGACATGCATTCTCTTCAAGATTTTTTCAATTTCTAGGCCCACTGCTATATAACCGACTTAATGCGAAGTTAGATTTTTTCCCGCTTACTTACGTGATCTGTAAGAAAACACTTAAGGTCGCCCTGCAAAACCTGTCTTATGACGATACAGAGAAGTTATTAATTGTATTTAAGTGAGTGATTTAACTATTTTTAATTATATAGTTTATATACTTTTTACTTTAGGGACGCATAAATGTTGTTCCCGTAGGAACCCATAGTATATATTTTCTTAATTTATTAACATAAGCATTCAATAGTGTTTAAATTTTTGCATATGAATAAGTTGTCATTGTTTGTCCTTTTCTCAGCCTGAAACACAGGATTATCCTAGTTCAGGCGCGTAGTATTATCGTCTAGTTATAAGTCTGTTTAGTCCGTAGTCATCACAGCTGTAATATGTTTTTTGAATAAATTTATTATTATTTGTTTCTCATTTTTTGAGTCTCGGGCTCATACGTCCCGGTCTTTTGGAAGGCTTGCGTGGGGATATGGATCCAACACGTAGAGGCCCCTTGGAGAAATTTGCTGTGGCTGTTGCCCTGCTGGGACCCGTTCCTGATCATATCAATAAGATGATACATCCATGAACCGGTCCCAGCAGGTGATTGAACTATTGCATTAATATGGAAAAGAAACCGGGCTATTAAAATGAAGTTTGGATGGACTATTTATGTGGGCTATTGCAGTAGAAAAATGTCACCCGCCGTAACCATCTATGCGACTGTTACCTCTGGCGGGTGGTGACTCGCCCCTCACTAGGTGGGCCCCGTAATGCCATCGTGCAGACGGCCGGAAGCAACACGAGCGTGAGGGCTCAGGGGTGTCGAGAGGTGTGCTGCGCTTTCTCCGAAGTTACTCGCGGCGTGATGCCTTTAACACTTCCACCCCTGGAGCATATAGCTCTAACGCTCCTCTCTGGACGGCCAATGAAGGCAAGCCAGAGCTGAGAGTCCTACGGGTCCTCTTGGGTTTCCACTCCGGCCGATGAAGGCACACCGGAGACGAGGACCCTGACCGACTCTCTGGAGATCTCGGGTCCGTGGGGTCGTCACTCCCCAACAGCTCGCCACAAGCTGCCCTGCGGGCTTATTATTATTATTATTATTATTATTGTGCGCGGATGCAATTCGCATTCTGGGAGAGAAGAAAACTTGGGTGAAAATATAAGTTTTCATTAGTAAGTAATTCAGTATTGTTTTTTCAGCAAATGTACCAGAAATTATGTTAATATTAAAACTATAAGCTTAGAAATAGGATTATTATTGCACGCAAATGATATCTAAGTAGGCTACAATTAAAATAAACATAGAAATAGTGATAAAAACAATTATGTTAATTTCTGTCGTGAGGTTACTAGTGACGTAGAAAAAGTTATCGATAATTTGCGATTCTGTGAATCAGTCACTTTGGTCAGGTGTATATTTAAAAAAATCAATGACGTTTTGGTGGACATTTTTGATACCGTATGTTATATTTGTTTACATACATATAGAAGGTTAAATTTAAATAAATATTTTAGTGTGTCCACGACGCCAAGCTGTCTAGATATCTTTATTAATTTTCATCTGTTAGAAATATGAAATGTTATCAATCTTATGTTTAATCAGCAAGGTGAGAGAAGGGAAGACTGTAAAATAAATGTATTATAAATGTATAACAATTTCAATTGTTTTTTTTTTTGGTTCATTCCGTTAGTTTGCATAATAATTTTCTAATAACCACAGTCTAGTTCCATCGTCAGACGTAACCAATATACTAAATTTCAGCTTGATCGGTGCCCAGAAGAGTCAATTTTAATCTACTTTTCCCTTTTATATTTACACGATCAGACAAAAAAAATGCCTAAAAACCTACAGAGTTGGCTAGCCGTGCAGTGCATAATTGATTATAAATGGGTACTTTACGTCCATTAAGAATATGAGTGAATGTCGAAGGAATTATTTGTATTGTACGATAACATCGTATCTGTTATTAAGTAATCAGAGCTTTGACTTGGCTTTTTATTGAATCTTCAGCTAAAACAGCAGTCAAGTGGCTTAGAATTATTTTCAAAGTGAGACTCAATTTAATCGCAATACTTAATCTTGTTCTTTTTTATAATGCTCTGTTTTTCATATTCTCACGAATATAATAATAATAACGGTCTTATAGCGAAGAGGCACGACAAACATCTTAAGAGACTCGCTAGATGGCTGGATCAAGGGCCAGATACAGAAGGCGGTACCTACTCCTGGACACGGCGCGCGGTTCCTGTCTCTGCAGCCCTAACTACCAGTAGCCCGGGCCCCTCCCCGCTGCCGGCGGCACCCTAGGTTAAGTTTTTTTATAATGTATTAATATTTTGTAATAAAATATCGCGATAGACCCGGTTCAATAATTCTTAATTATGTGTTCAAACCGCGAGAGTATAGTGTTACATATTTTGTAATAACTGTGTATATTTGTGTATTTTTATATACCTAAATTTATTGTAAAAATACTTAACCTAAGATATTTAATGGATTTACGAAATAATAATATTTAAGTGAAACCAAAGCTACGGACATAAAAATCACTTAAAAATCCGTGTCAATGTTTTTCTTTTCATATAATCTTCAATGTAAAGCCTTAAATTTAAAGACGTAATTTTTTTGGAACAGCATCAAATCAATCCAAGTTAAAGCTGTTTATTTATTTAATAAGTTGATAAAGTTAGTCTTAGTCTTGGACTCTAACCTGTCATGGCGAGGTCAACTGTCGGAGGTAAGTCGAAAAGTTACCGGTACGTTGCGTAATCTTTATAAATTTAAAAATTTTCTCCCAGTAAGCACCAAAAAGCTGCTTGTGCAGACATTGGTGCTGCCCCTTATTGATTATGCTGATGCGTGCCTCACTAACATCACTCAAGAGTCCCTCAATAAACTAGATCGCCTCCTTAACAATGGGATACGATTCATCTTCGGCCTCCGTAAATATGATCACGTTTCGTCCTTCCGGCGTCAGCTTAACTGGCTTCCCATACGTAGTCGCAGGTCCCTCAGGATCCTATGTACTCTGTTCTCCATCCTGTTTGAGCCTTCTGCTCCTGGATACCTCAAAAGTAAATTCACTTTTCAAACTCCCCGTCCAGGCGGTAAACTTCGTTCCTCCCGAACTCTCAAACTCTCCATTCCTTCGCACCATTCTGGTTTCATGTCCAATTCTTTCGCCGTCCAGGCAAGTCGTCTTTGGAATACACTCCCTCTCTCTATTAGACAAGCCCCAAGCAAGGTAGTTTTCAAACGCATGCTACGTAAGCACCTGCTCGAACAAGAGCTCGAATAATGTCTCATCCTATGCAGTAGACACTTCATCGTATTTATTATTATATAATATATAATATACATCTTATAGTATGTAAATATATGTATCGTTGTATTTATGGTAGTTAAGTTATTTAATATACATGTATTCACTTGTATCTTGAATACTCTCCGAACGACTAATTTTCTACTCTGCACCCACTTGAAGCATCTCTGTTTGGCCCTATGGTTGACTGGTAGAGAATGCCATTAGGCATTAAGTTCGCCATTTGTACTGACTTTTGTTTTGTGCAATAAAGTTTAAATAAAAATAATAATAATAAAGTTATTAACTTGATAACTTTATCAACTATATAATTGTAGTTTTATCGATATCGGTACGATATCGATAAAATGTATTCGGGCATCACTACAACGAAAATTTTGACACATGGGCTTGTACATTTTTTTAAAAGACGTAACTGACAAATATACTGTCATCTCGTTTTTTCTTGCGGAAACTTGACGTGCTTTACAGAGATAGCAATATTGTCGTAGGTTTCTACTAAGTAACACGCTCTCTATTAATTATTCCTTACTCTAAGTTATAAATAATACCTCAATGGCCAGTATGAACATGAACATGTCAAGGACTCGAAAGTCGAAATGCCTTAGAGTAAGGAATAGTTAGAGAGCGTGTTACTTAGTAGAATTAGTAGAAACCTACGACAATATTGCTATCTCTGTAAAGCACGTCAAGCTCCTGCAAGAAAAAACGAGATGACAGTATATTTGTCAGTTACGTCTTTTAAAAAAATGTACAAGCCCAAGTGTCAAATTTTTCGTTGTAGTGATGCCCGAATACATTTATCGATATCGATAAAATTACAATTATATAGTTGATAAAGTTATCAAGTTGATAACTTTATCAACTTATTAAAAAAATAAACATCTTTAACTTGGATTGATTTGATGCTTAGTTCCAAAAAATAACGTCTTTAAATTTAAAGCTCTATATTGAAAATTATATGAAAAAAAAACATTAACACGGATTTTTTAAGTGAATTTTTATGTCTGTAGCTTTGGTTTCACAGATAGATAGATCGTATATCCATTAAATATCTTAGGTTAAGTATTTTTACAATAAATTTATATAATAAGTAAAATACACAACAAAGTTATTACAAAATATTAATACATTATAAAAAAACTAGCCTAAACCTAGGGTGCCACCGGCAGCAGGGAGGGGCCCAGGCTACCGGTGGTTAGGGCTGCAGAGAGAGGAACCTCCTGACGATGCGCGCCATGTCCAGGAGTACCGCCAACAGAGCATTATAAAAAAATAACAAGATTAAGTATTGCGATTAAATTGAGTCTCACTTTGAAAAGGATTCTAAGCCACTTGACTGCTGTTTTGGCTGAAGATTCAATAAAAAGCCAAGTCAAAGCACGGATTACTTAATAACAGATACGACGTTATCATACAATACAAATAATTCCTTCGACATTCACCCATATTCTTAATGGACGAAAAGTACCTATTTATAATTATGCACTGCACGGCTGGCGAACTCTGTAGGTTTTTAGGCAAATGTTTTTTTTTTTGTCTGATCGTGTAAGTGTAAAAAGGAAAAGTAGATTGAAATTGACTTCTGGGCACCGATCGAGCTGAAATTTAGTATATTGGTTACGTCTCACGATGGAACTAGACTGTGGTTATTAGAAAATTATTATGCAAACTAACGGAATGAACCAAAAAACCATTGAAATTGTTATAAATTTATAATAAATTTATTTGACAGTCTTCCCTTCTTTCACCTTGCTGATTAAACATACGATTGACAACATTTCATATTTCTAACTCTTCTTTCTTCTTTGTCGTTACACTCTTGGCAGAGTGGTCGTGGCTGTCATTCCTTGTGTGGCAAGCCTAACCACACGGCGCCATTCTTCTCTCACAGCCGCGCGTCTGGTGCTCTCGTTCAAAGGACAATTTGTGGCCGATTTGATTTGGTCAGTCCACCTCATGGGAGATCTACCGCGTGGTCTAGTACCGTCTACTTTGCCCTGGACCACCAGGCGCTCAATGGACAAAGCTCCACGTCTTGACACGTGTCCGAAAAAGGTGAGGATTCGGGACTTCACTAATGACGACAGACGCTGCTCTATGTTCAGCTCTTGAAGAATGGACAATTAATAAAGATATCTAGAGAGCTTTGCGTCGTGGTCACACTAAAATATTTATTTGAATTTAATCTTCTGTATGTACGTAAACAAATATAACAAAATACATAAAATAACCGAAATCTACAACTATGCTCAGACAGAGTTGTCGTCTTCGGCCTATCCACGAAAAAAATAAGCTATCAATGTCCACCAAAACGTCATTCACTTTTTTAAATATTATACACCTGACCAAAGTAACCTTGATTCACAGAATCGCAAAGTATCGATAACTTTTTCTACGTCACTAGTAACCTCACGACAGAAATTAACATAATTGTTTTTTTCACGATTTCTATGTTTATTTTAATTGTAGCCTAGTTAGATATCATTTGCGTGCAATAATAATCCTATTTCTAAGCTTATATTTTTAGTATTAACATAATTTCTGATGCATTTGCTGAAAATACAATACTGAATTTACTTAGTAATGAAAACTTATATTTTCACCCAAGTTTTCTTTTCTCCCAGAATGCGAATTGTATCCGCGCAAAATGCACGACATTTTCTAAGTTTTGCACGCACTTTCACACTTTTTTTTCATTTAAAAACACAAATATTAATAATGTTTATTTTTCGCCAAAAACAGACGTTATAATGCGACTAAGTTGAAAAATGTATTTTACACTGGTTGTATTTCTGAATCATGTAATGGACTTCATTTATCTTTCTCGCTGACGAAGAAAATTTATCATGGGATTATCATTACTTATGTCGTATGGCTGTATTCCTATGACTGTACAATGTATATGTTACAGCGTATATAATTTCATTTCTAAATTAAGGAGGGCATGGCTGTGAAGCATTGCCGGGACTTATACCGATTAGCCCATACCACGTGCACTCATAAGTCACGTACGACAGTTTTAACAAGAAATTATAAGAAAGTTTAGGGAAGAGAGTTGGTAGTAGAGAAACTCCGTTGTGATGTCAGATTTGAGATAATTTATTTTTACAAAAGTTGCTTATAATATGTACAATATTTACAATGGACTTAGACTATGTAGCAACCAGCATGATGCTACTTGGTGGGGATACAAAATGGCGCTTCGATGGAGAGAGTGTATATGTGTCGTAAACTGATGCGGTTACGTAACACTCTGAGGTTGTGTGCGCGCGATCGCGCGCCTATAAATTAATGCGAGCAAAAGTGCGCCACCTTTTCGTCGCCGGCGCTCGTCGTGTTCAGTCGTCCCTGCGTGTCTCCTGTGCTTCAGCTCGAAGACTCGAAACTTGAAGATCGAAGAAAGAAGATGATGCTGACTGAAGATATATTTATACAACTGTCTTTTTCGAGACAATACAACCTGCTCTTTTCAGAGCAAACGCTCAGGCGTCAATCTCGCTGTTTCTATGAGACAACGTCAATCCAATCCCCTACATGCTTCCCCTCCTAGTGAAAACGTACCGGCAGGCGGATAGTACGTCCACGGCGGGTTGTTTGGTTTTCTTTGGTAGGTGTTGAGTTGGTTTCTGTTTGTTGTTTCAGGTTCTTTTCTGTTTTTTGTTTCAGGTTGTTTTTGTCTGAGTATTGGTTGCTTTTGTCGTTCTTGCTCTTCTCTTTGTTGCAGGCACTCGGCGTCGTTGTATCTTGTACGGTGTTATTATTCTGCGTCGGTGTATTTTTCTCGGTCGCAGTGTTGTTACAGGAACTCGGTGTAATCTGCGTTGATGTAGATGTATTTTGTTTGGCGGTAGCGTTGTTACAGGAACTCTGCGTAGTCTGCGTTGATGTAGGTTCTTGTAACTCTTGCTCGACGATAGTGTAGGCGGGTTTTAGACGGTCTATTGATATGTTGGCTTGTCGGTTAGGTAGTTGCAGTGTGAAAACCTTTCCATTTCGTTTCAGCACGCGATACGGTCCGTCGTAAGGTGCTTGTAGCGGCTTCTTTACGGCGTCGACTCGTACAAAAACGTTGTCGCATGTTTGAAGGTCACGGTGTACGAAGATAGGTCTTGTATTGCTATGTGATTGGTTTGGCATAGGTCTCAATTTGTTTATTACTTCGCGCAACCGTTCCACGAATTCGGCGTCCATGTTGGATTCGGCGGCGGAGTCGCCGCGCGGCGTCGATTCTAGGAATTCGCCCGGTAGTCGTACACTGCAGCCGTAAGTTAGTTGGGCAGCGCTGACGTTTGTGTCGCTTCTCATCGCGGTGCGAACTCCCAGTAGGACTGTAGGTATTTCGTCGATCCAACTTCTTGTTGTTTGTAATCTTGCTTTTAGTGCGGCCTTGAGTGTTCTGTGCCAGCGTTCGACGATACCGTTAGATTGCGGATGGTACGGTGTTGTCCGGGTTCTTTCGATGCCGAGTAAGCGTGAAAGGGACGCAAATACTCGACTTTCGAATTGCCTTCCTTGATCCGTAGTGATTGTAGCGGGACATCCGAAACGCGAAATCCATCCGTCGTATACTGTCTTGGCGACGTCTTCTGCTGTTATTTCGCATAACGGGAATGCTTCGGGCCATCGGGTTGCTCTGTCTATCATCGTCAGTAGGTATTTGTGTCCACTTGCTGCTGTACTTAGTGGTCCGACGATGTCAATATGCACGTTCTGAAAGCGTTCGGTTGGCGGGAAAGTGGACAGCGGACTCGATGTGTGTCGAACGATTTTCGCACGTTGGCAGTGTAAGCACGCTCGTCCCCACTCCGCGATTTGCCGGTTCATCGTTGGCCAAAAGTATCGCTGCGTGATTAGCTTGCGAGTAGTTTTGATTCCAGGATGACTTATGTTGTGAATAGAGTTGAATGCGATGCGGCGATATTCTTCTGGTAGGTATGGACGTAGGTAATCTGTTGATGTTTCGCAGTGTAGTTTTGTTGTTGATCCGGGTAATGTTATTTTTTTGATTGATAGATTGTCTTGCTGTGCGAGTGTTTCGATGATGTTGCTGTCTCTTTCTTGTGCTTCGGCGAGTTGTTCATAGTCGATTGGTGATGGGCAGGAAATTGTCTCTATTCGTGATAGAGCGTCGGCGGCTGCATTCAGCGATCCACTGATGTGTCGTATATCCGTGGTAAATTCGGATATGTATAGCAGTTGACGTGTCCGACGTGGCAATTCGTTGCTTGTGTTCGTCTTGGTGAATGCGAACGTGAGCGGTCGATGATCGGTGTAGATAATGCAGTGGCGTAGCTAGGTAACCAAGGGCCCTGGGGCAAATTAAAAAATGGGGCCCCACATGGCCCCACTGCTGTGTAAACTGATTAGGTTTTATCAAATAAAAATATGAAATATACAAATACTTTAAAAGTGCTAAGCTACTTAAGTTCTTTTTTGTGCACTGCAGGGCAGGTAATAAAAATATTAAACAGTAACAACATAAATTACAATTAATACTTGGTGTAGGTTTGACTAATAAAACGAAATAGAGAAGATTCAAGGGTTTATTATATAAATTTATCATAATGTTTTAATTGTTTTTTATTAAAACGATTGATACAAAATGATACAATTACCTTATAAAGAAAGATACAAAAACATTAAAATAGGAACTATAACTAAATAATATTAAAAAAGATCGGGACCCCGTGGTAGGGTACCCAAAACGCAGGCAGCATTCCCGCGCTGGATAGCAATGGCTAACCTTTGCGCGAGAAAGCTGCCCGCGCGTGGATCGCCTGTCGCTTCCCGCAAGCGCTTGCTGATACATTTGACCAGGCGGCGTGCCCCCTGGCCCCACGAGCCGAGTGTCTCGACGCCAAAAGCCACAAACTCGTACTGGGCGCCGAGACAACTATATTTGGCCACCTTCGAGTGCTCACGGGCGTCCGCCGCCGCACCAGCTCTTTTGCTGGTCGCCGAAAGGTAGGACGCCGCCAGCGTATCAGCGCAAGTGGCATCCCAAACCAACGCGCGGCCCATTCTCCACGGGATCAACGACATCCCGTCAGGGCGCTTTCCATCGTCCCGGATGATATGGGGTTCCAGGACCGCGGGGACGTTGGCGCTGACAAGTGCCCTTCTCAGGATGTCGTTGAGTGCGGCGTGACGAGAGCGGCGGCCGGCGCCCGAAGAACAGACGAGGCCATGGTGTCCCAGGCGGTCGACAGAGGCTCCACAAGAGGTGCAGCAGTGCTCCGCACAAATATCTGCGCCTATTCTGAGACCAATGGCTATTCGAAGTGTGCTAGGGTCGATGAAGGTGCCTGTGTTCGGAGAGGGGTAAGCGTGAAGCCACTGTCCAGACTCTGGTCTGGAGACTGCTAGGAGCCTCGAACGATCCCTGCCCGAACTGTTGTTAGTTAGGGCTGCCAGGGTGTGTATACAAGATATGGTATCCCAGGCCCTTTGAATTTTGGGTTTAGCCGGTAAATTTGGACTCGGTCCAGCTAGCCAAGCGTTCGAGGCTTCAATCAAACACGAGATCTCGCAGTTTGTACCCGTAGGGGCTTGAAGGATTTTACCTGCGAGATCAGTGGTGCTGTGTATTGAAGACAGGAACGCTGGCAATGCAACACTCGAAATTTTACGGATTCCCAGACCGCCATATCTTATCGGTAAGGTGGCTTGGGTCCATGCCTGCTCGCTTATTCTGATATTTACTATTGCCTCGATTTGGGATTTTAAAAGAGTATCAATTGGTTTAACTAGGTTGGGGAATTTCCAAATGGGACAACAGCGGAGCAGGTATGTAAATTTAGGAACAAGCAAACAGAATTTTAGAATGAATAAAGCCGAATGACTACTAATTTTGGTTAGGCGGTCCGAATGTTCACTAAATTTTGAAACTGAATTGTTAAGAAGGGAAGGTATGGCATCGTCAAAAATTGGTGATCCGAGAAGATACAGACTGTCTTTCGACACAATTTTGATGTTTGGGGCAATGTTATTGAAATTTTGACAGATTTGTGAGGCCAAGGAAGCGCTCACTTTATTTGATATAAACAATTCGCACTTGTTAAAATTAATTTCTAGACCGATTGAGCCAAATTTGTTTTTAATTTCTGATAGGTCTGCCAGGACAGTCTGAAAGTCTCCACCTAGGGTGCCGTCGTCGAGATACCACACATTTAATTTAGAATTTAAGCTGCGAATTGCCGAATTTATTGCTAAACTAAATATTGCGGGACCGAGGGGATCACCTTGCTGACATCCTACAGCCGAAAGGATTTCATTGCTTTTGTATAATAATTTAGATGGGCAATGATAGCATTGAAGAAGAAAATTATATATTTCCGGAATATGCATTTTTATTTCGTTTAGCAAGGTGTCCCTGTTGACCGAGTTGAAAGCATTTTTGACATCTAATTTTAAAGGCCGTGATGCTGTCCATGTTTGTCTATGTTATATTTTGAATTTGTTTTAGGAATTATTTAAAAACTGATTGATGTACAGTGTCATGTAATTTATTCTATTTTCTCATATACAAAATATAAACATAATGTTTTGTATTTCTACGTTTTAATTCTTTCCAAAGCCAATCCACCCTATCAGTGGTAGCAGAGCGTTGAATAATTAGTGGCAAATGGAAGAAAAATAAATAAAACCGTGAGTAAAAGATAACAAAATTTTCAAAAATGAGCTCAAGTCTAAGAAGCATAGAATCGCTGACAAAATCAAATTACGATACCTGGTGCTTACAAGCACAGGCGATTCTCATAAGATACGATCTGTGGGAGTACGCTAGTGGTGAAAAAACGTTAGCGACAACTGCGACTGCCGAACAAAAGAGTGCGTTCCTAAAGGAAGACTTAAAGGCAAGGTCAGAGCTACTTTTACTTATATCTCCACCAGAACTTAAACAAATAAAGGGATGTAACACATCCAAGGAGGTGTGGGATAAACTAAAATCTGTACACCAAAGTTCAGGACCCGCGAGAAAGGCTACGCTATTAAAGCAGCTAGTATTAAAGAAAATGACTTCACAAGAAGATGTGAGAGACCATCTCAGTAACTTTATGGACGTAGTGGGTAAATTAGAAGACATGGATGTCAAAATTCATCCAGAATTATTAAGCATTATGATGCTATACAGTTTACCTGCAAATTTCGATAGCTTCAGAACGGCAATTGAGTCGAGAGATATTTTACCAAGTCCTGACATGTTAAAAGTAAAAATCATAGAGGAATACGAAGCAAGAAGGCAAAGCGAAGCAAGCGAACCTCAAACTTCAGAAGCATTCTATGTTAAAACAAAGAAAAAGGTACTATATTGCAACAAATGTAAGAAGAAAGGGCATTCCACAGAAAATTGTTGGTCAAAGAAGAGACCTGATAACCCTAATAAAACTAAAGGTCCAGAAAAGACCTACAACATCTGTCTAACAACAGAAACGTCGAAATGTATAAGCAATTTATGGTGTCTGGATAGTGGCTGTACGTCACATATGACGGGTGACAAAAGTATACTCTGTAATTTGATCCCTGCGTCTGACACTCTAAGACTAGCTTCAGAAAAGCATACGACCCAAGTTAAAGGGAAAGGAAAAGCTGAACTCTATACAGAAGATTGCAAGCATAATATAACTGACACATTATATGTACCAGATTTGTCAAACAACTTGATGTCAGTAAGCAAAATTACAGATCATGGCTATAAAGTTTTATTTGAAAAGGAACAAGCCAGCGTCATAAAAGACGGAAGTGTTAGCTTAAAAGCTAAAAGAAGAAATGGATTATATTTTATTGAATTCGATAAGCCGGAAGAGACAGCAAATTTCACGCCCAGTGCTGAAAGCGAAATTATGAAATGGCACAAGAAATTAGGTCATGTCAATGAAAGAGACCTAAAGGAAATGGTTAAAAATAAAATGATGCGAGGACTCGACTTTAAAGAAAAAGCTTTGGGTACCTGCGAGACTTGTATCAAGAGTAAATTTACCACTCTACCATTCCAAAGCCATGAACAAATAATCTCTACCGAAGTGCTCCAGATAATTCACAGCGATGTATGTGGTCCCTTTGAGCATAAATCAATGGCCGGATCAAAGTATTTCGTTACATTTATTGACGACTATACAAGATACTGCTGTGTTTACTTCTTAAAAGAAAAGAGCGAAGTAATCGAAAAATTCAAGGAGTATAAAAACTATGTAGAATTGTTTCATAAGAAGAAAATTCAAAACCTACAATCTGACAATGGAGGCGAATATAGGTCGAAGGCGTTTGACAAATTCCTCAAAGATAACGGTATAAGCCGAAGACTATCTGCACCCTATACACCGCAGCAAAATGGCATGAGTGAAAGGAAAAATCGGTCGCTGATGGATAAAGCAAGATGTCTGATGCTGGATTCCAATATTCCTGCAAATCTATGGGCAGAAGCAGTGAATACTGCAAACTATTTGATAAATAGAAGCCCAGAAAAAGCTCTCAAAGGAAACTCCCCATATGAGAAGTGGGTAGGAAGAACACCATCGGGAAATCATTTACACGTGTTTGGAAATAGAGCATTTGTGATGAACAAGAACCGAAGAGGAAAATTCACAGCCAAAGCGACAGAAGGAGTATTTTTGGGATACGCGAATAATACCAAAGGCTTTAGAATCTACATACCGGAAAAGAATGACGTTGTTATCAGCAGAGACGTAAAAGTAATCGAAAAGATGCATTATGGCAATACTTCTGCTGAGAAAAACGAAGACTCTACTCTAGGACCAAAATCGGACGAATTAATTGAGATTGAAGAACCTGAAATTAAAAACAAAATTAATAATAACTTACCTTTTCAGGAACCTACAAATTTTCCTTCTTCCAGCTCCAGTCAAGATCCAATTGACCCACCTCCCTCAAGTGGAAGACCACAAAGAGAAGTGAGACCACCAGCATGGACCAAAGACTATGAGTTAAGTCGTTGCGTAACTATGTTTACTTCAGATAGTAATGATGATTATGACTATTCATTTCTTACATATCAAGATGCAGTGACGGGCACCGACAGACAAAATTGGGAGAAGGCAATACAGTCTGAAATGGATTCATTACAGAAAAATAACACCTGGGTACTAGTTGACAGATCAGAAGCCAAAGGACACAAAATTTTGTCGAACAAATGGGTATTTCGGATTAAAGATGACGGTACGTACAAGGCCAGATTAGTCGTACGTGGCTGCGAGCAGAAGGGAAACCTGGATTTTGAAGACATATATAGTCCAGTCGTGGCTCAATCTGCATTGAAAACTTTACTAGCCGTTGCCGCATCCAAATCTTACCACTTCATGACATTTGACGTAAAGACAGCATTCTTGTACGGAGAGTTGACAGATGAAGTTTATATGAAATTACCTGTTGGCTATAAAACTGACTACAACACTACTGAAGTAGTATGCCGGCTAAAAAAGTCGTTATATGGATTAAAACAAGCTCCATTCACTTGGAACAAAACTTTTACCCAAGCGATGTTTGAGTTAGGTTTCAAGACCATAAAAACCGATCGATGCGTTTTCATAAACGAAGATAAGTCAATAATAATCGGATTATTTGTCGATGACGGACTTGTCATAGGTAAAGACATAAAAAAGATCGAAGTTATTTTGAAGAAGCTTGAAACCAAATTTGAAATGAAAAAGAATCAAAATCCAAGTACTTATCTGGGTATGGAAATAAGAAATTCAAAAGAAGGAATAATTCTTACTCAGAGATCTTATATAAATGACGTACTAGAAAAATATAATATGAAAAATGCCAAACCTTGTGACACGCCCGCAAGTACAAGTAGCGATTCGAAGTCGATACAGGAAACTGCCCAGGAGAAGGAATATCCCTACAGGGAGGCAGTGGGAAGTTTACTGTACCTGTCTACCAGAACTAGACCAGACATCGCACAAGCGGTCAATCAAGTTAGCAGGAAGGTCGAAAATCCCACTAGAGAAGATGTCACAAAACTGAAGAAAATATTTAAATATTTGGTTGGAACCAAAGACAAAGGCATTTTGTTCAAAAAAAACACGCCAATAGAGAATATCGATGCATACAGCGACTCGGACTATGCTGGAGATCCATTGACGCGAAGAAGCACTTCTGGCTCCGTGCTCATGATAGCAGATGGACCAATCGTATGGGCATCCAAGAGACAGCCTATAGTGGCGTTATCGTCGACCGAAGCCGAGTACATAGCCGCAGCTGACTGTTGCAAAGAGGCATTGCATCTGAAATCTTTATTGAAGGAAATAACCGATATGGATATAAAGATAAATTTACACGTTGATAACCAAAGTTCGATTCAACTTGTGAAATCTGGATCATTCAACAAAAGGTCGAAGCACATAGATGTGCGATACCATTTTATACACGAACACTTCGTGAACGGACTGATCAATATCAGCTACTGTCCAACTGAGATTCAGTTAGCTGACGTAATGACAAAACCACTGTCAAAAGTAAAGTTTGAAAGACACTGTGCAAGATTAATGCATGTATAGAAACGTGTCTCAGCAACATGAACGAACATCAGGAGAAGGTGTTGGAAGGCCGTGATGCTGTCCATGTTTGTCTATGTTATATTTTGAATTTGTTTTAGGAATTATTTAAAAACTGATTGATGTACAGTGTCATGTAATTTATTCTATTTTCTCATATACAAAATATAAACATAATGTTTTGTATTTCTACGTTTTAATTCTTTCCAAAGCCAATCCACCCTATCACTTTCCATCGTCCCGGATGATATGGGGTTCCAGGACCGCGGGGACGTTGGCGCTGACAAGTGCCCTTCTCAGGATGTCGTTGAGTGCGGCGTGACGAGAGCGGCGGCCGGCGCCCGAAGAACAGACGAGGCCATGGTGTCCCAGGCGGTCGACAGAGGCTCCACAAGAGGTGCAGCAGTGCTCCGCACAAATATCTGCGCCTATTCTGAGACCAATGGCTATTCGAAGTGTGCTAGGGTCGATGAAGGTGCCTGTGTTCGGAGAGGGGTAAGCGTGAAGCCACTGTCCAGACTCTGGTCTGGAGACTGCTAGGAGCCTCGAACGATCCCTGCCCGAACTGTTGTTAGTTAGGGCTGCCAGGGTGTGTATACAAGATATGGTATCCCAGGCCCTTTGAATTTTGGGTTTAGCCGGTAAATTTGGACTCGGTCCAGCTAGCCAAGCGTTCGAGGCTTCAATCAAACACGAGATCTCGCAGTTTGTACCCGTAGGGGCTTGAAGGATTTTACCTGCGAGATCAGTGGTGCTGTGTATTGAAGACAGGAACGCTGGCAATGCAACACTCGAAATTTTACGGATTCCCAGACCGCCATATCTTATCGGTAAGGTGGCTTGGGTCCATGCCTGCTCGCTTATTCTGATATTTACTATTGCCTCGATTTGGGATTTTAAAAGAGTATCAATTGGTTTAACTAGGTTGGGGAATTTCCAAATGGGACAACAGCGGAGCAGGTATGTAAATTTAGGAACAAGCAAACAGAATTTTAGAATGAATAAAGCCGAATGACTACTAATTTTGGTTAGGCGGTCCGAATGTTCACTAAATTTTGAAACTGAATTGTTAAGAAGGGAAGGTATGGCATCGTCAAAAATTGGTGATCCGAGAAGATACAGACTGTCTTTCGACACAATTTTGATGTTTGGGGCAATGTTATTGAAATTTTGACAGATTTGTGAGGCCAAGGAAGCGCTCACTTTATTTGATATAAACAATTCGCACTTGTTAAAATTAATTTCTAGACCGATTGAGCCAAATTTGTTTTTAATTTCTGATAGGTCTGCCAGGACAGTCTGAAAGTCTCCACCTAGGGTGCCGTCGTCGAGATACCACACATTTAATTTAGAATTTAAGCTGCGAATTGCCGAATTTATTGCTAAACTAAATATTGCGGGACCGAGGGGATCACCTTGCTGACATCCTACAGCCGAAAGGATTTCATTGCTTTTGTATAATAATTTAGATGGGCAATGATAGCATTGAAGAAGAAAATTATATATTTCCGGAATATGCATTTTTATTTCGTTTAGCAAGGTGTCCCTGTTGACCGAGTTGAAAGCATTTTTGACATCTAATTTTAAAAGTACCTCACACAAGTCGTTCTGCACAAACGTGCGCACGGCGTGGACTGCCGCCTCGCAACCTCCGCGAGTTCCGAATCCGACCTGCACGGGCTCGAAAAGGCCCTGTAATTTGGCGCGAGTGAGTCGGACACACACTTTGGCTGCTAAGCGGCGTAAAGTCGATCCCACAGCGATTGGGCGCACGCCGCCATCTTTCTTGGTGAGGGCGATTAAATTAGCCCCATAGAGCACCGGTGTCACGTCCTGACAAACATCTCCCAACAACATAAGATTTACGAGCTTCGTTAAACTGGTAATGAGGTGCTCACCAGCTACCCCTGTACCATGGCTGGTGAGGTCTATAAGGTGCTGTGGGGAGATGCCGTCTAGACCTGACGCCGATCCTTTTGGAAAGGAATTGAGGGCTGCTACTATGTCTCGTTCTGTAGCGCGGAGACAAGTAGTCGGGTCAGAAGGAGGGTCGGCGAAAATAGGGGTGGAAGGGCCTGGGGGGTGTTTGCTCTGTAGTGCGGTGATGGTCTCCGGTGTATTGGGGGCTACGGTATCATTAGAAAATAAAAGCCGCGTAGCGCCTTTAAGGTCCCCGTCCTGAATTTTTTCTTCTACTTTTCTATACAGATCAATTGTTTTTGAATGTGGTGTAAGGGGGGTGGTGATTGGGATTGTCGGAGTCAACGTGTTGTTTTTTATTCTTTGTGTTAGCGAAATATTATGTGTATTATTTACAGAGACATGAAAAATTTTGTAAGTGAAAGTCAAAAGATCATACCAGGATGATGTGTTATTGTTCCGGACGCATTTAGTTACAGTATCGGCTAAGGCCTCGGCTGTAGTAGCCCTGGCGCCGCGGGGTATGCGCTTTAATAGCGGTGTGGAAAGTTTTAATTGGCCGAGAAGAGTATGAAGCGGAATGACATGGTTTGATACGAATTGTGAGGAGCTGTGGTTTTGAGAATGAGTATGAGAGGGGCTAAGGTTTTGGGAAATGGGGTCAGAGGGTGCTGATAAGACACGAACCTGGTGCACACGAGCTTGGTGTATGTGGAGGCCTCTTGTTGATGAAAACTGTTTTTGGCACACCACACAGCACTGCATGCGGGTCAGCGACAGATATGTATATTTGAAGCCTACCAACTGACTAAATAACAATTATATTTGATTATTGAAGATTTGTCGCACACATTTTCGAAAAATGTAGAGGTCTGTGGTTGCTCCTAACCCTCCGCTCTTATGTGTGTCATGCAAACATCATCCACGTTCACATGATCGGCGGCGGAGGTATCTCCAACTGCAATAATTGTCGAATCTTCTTCAGTAGGCTTCTCAACCAACACTGCAGTTACATTATTTGAGTCACTATCAAAAGAAATATTTTGGCCAGATGTACTTGGCTGACTAAAAAACTTGTAAATTTTGGGCAATTTTTGTTTACTATCTTCTCTTTCTTGGCGTTGTTTGCGTTTAAATGCACCACTGGGTTTCTTCTTTTTATCCATAATTTTAGTTTTCTAATTTATTTAAACAATAAAATATTAGATTGTGCTCGAGTAGGTAGGTACTCACTGGTCACTGACGACGTTAAAAGTAAAATAAAAGGAAAGAGAAACACAATGATACGTTACAAGTGTTTTTGGGGAATCCCCGGTTTTTTTTTTATCACCGTTAGTGTTACCACATTTAACGGTGGAGACCACGCACGATCTCCTGCCCGTGGACGTGAATTAATGTACCTACTGCAGGTGACTTGCATGTTTTCACGATATTTCGCGTTATAAAATGAGCTGTAGCCGAAATCTATAGATTTGACACTATATTTATTGACTTAACGGACATCAATATGAGTGGTAAAATCAAATAAAATTGAACCACAATATTGACCAGTACAAAAAAGTTTATTGACATTAGCTTACTTACTCCTGATACATTTTTTAACCGTTCTCGGAAAAAAAATCTTAACT
Source organism: Apotomis betuletana (assembly GCA_932273695.1). NCBI lineage: Eukaryota > Metazoa > Arthropoda > Insecta > Lepidoptera > Tortricidae > Apotomis > Apotomis betuletana. The sequence continues at coordinate 14,207,461 of OW026322.1, forward strand.
CAAATTCACAATAAAACGCACATTGATGAATGATAAAACGCACATATCACTATCCCTCAAAATTACAACACTGCTAACCTACAGAAAGAATTTAGGGGAATTCCGTAGGCATAACTTTTGAATTTCTCTCAACTGAGTTGTCATGATTAAAGTGGGGACTGGGGTTGCAACCTGTCATATTAATTTTGAAAATGGGAGAAATTTCCAAAAGTTCAGTTCGATCGAGATTTCTGGTAAGGATTCGAGGGCCCCCTGAGCTTGAGGGCCCCGGGGCACTGCCCCGCCTAGCCCCTTGGTAGCTACGCCACTGAGATAATGATTTCTCTTCCCTCGAACATCTTGCGGAAATGCTTCGTTGCCATGTAAATTGCTGTCAACTCGCGGTCGAATGTGGAGTAGCGTGTCTGTGCGTCGGTAAATTTCTTTGAGAAGTAGCCGAGTGGTTGCCATGCGTTGTTGACAAATTGGTTTAGCGCGGCTCCTGCGGTTTTGTCGCTAGCATCGCTGAAGATCGCCAATGCCGCATGGTGCGAAGGATGGGCGAGTAAAGCTGCGTTTTTGATGCTGACTTTACATGCCTCGAATGCTTGGTTTGCTTCAGCGGTCCAGTCGATTTTTGTTTTATCTCGCTTCTTGACGTTGTGTAGGTATGCGTGTAGTGGTGCTTGTATGGTTGCGGCGTCCTTGATATTTTCTCGGTAGAAATTTAGCATGCCGAGAAAACGTCGTAACTCTTCGACTGTTTGTGGTTTCGGGAAGTTGTTAATTGCTTCGACTTTTTCTTCGGGTGGTTGAATTCCTTGTTGCGAGACTTGGTAGCCGAGGAATTTTACAGATGGCTGGCCGAAGACGCATTTTGATGGGTTGATTGTGATTCCATATTCTTCAAGTCGTTGCAGTACTGTGCGTAGGTGTTGTTGGTGCTCATCTTCGTTGGTCGAAGCTATGAGGATGTCGTCGACGAATGGGAATACGTAGTTGAGGTCACGTAGAACTTCGTGGATGAAGCGTTGAAACGTTTGTCCTCCATTTTTAAGTCCTGCGCAGATCCGAGGAAACTCGTACAGACCGAATGGCGTGATGATGGCGGTCTTCTCGACATCTTGCTCGCTGACTGGTATCTGTTGGTATGCGCGGTTTAGGTCGAGAGTCGAGAATATTTGCTTCCCGGCGAGTTGGTATGTGAAGTCGCGCATGCGCGGTATAGGGTACCGGTCGGGCTTGGTGATTGCGTTTAGCCTTCGGTAATCTCCACATACTCGTATTTCCCCATTCTTTTTAGGTACGACGTGTAGTGGTGATGCCCAAGGACTTTTGCTTGGTCTGCAGAGGCCCTGTGCCATCATGTTCGAAAACTCCTTCTTCACAAGCTCGTAGCGGTGGGGAGCGATGGGGCGTGGTCTGCAGTGGAGGGGCGGTCCGGTTGTCTCGATGAAATGTTCGACGCTGTGTTTTGGACTGAGTTTCATTGATGTTATTCTTGTTATTCCGGGGAAATCGACGAGTATATTGTGGTATGATTGCTGCACGTCTATGCTGCGAACGGTAGGTATGTCCGCAGAACAGATTTGTGCGTTTGTTGTGAGTAGCGTCTTGCCGTCGATGAGTCTGCGATTTTTGATGTCCACGATGAGATTGTGGTGCTTCAGAAAATCGGCTCCCAGGATAGGTTTCGATACGGCTGCGATGATGAATTTCCATTTGAATGAACGTCGGAGGTTGAGATCGAGATCGAGTGTTTTCTCGCCGTATGTAGGTATGACGGTGTTGTTTGCGGCGTACAGTTGAAACGGTAGTGGTTGCTCTTGCGTGCCTTTCGTTCTCGGTAGTACGGAAATATTTGCACCCGTGTCTACCAAGAACGTGAGCTTCGTTTGCTTGTCTGTCACGAAGAGGCGGTGAGAGGTTTCGTAAACGCCAGCGTCCGCCGCAGCTAGCGTTAATTTTAGTTTTCCGGCTGCGGGGCGGTGATGGTCTTGAAGCTGCACGGTGGCGTGCATTTCTTCGCATCCATGCCGAAACGGTGGTGGTAATAACAGTACGGCATGGGCGAACTGTTGCGGCTACGGCTCTGTGACGCGTTTCTTGAGCGTGATTGGAAACGGCGGCGTGGTCGACTATCTCGCTGATTTTCATATGGACGTGGATTTTCATGCGGTCGCGATCGAAGTTCGGCGATTTCCAATGATAATCTTCTTATTTCGGTGATGAGATATTGCGGGTCGAAAGTTGGATGCGGTTGGTATGTTGGTTGTTGCGGGAGCGGCGGCGGCGGTTGTAGAGGTGGGGGCACGGCGGGCGCGGTCGTGGGCGCGGGCGTCGCTATTGCGGCGATGTGCGATGACGACGTGTGCGACACCTCCATCATTCTGTCGGCGAGGAGAGCCAGATCGTCGAGCGTGGTCTTGATTTGGAACGCCTCGCTGACTGTGAGCACGGAGCGGACGTGTGGCGGTAGATGGTCCAGCCACATCATTTGTATCGTGCTTTCTGGAAATTTCTCTCGGTTGAGATTTTGCATCCGCCGTAGGAGTTGGCTCGGTTTTTGGTCGCCTAGCTCGACTTGCGACAGCAACTTCTTGGTTTGTGTGCTGCTGGACTCCTCGTACAGTGAGATCAGACGCTCCTTAATGGCCTTGTAGTAGTCCTTTTCTGGCGGCGAGTAGATGAGATCGGAGATATTTTGTATGTCTTGCTTCTCGAGTTGGGCGATAACCATCTGCGCGAGTTGCGCCTGGCTTCGTTTGAGCTCTGCAGTAGCGGCTTCGAAACTGCAGAACCACAGTCGCGGTTGATCCCGCCAAAACGGCGGTACTCGCAGCGACAGTGATATGCCGGAGACTTCGTGTGACGTCGGCGTTTGAAATTCAGACGGCGCGGGTGGCTGCATCTGAGGCTGTGGTGCGACGGCTTGAGGTGCAGGTGCAGAAGTTTCGTTGTTCATGATGTTTGTTTTCTTCTTATTTTGCAGTTCTTGAGTCGCGGGTCACCACTTTAGGGAAGAGAGTTGGTAGTAGAGAAACTCCGTTGTGATGTCAGATTTGAGATAATTTATTTTTACAAAAGTTGCTTATAATATGTACAATATTTACAATGGACTTAGACTATGTAGCAACCAGCATGATGCTACTTGGTGGGGATACAAAATGGCGCTTCGATGGAGAGAGTGTATATGTGTCGTAAACTGATGCGGTTACGTAACACTCTGAGGTTGTGTGCGCGCGATCGCGCGCCTATAAATTAATGCGAGCAAAAGTGCGCCACCTTTTCGTCGCCGGCGCTCGTCGTGTTCAGTCGTCCCTGCGTGTCTCCTGTGCTTCAGCTCGAAGACTCGAAACTTGAAGATCGAAGAAAGAAGATGATGCTGACTGAAGATATATTTATACAACTGTCTTTTTCGAGACAATACAACCTGCTCTTTTCAGAGCAAACGCTCAGGCGTCAATCTCGCTGTTTCTATGAGACAACGTCAATCCAATCCCCTACAAAAGTATTCTCAAAAAAAAAATGGGACAAAGGCTAGGAGGATGATGATGATGACAGCAACAAACTAGACAAACAAATACTATTCTACTGTTTAGCTGCTCAAATCTTTTCTTAATAAAATCCACTGATCTATATATATAAAAGAAGAAGTCCTGACTGACTCATCAACGCACAGCCGAAACTACCAATGTTAGAGAGTTGATTTTTGCACAGTAGGTTACTTTTATAACGTGGGCTAGAGATAAGAAGCGATTTTGAAAAATTCAATCCCTAAGGGTGTTAAAAAGGGGTGCAAAGTTTGTATGGGGGAAACTTTTTTTTTCGAGCTAGAGACTTGAAACTGTGTAAAAAGATTACTTATTAAAAAAAACAAAAAGTGATTTCAGCGTTTTTAAAAATTTCACCCCTAAGGGGGTTAAATAGGGGTGCAGTGTTTATATGGGAGAAACTTTATTTTTCGAACTAGAAACTTGAAACTTTGTAGAAAGCTTACTTAATCCAATAAAAAAAAAAAAATTTCAGCGTTTTGGAAAATTTCACCTTCAAGGGGGTTAAAAAGGGGTGCAAAGTTTGTGTGGGGGAACTTTTTTTTTGAGCTAGAGACCTAAAACTTTGTAAAAAGATTACTTATTAGAATAAAAATAAAGTGCTATCAGTGTTTTTGAAAATTTCACCTCTAAGGGTGTTAAAAAGGGATGCAAAGTTTGTATGGGGAAAACTTTATTTTTTAGCTAGAGACTTGAAACTTTGTAGAAAGAATAACTTATTAAAGTACAAAAAAGTAATTTCAGCGTTTAATAAAATTCTATCCCTACGGGGGTTAAAAAAGATTGAAGGTTTTAGTAGTAGGGTAGTCATTTTGTTGTAGTTGGCGTTAATGTACGGATTGAATGGTTTTTCAAGACATTTTCAATTATTACTTACCTGTTTTCACGTTATTTGGTGTTCATTTAATAAATGACAAAGTATAATAATATCTTATGTTATCATTTGATTTACAACTGCTAATAGTAAAGCTATTTGTCGATAGACGACGTTAGTAGTACCAATATTTTTAGCCTTTTTAATAACTGGGGTAGCTTCTAGACCATTTAGAAACATTTTGGCTGCCTCGGGAACTCCGCCACACCACTCTTTTCGTGTAATAGCCAGGCCGGCGTATACCAAAACCAGTGCTGCCTTCTTATGAAAAAAGGTCATTATTTATTATTTATTTATTTATTTATTTAAACTTTATTGCACAAAACAAGTCAGTACAAATGGCGGACTTAATGCCAAATGGCATTCTCTACCAGTCAACCATAGGGCCAAACAGAGATACTAGAAGTGGGTGCAAATTAGAAATCTGATGGTACAGAGAGGATCTAGAGTACAAGTAAATACAAAATATTATATTGCTGTTTATACAAAAATACATATACCTACACACTTTAATACTATATATATACAGATATATACATAATATAATATATACAAATATATACGAAAGTCTACAACATGAGATGATAGATGAACTATATGAGCTCTTGTTCCAGCAGATGCTTACGCAGCAAACACTTGAAAGCTACCTTGCTTGTGGCTTGTCTGATAGAGAGAGGGAGTGAATTCCAGAGACGGCATGCCTGAACGGCGAAAGAATTAGACATAAAACCAGTATGGTGCGAAGGAATGGAAAGTTTGAGAGTTCGAGAGGAACGAAGTTCACAGCCTGGACGGGGAGTTTGAAAAATGAATTTACTTTTGAGATATCCTGGAGTAGAAGGCTCGAACAGGATAGAAAACAGACAGCAAAGGATCCTGAGGGATCTGCGACTACGAATAGGAAGCCAGTTAAGCTGACGGCGAAATACTGAAACATGATCGTATTTTCGAAGTCCGAAAATGAACCGTATACCATTATTAAGGAGACGATCAAGTTTGTTGAGGGACTCTTGTGTGATGTTCGTGAGGCACACATCAGCATAATCAATAAGAGGTAACACCAACGCCTGCACAAGTAACTTTTTGGTACTTACTGGAAGAAAGTTTTTAAATTTATAAAGGTTGCGCAACGTACCAGTGACCTTCCGACTTACCTCTGAAAGTTGACCATTCCATGCCAGGTTAGAGTCTAAAACTAAACCGAGATTCTTGGCCTGGTTAGAGACGGGAATGTGCTCACCATCGAAGAGGATCGGAGCAACAGAGATGGCAGGGAGCTTAGAAAGTTGCCGCTGACTGCCCAAAATTATAGCCTGGCATTTAGTGGGATTAACACAAATGCCAAATCTACTGGACCAGTCAGCGATGTGGTTGAGATCATCATTAATCAGTGAGATAGCAGAGTTAATGTCACTAACGTCTGCTTGGGAATAAATTTGCAAGTCGTCAGCATACAAATGGTAAGAACTGAGAAGATTAGTGGTTATAAGATTGATGAAGACAGAAAACAGAAGGGGAGAGAGAATACCACCTTGGGGCACTCCAGTATTTAGATCGCACCAATCAGATAATGACCGTTTGCCTTTTACAGCCTGGGTACGGTCCGAGAGATAGGTCGAAAACCACTCAGTTGCACTAGAGGAAACCCGCAAGTGCCTAAGAGTCGCAAGGAGTAGATCATGGTCAACCGCGTTAAAAGCGTTTGAAAAATCGATGAGCACCAACACTGTAACCTTGGTTGATTCCATGCCATGTCGAACGTCTTCGATGACATTAAGGAGAGCAGTAGTGGTGCTATGTCCAGGGCGGAAGCCAGATTGAAAAGGAGATAGTAGCACGTTACGATTAATAAAACTAGATAATTGTCTGTAGGCAACTGCCTCGAGAATTTTGGAGAGAAATGGAAGAATTGAAATGGGACGAAAGTGATTGAGAGCACTGGGGTTTGTAACTTTAAGAAGAGGGATTACAAAGGCCTTACGCCAACAGGATGGAAATACCCCAGAGAGCAATGAAAAATTGACAATGTGAGACACAATAGGCAAAATGCAGTCGAGAATGAGAATAACCATGATTCTACTCACATTATCATGTCCGACAGCCTTGGACTTGATTGACATGACGACTTTGCGGATATCCTCCTCATTAACCGGGGTGAAAGCAAATGGCACGATATCGGAATAAGTAAGCGAAGCAATAAAAGATATAGTTTTTAATTTAGTAACGGGATTGAGAGTAGAAGATTTAGAAAAGTGGGTATTTAGTTCGTTGAGAGAAAAAGTGAATGTATCAACTTCAGACTTGGGTTTGCCGACACCCAGTGACTTTAAAAATTTCCATGTATCAGCTGGAGAGGACGTAGAGATATTATCGTGTATGTAACGACGCTTCGCAGCTCTTACCATCTGATTGCAACGATTTCTGGCAGTTTTAAAAAGGCCCCAGTTCTCGTCGCACCGATCCTGCTTATATTTACGAAACGCTTTATCTCGTCGAGTCATCGCCATGCGAACACCTCTGGTAATCCATGGAGCTGGCGGCCGCCTGAGCTTGACTGCACGCACCGGCGCATGGTCATCGAACAGTTTTAAAAGGGCGGAGTTAAAATGATACACTTTATCGTCTACTGTTGATGCCTCAAGCGTGGGCGCCCAGTCAGCCGAAGCAGCATCCAGCTTTAATTTATTAATATCAAGACGAGCAAAACTACGCTGATGTATGACTACAGGTTCTAACTTTGGTGGCTTGACTTTGTATGCTAGAAAAATTAGGTCATGATGTGAGAACCCCGGTGCTAAAAGCTGACCTGATTTGACAATGTCGTCGGGAGAAGAAGTTATGATCAAATCCAACCAGGTGTCAGGGGAGTCGGTATTATGGTGCGTTGCGTTTAAAGGTACCACCGAAAAATCAGCAGAATCTATAATAGACCCGAGTCTACGTGATCTGGAGTCTTCTTTCAGTAAGTCAGTATTAAAATCACCCATGAATATGTGATGCATGCACTCACAACCAACCGCTAAGAAGAGAGCCTCAAGAGAAGAAAAATAATCAATGGTTGGTGGACAGTAGCATACTCCTAAGATAATAGCTACCCCACAGAGTTTAACTTCAATAACTAAATACTCCATAGAACCAGAGTATAGAGCAGGCGAAGAATTTATTATTTTATAGGGTATATCGGCCCGGAGGTAGATCGCAACCCCCCCACCACCTTTACCAGTGCGGTCATTACGCAGCAGAACGTATCCGGGTAGGCAGCAGGAAGTAGAAGGGATATCAGGCTTAAGCCAGCTTTCACTAATAAGGATAGCATGTACTTCAGAAGAAGAGAAAGTGTCTAGCAAATCAGTGAAGTGACTTACAACACTTTGAGCATTGACATGGCAAACATTAAAACAATTATGATGAGTATTCTGAAATTCACAACCCAATAGTGAACCAAGCGTACAAGGCTCAATCGACTCCTCAAGAGAGTGAAATGAACTAGACAAGTCGCAAGCAGAATAAAATGAGTCATCAAATCCATTGGTAGACATAAAAATATATATATTAATAAAATAAAATATATGTAAAATAAAATAAAATATGAGTTAATTTAATTACTTACAGTAGTACTGATTAGCCCACCGGTCAACCGCACACACACAACTAACCATAATAACAAATAGGTATATAAAAATTGAAATATTAACATACACATACACCGAAAAGAAAAAAAAAACAATATAAGAACGTTGGGAAACAAAACAAGAAACATAGATAAAAATAAGATGTTGCCATTAGAAACAACACACAATAACTTATTACTGAACGCGACCGTAAACGTCACATTGACATTTGGCCTGTCGGCTGTCAGTTAGTCTCTGTCATATGAATCAAAGAGTATTGTAATATAGAGGAAGATATGAATTTAATTTGTAAGTGCGTCGGTATACCTAAAAACTATAAATTAGCAAAGAAATCAGTAACTATAAAGGGTACCAACGCACAGATTAAAAATAAAAAGGTGTAAATTATGATTTCCTACCGCAACAACTTTACCATCGGAAGGGAAAGCACTATTTTGAGGTAGCAACTTTTGGAATTGCGGCGTCTTGGGCTGAAGTCTTCTGTCTCCTCGTCGAACGTGTAGTCTCAGCAGGCTTCTTAATCGACGGTTCTACCTTCGGAGCCGAGGCGTCGACCTTCAGCGCACCTGCGACAGCCATCGGAGTCACTGCGCCGCTGCTCGAGGACGCTGCTGGAGTTGGTTTTGCTGTCGACGAGCCAGCCTTCACGTCTGCTCGCTCCACGTTCGCCACAGGCATAGTGATGGGGTGGTCCTTATACAGCTTAGTCAACTGCTCCGCTGTCACTATACGATGCAGCTCTCCAGTAGGCAGCTTGATGAAAATGGTGCCATCATAAGTCCATACCCTGCGCATTCCGAACCTCTTGCTCGATGAAGATTGCTTGACGTTGGCGGGTCAGGAACTCCGATACAACTATAGAGGAGCCCTTTAGAGCGCTCTTCTTCCTCCAGATGGTATCCTTAAGCGCTACATTGCTGCAGCGCACTAAGATGGAGCGTGACTGACCAGCAACAGGTGCTCCCAGCCGATGACATACAGAGAAGGATGCGGAAGAAACCTCGGGCAATTGTAAACGCTCCTGACAAATGACAGCAACAGCGTCGGCAACATTTTCATTGCTCGCCTCTGGGACTCCTGCCAACATCAGATATTTCCGACGGTGACGCATTTCGATGTTGTCTACAGTGCTGCTCAGAGCCGAGATCTGCTGTCGAATTACCTTTATCATTGCCAGAGTCTCCTCCTTGAACTTGTCCAGCTCTATTCTAAGGGCGTCAATGGTGTCAGTGCGTGGTGGTGGTGCAGTTTGTAGTGCCGATTCAAACTCCGCAAACTTGTGAGTCAGCAGAGTTTCCAGAGAGGTCTGGGCAGCAGCTATTGCCTCCAAGGAAGACATTTTGTTCCAAAAGTTCAATGGACAGTGTGTGTAGTGAGGTAGCCGGCAGGTGCTAGTCAGTAATGCCCTTTTAAGGTATCAATGAAAGTTGCCTACAAAGTATGTATTTATATACTAGTTCCGATAACTTTTAATATTCAAAATATAATGATTTAATGTGTAAAATATTAAAAAATATTTATTTACTTTAAGACTGACTTGTCACTTTTTCAGCACCTACCCCCAATTTCATTATTATTGTTATGAAATAAAGTTTATTTATTTATTATTATTGAAAGAGATACTCTTCATTAAACTGCCTCCATCTCTCGATTTCCAGTGCTGAGTTTAAGATTGTTTTAACAGCCATACGATATTTAACTTCTTTTTTTATCTTACTCATAATAACTAAGATCCCCATTTTCTAACTCCAAATCCATGCGTCGCTATAGAGCGACGCGAGCGATTTATCTTGCAGAGTATTTTTTGCCAAAGATTAAAAGCATCAGGTAACTGACGGAATAAGTATTAAGCATCCTGCAAACAATTCCCGTAATCCAATTGGATAATCTTCTTAAATTCTTTAACAATTGCATATCAGTGTATGCCACTGTTTGAAATGTAATATGTCTAGACCATTTTAACTAAGAATTAAATTCACTTACCTATTTTAATATCTTTGTCATCATCAAAAATCTACGCGGACGAAGTCGCGGGCGGCCGCTAGTCGTCCTATAAGAGATAAGTGCCGAAGTGGTTCCGAAAACAATACTTGTACGCCAGCGACTTCATTTCGAGCGAGTTCATAGTGGCGTCATGCATTAATTGCTGTAAGGGCGATCTAATCATGATTTATACGTTAAACTAGGTAGTCTATTACTGCTTGTTGATTTCACCTGGTGACAACCAAAACTCACTAAAATTTCTGTCACTGGTCTTCAAAACCTTAGATCTACTTGGTGGATTGATACTGAGATACGAGCATTTGTCTTAAATAGGTATTAGTATTTTTTATAATTTCTTCCCCAGTAGCAATTTTAAACTTAAGTACCTTGAGGGGTGCAACCTCGCTTTAATTTACTTTATGGCGAAGAGACTAACCGTCTCGCTGTCGCTGGAACTTAGCGGAAAGAACAGGTGATGCAGGGTTTCCCTAAAGGACGTGATAGATCTGTGGAGATTCTACCACCACTAAACTATTAAATAGCTCAAGTCCAGCCACTTGAAGCCAAGGTACTGTAAGTACTTGGAAACTTTAATAATCCCGATTGCATTTTAATATTGTGGCTAACCCTTGGTCTGTCGAAGCACCGTTCAGTGCAAAACATTCAAATCGTATGTAAACATATCATTGATTTTCAATTTAACTGTATTTTTGACATAACGACATAACATACGAGGGGTTATTAATATAATTGTGTTGAATCAACATAGCATTTACTCTTTTACCAGCAGATAACAAACAAATCTTCATCTCAATGCTATTTTATGGAACAAAAATACAATAAAACTGTTTTGCATTACAACAAAACAGATATTGTATGTGTGAAATAAAATAGCATTGCAGCAAAGTGCTTGCTGGCGATTGCATGAAGACTATGACGTCTAAAAGCGTTTTGACAGGTGCATACAAATTTATGATTCACCTAGCTGGATTGAAAGATGTGAAATAGTAAAAAAACACTAAATTTATTAAGGTAAGGCGCATATTTCTTATAATTTTGTGTCAAAATTGATAATGCTTTCTTCATCTTAATGCTATTTTATTTCACACATACAATATCTGTTTTGTTGTAATGCAAAACAGTTTTATTATAAAATATTATTTTATTTCAAATAAATGTTTCTATTTTTCAACCAGCAATTCATTTTTATTTATGTAAGCTGCATCTTACACTATGCATTTAAGGGTTACTTAAATAAATGCACGCGTTTGGTAGTTTTTGAAAAATATGGTAGGAAAATCAAATTCATCCCTCACACTTATAATTAGGTTCTCCAATTTTTGATGAAGCAGTAAAAGCTGAGTAAAACCCATCATTAATTGCAAACTAAAACTATTAAACCACATATAAAACCTTTTTAGTTATCAACTCACATAAGGGCATTTTTTATCATCACATTCCGCTGATTTACACCAAAATTCATGTATTAATTCGCAGTTGTCCGGTTTCTAACGATGAAGCTTTAAAGGCAGTAGTGGAGAAGCATTTCGACACCAAAGATAAAATAGTTATTTGTTATGCAAGGCTGCAAAGTTGTTATTTGGCGCGAGTGTTGAAATTGAAAGCTGAGCGAGCGAAGGAATCTAAGATTGAACCATGAGCGAAGCGAATGGTTCACAGATAGATTCCTGAGCGTAGCGAAGCTTTCAAGACACGAGAAGCTAAATAATTTTGCAGCCATGCGGAACACACAGCTTTTCACCTCACTACAGCGAGGAAAATGGAAGTTCAAGAAAAACAATTAAAACATAAACACACTTAAATCCAAACCAAATAAATACGAGAGAAGCGCACATATTAAAAATATGGCCGTAATTTGTATTATCGTCGTGTATATTTTATCGTTGAGTTTTTCTCAAGCACTGTTATATTATATTTGTATTCAAAACTACTTTACATATTCGTTGTGAATGTGGGAGAATGGCATTCTGGGAAGGATTAGTTGGCCACTCGGAAGAGTCGGAAGTATTTTCCATAACACTTGCTTTAGAAGTTGTATTGGACGATGGGATCCGCACAAGATTATTTCGGCTTTATCTTCTGTAAAAACGCCAATAGTTTCGGTAAATTACTTATCGTCTCCAAATATTTATAACAAATCCTTTTTCGTTTTAATGCAGGCTTTTAGCATTGAATAAATACTCCAAATTGGGCTTAACTTTCTTGTTTGCCATATTTCTATAAAGTAAGACAACTGTATGTATTCTCCACAGAACCCATTTAACGTTGTTTACGTAACTTTTTAATTATTATTTTTTTTCTCGGGTGCGTTCAGAAATTACACTCTTATGTTCCAACTTTTATAACAAATAAATATAAAAATTTGTGATGTATTTAATATATTTACTAGTCAAAATATGTAAATGAAACTGAAATACTTACTATTAATATATATAAACAAATTCAACATAAAATAAAGTGTAGAAAAAATAAAAACTTAAAAATATGTAACCACTAACCAGGTTTCTGGACGTGATATTGTAGGTGATTTTTTTTTTTAAAGAAGTATTCAAACGTACAGTATATGATTTTAGCCGGCCAGACCAGATCGCCCTTTATTAGCGTGCGTTGATTGGTTATTCGAAGATTTGTCGACTGATGAAATCAGTCACGCGTTGAAGGAGTCTTAAATATAAAAAAGTTACATGCACCACAGAGAATCAAAATCGTCGTGTTCGAAATTCAAATGACTTTTGCACGCTAGCGGATAAAATAGACTTTTGCACGCAGATTTCGCCCTATAAACTTGCTATAAACGGAGGTTTTCCGAGCGAGTGAGGTGAAAAATATATTTATGCGGGATTAGAAAAGCTAATTGACCTATCTTAGAAGTGCATAAACATAGGAGAAGTACATTAAAAATAAACCAACTACTTATCATATTCTTTTTTTTTTTTCATTCTAATACCGACAATTAAGTTTACAATAATTACGTGGTCTAATTTTAATAATTTATTTTTATTATTCACTTATTCATTTTTTAGGCAGGTTCTGACAACATATTTATACAAAGTTAAAAACATAAATATACATTTATAAAATATAAACACTTAATAAAACCTAACCTAGGCTGGGGTGCCGCCGGCTGCGGGTCAGGTCAGGGCCAAGCTACCTACCAGTGCTTAGGTCTGCAGAGAGGGACCTGCTGACGATGCGCGCCGTGTCCAAGAGTACTGCCTTCTGAATTTCACCCTTGATCCAGCCATCTAGCGAGTCTCCTAGGGTGTTTCGCGAGGCTCTTTGCTATAAGACCGTTTGTCAAATCTATTATCGGTACAATGATCGTCGAGTCAACTTATTCCCTCATGGCGGCATAGATGGCGGTCACCTCGTCAGCAAGTGCGGTGGCGGGAGCTGTTATAATAAATTATATCTACACCCGACGTTTGCGAAACTTCATTTATTGCTGAATAAACTTACCTACTACACTTTTACTTAAGGGCTACGGGGGATACCACTAGATCTTATACAATATACCTTTTTATTTCAAAAATAAAAATAATTAACATTTATTTTCATTATTTCACTACAGTGTACTACTATATACTTATATATAATTGATATAAAAAAAAAGTTTATCCCTTAATTAATCTGTATATTATATTATTGTTACATTTTAATTTTCAACATCAATTACTTCAAATGGTCCTAGATATAATTAACCTAAATTACTTCTATCCCCGTTTTTCAATAACACTAAGTCTATTGTACATAGAAAACTACCGTGAGTCTCAGACATATTAAAATACTTAAACGGGTTTACTCACGTCGTAGAAGTCGAATAACGCTCGACATGTTTCGAATCGGTACGCGATTCATCATCAGGAGAGACGATCAGTCGCGGCGGCGGCCAACCGAACACTGCGGGCACGCGCCCTGTCCGCGCGGCTGCTCGACGCGGGTGTGACCGGCGGAGGCAAAAATCGTCTCTCCTGATGATGAATCGCGTACCGATTCAAAACTTGTCGAGCGTTATTCGACTTCTACGACGTAAGTAAACCCGTTTAAGTATTTTAATAACACTAAGTCTCCTTTCTTATATTCTATAGTAATATTATACCTATTTTTACGTTCTAATAACACTACACAAGATACTTTCTGAGTTCGTTCTTCTCGGCTTTCACGAGGTTCTCGTCATGCGGGATGGTGATGTCGACGAGTGCTGCCTGGCGCTCGGATCGGTCTACCAACACGATATCAGGCTTATTGGCTACAATAGTCCTGTCCGTGATGATAGATCGGCCCCAATAGAGCGTGGCACGACCATTCTCGAGAACTGGCATTGGTGCGTACTTATAGGCGAGATGGAATTAGGGGATATGAAACCGAGCCACCTATTGACGAAAATGAGGACCTTGCTCGTGAAAATTTCCCCGATGAGACTCTACGAATTTTGTGGCAAGGTAGACTACCGACCACGGTACGAGGAGTCCTGGCCGTCACCGAAACCAGCGATCTAGACAAGTTAGCAATAATCGCGGACTACGTCGCAGAGGCTACGAGACAGAGCTACGTTTCGGAGGTCACACATCCGACGTGCTCACAACGTTCGTACGACGCAGTAACGGCAGCCACTTCGAAGGACGTAGCGCAAATAATGGTGGAAATCGCCAAAATTGGCGCGAGGATAACGGCCATGGAAACGTCGCGATCCAGGCCGCGGAGTCGTGGGCGTCAAGGTCGCCGCAACCACACGTCGTCTTCGAGAAGCAGGAGCGCATCGCAAGGTCGTTCGCGTCGTGCCAAGGACAGTCCGGGCTGGCTTTGTCATTATCACTTTCGTTACGGCTCGAAAGCCAATAAATGCAGCCAACCGTGCGCGTGGCAAGCATCGAGTTCGGAAAACTAAGTGCGATAGTGCAAGCTACGACGGAGGTTTGTACTACATCGCCTAGCCGTCGTTTATGTGTTACGGACAAGGAAAGCGGACTAAAATTTCTCGTAGATACCGGTGCGGATATAAGTATAGTGCCAGTGAAAAATAGGCATTATACTCGCGAGTGTGTGAAATATACTTTATGCCGCGAACGGAAGTGAAATTAAAACGTACGGGACAAAGACCTTAGTTTTAAATTTTAATCTCCGTAGACCGTTTAGATGGGAGTTTGTAGTGGCAGATGTAAGACAGCCTATTTTGGGAGCCGATTTCCTGGCCCATCGTAGACTGTTAGTGGATCTGAATGCACGAAAATTGGTAGATCAGACCACAGAGTGCACGGTCGCTGCAGAAATTGTGAGTATAAGGCTCAATTCACACGTACCACAACCACACCACGTCGCAGCGTTAAAATGTGGTGTGGTTGTGGTTACGTGTGAATTGTACTAGGTATTCATTAACCATACAAAATATGCGCCCGACCACGTCGTGTGGTTGTGGTTACGTGTGAATTGAACTATTCATTAACCATACAAAATATGCGCCTGACAACGTCGTGTGGTTGTGGTTGTGGTACGTGTGAAACAACCCTATACCTTCTATTTACACTGTCAATGCCGCCGCACAATGTGTTACGTTTACATTATATTGAAACGACGGGTCCGCCGGTGTTCGCGCGTGCAAGGCCACTTCCCCCAGATAGGTATTTTAAAGTAAATAAAACCGGCCAAGAGCATGTCGGGCCACGCTCAGTGTAGGGTTCCGTAGTTGCTCCTCCTAGTCCTTCACAATAAACTGCTGTTTTAAGCCCGAGGTTTACGTTAAGATTTTAAGCTCTATAAAAAGGTCGTAAACGCCCTAGAAACTGTAATCACTTATTACCTTCTGGAAGTCAACTTATGACCTTTTAAAGAAAAAATATGAAATTTGGCGATAACTCAAAAACGGCTCGACCGATTTTGTTCAATATAGTTTTCATTGAAAGTACTTATAAGGCCTCATTAACATGAATTTTGTCCGAATTTTTTTGACCCGTGGTTGAAAAGTTAGAGGGGGGGGGGGACACTATTTTTTTTTTGGAGTTAATATTTACAAAACTGCTGACTTTATCAAAAAATAATGTTAGAAGACCCCTATTATTTTTACAAGACCTATTCAACGACACCCCACACACCAGTGTGGGAATCCCCCCACTTTAGGTGTTCGAGGTACCCGAAAAAAAAAAATTTAAATTTTATATTACCGTTCTGTCGGCGTTATACATACACAATTACACATACTCATACCAAATTTCAGCTTTCTAGTACTAATGATCACGGAGCTAAGCCGCGGACGGACGGAGGGACGGACGGACAGACGGACATGGCGAAACTATAAGGGTTCCTAGTTGACTACGGAACCCTAAAAAGGAGTTCGAATTAATGCAACAATTAGGTATTTGTTGACCTTCAAAAAGTGCGTGGGCTAGTCCGTTACATGTAGTAACTAAAAAGAATGGGGACTTACGACCTTGTGGAGACTATCGGATGCTCAATGCAATAACAAAGCCCGATAGGTATCCAATTCCACGGTTGCAGGATTTTACTTTTATACTGGCAGGGAAACAGATTTTTACGAAATTAGATATAAACCCAGGGACGTATTTACCCTAGGGCGATCCGGGCTATAGCCCGGGGCGCCAAACCAACAGGGGCGGCGTAGGCGCCCCTGGCCGATTGCATTTTGTTTTGGTATTGGCGCCTTTCAACCAACTTTTATTACTTCTCACCTTTTTTTTGTCAATCCACGATTTAAAATGAACATGAAAAATAACAAGAACTAGTTAGTCTTGGTCGAAAACATGCTTGTAAGTTTTTCAATATCTTCGGGGCGCGTCTGTAAGTAAGAACATGCTTCAAATATAGGGCGCGGGCGCCGAGCGAGGTCGCGGGGATACATATATCAGCGTTGCCAGATCGGATCTTTTTACACTATATCGGTCAATTTTGTTACTACGTACGGGGGCGCCGAAAAATTTCGCTCTCGCTGCGCTCGCGTTTTCATCTGATCGTGTTACTAACGCGCCCCCGGGCCATAAATTTCGGGCTCGCTGCGCTCGGGTTAATATCTATTTCTGTTACAATATACAATTATACATATACTATACTACGTAGTCTACGTACGTTTTTTTCTGATTGTGTTACTTACGTACCCCCGCGTCGCAAAATATCGGGCTCGCTGCGCTCGCGTTAATATCTATTTCTGTTACAATATATAGTATTACTACGTAGTCTACGTACGTTTTTTTCTGATTGTGTTACTACGTACGGCGCAGGGCCGAAAAATTTGGCGCTCGCTACGCTCGCGTTTTTATCTGATTTTGTTACTAAGTACACCCGCGCCGAAAAATTTCGCCCTCGCTGCGCTCCCGTTTTCATCTGATCGTATTTCTACGCACCCCCGCGCCGAAAAATTTCGGGCTCGCTGCGCTCGCGTTATTATCTATTTCTGTTACAATATATACTATACTACGTACGTACGTACCCAAGCGCCGAAAAATTTCGAGCACGTTGCGCTCGTGTTTTCATCTGATTGTGTTTACGAAAAATTTGGCGCTCGCTGCGCTCGCGCTTTCATCTCATGCTCTATGCTCAATAATGTTTTTTTTCCATGACCCAACCCTTACACTTTCTATATCTAAGTGCTAGACACAACTACCATTATATAAAAAAAAACCTTAAATATTTCTTTGAATTCTGGGGCGGCGAAACTTATAAGCCCGGGGCGCCAAATTTCAAAATACGTCTCTGTATAAACCGCGCGTACCACTGCAGTGTAGCACCAGCGGACATAGAGAAAACCGCTATAATAACACCGTTCGGTTTGTGGGAGTTCCCCAGGATGATTTTGGTCTTCGAAACGGTGCCCAAAGTTTTCAACGCTTCATGAGCAACAGGGTAATCCAAGGGTTAGATTTCTTGTTCAGTTATTTAGATGACGTCATCATAGCTAGCGAAAATTTAGAGCAGCATGAACGACATTTAGTACAGGTATTTCAGAGATTTACGCAGTACGGTATAACGATTAATCTAAGTAAGTATTGTTTCGGGCAGACCTTGTTCATTATAGTATTTTATTTTATTTATTTATTTCCACACTTACAACTATTTTTACAGGAAACTTCCTAAGACAATAGTGTAACTACCTTAAGCTATTTATACTATCCCTTGTCTAATTTATTACTACTATAACATAATACGAACAGTGCTGACTTTGTGAACTCATTCAAAGAACACCCAAATAGGTCAATGTTTTCCGCCATTAAGTTGAGGGCACGGAGCGGAGCGCGCGCGTCATCGGTGCCATGCCGAGCAGGTTGGTGCGCCCGCGCGGCACTGCCAGCAGCGGCGGCCGGCGCCGGCGCCATATGTATCTGTCAGGGGCACAGAGGCTGACATGACTTAATACCACACTGTTGAATATCTTACCCCTAATTAGTTTGAACAGGTATGTTGCGAGACACAACTCTCTGCGCACTCGCAGTTCGTTGTACCCCACCACACCTAATACAAATTCGTTGACCCCCCACCCGCACCACCCCGCGCCCCCTTTCCCTCTCTTATGATGACATGGACAGACTGATTTGATGTGCACTCCTATTAACACGCGAGTGAGGTGCCTAATAATTGTGAATCCTGGAAACCTGTGCCGTGCCGTTATCCCGCGGGAATTCTCCTGGAGCTCATATCAGGTACGTGCACACAACGACGTGACATATATATAATATTATTTTGGAAATTGTTTATCCCTTAACCCCATCTTGAACAGACCTCAATCGAATTTTTAGGGCATCATGTGTCGACGGCAGGTATACAGCCGCTCGGGGACAAGGTAAATGCCATAGTAAATTATCCAAAACCGGAGACAGTTGAGGGATTACGCAGGTTCCTGGGAATGCTGAATTTTTATAGGAGGCACATACCGGATGCGGCGAGTCGACAGGCAGAGCTAGAGAAGTATTTGGTCAACTCGAAAAAGAAGGAAAAATCTAAGGTCGTATGGACGTATTTTAGGTACCTATAAAACCTAAAGTATAAAAGCTAGATCAATTAAATTTAGTACATTTTATATGTTTGCTAACTGCATCTTAACCTGAGAATTTGGGCGCTCTAGTGTGTTATAAATACTCGTATATCTTCCAGCCGTGATGTACAAAATAGGTCCACGTCTCGAGACGCTAATGAGCGGGAATCGCCATTAGCCGCACCGACACCTGCACCTATTATTAGGACTACACGCAGTGGAAGGGTTGTGCATAGGCCGGTCAGATTTCATATAGATGAGTAGACAGTTAGAAATTACGATACACACCACAATATATATAGCGACAGTACATCAACTGCCAGCGTGGAAGTTAACGCCCGCTGATGTCATTATACGTAAGTGAAGGTTGGTTATATACAGGTAAATTGTGTGTGCTGTGTATTTTGTTAATGTTATAAATAGATTAGTTAGTGTGTGATTTTTACTAACATGATAAGTTCTAATTGTCAAATGTGTTCACATTTACGAGTCGTGTTACTGCAGTTGTATCATACGGTGCGGCTGAACCGAGATGCAACGTCAGTAATCATGACAAAGACAAAGTGATGTAATTAAATAGGTTAAATAATGTACAGCGCTATACTAGTTGGTAAGATAAACCTACTTTTAAGTTTAATGCTGATGTACACGTTACATCTGTTAAAATGGTTTTAGTTACGATAAGCTATTTTGTGCACGTATTTTAGTGTATACCTCATTATATACACTAAAATACGTGCACAAAATAGCTTATCGTTTCTACTCAGCGTAACCAGTTTCCGGAAGTCACGTAAACACGTACCTATTGTTTTCTTAATTGTGTACCTAAGTTTTCGTCGATACCATGGGTCACGGATATAGTACGGAGGACGAGTCGCAGAACAACAATATCGCGATTGCCCAGGTCCACACGGTATCCAGCCAAGTAGATGCAAAGTTAAACTATGTCGTAATAGGAATCATAGTTGCCGGCGTGATTCTACTTGCGGTTTTAATATACGCCTTACGCGCACGTTGTAAGACTCACGTGCGAAACTGGATACGCAAGAACGGCGAAACGCTGCCTCAGACTGTACCGCGTGGCGGCATGGTGCAACCGCAGCAAACGGGACAGTCCGTGTATTCCAAATCAAAATCATTTTATTCAAAATAAATCCATGTAGAATGCTTTTTGAAGGTCATTGCTATACATATACAATTCAAATCATTTTACAACTAAGTCATAAATACCCTAAAATACTAAGTCATGTTACTTTATGAGATTTACAATCAAAAATTGTTTAAATGAACAAGCTTAAATAATTAACACTAACACAATTATTATTAACATTAATTCTCCAACCATATGTGTTCGTATGAGAAATAATATTATTAGTGTACGTGTACTTAGTTCAAGAGTGCATATTACATCTAAGTTATAAAAAATTGTATGTGAAATTTTTTTTTTTGAATAGGGGGAATTCTGTGGGGTTCCCACTAGGTAGGCAAATTCCTGTAACGAGCCTACCGACTGGTTGGGCAGACGCTCCTTACACGTTGTACCTAACACTTACGTTCTAAATAAATAATTAGTTTAACGATCACCTTGTTTCATTGGAAATCACATATAAAGTTACCCGCACAGGTGCAATAATAATGAAGATTTATACTCAAACGTGGCGCTACAATGACTGCACTTGTATGGCTTCTCGCCTGTGTGCGTTCTAAGATGAGATCGTAAAGTACCGCTATGTGTAAACGAGGCGCTACAATGACTGCACTTATATGGCTTCTCGCCTGTGTGTGTTCGAAGGTGAACATTTAAATTAGACTTATATGCAAACATAGAAGTACAATGATCACATTTAAATGGCTTCTTACCAGTGTGTGCTCTAACGTGAACTCGTAAATTAGACTTATTTGTAAACGTAGAGGAACAATGATCACATTTAAATGTATGAGTTATAAGGTGCGATGATAAAGAAGATTTATGCTCAAACGTGGAGCCACAATGATTGCACTTATGTGGCTTCTCGCCTGTGTGAGTTCTTAGGTGAAGTTTTAAACTACGGCTTTGTGCAAACGAGGAGCTACAATGATAGCACTTATATGGCTTCTCGCCAGTGTGTGTTCTAAGATGACATAGTAAATTAGACTTATCTGTAAACATCGAGGTACAATGTTCACATTTGAATGGCTTCTCGCCAGTGTGTGTCCTAAGGTGACGTTTCAAACCACGGCTTTGTGTAAACGTGGAGCTGCAATGATTGCACTTATATGGCTTCTCGCCAGTGTGTATTCTGAGGTGAACTCGTAAATTAAACATATTTGTAAACATAGAGGAACAATGATCACATTTGAATGGCTTCTCACCAGTGTGTGTTCTAAAGTGAACTTGTAAATGAGACTTAGTTGTAAATGTAGAAGTACAATGATCACATTTAAATGGCTTTTCGCCACCAGTATGAGTTATAAGGTGCGATAATAAAGAAGATTTATGCACAAACGTGGAACCACAATGAATGCACTTATGTGGCTTCTCGCCTGTGTGAGTTCTTAGGTGAACTTTTAAAATACGGCTATGTGTAAACGTGGAGCTACAATGACTGCACTTATATGGCTTCTCGACAGTATGACTTCTAAGGTGCAATAACACAGAAGATTTATGCTTAAACGTGGAGCTACAATGATTGCACTTATATGGCTTCTCGCCAGTGTGTGTTCTAAGATGAGATAGTAAATTAGACTTATCTGCAAACATAGAGGTACAATGTTCACATTTGAATGGCTTCTCGCCAGTGTGTGTCCTAAGGTGAATTTTTAAACTACGGCTTCGTGCAAACGTGGAGCTACAATAACTACATTGGTGAGGTCTCTTGTCCGAGTTCGGGATCATTTTCGTTTTCTGTTTTTCTTTTTCCTTTTGGAGTGAAGTTTTGTATTCATTTGTTTTTGCTTGTCCTTCTTCATTCGCCGATCGAGTTGGAGCTGAAAAACAACTTGGTCTGATTTATGCGTTTTTTATAAATACCAACAATAGAATGACAACTAATGTTACATTGTACAGCATGCCGTAGTTATACGAATAAAATTATCTCAATATGTCATAAACAATACATATTTATATCTAAACTAGCTTTTGCCCGCGACTACTTAGCGTGGAACTTGATAAAAGGGATTATTAAAAGTGCCTAAGCAAATGTAAGAGGAATTGTGCTTTTGGTCTAATAATTACATTTCCTATTCCTACAGGGTCACCGCACCCCTACAGAAATGTTCACTAACTTTTCAATCTTTTTAGGTACAATTTCCAGGATGAAAACTATCCTGTGTCCTTCCTCGGATCTTAAACTATCTCTATGCCAAACTTCATCAAAATCGATTCAGCGGTTTAAGCGTGAAGAGGTAACAGACATATAGACACACTTTCGCATTTATAATATTAGTATGGATTTTTGAAATATGTGACGCAAATTTTATGATATTTTTTTAATCCAACGTAGTTTTGAAATTGTGTTCAGAATCCTCACACTTTAACAAAGCAATAATTGTAGGAGCACCATGAATTTGCACACAAATATTGGTACCCATAACATATAATGAAGTGACGATTAGGTGGCCATTGTAAGGAGCGTTTTAGCGCTCCATAAGAATCCGAAAGATGTGATCTTTGACTTTTAGAGCAGTCTAAATGTAGTTAGTCCCATATAGACATTTGATCCCAATAAAAAATAGAATCGATTGACATCCTCAAACATTATTTCGTCATGCCTATTGAGAACGTACGTAAGACAAATGTTTTGTCAAAAAAGTTTGTTTGAGACAGCTCAGGCCTGAAATATCCGTTTTCCTAAAATGTATTTTTCGCAAAATGTCTGCTATTTATTCAAAATGTCAGCACGTCTTTTGCATAATGTCAGCTTCTCAAAATGTCAACTATTTAAAATTGTCTGTCTCCAAGAATTACAGTTTTTGTACAATGTTCGCTTTTCAGAAAGTGCATAAGGCGGATATTTTGATGTTGCAGACATTTTGAGAATAATCTCAAAATGTCTGCAACATCAAAATATCCGCCTTATAACGTTGGCATTCTAGAAATGTCTCCAATCATAGTCTTCAAATTTCATCGAAATCGGTTCAGCGGTTTAGCCTTGAAAGAGTAACAGACAGACAGACTGTTATTTTTGCATTTATTAGCATTAATTTTTGTACCAAACTTAACTACGAAAATACCTTCGTTTGGGTACGAAACCAGTTGAGAACGAAAAATATTTTGTTTTTATATGAAACTGGTTACGAACGAACAGTTTTATAAATAATGACACAAAGGTAAATTAAGAAAGAAAAATTGAATGCTATCTACTACAATCGAAGCGGGATTTGAACCCGCGACCTCTGCGTTTCCGGCGCATTGCTCTTCCAACTGAGCTATCCGATCGCTACACTTTTGAACACTTTTTGTTTTTGTACGAAACCTTTCGACCATTTCGTATAATCAATATAATAAAATATTAATGTAATTAGGTACAGATATTTATTAAAGAGTAAATATGCAAGCAATTAAGCCTTTTACGTTTAGAACATTGATTTGAAAATAAAGCAGACGATATGGGAAAACAAACATATTTAAAAAAGCTAACATTATGGTAATGCTGATATTAGGCACATACTGAAATTATAGAAATGTAAACATTATATGAATAGAAGACCTTCTAAGACTGCACACATTTTAAATTGAAGACATTTCGATAAAGCTGACAAAATAGGAATGCAAACATGATGAGTACGTAGACTTTTTGAGAATTGTACATTTTAGGAAAACAGATATTTCAGGCCTGAGCCGTTCGAGACACGCTTGCATATCTGAATACAGTATTTTCTTATTTGTCAAGGCCAATCAAAAAGAACATGTTCGGATATTCCCTATCTCCTTAGTAATAAAAAATTGACCGAAATTAAGGTAGCATACTATTATTATGACTGATTATTATTATACATAATTTTATTTAGCATACCTATTTTAATTAGTATTATCGATTGTTCGAAACGAAAACCAGCAAAGTAGGTCGGGTCAGGATAGTACTGTGACCCTTAAATAACCGAAAACCGGCCAAAAAAATCTAACTGCGACCAGAGAAATCGGTTGGTTAAATGGTCAATGTGGGGAGAAGGCCACTTTAGGAAGCAGACATGTTCGGAAACGGACCGAACGAGCCTGAGCCATCCAGGCCACAGGGATAACTCACGTGCCCTGCAGGTCCCTAACTAATGATTTGAATGTTGTAGTGATATGCTAATTCAATAGTGGATACGAATTACACCGAATGCTGGCTTCCCATCTGATTGTACATATCATTAAGGGTCAAGCAATATAGTGATAGTCAAGTAGCTGACCTCGGAGCGTGTAGACCGCATCGGGCGGCTGGAGCACCACGGGGCCCAGCTCCAACTCCTCCTTCAGCACAACGGGGCCCGGCTCGTGCTCCTCGCTCAGCTCATAGTCAGCACCGTCACTGTCCCACTCCGGCTCGTGCTTCACACACGCTGCCTCCAGAGAGTGAATAACAGATGCTAGAACAATATCAAGTGACAATACATTATTGCTCAATTTGATGATCAAACTGAACTCATAGCTAATTACATTTATTAAAGCAGTAAATTCTGCTAGTGTAAACTTATAGCTATTTATAACACTTGGTTTAATCCCATATGCTATAACTTATATTGTATACGTATAACTCCTATAGATGAAATATTTATTGGTAACAATGTGCCTGTGTAGATAAAGGTTCACAAGACAACAATATCGCTATCAAAAAAAGAAACAGTAACACTATGGTACAGCGAGGCAAGGCAAAGACAAGAATTATATTATTTTGGAATGTTGTTTATATTATGTATTATAAACGACATTATTTAACTATATGAAATCATACATACGCGCATTATAAGCATCACTACATAGTATAAAACCAAGTCGCTTCCTGCTGTCTGTCTGACCCTATGTATGCTTATTTTTATTTGATGCGGTTTTTTTAAATAGATAGAGTGAATCAAGAGGAAGGTTTATATGTATAATACATGCATGATTTAGCATTGCACCCGTGCGAAGCCGGGGCGGGTCGCCAGTTGACAATATATGAAAGTTACACACCCGTGTCCTGACCCTCCAGCGACATCGTCGGCAGCTGTTGACAACTATCCTCGCTTAAAATCAGTTAGTTACATTCGGCTACTGCGATTCTATGTAATGAGTAACTTTCCAATTACATAAATTAAGATATTATGAGGATAATGCTATTAACTTTTTCGGTCTTAAAACGTGAATTAAATGTCTTGCAAACAAAAATGCCTAAATCTAAGATCCAAAGCGGTAAATAAAACAACACACGGCACTTTGCATTTGATTGACAAGACAATGACACAGTGTTGCCAGAAGGATTTTACGTTCCGATACGCACAGTCTGTAAAAATAGTACGCATTTTAACTTTTGAGTACGCGGAGTAATCTGGGGCTGAATACGTATGGCAGCGTCCACAGTTGTATCATTTCGCCGATCCGATCCCCGTTGCGTATCCTCGTCGCGTATCGTCCTGTTTGGACGCTCACTGCGGGCACTCCGTATCATTAGCGCCGTCGCGGGAAGAAACGCGTCCACACTAAGGCTCCGTCCACACTTGTATTATTTCGCCGATCCAAACCCCGTCGCGTATCCTCACCGCGCATCATGAACGGAAGTGTCGACGTCGCACCGTCGCGATCATGCAACTGCTCGCTCGAAATCCATGTTCATACGCGTATCTTCAGTAGGGGAAGATTGGCACCATTCGTACACTTTTTACGTTACGATTTTTTGAATTTTTATTTTTAAAGTTAGATTCGTCCCTCGCCTCCCTCGGCCGCTATAATATAACAGATACATTTAGCTTCCTAGTTAAAAGTCAGAAGTCGCCTACTTTTACAACAAACGAGTAGATTGAATTTTAGTAGAAGCTGTCAAATGTCCGAATCTACCCCACCGAAGGGGCACATTCGTACATGGGTCGGGGAACATTCAGACAGTATGAGATAACTTCGTTCATGTAAATGAAACAGCAATAATCATATCAAAAATAGTTTTAATGGTCTTTAAAAACAAGTCAATACCCGCCAATCCCGTTGGCGGATATTTCCGTTTAAATTCTTTGGCATAATCATATGACTGCTTTCTGACTTGTGAGCCCGCATTGCATTTTCGAAATTTTTCAATATATTCGATCAATTGTGACTCTATTTCGTTAGAAAAATCTTTTTTCGTATAATTCCGCACTATTTTTGCTTATTTTCTGAAATAAAAAGAAACATGTTAACAGGGGGTACATGCATGACGCATATGAATGTGCCCCAGGTGTAGGCGTACGAACCTGCCCCGAAGGTCAAAAATAAAATATTGATAACTACACAAAATTCATGAAGAGAAATACACAAAATATGTACTTTATTATGGAATTGATAGTATTTACTTACAGTTGATCAACAATGTTTTAAGATTTACCGCTCCACTTAAAAGGCCTTATTCCTTTTAAAATGCTGATTATTTAGGCATTTTTCTCTATGATCAGACATGTTTCTTAACATATTATTGGTGTTACTACCTAGAACAGGGCTATTTGGATTTATTGGTATATATTTGAAACCTACAGTTTGAATTTTTCATTGATAATTTTTGTTTCAAAAACTACTCGAAATTGACAAAATTCACGCAGAAAATTAGTTTTTTCAACTTATTTTCGACTGCACACAATAAAAGCTTGAAATAGCTATGTTACTACCTAGAACTCGGGGAAAACTATTATTTAGTTCAAAAAGTTGGTGGAAATTATCAACATATTTGTCATAATATGAAAAAAACAAATTTTAAAAGGAATAAGGCCTCTTAAGCACGATACATCCGAGAACATCGACGAAAAATTTACTTAAGAGGCCTTATTCCTTTTAAAATGGTGATCGTTTTAGACATTTTTCTATATGATCAAACATGTTTCTTTACAATTTATTGGTGTTACTACCTAGAACAGGGCTATTGGGATTTATTGGTATATATTTGAAACCTACAGTTTGAATTTTTCATTGATAATTTTTGTTTCGAAAACTACTCGAAATTGACAAAATTCACGCTGAAAATTAGTTTTTTCAACTTATTTTCGACTGCACGCAATAAAAGCATGAAAAAGCTATGTTACTTCCTAGAACTCGGGGAAAAGTATTATTCACTTCAAAAAGTTGGTTGAAATTATCAATATATTAGTCATAATATGAAAAAAATAAATTTCAAAAGGAAAGGAAAGGAAGGAAGGAAGGCCTCTTAAAGGGTGCGAAAACAAATAACGCCCTCTCGTGTCGCCCTTGGTAACCGCACTGACAGCTAACTTCGTGGTACACCGGTCGCCGTCAGCGCCTACCCACACACACAAACCCGTAATAAATACATTGTCCTGATAAGCTGTAATAGTGACTGTATGAAGCTGCCCCGTGTAAGAATGGTGCCAATCTTCCCCTACCCCGCACACTCGCGGTCTCGAAAGCATTGCATGATCGCGACGGCGTGACGTCCACACTGCCGTTCATGATATGCGGTGAGGATACGGGATGCGGATACGCCGCGATCCATCTCGAGTGGGTTTTTGCCCGATCATCAAAGTCGCTATTTGAGTCATCGATCCACGCTGCGGTCTTTGGTTTTTTAATACCTATCTTTACGATTATTAAAAAATACCATACCACTGATGGACTGTCTACTTTGCCGCGTGCCGGAAGATGCCGCATGGAAAGGCCTAACCTTTCCATGTGGCGTCTTCCGGCACGCGGTTTCCACTCGAGAACCTTTCTGCCGCATGCCATAAAACAAACACAGTCATACGAAGGCTATGTCTCCGTGAGCGGGTGCCGTAATTGAAGGCCTCCCCACACGGCGTCATCCAGCACTCCGATCATTTGCGCCGTCCCGCGAATAAACGCGTCCACACTTGCCGTATCGTACCCTCGTCGCATATCACCGCACCATTTCGGCGTGCAGTAGTTTGAACGCTATCCGTATCGTAGCACCGTATCACCGCCCCGATCATTTTGGCAGTTCGTTTTCGCCGAACATTTCATTTCGTTTGTGATCGTTGTTTCTGTGCGGAGTTGCGTCTGATTTAAAAATGTCGCTTCGCTCGCTGAGATCGCTCACCGAGCCTTGGGACAGAAATATTCTTGAGTGGGGGCCGTGTACCGGAAGACGCAGCGAGGGAGGCCTTCATTTTTTAGGGTTCCGTACCCAAAGGGTAAAAACGGGACCCTATTACTGAGACTTCGCTGTCCGTCCGTCCGTCCGTCCGTCCGTCCGTCCGTCCGTCTGTCCATCCGTCCGTCTGTCACCAGGCTGTATCTCAAGAACGGTGATAGCTAGACAGTTGAAATTTTCACAGATGATGTATTTCTATTGCCGCTATAACAACAAATACTAAAAATAAAATAAAATGAATATTTAAGGGGGGCTCCCATACAACAAACTTGTTATAGATTATATATATATAAATATATATAGGTACGGAACCCTACATGCGCGAGTCGGACTCGCACTTGCCCAATTTTTTCATCTGCTCATGGAGATTTAGCATATGACTGTACTCGTTTTATAATACGTAATGCGGCAGAAAGTTTATCGAGTGGAAACCGCGTGCTGGAAGACGCCGCATGGAAAGGCCTAACAAAATAGACAGTCCATCAGTGGTGTGGTATTTTTTAATAATCGTAAAGATAGGTATCAAAAACCAATGACCGCAGCGTGGATCGATGACTCAAATAGCGCCTTTGATGATCGGGCAAAAACCGACTCGAGATGGATCACGGCGTATCCTAACCGCGTATCATGAACGGTAGTGTGGACGTTACGCCGTCGCTATCATGCAACGCTTTCCTGATCGCGAGTGTGCGGGGTACTGAAGATACGCGTATCAACATGGATTTCGAGCGAGCGGATACGGGCCGTTGCATGATCGCGACGGCGCGACGTCCACACTACCGTTGATGATACGCGGTGAGGATACGCGACGGGGATCGGATCGGCGAAATGATACAAGTGTGGACGGAGCCTAAACGCGCCAATGCCGCGCCACAGATAACTTAGATGGTAACAGCAACAGGGTAACTAAACTAGGTAACATGGTAGGTACTCATATTAATTTTAATGTTGCTAACTTGCCACCTCAATAAAATTATTGCGTACTATAATAGTTTGACCGATTAATAGTCGGTCAAACTATTATAGTACGCAAATAGGCAGCAGAGTACGCGAGTACGCTATACCATTGAATAGTATGCAATGCGTACTATTGCGTACTCATTTGGCAACGCTGCAATGACATGACATCAACGAATCTGACTTTTCTCTAAAATGTTACCACATTAAATAGATGCACACGTTTGGTAGTTTTTGAAATATATGGTAGTTCTAGTTGAACAATGTATTATAATGAATCAACTATATTTATTTGTCACAATAATCAAAAATAACAACCGATAATAATGAGCCGTCAACTGTGACACTAAGCCGCGCGCAGTGGCCACTCACCATAACGTTCCGATACACGGAGTTCGGAATACTTGCGCGAAACATTACGTCACAGAATAAAATAATATAAAGGCTAAGCCGCTAAGCCTATACAGTGTGTATATGTGATATAACCGCATACTTTACGGGGGCTTAGTATGGGCACTTATTAATACATTTGTCCATAAATTATAAAAAAAATCGAACATTTTTTTTCCAGATAAAATAAATCAGCAAGCAATGTACTTGTTTGTTGTTGTTTGTTGACACATAACATCGCGATGTCACAACTGTGACTAGTAATAACTACGCCATACATTGCTGCCCAGATTTTTTTTTTAAATTAATTACGTTATGGTAGTTAACGCTAAGTTAATAATTGTTATAAATATCAGATTATTGCACTAAAATCTCCGTCTGGCTACAATATGTCAGATACCGTTGTCAAAGGTTGGAAAAGAAGCAAAACACAATTTTTCTTTGTCAAAGTTACATTTGTGCAAACTACCTACCCATTTTATAAATATTAATTAAAAATAAAGTTGTTCATACATGCCAGATGGGCCTAATGTGTAAAGACAGTTACACATGTGCCAGAAGGGCATTTATTATTTTATTTAAAATATCTATGGATGAAACGTGGGTCGTGGGTGCATTATTTCACACCAGAGACGAAAGAACAGTCGAAGAAATGGACTCGAAGAGGAGAACCGGCCCCAAAGAAGGCAAAAACCGTTCCATCAGCAGGAAAAATCATTGCCTCCGTTTTTTGGGATTGCCGATGCCGTGGGATAATCTTCATAGATTATCTTCAGAAAGGAAAGACGATCACTGGCGAGTATTATGATAACCTTTTGCATCAATTGACTGAAAAAATCTATCAAAAACGACCGCATCTGGCGAAAAACAAAATTTTGTTTCACCAAGACAATGCACCAGTAGGTACACACGTGTACCACTTACCAAGGCTTTGACCAAAATCCGCGAGTTAAAGTTCGAATTACTTCCTCATGCCCCCTATGTATATTCGCCCAATTTGGCCCCTTCCGATTATTTTTTGTTAACAAATTTAAAAAATTGGGCAAGTGCGAGTGTGACTCGCGCATGAAGGGTTCCGTACCTATATATATATATTTATAATCTATAACAAGTTTGTTGTATGGGAGCCCCCCTTCAATATTTATTTTATTCTATTTGCTGTTATAGCGGCAATAGAAATACATCATCTGTGAAAATTTCAACTGTCTAGCTATCACCGTTCTTGAGATACAGTCTGGTGACAGACGGACGGACGGACGGACAGCGAAGTCTCAGTAATAGGGTCCCGTTTTTACCCTTTGGGTACGGAACCCTAAAAAATGGCTTGGTGGCAAAAGATTTGCCATTAATGATTTGAAGTGGAGGCTGTCGCGACGACTCGGCTCGAAGACTTTTTCAAAATGCCAGTCACCTAGCATCAATTATATGTTACTAGCTGTGCCCAGCGGTGTTACCTGCTCATCCCACGGGAACACTAAATTTATTCGGGATGAAAAGTATCCTATGTCCTTCCCCGGGACTGAAGCTATCTATATACCAAATTTCATCTAAATCGGTTCAGCGGTTTAAGCGTGAAGAGGTAACAGACAGACAGACAGACAGAGACACACTTTCGCATTTATAATATTAGTATGGATATTATATGTTATATCACCTATAAACTATTATACTTAATTATAATAAGAATAATGTTATTATAACTAATAACACATAATAATTTTATTACAGTTGCCGAGAAACTTCTTGACCCAAAATGGCGGATCTGCGCATGCATATTTGTACGTAAATCGGCTACCGCGCAGTCAAGGTTAGGCTCAAGAAGTTTCTCGGCAACTGTACTAACTTGACATGTAAGGGCCTTATCACACTTGCGATTTGCGAGCGAGTTTTCTATACAAATTAGCGTCGCGGCGAACTCGCTGCGCGTTCGCCTTCATACAAAATTCGCTCGCAAATCGCAAGTGTGATAAGGCTCTAACTATGGTGTTATCAATAAAATGATTTGATTTGATTTGACACGAGCAACGCGGCACGCCGCGATGGCTCCACAGTACATGATCGAGTGGGTATCAGCTAAATCTTCGCTAGCCCGAAGGTACGGGTCTAGCAAAGCGTCCAGGGCTCCCATTAACGCTAAGTTGCGTTTATGTATTGGCAAGAGTGGTAAACGCGGCCTAGGCTCAGGTGCGGATCGATACCGCCCAATCGCCTCCTCCAAAGCCCTCCTCAGTTGCTCATTGGCCTGGGTACTTACGCTACTCGCACAGTCTTCCACATCAGCCTCGGGATCCGTCAGCGGCACCCCCGGTACCAGGTTGGGCGCTGGCGCCGGAACCGGTGATGTAGCAGGCGGATCCCGAGCCGGCGGGGAAGCTGCGCGAGCAGCCAGTACTTCCAGGCGCAATCGATCAAGTGTCGCGTCGTCCAGCCGCTTGCGCCGCTGGATGAAACGCACTTGATCGGATAGGCACTGCACAGACACGGCGATGGTCGGATCAAACGCTAGAAACGGAGGCAGCATCCTGTCCCGGTACGCGGACAGGTTGGTTCCTCCCTCTGTAGCCCCGTAGTAGGCGCGCATGACGTTCTCATTCATGGCTTGAGACCATCTCATGCGACGCACTACACCACCGGTAGCGGGCGCCGTGGTCGGAGCAGGTTGCCCCGTAGGCCCCAAGCGGTGGCCGTCCTCGTCGCGCAGCTGGTCGCGGCGGCGGGGGCGGCGGCCCGCGCTCGTCGCTCGACTCGCCGGTGTCGGCAGCAGTAGCGAATTCGTCGCCAGACGATGATGGCGAGGAGCTGGGCGGGCGGGGGTGGTGGTCGTGCGTTAGTTTGTTCCGCTTTTTCGCCTTGATCTTGTAATCATAATTCCTTCGTGTTATTTTCATTACTTCGCCTTTACATACATTGACATACGTCCGCTGTCAGAATGTCTACGTTTTCTGTTTTGTAATAAATTACATTTGCAGTATGTACACATTGCCGAAAACGGTAAATACGATAAAAGGTTATAAATGGACGTATAAGATTATGGCGTACACGGAATGAAAAACACTTGTTAACTTAATAAAACAACTCCACTAAATATTTAATTGATTTATTCGTTGAAGTTTACTTCACAAAAGTCAATCGCAGAATGAGTAACAGAAATATCATACTACCGCTTTTATAAATATACAAATACCGTCAAAGCAGAAAAACGGAAATCAATAGAATAACTTATAAAACTAAATATAAATGGCTAACACACTTTTACAAAATTTAAAAGGAGCAAGATTACAAAAAGACGTGTGACAACGTCAGCGGGGTTTTTTTTTTATTATTATTAATGAGATTATAATTTGGAAGGAAATCAATAATCTACAGCCTAATTTAGAAAAAACTAGATATATACAATTTTATAATCGTAAGGGTAACGTGGACATTAATGTAAAATAAAATATAAAGAGGAACGCATAAC
Organism: Apotomis betuletana; assembly: GCA_932273695.1. Taxonomy (NCBI): domain Eukaryota; kingdom Metazoa; phylum Arthropoda; class Insecta; order Lepidoptera; family Tortricidae; genus Apotomis; species Apotomis betuletana. Next base: position 14,240,533 of record OW026322.1, read on the forward strand.
AGAGACTGATAAGAGCGACGACCGGCCCGCTTCTACTATTACCGCCGAGTCTGTTAATTTGCGTGTTGCTGATACTGTAAAAGGTGCCGCACCCGCCGCTCCACCGCCCGCGCGCCCCCCGCACGTGCGGCCGCCTCAAGTTTCTACGTCACGCCAGCGTGCTTATGCTGACGTCACCGGTCAGCCTGTGGCAGCTAACCGGGCCTCCTTGCCTTCTAAGGCATGTACAGTACGGGTTCTCGATAAAGAAAAGTCCTCCCGCACCAATGTGGATAAGGAGGGATTCACACTGGTGGAAAGGAAGAGCAAGGCGCGCAGGGCGCCCGGCAAGACTGAGTGGCACTGCCGAGCCGGTTGGTTCCGGTCTTCGGATTGCCACACCGAGTAAGGCGCTCTATGTGTCGCGCTTGCATCACTCCGCCGTGGCTGACGATGTGGTGGAGTACGTCCGCCGGAAGACTGGCTTCTCGCTGAGGGTGCATCAGCTGCAGTCCCGCCACTACGTGCACTTCAGCTCGTTTGTGGTGCGCGTGCCGCGGCCGCTGCAGAGCACCATCGCAAGTGCAGACTTCTGGCCGAAGGGTGTTGTATTTCGGCGTTTCGGGGCAATCTGCCGAATCCTGCGCCAGATCAGACGACGCAACGGAGCCACGCAGTTACGTCGCCTACATCAAACTAGATTTAAGCTTTTCTAAAATGTAATTATGTAGTTCACAGTGCCTTGGTTTATACTGTAATACTGTGTAACTAATTTAAATAAATAAATAAATAACATCACGTTCTTAGGCGTGTTATTAGATAAAAACTGCAGCTGGAAGCCACAAATTTATTTATTTATTTATTTAATACCATTAATGTTAGCACTAACAGCTATACCTTACATGCTAACTGGCAAATTAATCTTAACGTGCGATGAACGAATAGATATAATATGTACTAAGAATCTAAGATTAATCGATTTGTTTAATGTTCTCAGAAGATTAGCTTCATTAGTGAATAAAAACACAGCTCTCACTGCCTATCATGGCTACGTGGCGTCAGTATTAAGGTATGGTCTGTTGTTATGGGGCAACTCATGCGACATTAAATAGAGTGTTTCTCAGTCAACAAAAATGTGTGCGAGCTATCTATGGAGTCCCACCGCGTATTTCATGCAAACCTCTGTTCAAGGATCTCCAAATACTGACTATAACTTCTATGTACATCTTTGAGGCCTGTAAATTTATCAAGTTACATCCTATGAACTATTTCTAGAATTAAGGAAAGTTTGTCAATTTAACACTAGATATCCAGATAAGTTAGTATTACCAATCACATACAAAACTAAACTTTGTAGCAAAAATAGTTATGCAATGGCAATCAAAATTTACAATAATTTACCAAGTGATATAAGAAAACTTGCTCTAAAACAATTTACATCTGCCTTGCAAAAATGGTTGGTAAATAAATGTTTTTACTCATTACAGGATTATTTTGGAAGCTAAGGCGTATGTAGTTATAGTAAAATAATGTGTGATTTTAAGTGTCTAGACCTAAGAATTAAAAATTTGCATGCCCAAGTAGTTGGCGAGGGTTACCTATCTGAAACACTAAAAACGTTAATCCGAATTTCGTTTCGACAAAAACTATTCGACAAATATCATTTTAACTTTTTTTCATTTGTCCTAAAATTCAATTCGATATTTTATGATTGGGCATAAATTGTTTAGATTTTTTATTCACTCGACTAATGACACGTTTCCTTAAATCTCATTTGTCCGTAATATCAGTTTTCCGATGTAACGTATCGGTTTATTAATTATTGGACTTTTTTTGTATGACTTTGGTTTCATTCGTCCGATGTAACGATTCAGTTTATTAACTACTCGACTGTTCTCAAGTGGACTGGTGGTTCTGTTGTGGTCACAGTTCTAACCTAACCTAATCCAGCCAGGTCGGTTTTGGAGCTTTGCCGGCTGCTGCCACGGCACGCTAGCTTCGCTCGCTCGGCTCGCGCGCTGTTGTGGTCACAGTTCTAACCTAACCTAATCCAGCCAGGTCGGTTTGGAGCTTTGCCGGCTGCTGCCGCGGCACGCTAGCTTCGCTCGCTCGGCTCGCGCGCTGTTGTGGTCACAGTTCTAACCTAACCTAATCCAGCCAGGTCGGTTTTGGAGCTTTGCCGGCTGCTGCCACGGCACGCTAGCTTCGCTCGCTCGGCTCGCGCGCTGTTGTGGTCACAGTTCTAACCTAACCTAATCCAGCCAGGTCGGTTTGGAGCTTTGCCGGCTGCTGCCGCGGCACGCTAGCTTCGCTCGCTCAGCTCACGCGCCGTTGTGGTCACAGTTCTTATGTAATGCCAAAAATATCACGTAAATGAAAAAATGGGTATTAAACGAAAGACATCTCAATTCAGAGGGCAAGTGAATGGGGCGGGAAAAGTTAAAAGGTAAACTGAAAATTTGTTTAAATGTATGCAGTGCCAAAAGTAGGGTAAGTAATAGAACATATATAAACAATAGATATAACACTCATTAGACATAGGCTCAATTGGAATAAATTTAATTGGTATAATATTCAATTCGTATACTGAACGAAACATATAACAATAAAATGCATATTTTCATAGTATATAATGAACTGTAGGTATAATGACATTGTGTATAATCATCTAATGGTATAACATTTAAAACACTTAATTATTATTACATATAATATACATTTACTCGAAACATCGAAGCAATCGAAGCATTGAAGTAATGTTAGAAATCGTAAGTCAAGTTGGACCTGCGCGGCTCGCTCGCTTCGCTCGCTCGTTAGGGTCATAGTTCAACCTAACACTCCTCCTCGCTTCGCTCGTCGTCGTACCTAACCTAAGCCAAGTCGGATCTGCCTTAAGGTGATAAGGGTAATGTTAGGAATCGTAAGCCAAGTCAGACCTGGCGCGGCTCGCTCGCTTCGTTCGCTCGTTAGGGTCGCAGTTCAACCTAACACTCCTCCTCGCTTCGCTCGTCGTCGTACCTAACTTAAACCAAGTCAAACCTGCTTTACCTGCCTTGCCTGCGCTCGTTTCGCTCTTACAGATATAGGTAAGTACTGCGATTTTTTTTATAAAATGCCTATAAAATGGTTCTAGGTATGTCATATAATATTATTTTATATGATAGATATTTCAAATGATATTATATTATATGTCATAATTGTTATGCAAAATAAATATTTTATCTAAAATTATTATACAAAATAACCATTATAACATATGATATTCTATGAATTGAATGTTATACCAATCAAGCCTTATATTTCATGAAAATATGGTATTTCTTATTATATATATCGTGCATTATATCTTTTGTATGTTTATAAATTGAAATTATACCAAAAGTTTGTATATAATATGGGACGCACCCCCAAAAGTATCATTGGGTAAATGAAAAATGGGCTACGAAAAAAAATACGTAACAACTCATAGGGCAAGTGGTTTTGACGGGAAAAGTTTTTCGGACAAACGATACTTCTACTAAATGTGAAATGGTGAAAAGAAAAATGTACGAATCCTGTCATCGGACAAACGATAATAACTCAAATAGTTTTCGGAAAAATGACATTCGGTCAATGGTTTTTAGTGTTTGAGATAGGTTACCGTTGGCGAGATATGCTGATCCACTACCATATGTATCTAACATCTTTATTGTTTACCATGTCTCTAGCAAAATAAATTTTCATTTTTCATTTTCATTTCGCCTGTGTGTGTTCTAAGGTGAGATTGTAAACTACTGTTATATGCAAACGTGACGCTACAATAATTGACCATAGTTATGCAGAAAGCGACCAGCATAGATTTTTTGTCAAAGTGACTTAAATCTTAATCAATTAATGAGTTTGGTCGCTTTTTGCATTATGAAAAAAAATCTTTGGTCGCTTTCTGCATAACTATAGTCAATTGCACTTATATGGCTTCTCACCTGTGTGGGTTCTAAGGTGAGATCGTAAATTACTGCTTGTTGTAAACGTGGCGCTACAATGATTGCACTTGTATGGCTTCTCGCCAGTGTGTGTTCTAAGGTGAGCTTTTAAACTACCGCTATATGTAAACGTGGAGCTACAATGACTGCACTTATATGGCTTCTCGCCAGTGTGCGTTGTAAGGTGAGCTCGGAAATTAGCGACACGTATAAACGTGGAGCTACAATGATTGCACTTGTATGGCTTCTCGCCAGTGTGTGTTATAAGGTGATATTTTAAAGTACCGCGACGTGCAAATGTGGAGCTACAATGACTGCACTTATATGGCTTCTCGCCTGTGTGCGTTCTAAGGTGAGAGTGTAAATGACCGCTCTGTGTAAACGTCGAGCTACAATGACTGCACTTATATGGCTTCTCGCCAGTGTGCGTTGTAAGGTGAGATTGTAAACTACTGTTATATGCAAACGTGACGCTACAATAATTGCACTTATATGGCTTCTCGCCAGTGTGTGTTCTAAGGTGAGATTTTAAACTACCGCGACGTGCAAATGTGGAGCTACAATGACTGCACTTATATGGCTTCTCGCCAGTGTGTGTTCTAATGTGACGAAGTAGATCAGAATTACATGTAAACATGGCGCTACAATAAATACATTGGTGAGGTCTCTCGTCAGAGTTTGTCATGATTTTCCTTTCCCTTATTTCTTTTCCTTTTTGGAGTGAAGTTTTGAATTCATTTGCTTTTGCTTGTCCTTCTTCATTCACCAATCGAGCTCGAGCTGAAATACAAGTTGGTTTGTTTTTTTATGTGTTTTCTATAAATATCAACAATAGGGAAGTTGTACGAGCACCATGAATTTGAAATGGTAAATTATTTAGTGTCTCCACACAAATATTGGTACCCATAACTTAAAATGACGTGACGATTAGGTGGCCATTTGTAAGGAGCGTTTTAGCGCTCCATAAAAATCCGAAAGATGAAGTTTGACGGTGGTCTTTGACTTTTAGAGCAGTCTAGGTGTAGCTAGTTCCATCACAATAAAAAATAGAATCGATTGAAATCCTCAAACATTATTTCGTCATGCCTATTAAGAACGTACGTAAGATATATGTTTTATCAAAAAGTTTGTTCGAGACACGCTTTTATATCTGACTGTATTTTCTTATTTGTCAAGGCCAATCAAATGTGCCCGAAAACGGCCGCGGCTACGACCACCTTCCGTCTCTATCCTCAGATCAGCTCCAAGGTACCAGATTATTGTATTGTCGCGTGAACTACATTTACACGCTTAGAATTATCCAGATTCGACAATTAGTAGTAGGTTTAAGTTGATTTTCAAGTATTTGATTACATTGTTTGTTACAAACTGGAGGAATTGTATTTTATTTTATGCAATCGTTGCACAAAGAAGATTCTTAAAATCGAGTACCGCGTTTAGGTCACGGGGCTTGCCGAGTGGCCTAAGTAAGGTACGAGATTTTAAGAATCTTCTACTATTTGCAACTAATGCCTACAATACTTTTTATACGAGCAAAACACAGAAAAGATTTTTTTACTTCAGTCGTCATTCCCCACTATGAAGTTTTATTTTTATTGTAACCTTTGTCGTTCAACTAAAACTGACCTATTAAAAAAAAAACATGATCGCGATGGTCATGGCGGATGCCTCGTGATTGGTTATATTTTGAGACAAGTAATTTTAACCAATCATTGAACACTCGGCTGCTTTTTTTTTATCAATATGCTGATGTTCTTTTTTTGAAATTCTTAGAGTTGAGTACAGAGATGTCTTATGAATATTTAAGTTCTGAAGCGGGTAGCATAGAGTATAGAATTTTGGCACAGGATCAAAAAGTGCGTTATTGTGATTTTGTATGTGAAATTATAATTGACAGATAAAAGTACGCGAGTATAAAAACACCTTTTGAATCGTATTTACCATGTACTTTATTATAAATATAAAAGTAGGTAAAAAAATTAAACTAACTTAGTTACAAGTGTCATGATTTCTATTGATTATAAATTATTTTAATTTTATTATGGCAATTCCGGCATCGTGCTTCCTGTTGGCACCGACCACTAGTGGGAGGGTAGTTGATAAAAAGGCGAAATAAAAAGGACGGGGTTAATTCTGTGAGTGACTTCGACGTAAGGAGAGTATTATCATAAGAGTATTCAGATATTTTAATTGTGTGGTTGTACAAGTGTTCAAAATATACTGAATTAATCGGATGAGCTACGGAGTTTCATTTTATTTCAGAAGTGCGAACACAACCCGAAAAGGTGAGGTAAAAGGTGCAAAAATAAGGTGAGTGCATACGAGTATTACTGTTTTATCCACACCAATCACATTGATATTGTTTACGCCCACGTTGTAAGTACATGATATGTACAAACTCGCTAATGTCGCGATAGTAATTTGTTGAACATTTCTTGTAGTATAAATAGAATACAAGCGTAATATTACGGCTAGAAATATTACTCTAAGGGCTATCCCTATATAAAGATGTGTAGGTTAACCTAAGCATTTGCAGCGTGTTATTTTGAATAGACATTAAGTGTGAGCACTGCTTGAAAACGTTAGTTACATGGAATGCTACGTTGAGACTACTAATTACTACTACATACATATAATACGGTGAATAGAGACTAAAGTACTATGTGTGACCTTACAAACGGTCCGGTAGTTTTGAATTTTTGATATGTTGTCTAGGATGGTTAGTCAGTGTTTAAAATGCAAAATGCACAATTCCCCCCCCTCCGCGCCCGCCGCCATATTGAAAAAACCAGCACTTTCTTCATATTTTTGCTCATATCTTCCTTTAGGAGCATTTTAGCTAGAAGAAAGCTTCGACAATGTTATAGAGAGTTAAATTTACTACATTCTCCATTTTATATTTTTTTTCTAGGAGAGATAGTTACGGAGATATCCACATTTAAAAAAACGTAAAAAATCGCAATTTCCTACTGAAAAACAAACTTCTGGATTATATCTTCGTTTAGGAGCATTTTAGCTACAACAAAGCTTGGGCAATGTTGTAGAGAATTAAATTTACTATGATTTACACTTCAAATTTTGTTTCAAGAACCGTTAGTTACGGAGATATGCACATTTAAAAAACAGGAAAAGTCGAATTTTCCGAAAATTTCTCAAAATTCTTGGTTTAGAACGCTGTCATTCAGTTACGGACTAGTCTAGGACAAATTAAAACATGTAGGAAATATAATTGCCTATAAAACTCATGTCCATTTTTACATACATTTTCGGAAAATGTGACTTTATTTTTTACATATCTCCGTAATTATCTGTCCTAGAAACAAAATTTGAAATGTAAATTATAGTAAATTTAATTCTCTACAAAATTGCCCAAGCACTGTTCTAGCTAAAATGCTCCTAAACGAAGATATAATCCAGAAGTTTGTTTTTGAGTTGGAAATTGCAATTTCTTAAGTTTTTTTAAATGTGCATATCTCCGTAACTATCTGTCTTAGAAACAAAATATGAAATGGAAAATGTAGTAAATTTAACTCTCTATAACATTGTTGAAGCTTCCTTCTAGCTAAAATGCTCCTAAAGGAAGATATGAGCAAAAATATGAAGAGAGTGCCGGTTTTTTCAATATGGCGGCAGGCGCGGAGGGGGGGGAATTGTGCATTTTGCATTTTAAACACTGACTAACCATCCTAGACAACATATCAAAAATTCAAAACTACCGGACCGTTTGTAAGGTCAAAATCCTTTATTCACTGAATTAATACCCACTCAATAACTTTTAGTATTAACTACAGCTCGAATTCCGAAGTGAGTGGATAGTACCTATACGAGTATATTTTTTTGGTCGAGTGTTTGATTTATTTAGACATCGTCCTACTTAAGTACTTCGCTACTTTACTTTATAGTAAGCAGTGTAGCAAAGACATATTGTTTGACAAATATAACGATTATGAATGGTTGATAGTATTGATTTTATTGACGAACTTTTTCCGAACCTGCATATATTTTTCGTTATTTTGTATAAATCAATAATTTTTGTTTTGAGCTATGTACAAGCCGTCAGTCTCACTGGGGCTTTCTATGTAAAGTAGTAGTTGGTTTTATTGTTCTTTCTTCAGGTTATCAATTTATCGATTTAATGGATTTCTACCAATGTAAAGAAATATGTAGTACATGAATCGGAACGCAAGACTTGGTCACGACATACAAAAAAAACACGTAGAACGTAACTGTTTATGTGATTTATTATCGTTAATTATTTTAACATCGCGATACAAAAAAAAAATATAACATGAACTCAATTGTATCAAACAGAAAGTAAAAAAAACGTATAGATACTAGAAAAACCACTGACATTGCGTTTTTGGGTCCTGTGATGTGTCAATGTGTGTATAAACAAATAGCCATACTATAGTCTCTGGTTTAGGTACGTTGTAGTGCAAATTAGAACATAGAATATTCTAACAAACAATACCTGTTCAATGCAAAGTATTTTCGTTAATGACTTCACATACGTACTTGATGTATTTTCCTTTGTAAACAGATAGAAGTTCTCTTCCTGAATTGCTGGATTATCTAGATATTACATACATAGGTAATAATGATTAGGAAGTGACACGAGTCTCTTTGTAACGTAAGAACGTAATTTGTTTGCAAAAGATAATCAAGTTATGACACTGTTCTGTTCCCGCTTAGCTTTACTAGAAGATACGAAGTTACTTTGTCTGATTATTGTGGTATTTCTATTTATACGATTAATGACGCAGTTACAAGGCTGGATTTAGAAATGATATTCCTTTAGGACCACGATATATAGATTGGCCGTATTAATGATTGGATAATATATTTTAAAGTAGATTGCATACGTGTCAGATTATTTTAGGGGGCACGTTATGTATGCCTGCCGGGTTGAGCGGATATGTTTTCCCCTGGTTACCGAGCAGACTAACATATCGTGTCGGATCAAGTTAGGGGGGCACGTTATGTATGTTTGCCGGGTTGAGCGGATATGATTTCCCCTGGTTACCGAGTAAACTAACATATCGTGTCGGATCAGGTTAGGGGGCGCGTTACCTATGTATGTCTGCCGGGTTGAGCGGATATGTTTTCCCCTGGTTACCGAGTAGACTAACATATCGTGTCGGATCAAGTTAGAGGACGCGCTATGTATGTTTGCCGGGTTGAGCGGATATGATTTCCCCTGGTTACCGAGTAAACTAACATATCGTGTCGGATCAGGTTAGGAGGCGCGTTATGTATGTCTGCCGGGTTGAGCGGATATGTTTTCCCCTGGTTACCGAGTAGACTAACATATCGTGTCGGATCAAGTTAGGGGGCGCGCTATGTGTGTTTGCCGGGTTGAGCGGATATGATTTCCCCTGGTTACCGAGTAAACTAACATATCGTGTCGGATCAGGTAAGGAGGCGCGTTATGTATGTTTGCCGGGTTGAGCGGATATGTTTTCCCCTGGTTACCGAGTAGACTAACATAACGTGTCGGATCAAGTTAGGGGGCGCGCTATGTGTGTTTGCCGGGTTGAGCGGATATGTTTTCCCCTGGTTACCGAGTAAACTAACATATCGTGTCGGATCAGGTTAGGAGGCGCGTTATGTATGTCTGCCGGGTTGAGCGGATATGTTTTCCCCTGGTTACCGAGTAGACTAACATAACGTGTCGGATCAAGTTAGGGGGCGCGCTATGTGTGTTTGCCGGGTTGAGCGGATATGTTTTCCCCTGGTTACCGAGTAAACTAACATATCGTGTCGGATCAGGTTAGGAGGCGCGTTATGTATGTCTGCCGGGTTGAGCGGATATGTTTTCCCCTGGTTACCGAGTAGACTAACATATCGTGTCAGATCAAGTTAGGGGGCGCGCTATGTGTGTTTGCCGGGTTGAGCGGATATGATTTCCCCTGGTTACCGAGTAAACTAACATATCGTGTCGGATCAGGTTAGGAGGCGCGTTATGTATGTTTGCCGGGTTGAGCGGATATGTTTTCCCCTGGTTACCGAGTAGACTAACATAACGTGTCGGATCAAGTTAGGGGGCGCGCTATGTGTGTTTGCCGGGTTGAGCGGATATGTTTTCCCCTGGTTACCGAGTAAACTAAAATATCGTGTCGGATCAGGTTAGGAGGCGCGTTATGTATGTTTGCCGGGTTGAGCGGATATGTTTTCCCCTGGTTACCGAGTAGACTAACATAACGTGTCGGATCAAGTTAGGGGGCGCGCTATGTGTGTTTGCCGGGTTGAGCGGATATGTTTTCCCCTGGTTACCGAGTAGACTAACATATCGTGTTAGATTATTTTTAGAGAAGTCCGTTGTGTAAATCTATGGAAATATGTTTGATCTTGTGAGTGAATTGGAATTATTTTTACTGTTTCATGATGTGCGTTAACAGCTTAGCTTAACATAGAAGTTTAAAATGAATGAATAGTATTGAGTAAGCTTTATTTACACGAATATGGTACACCGATGAAATGTCTGTAATAGAGGAAAAAGTCGCACATATTTCCCTTCTGGAGCGACGTGTACCTACGGGTCTATATTGGCTCCTGAAAGGTTGAAGTTTCGATTTTTAAGGCCCATGAAGTTTCTTGTTGTGGTTACTAGCCATGTTATCAAGATTCATAATTTCAAGGAACGAAATTACTAGATGCATATGGGTATAGCTGCTTGCTGTGCCGCAATAGGCAGTCTGAGCACGATTGAGAATTTCTGTACGGAGTCGCGATTGGAGTAGTTTTAACCTAACCTACTTTTCTGGTAGCTAATCATTTTGTAGCACGGCTTTAACCTGACTTGTTTTTCTAGTATCCGTTCTCTAAGTGGCCGTAGTTTAAGTTAATCTAATCTACTTTACTTACCTAGTAGCTAATAGTCGTTTTTGTAAGGGATTATAGTTCCTAGCCATTCGTTTCGTACTGTTTAAATAATGTTGTTTCATACATGCTTACGAACAAAGAAAAGTAAACTTAATGAACACTGGACAACAAGTCGATATGAATATAAATTAATGATAAGTTAAAATATAAGTGTGACTATAAATACTTCTAGGCAGTAATCTGTATGCGTTTGGACATCGTGGAGGTCCATTTTCCGACCTTTGTCACGCATGAATACAGTTAGCCTAATTTCGTGTAATAAGATTTTAACTTTAGATTTGATAAGCGTTTATGACTTTTGATAATTATCAAACCATAACACCGTAACCGGGCATTAAAAATAATGAGTCAATCAGTTTTTAACTATCAAATTCGACACAGGACTTTAGAAGTCAAATAGGGTTCCCATTTAGGATTGATTGAAGGAGAAATAACGCAATCAACAGATTAGGAATAATATAAACAACTATTAAGCAGAATCGTTTATTGATTACATGAAGGATGTGATACTTTCGTGGAACATTTTGTCATTTCAGATCTGCGCATGATGAGTGGCGCGGATGACGGCTCGCCGCCTGAGACTTCTCCTGAGCGGGAGCGATCTGAGAAGCAGAGGCGGCGAAGAAGGGTTGGGCGAGTGCGAGTCCGACTCGCGCATGAAGGGTTCCGTACCATAATCTATAAAAATAACAAGTTTGTTGTATGGGAGCCGCCCCCCCCCCCCCCCCCCCCCCCTAAATATTTATTTTATTTTAGTATTTGTTGTTATAGCGACAATAGAAATACATCATCTGTGAAAGTTTTAACTGTCTAACTATCACCGTTCTTGAGATACAGCCTGATGGTGACGGGCGGACGGACGGTCTAATACAAGTCTGTAGCATGGCAGCCCCGCTTAAATGTTTATTTTATCTTATTTTAGTATTTGTTGTTATAGCGGCAATAGAGATACATCATCTGTGAAAATTTCAACTGTCTAGCCATCACCGCTCTTGAGATACAGCCTGGTGACAGACGGACGGACGGACGGACAGCGAAGTCTCAGTAATAGGGTCCCGTTTTACCCTTTAGCATGTGAAATGAAAGATGACGTGATACTTTCGAGGAAAATTTTATCATTACAGATCTGATTCTGCGCATGATGAGTGGCGAGGATGACGGCGGCTCGCCGCCTGAGACTTCTCCTGAGCGGGAGCGACCTAAGAAACAGAGGCGGCGAAGAAGAGCTTCTTCTTCTAGCTCTTCGGATGACTACGTGCGACCAGAACGACGTAAGACGTCGAACCAGCTGTCAACCAAGGACGTGTTAAATTTATTGGTGTCTCAGAGGGCGCCATAGCAGTACCTAAGGTCTTGAGTTTGGTGGTTAAAGGTCGCATGGGAATTTTAAATAGAAAAAAAAATAGGATAATATTTATTGCACTCCTTTATTTATTGATCAAATATAAAACTACAGCGACTCCTTAGATTTTCGTTCCGTGATAAGGTGCATTTTGTAGTAGTTAATAATTCCAATACAAAGATATGATATGATTAGTTAATTGATCAATAGAAAATACGTACAAAAATAAATAAAACAAAGGAATAAAGAGTAAAAAGTAAAATCGATAACACGGGACACGAATCAGTTAACAGTGATAGTCTGGCTAGCCAAATAATGTTGACAGATACTTCCTTGGGGTATCACCAATTGTCTTTGATTTAAACAATTTGTTAGGTTAGGTTAGGTTAGTTCTCACATTCCGAACGAGTTAAGATTTGGCATACTTAGTACTTATGTAATTTTTATGGTGATGGATTAATATAGTATTGTCGAGTTAGGTCTTATTTACACTACACTTAATTTTTCGCCTTGTATAAGGTTAGAAAGTGTAAACATACGTATTTATCGTTGGCTGTACTGTGCATAGTATAGTGGTAGAAATTATGTGAACTGACTATGAGTGCTCGTCAACATATAAATTTCCTTAGGTACCTTACGTGTGCATAGAAAATCAAAAATAAGCTATATTTAATATCAATACTATAATTCTTACTACACAAAGTGTGACCAGCCGCAGATTTTTTTTTAATTTCCCGCCTAAACTTTGAGTAATATTTCATTAGCCAGACTATAATGATGAATGTTATAATGTCGCTAAAAAGGATTCAGTGCTTATTTTTTTGGGGCAGCAGGCTATAGACTTTTTTTTACAAGGCTCTTGAAATTTACGTCTATAATAGAGTTGTGTGATGACACATGTGATAGATATGCCTAGTTTATTTATTATAATTGGCTCTTTATTTACCCAGAATATGTACCTAGGCACTTTTTAAATAAGTAGGTATGTTTAATTATTTATTATATTAATCTAATTTACGAGGCGTATAAATAATAAGTTTTTTTTTAATATGAAATATTCTATCAAGCTATTAATATTCACTCAATGCGACTTGGTTACAATTGTCGATAAATTGGTAAAAATTGTTGATAAAAGTTGTAAAATTATTTATATTCTTATAAAGTGTAGCGGCATATATACATTTAAGTATCTTGCCAAATGTCATGATTTTGTATGCTAGGGTAATGTGTTATATTAGTAAATGTGCGCCAGGAGGCAGCACGGTGTCGGATGGCCGAATGTCATGATTTCTATTGATTATAAATTATTTTAATTTTATTATGGCAATTCCGGCATCGTGCTTCCTGTTGGCACCGACCACTAGTGGGAGGGTAGTTGATAAAAAGGCGAAATAAAAAGGACGGGGTTAATTCTGTGAGTGACTTCGACGTAAGGAGAGTATTATCATAAGAGTATTCAGATATTTTAATTGTGTGGTTGTACAAGTGTTCAAAATATACTGAATTAATCGGATGAGCTACGGAGTTTCATTTTACAAGTGAACATAGCGTGCTATGTACATTAATCAAAAGGGTATCTGCACCGTACTTAATAAAAAAATCCAGTCACTTGATTTGTCCGACCGATCAAACTTGCACATATTCGATAATGGGTGCCCTCTATTTGGCATAACCTTTATTGTCCGAAACTGTTTTAGCAAGACTTTGTCATATTCGGTTTTCGCCGAGTGGTAATGAATGCAGCAGAAACCTAATTTTGCATAATTTAAAATTTAAATGAGTTAGTCCGAAATTAGTGCGCATACTATTATTATGACCGATTATATTTACACATAAATTTATTTAGCATATTATCGATTGTTCGAAACGAAAGCCAGCATAGTAGGTCGGGTCAGTTTAGTGTCCCTTAAAGAACCGAAATCCTGCCAGAAAGGTGGGTTAGGTTAGGATAGAACTGCAACCCTCACAAAATCGAAAATCGGCCAAAAATATCTAACTGTGACCAGATAAATCGGTTAGTTAGGGGACAGTACATATCAGTCACGACAGTTTTCAGCAAGATAAATTTATGGTTATTTTAATTATGCGTAGACATGATTCGGATCATGAAAAACATGACTATATACTATTCGGACTAACGTAATTCTGCGTAATTAAACTAAGCGAAATCGGATTGTGCGATAACAGCTTATCCATAAAACTTAATATGGCTATATAAATTATCCTACAAAGAATTTGAACATAGAAAACTATGCGAAAACAGGGTGAACCATTCGATAATATTCGATATTCACTAATTACAATTCATTCCAATTGCAATTGCACAGGTACGGTACCTCGCATCCATAGATGCTTATGATGTAGGAGTGTACGCCATTTTCCTAGACCTGTCTAATCATTTGATCACGTAAACTATGATCTGTATTGGCATAAACTTAGGGAGAAAGGTGTACAAAGAGTGTGTGGACATATTTAGGTTATGTTTGGGTACGGTGGGCAGACTATAATCATGTACGATAGGTAATAATAATAATAATATCGTTTATTGCATATCACATAGCTATAAAGGTAGGTACAATATAGGGCAGTTTTACATGTGATACCCTGCATAGGGCGCAGCAATATGAGAGGGCATCTACAGCTTAATAGCTGTTATTTTTAAGTTAGTTATACATACACATTTTTAAGACTTCAGATTCTACACTTTATCATTAAAAAAACGTCTATGTTATAGTAGCATTTATCGACTAAATAAGCTTTTAATTTTGTACAGAACGATTTTAGTTCGGTCTCATTTTTTATAAAATTAGGTAAGTGGTTATAAATTTTTATTATCATATAGTGCGGGCTAGATGTAACGAACTTTAATTTTGAAAAAGGTAATCTTAGTTTATTTAAATTTCGGTCATTTCTTTTGTTTTGCGTTATCTGTGAATATAAATCTATATGTTTTCTAACAAATTTACTCGACTCCAAAATGTACATGGACGTGACAGTCAATATTTTGTACTTTATGAAATGGGGTCTACACGACGCACTTTTTTTGTAAGATAAATATTTTTCCTATGTCTGTGCTATTACCCCATAAAATGAGTCCGTAGGACATCCTGGAGTAAGCATATGCATAATAGGCTGAAAGAGCGGAAGTTAGGTCAGTTAAACGCTTTAGGTGATTTAGAGCATATACAAAAGACGATAACTGTTTTGTAAGCTTTTGTATATGGAGTTTAAAGTTCAAGCTAGAGTCTAACTCGATTCCCAATAATGTAGCTGAGGTCACATTTTCAAGTTTAAGATTATTATAGCTATAATTTATTGTAAGAGTGGTTTTTTGATATGGCTTAAATTGTATAATTTTTGTTTTTTTAATGTTGAGCTCAAGATTATGTATTTGTAACCAGTTTAGTATTTTATCTAGAATTAAATTTAGTTTAGTTTCAACTTCGTCGATTTTAACACACGGAAATAATACGGAAATGTCGTCAGCAAATAGTGTGCAATGATCATTTAGGATATCTGGGAGGTCGTTTATATACACTAGAAATAAAATACATCCTAGGACGCTTCCTTGGGGAATTGAGCCATTTACAGGGACTCTATCAGATCTGAAATGACGAACTATTCCAGTTTCAAAGTCTGTACGTTCTATCTCTGTGTATTGAGATCGAGTTTCAAAGTAAGATTTGAACCATTTTAATGGAGTCCCTCTAATTCCAGTACTATACAATTTATTTAGTAGACGTATAGTAGTAGGCTTTACTTAAATCAAGCAGGAGGCCTACCGCGTATTTTTGTTATTTATTTCGGTTAGTATTTCCTGTATATATTTATATATTGCTAAGGTAGTAGATCGGTTTATTCTAAAACCGTTTTGACTTTCGTTAAGTATTTTAAATTTTTCGTAGAATGAGTTGAGTCGTTTTACCATTTCCGATTCAAATATTCTAGACGAGGTGGGAAGCAGAGCAATGGGCCTATAATTATTGATAACAGAGGGGTCTCCTTTCTTGTGTATAGGTACGTGGGCAGGCAGTCTATCCATTAAATTTAAATACGAATCTGGTGTGAGACAGAGTGGCATCACGTGTCCAAAGTTGTTGTGAGTTGATAGATGGGCCTAGGATATTAAAATTACTAGTATAACATACGTCTGACTTGCTTAAGTGCTCAATGGCAACTTGAGCTATTTATTTCTTGTATTATTTTATATATTTTAATAAGAAAAAAGGATGATATTGCACTTTCTTCCGAATATCTTTCCTTTTCTTGAATTTAATTCTTCGTCTGAATCACTACTATCATTCTCAAGACATGATTGGAACTTGTATATCTGATTACCAATCTTGCATAAACTGAGGTCCATGTCTACCAGCATGTGCTCTAGTCTCACGGAGCAAGTCCTGCCCGGCACAGCCTGGGTGTCACAGTCCGTCTCTTCCTTCTTCAGTAATGCTGCAAAGCAGTTAGACCCTAAATTTAACATACATTGCAAAGCCATGTCTTTACATTGGCTATAAAAAGCATGATATCTAACAGGTAGTTATATTGTTTACAAGTAAAATAGTATTAATAAATTTATGTGTCCAGTGGTTGGAAACGGATTATAGTGTACAACTTAAAAGGTGAACCACACTTGTGTAGAATTTAGTACTAGGTCCTAAATTATAATAAAATCGTTTTAATTTCATGTAAAAGCAATCCAGGCCACAGGGATAACTCACGTACCCTGCAGTCCCAAACCACTGATTTGAATGTTGTAGTGATATGCTAATTCAATAGTGAATACGGATTACAACTAATGCTGGCTTCCCATCTGATTGTACATATCATTAAGGGTCAAGCAATATAGTTTCCTTCTTCAGTAATGCTGCAATACAGTTTAGACTCTAAATTTAACACGCATTGCAAAGCCATGTCTTTACATTGGCTATAAAAAGCATGATATCTAACAGGTAGTTTTATTAACAACTAAAATAATATAAATAAATCTATCTGAACCAGTGGTTGGCAATGGATTATAGTGTATAAGTTAAAAGCGCTAACTTTAATTGTGAAGAATTTTGTAATACGTAATAAAGTAATGGAATAAGTGTTATGTAAAAGCTGTCCAGGCCACAGGGACAAGCCACTTGGACCGCAAGTTTCCAACCAATCTTATGAATATTGTAGAGATATCCTAGTTCAACAGTGTATACAGAAAACAACTACCGCTGGCTTGCCATTGGTTGAACTTATCATAAAGGATCAAGCAATGTAGGAATAGTCAAGTAGCTGACCTCGGAATGCGTAGACCGCATCGGGCGGCTGGAGCACCACAGGGCCCAGCTCCAACTCCTCCTTCAGCACAACGGGGCCCGGCTCGTGCTCCTCGCTCGGCTCATAGTCAGCACCGTCACTGTCCCACTCCGGCTCGTGCTTCACACACGCTGCCTCCAGAGGGTGGGTAACAGATGCTAGAACAATATCAAGTGACAATACATTATTGCTCAATTTGATGATCAAAATAATAATAATAATTCTTTATTTCCAGATAACTATGATCCATACATTAGTTTTTAGTAAAAAATACTTATACCTATGTTAGTTTAAAAATAATAATAAATACGTTAATACATTAAAAACAAATCTCCAATAAAATTCCATCAAAATTCCAATAAAAAATGAACTCATAATCGTGGGAACTCTTCAAATGTTATAGGGACATGTACGGTGCTTTCGGTAATTTATTGATAAAATCAAGAATTTACATTCAGTAAATAGAATTTGGTGTAAGGAAACTGATGATGAACACCACAGATGGCCACTAGAACTTTTATATGAATCACTAAAAAGCAAAATAAAAACCGGCCAAGTGCGAGTCGGACTCGCGCACCGAGGGTTCCGTACAAACACTTTCCATCCCTAAGTGGTTAAGTTAAGTTTGCACCTGGTATGTATAGCGCCCCATATAAATTAGGTGCAAAGTTAGGTATTAAAAAAAACTAGTTACTAGATCTCGTTCAAAACAATTTTCGTTGGTAGTTTTTATAGTAATGTACATCATATGTTTTTTTTAGATTTTTCATTTTCTTATTTTAGAAGTTAGAGGGGGGGGACCAACTTTTTTCCACTTTGGAAGCGTCTGTCACGCAAACTATTCGGTTTAGAAAAAAAAAATTTTAGAAACCTCGATATCATTTTTGAAGACCTATCCATAGATACCCCACACGTATGTGTTTGATGAAAAAAAAAATTGAGTTTTAGTTCTAAGTATGGGGAGCCCCCAATATTTATTATTATTTTTTTATTTTTGCATCAACATCTTAATGCGGTTCACAGAATACATCTACCAACCAAGTTTCAACAGTATAGCTCTTATAGTTTCGGAAAAAAATGGCTGTGACATACGGACGGACAGACAGACATGACGAATCTATAAGGGTTCCGTTTTTTGCCATTTGGCTACGGAACCCTAAAAAAAGATTTTTTTTAACAAAAAAAAAACCGACCAGTAAAACTAAAAAGCCAAAAATAACCCGTTCAAGTACAGATTACATTTGACTCACCCTTCGAAGTCGGTGCCAAACCTCGCGTAAACTATAATATATAAATATAAGAACTGAGTGGTTTGGGATCGACTTCGAAGGGTGAGTCAAATGTAATCTGTACTTGAACGGGTTATTTTTGGCTTTTTAGTTTTACTGAAGTCGGTTCTTTTTTTTGTTAAAAAAATTGTTTTTACTTTAATCGTCATTCCATTCGTGTATCTATATACTAGAGATATGTTTATTTGTATGGAACAATAGTAGGTATTTTAATAAAAAAACTGACTTTAAGGAAAATTTGAGGCCACAATATAAATATGACCTTTGTACTATTCGGCCAACTAGTAACATACTTAAAAAGAGTACGTATGCCACAGGAATAAGAATATACAATCATTTGCCAGAATGCATCAAATCAAAAGATGGTCCACAATTCAAAAGAGTACTGAAAGAATGGTTAATTACTAAATGTTTTTATAATCTTAATGAATATTTTATGTAGCAATGTTAATTTTATTTTATTTTTTCTATTAATATACTCGTAATGTAAATCATTGTACGTCCGAAATGGGCAAACTGTTGACACTGAACCATATAATGTAAGACCTTTTGTACACAGTTTTGACAATAAATGCTTATCTTATCTTACAGTAGCGATCAAAAGTATTTTGACAAATCGTTTTTTTTTCAAGATGTTGCTGAATTGAATATATATTTAATAATTACGTTACGATAACATCTTATGGCCCTTTTCTTGTTACGTTTCCACTTAGATAACTAAAACTTAACAATGGACTTAGAATAAAAACTGATAATACACGCTTCAGGTAGGTCAAAAGTATTTTGACATTTACATAAAATTATTTTGCTGAACTTGCAACAGGGTTAAATAAGACGTTTCATGAATATTTAGTTGCATATCCTCTGCCCTTCCTAACAGCTGTACAAGGAGCCGTCATATAGTCCACTAACTTCTATATATACGTTCGTAAGGTATGTTCGTCCTTTCTGACTGAAGTGCTTGAAAAAAAGCCCCTTGGAGTAATTTCTGCACCTCACTCGACGATCCAACTCTTCTCGTAGACGCTCAATAGGATTCAGGTCAGCATTTTGACTAGGCCCCTCAAAAACCTTGACTTTTTTACGCTTTAAGAAAGCCTGTAAATTTTTAGAATTGTGTCTGAGGTCATTATGGTGCTGAAAAACCCAACGAGGTGGCATATTTTTCTTTATTTATTTTCATAGGGTATCGTATGTGTATAAAGTATATTTTCGTACACATATCGATCCTATTATCCCGTCAATTCATACGAGAGGCCCGACGCCATGGCGAGGAAAATATCCCCGCACCATTACGTTGCCGCCACCATGCTTGAGTGTGGGTACCAAGTATCAGACATCGTGTCTTTTATTATGAGGACGACGCACATCTTGATACCATCCCACGAGATTAAATTTAACTTGCTCGCGTCACTCCATACAATTTTTGACCAATCGGCACTTGTTCATGATTTGTGACGAATCGCAAATGCTAATCGGGATGCCTTATTATTTGCTGAACATTTTAGTTTTTTTTAATGGGCGTCGACCATGTGATCCATGGTCTATTAGGCGTCGTTTAATAGTAAAAATATAAACATTTGTGTTGTAGTTTTTTGTTAGCTCATCTTTAATTGGTATTGCATTATTCCGTGGGGTTTCTACGTCTAACTTTTTTATTACACAATCAGTTGTACAAGTCGTTTTTCGAGGACGACTGTTTTCAGGCTTATTTGTGACGCTGTTTCGAGCCTTGAACTGCTTATTCCAGACACTAATGAATTGCCGTGATATACCAAAACTTCACGAAATCTCAGCTTGCGACTTACCCTTCTTAAATGCAGCCGCAACGGGTTACTTAAAATCTTCCGAATATTATTTATGTCGAGACATGCTAAGAAAAGCCTCAAGTTGTAGTTCCTACAAAGTATTTAAATTCTGCAGCCCCATTTCTCAGTTAAATTGGAAAAAAGACATTGTCAAAATATTTTTGAACCGGAATATAAATATTTTTTGTGGCTATGTTTATATTTTAATTCAATGAAACTAAACTTTTTACTTGTTTCGAGAAGCTTTTAAGCCATGAAATACTTTATCAAGAATTAAGTTGGAAAAACTAACATATCACATATAATATCAAAGCTTTTGCCGTTGTCAAAATACTTTTGATCGCTACTGTATCTTACCTATTAAAAAAAACATGATCGCGATGGTCATGGCGGATGCCTCGTGATTGGTTACATTTTGAGACAAGTAATTTTAACCAATCATTGAACACTCGGCTGCTTTTTTTAATCAATATGCTAATGTTCTTTTTTTGAAATTCTTAGTGTTGAGCAGCCTCGCGCAACTCTCAAGGTAAAAAACGATCGACAACGGCTGTATGAAACGGGGGTGAATTTTTTACCTATCTAAGTTTGAAAGAACGTTGAAACCTACAAAGCATTAGATAATTGGCGACAATCGAATTTAGGCGGGTTGTACTTCAGCCGCCATTTTTGTCCGCCATGCCATGTTAGATGACGTTTCTATTTTGTTGTGTAGTCGGCTTCTGTCAAGGTTCTGCGATCTTTTCAAATAATTCAAATTTCACAAATAATCTAATAATTTGCATTCTTTGGGTGTAGTGGTCGTCTAGAAGGTACACAAGACAATCACAGCAAAAATGAGTGGATTGAAAAGGAAAAAGTGCGAAATATGCAGAATGAAAACGTGTCGAATGGACGGTCAAAAAAGACTATTCATGGCAAGATTTCCACCGTTCGAAGATCGGTAAGTAAAAAATATACTTAATTACTGCGTGTTATAACCATGTTAATCGTAAGTTTCATTGTAAACTTGGTATTTCGGGTAAAATAATACATACCCTTATACGTATGTAAACAATAGTGCTGTATGTAAGTTTTATCGATAATTTTCATTTGAAGTGAAAAATACCTGGGTAAACACGGAATATCTTTCTTCAAGCAAAAGCCTATTGGTATGTGTACTTATACAAAAGTGTGCACTTGAATACAGCTGTTAAAGCCGTCTCAGATGAGAGGATAAGACATTATTATCACTACTTTTTATGCCAGTTTGAGTTAGATTATGGTCACAGAAATATTTTACGAAAAATCTTCAATGGACTATGAATGGTACGGTTTCATCTGGACAAACAGATTTATTTTTACTCTGTAATTTTCTGTTTACCCTGTATTATTTGTGTTGCAGAACTTCCAACCTGGAGCACAGACTGGAGTGATGAAACGGCTTTTTTCGTCTATGTTTATCAGCAAGCCAAGCAAAGTTTGAACGAAATAAAATTATTTGCACACTATTGTTTTTAGGGTTCCGTACCCAAAGGGTAAAAACGGGACCCTATTACTGAGACTTCGCTGTCCGTCCGTCCGTCCGTCCGTCCGTCCGTCTGTCACCAGGCTGTATCTCAAGAACGGTGATAGCTAGACACTTGAAATTTTCACAGATGATGTATTTCTATTGCCGCTATAACAACAAATACTAAAAATGAAATAAAATAAATATTTAAGGGGGGCTCCCATACAACAAACTTGTTATACCTATATATACATATATATAGGTACGGAACCCTTCATGCGCGAGTCGGACTCGCACTTGCCCAATTTTTTTTTATGAAGTCAGTAACCTAAAGTAAACCAAATGTTTACATTGAAGCGAAATATTTAATGATTTAAATTACCGGAAAGCCGTTGGAGACGCGGGTGCGAATGCGAACCCCGCCTGAACCATTTTTTTAAAATACCGATATCGATATCGATAATTCGATAATTTGTGTAACATGTGACATCCCTATTTTGTTCTTGATGTTGGCATTATGTGATGAGTTGACACTGACACTGATATTGTTTGCGGCTTCATATTGGCAGTATGTTTCGCCCCCGTTTCATACTAATGCGAGTTCACGCTTTTTGTATGGCACTCCCGTCTCTTAAAACGTAGTGATTACATACTCTTTGGTGTTGAGTACAGAGATGTCTTATGAATATTTAAGTTCTGAAGCGGGTACCATAGAGTATAGAATTTTGGCACAGGATCAAAAAGTGCGTTATTGTGATTTTGTATGTGAAATTATAATTGACAGATAAAAGTACGCGAGTATAAAAACAACTTTTGAATCGGATTTACCATGTACTTTGTTCTGGAGTAAATAAATGCTTCACTACATAGTATAAAACAAAGTCGCTTTCTCTGTCCCTATGTCCCTTTGTATGCTTAAATCTTTAAAACTACGCAACGAATATTGATGCGGTTTTTTTTAATAGATAGAGTGATTCAAGAGGAAGGTCTATATGTATAATACATGCATAATTTATCAGCATTGCACCCGTGCGATGTACTTATATGATGGAAATGTATGAACGCTAGCCCTGCTCTTATTTAATACCAACAATGATCACGCTCTCACCTGACGTTATGACATTCCATAAGGACTGTCTCTGCGCTATATAATCTTGCCATGTCATTGTGTGCTCTGTAAGGTTTCTTTTGTTTTAATAATCATATTTGAAGAAAGTTAATTTCTTTTGTTTAATTTATCAGGTTATGGGCCCAGCCCTACCTGTAAAAGTTATTAAGTCAATTTGTGCAGTTTTAAAATAGTAACGAAAATAATTTGTTAATTTAACCTCAAAGTTAGTTCGGTCGCCGGATTTTTTTTCAGCTTGCGTATAATAAAGTATAAATAATGGGATCAAGCAATCATATGATGACAATTGACAACATTTCATATTTTTAAGACTATCATTTTATTACTTTTCTGAATTCTGCTTAAAAAGATGAAGTAATCTCTGTTTTTATTTATTTTCTGAGATGATTATTTATTTTATGATTAATTTATAAAAACATACTCATTTTAAAATGTGGCAACACCAAAACCAGAACTTAATGGAACGGTTACTTTAGTCAGTTTTCTTATAAAAAAAAAACTTAACACTTTGCACGCCGATCACGAGAATCACTCGGTACGCATTTTTTCTCTAATTCGCCGGCCATTTTAATAACTGCCATGTCTAGCTCGCCGATGACGAGTACCACTCGTGACACTTTTTTTCTTAGAGTCGCGGATAACGAATAGTACTCGTGATCAGATTTTCATACTGTTTGTATTAAAATATCGAACACAGTTCGTGATCCGCTTAATAGCAACGTGTAGAAGAACGTTTAAGCTACCCGCACACATACAATTTATTAACGTGAGGGTTGGGGGAAAGGCATGACGATGCGTCGCCCGCGCTGCCTCGTCAGTGCGCTGAGCGGGCTACCTAACAAATCCATGTTAGAGTTTTTATTTTTTCATAAAACGAGTTCTTTTCAGCGACAGTTTTAAAATAAAAGAAATATTATAAACTCATTGTTTTATTTTTATCATTATAAAATACTAAAACACCTCTTAAATAAAAAATAAATTATGCCTGTATCTACGTTAATTATTATTTTATAAATCTTACAATATCACCGAAAATCGCCGGCGAACCATAGGTGGCACCTTAAAAAATGCGCGGCGTTCTTGGGAAAAAGAGCATCACGAGTGGTGCCCGTGATCAGCTGTTGGAGCGCGGTACCGATTATAACTTACGGCGTGCAAAGTGTTAATAAAACTCGGTATGCATCTGTCATCCGTCAACGTCTAATAAAAAAAAAACTATGTTTTCGCTATTTGGTTTAGACAACAACCCTATTCAGCCCGTATTGTCTTAGATTGCAGTTATTTGATGTATTTTCTTATATTTTTTTAAATACAGAAGAATAAATTCCAAGATTTTTTTTTAAGGTACACGACATAAAGCCCTGTCGATCTCTATATTAATTTCCACCTGTTATAAATATGAAATGTTGTCAATTGAAAAGCTCACTGGCCGTGACAACTGGACAAGCTGGAGTTTTGCCGTCAAAGCTTACCTACAACATGAGGACTTGCGGGAATGTGTGGAAAATGAAACAACAGACTCAAAGAAGGATCTTAAAACGAAATCAAAGCTTATACTCTTAGTGGACCCTATGCTATATGTTCACATACAAGAGGCAAAAACAGCGAAAGAGGTTTGGAACAATTTATTACATGCATTTCAAGATTCAGGTTTACTCCGTAAAGTCGGTTTATTGAAAGACTTAATAAATACTACATTAGAAACAAGTACAAGCGTGGAAGATTACGTACATAAATTAATGTCATCAGCTCATAAGTTGCGAAATATATCATTTCAAGTGGATGATGAGTGGCTCGGGACACTGATGTTGGCAGGCTTGCCAGATGTTTACAAGCCAATGATAATGGGCATAGAGAGTTCGGGTATAAAAATTAGTGCCGATTTAATCAAAACTAAGCTCTTGCAAGAGGTTACGAAAACAGACACTACTGCTTTTTACACAAACTCCAAAAATGTCAAGCCAGGTTATTCATCCCAGTCAAAATCAAAAGGCCCCCGATGCTTTCAGAGTAATAAGTATGGGCACTTAAGTAAGAATTGTTGGCATAGGAAAAATAAGTCTGAGGTTAGAAATAAGAAAGATAATCATGGTTTTATAGCAGCCTTTTCAGCCATGCAGGTGAATGATACAATGAACTGGTACGTGGATTCTGGCGCATCAACCCACATGACGATGCACCGGGAATGGTTGGTGAATGAGACAGCTCCCCATGTTAACCACATAAGAATAGCTGACAACAAGGTGCTACATGCCGAAAGCTGTGGTGATGTTATAATACAAGTACCCAATAAGACTGGCAGTGAAGCAATCCAGGTGAGAAATGTTCTATTTATACCAGAATTATCCACAAATTTGCTGTCTGTGAGTAAGATAATTAAAGCAGGCTGTAAAGTAGAATTTAATGTTGATGGCTGTCAGATAAAAAATCAAAATGGGCAAATGGTAGTAAGTGCTACACTGATAAATGATACCTACAGACTTAAAGCTTATAATAATGAGAACCGAGCGATGACAGCTTCTACAGAGACTGATACCTACTTGTGGCATCAAAAAATGGCACATTTAAATTTTAATGATGTTGATAAAAGGCCAAACTGTACTACCGGCGTGAAATTGTCACCGCAATCTGAAAGTTGTGTATGTGTTACATGTTTAGAAGGAAAACAAACCAGGAAACCTTTTCCAAGTAATGGCTCCTGGGCAAAAGAATTGCTAGAGGTCATACACAGTGATTTATGTGGTCCGCTACAAACCACATCAATTGGACGTTCAAGGTATTTCACAGTGTTTATTGATGACTATTCACGTAAATTCTTTGTGTATTTTATGAAAAGCAAAGCGGAGGTATTTAATAAATTTATGGAATTTAAAAGTCGAGTAGAAAATGAACTGGATAAAAAGATAAAAGTATTTCGAAGTGATAATGGGAAGGAATATGTCAATAAAACTTTTGATGATTATTTAAAGAAAAATGGTAT
Source organism: Apotomis betuletana (assembly GCA_932273695.1). Classification (NCBI taxonomy): domain Eukaryota; kingdom Metazoa; phylum Arthropoda; class Insecta; order Lepidoptera; family Tortricidae; genus Apotomis; species Apotomis betuletana. The sequence continues at coordinate 14,266,688 of OW026322.1, forward strand.
ATTGCACCGAACTTCAAATCGCTTTCTCTGTCCCTATGTCCCTTTGTATGCTTAAATCTTTAAAACTACGCAACGGATTTTGATGCGGTTTTTTAATAGATAGAGTGATTCAAGAGGAAGGTTTATATGTATAATACATGCATAATTTATCAGCATTGCACCCGTGCGAAGCCGGGGCGGGTCGCTAGTTTTATTATAAATATAAAAGTAGGTAAAAAAACTAAACTAACTAACTTAGTTACAAGTGAACCTATAATAATAGTGTGCTATGTACATTAATCAGAAGGGTATCTGCACCGTACTTAATAAAAAAAATCCAGTCACTTGATTTGTCCGGCCGATCAAACTTGCACATATTCGATAATGGGTGCCTTCTATTTGGCATAACCTTTATTGTCCGAAACTGTTTTAGCATAAAAGACTTTGTCATATTCGGTTTTCGCCGAATGGTAATGAATGCAGCAGAAACCTAATTTTGCATAATTTAAAATTTAAATGAGTTAGTCCGAAATTAGTGCGCATACTATTATTATGACCGATTATATTTACGCATAATTTTATTTAGCATTATTATCGATTGTTCGAAACGAAAGCCAGCATAGTAGGTCGGGTCAGTTTAGTGTCCCTTAAAGAACCGAAATCCTGCCAGAAAGGTGGGTTAGGTTAGGTTAGAACTGCAACCCTCACAGAATCGAAAATCGGCCAAAAATATCTAACTGTGACCAGAAAAATCGGTTAGTTAGGGGACAGTACATATCAGTCACGACAGTTTTCAGCAAGATAAATTTATGGTTATTTTAATTATGCGTAGACATGATTCGGATCATGAAAAACATGACTATAATAATATACTATTCGGACTAACGTAATTCTGCGTAATTAAACTAAGCGAAATCGGATTATGCGATAACAGCTTATGCATAAAACTTAATATGGCTTTATAAATTATGCCACAAAGAATTCGAACATAGAAAACTATGCGAAAACAGGGTGAAACATTTGATAATATTCAATATTCACTAATTACAATTCATTCAGTCTATCTATTAAATTTAAATACGAATCTGGTGTGAGACAGAGTGGCATCACGTGTCCAAAGTTGTTGTGAGTTGATAGGTGGGCTTAGGATATTAAAATTTCTAGTATAACATACGTCTGACTTGCTTAACCCATTCACCGCCACAGTCGGCCACAGCCGTCAACGGAAAGTCGTGCCCAGGACGCCACGACGGCCACAGCCGTCGTAAAATTGGAGAGCAAAGTTACATGTTAAATACAAAAAATATGGACTTTTATTATTGGTTAAGTTAAGCCTACCCAATACGTACTCTAAAACCGAATCTATGAACACAATACAATATAAAAAACTCGAATAAATCAACTTTGATTCCTTCTATGATTTTATACAGCAACTGCTACTGTTACCAACGCCCAAGACGGCGCGAGCCGTCGCATAGGGATGTGGCCGCCAACGATATTTCATAACTTTGTTTAAGTAAAAATAGTTTTTATGGGACCACTTTATTTATGTAATTTTATAGATATACTCCCTTAAAATAAAACCGGGCACATATAATTTTCACGACTATTTTATACCTACATACACTTATATTGAAATTGATTCCAGTTTGAACATAAGGATCAGGGAAGTTAAATAGCTTGTACAAATTTAACCTTTATTAAACATTACGCAATAAAAAGTATATTCTATACAGATTAAATCTTATTAAAGTTTGAGTTATTACTATCCTACCTAAAAGTATCGATAAGAGAAATAACGAATCTTCCCAACTTTAGAATTAAAACAATTACCAATGCCTCTGACGCCCGTGTCGGCTGGAGACGTCCACGCGTTGTTGAGGTTGTATATGCGTGTTCAGCCACCATAGATATATACGTATTCCTTGACACTAGCCTTCTGTCTTCGATTTACTACGGAACTAACATGTCGTAGGTTGAGCTACAAAAATATAAAATAATAATCTAACTCGTCGTCTATTCATTTCACTACATCAACAGGTTATGGGATTAAAATGCAGTGAAGTGAAAGTAAAATAATAATAATATGTAGCAAAAAAAAGATTTATAAGAATAAATGAGAAAAGTGAACATATAAAACAAAGGAAAAATGGCGTCAAGTTCAAATCATTTTCCTCAACTGAAATCTGAAAACTTTAATAACTGGATATTTCGTGTGGAATGCATCCTTGAAGAAAAAGGACTATTAAAAATAATCAAAGACGACGATGAACAAAGTAAAGAAACATTTACAAATGATAACGCGAAAACTAAGAACATCATCGTGCAGTGCTTACCAGATAAATATCTTAACACGGTCAAAACCTGCGAACTAGCTAAAGAGATGATAAAAGTACTGAAGGAACTGTTCCAAAGGAAGAGTATAATTTCAATCATTCAACTGAGACGTAAGTTGATTAATTTAAAGCAATCACCTGACGAGAAATTAGAAGATTATTTCGAGAAATTTGATAATATTGTACGAGAACTGGACTGTTCCGAAGACAAACTGACTGACCGCGACAAAATTGCTTATTTACTAACGGGATTACAATCAAAATACGATACCGTTATCACCGCTATAGAATGTAACACGGATTTAATGTCAAGTACTATCAAACTAGACTTTGTGAGAGCGAGACTTTTGGACGAAGAACTGAAAATAACAGATAAACACAGAAGTATAGACGAAACCCAAGAAACTGCCTTCGTAACATGCTTCAAGTGCAATAAGCCAGGACACCTTTCAAAAAATTGCAGAACTAACTTATGGCGTGGCCGAGGAAGATACCGTGGAGCTACAGGGCACAGAACACCACGACAGCAGTACTCAGGCCATTATGGACACATCGCTGTAAATTCAAATGAAAGAGAGATAGATTTTGGCTTTATAACAACCGATAATTTACAGGAAAATTCGAACGTCAGTAGCAGTGAACATAATATTTCATGGGTTATCGATTCCGGATGTACCGAACATCTCATTAGTGAGAAGTACGAAAAATACATGACAAAAATTGTCCGATTAGAAAATCCGATAAAAATTTATATTGCGAATGGAGACTTTATTACTACGGAGAAAAAGGGTTACATCGTAATGACATGTGGCAAAATTAAAATAAGTTTAGAAGCATTAATAATCAAAAATCTGTCATTCAACCTTATGTCAGTTAAGAAAATGGTTCAAAACAATTACAATGTAATATTTAGTAAAGATTACGTAAAAATATGTAAACAAAATTCATATCATCATGTGTATGGTTCATGTGTAGGCAAATTATTTATTTTGAATGCGGAAATATGTTTTAACGTGTCTTATAGTGCGAATTCCAGCTCAAACTCCGAGGACATATGGCATAAACGGTTAGGCCATCTCAATCGCCGAAGTTTGCGGTGTAGTATGCGTAGCGTCGGGGTGGTAGGTGGAACGGAAACTCGGTACTAATTTACATAGTTTATGTAAATATTACAACACTCTATTATATCGACTCCCGTCTAACCTCATCTCTCTATATCTCTATATATCTCTCTCCATCATCTTACAATAATTAACTATATATATTATTAGTCTACGTGCTTTACGTGTTAGGAGAGGAAATCCCTTATCGGATAGATAGGCACTTTATCTTGTTTTACACATCTATCTACATACGTGTAGATGAGACAGTTTGCCTATCACACCTCCCCTGAAAAGGTAGGGGGTTCCCTCCCCTGAAAAGAACGCTATTCATAATACATTTTATTTTCTTATGATCTAGATAATCTTTAATTCACATGTTAACAAACCCATAAACATCTTAATATCACGTGACAAAACCTAACTAGCAAAATTATAACTATAGCAAGAAAATCTATATAAAAAAAATCTAGGTCCTTTAATTTAAACAGGAAAACATTGGATAATAAATATTGGTGATATTCTACTTAATATTAAACAATTCTCTTAATTAAACTTGTTATTATAAGTACCTACTTAGCTTAATTGATATAGTGGTGCAGAAAGTGAGTCCCTTACAATAAAAAAATATTCTAACCTAGAAACTTACAGTTCATTTCCTGAATTACATATATCGAAAAATATTCACATTATTTAAAATATTTGGCATTTATTTTATAAGTCTGTCACAATCGAGTTAGATCCTACTAGGTACTATGTAAATACCTACTTTTTTCCTCTGTCCTCCTTGTTACTCTTTATATTTTGTCCTAGTTATTCGTCTTTTACTTGCAAGTCTCGTCGTATCCTTGTTTGATTATTAAGTCCATACTTTTTAATTTGATTCTTGAGCTCATTTATTTATTTTTATTTTTTATTTCGTACTACTCTACTTTATTTAAACTTTTGCTTAAATAATCAAGTCTCGTAACGCTACGTCTATGCGTGCCTTCGTCATAAAGAATCTTGATTTATGCAAATCGTAGAGTTTAGTGTGCAACTTTGGCATCACTTTACTGGCTAGGTACACAACACTTTTCATAATTGGTCGGCCAACCTTTTTAAATATTTTATAACAGTTCAGAGTACAAGATATTAATTACGTACGCGCACAAACATTATACTTTCATTCAGGCAGTTCTTTTAACACGTCCTTCCATTAATACTCACCCTGTGTCCAAGGATCGTCACGATTAATCATGCTCAGATCTCAAGGATATCGCTGCCTGTCTTGTACCCTGGTGTACCTCGCTAAACCATACCTATCTGTTCAACGGCGCCCTTTGAGTCACCGCTGACCAATATGAAAGGTATGTCGTCATTTCCATGAAAACTTCTCTTTTTAACCCATTCATTCCGTCTTCCAAAATTCCGTACATCTCAAGATTTTAGAAAAACTTCAGTATATAAGAATTTCAACAACACTTAGGTGATCAAACTAACTGCACGTCGAAAAACTTACTTTTACTTCTGCTTTCCCAATCAACACGCTTAAAGCATCATCCAAAATCGAATTATCTCCTACTTCATTACAAACTGTATATTCCAACGCGAACCTCTTTCACATTCCTCAAAGCTAAAACTTCAAATTTCCAAATTCAACATCTCCTTTATAAAAAACTGTTCCGTTGCAAATATGACTTTAAAAAAAAATCATGTCCTTATAAAATGTTCTAGTAGATATTATTTCCTACTTTTAGTAGTAAGTGTTTTGGTACGTTCATATCTAATACGATATTTTGACACAAACTATATTTGAAATATCCATTTTACCTCGCGTTTGTCTACTGTTAAAATTCTGTTTCAGACAATCTTTAATAATTTTCCTCGTTTTGCTCAACTCTTTTCCCATGAAAACTAGGATTCTGTAATACTTATCATACAGGAGAGAACATCGTTCTGTATGTTGATTTTCTACTCTATCACATTTTAACCCATAACTCATTACCTTGCATGTGAAAAAGAAAAGAAAAAAAAAACCTTGCACATTTCGCACAATTGCTTCTAATAGCACGCCTTGCATGTGAAAAAGAAGAAGAAAAAAAAGAAAAAGAAAAGAAAAAAATTTAACTATCTACTGACTTCAATTCTTGTGAATCAAAAGAAAATCAACCATCAATCTAATTAATCCTTCAAAACATATTTTACTACCTCACATAATATGTCATGAATAACTATCGAACGTGATGCTCCTAAACCTAATTTTTAACAATAATCTATCACCCGTACTATGCTGTAAACTTAAATTACCTTCCTCATAATTAATATTACACTTATATTTTAAAAGGAAATCTTCTCCTAAAATACCATCACTCATACACGTAAGACCATTAAACACGTAAAACTTGTGGTAAAACCTATAACCTTCCATACATAATCCTAACTCGACATATCCTATCGACTCCAAATTTCCACATACTCCTCGTATTTTTAACCTATCCGGCACTATTCGCAAATCTAACCCCTTAATCCAGTTATATTTTATAATCGACACATTAGCTCCAGTATCAACCAATAACGATAATTTCCTATCTAAACAACCTATAACTATGTGATTACTAATATTGTAAGTTAAGATATCTACATAATCTCTTTCAGACACGAAAAAATTCTAACTCGCTACGCTGATTATCTGAGTCACGCTCTGCAGCCGCTGACTCGACAACATTAACATTACGTGTACGCTGTCCGTTTGACCTAGCGAAATTGTTTGATTTCTGCTTGCTATAAAAATTCTGTCCCTGACCTTGCTGACTCGCATTGCGATTATAGCTTGAGTGTGCAGAATTATATTTACTACTGCTACTTTTACATGGAACTGTTAAATACTATACGTAAAAACACTACCTGTTTGAAAATTGAATTTAAATTCATCAGCAATGGGCTAATTTATAAAACTAACTAGTCATAACACTATACAATTTAACACACAAAACAACAACCAAAATACCAATAAATTGTAAAAAAAAAAAAAAAACATTATACATATTTAAATTGATTCACCTCCGTGATGCGATATCGCCTGCTCCAGACACTCCTTGTCGTGCGGCATCTCTGCTTCAGACGCTCCATCGCCGCATTGCCTGCTCCAGACACTCCTTGATGTGCGGCATCTCTGCTTCCGAGGATCCATATCGCCGACGATACGTCCCGATTCTTGTAGCTGCTCCATTTTTTCCCCGAAGACAGCTTGTCCTCCCAGTCTTCTTAACGCAGAATCTTCACTTCATCACGCAGAATCTTCATCGTTTACTTCGTCACCCACGTCACGGTCAAAACAGTCACGGTCAAAACTGTCACGGCCATGTAGTAGACTCGTCCTCTAAATCTCCCTGCAGTAACTTGTCTTCACTTGTCACGGTCGCCATGTAGTATGCGTAGCGTCGGGGTGGTAGGTGGAACGGAAACTCGGTACTAATTTACATAGTTTATGTAAATATTACAACACTCTATTATATCGACTCCCGTCTAACCTCATCTCTCTATATCTCTATATATCTCTCTCCATCATCTTACAATAATTAACTATATATATTATTAGTCTACGTGCTTTACGTGTTAGGAGAGGAAATCCCTTATCGGATAGATAGGCACTTTATCTTGTTTTACACATCTATCTACATACGTGTAGATGAGACAGTTTGCCTATCACAGCGGTACATGCACCTACCGGCTAGTGAAAAACCATGCAGTTCGTGCATGATGGGTAAATCGACCCGACTACCATTTCTACCCGTCCAGAGACCACGTTCAAGATACATAGGTGAGTTAATACATTCTGACATAGCGGGACCCGTACGTACACCTGGAATAAACGGTGAATTATATTATCAGGTCGTTATAGATGATTATTCCCATTTTTGTCACACTTATCTTCTCAAACATAAAAGTGAAGCGACAGCCAATCTAATTAACTATATAAGAAGATTCGAAATCGAATATGCAATAAAAATAAATAGGGTACGTTGCGATAATGGCGGAGAACTGAAAAATTTAACTTTTGAATCTTTTTGCAGAGAACGAGGAATAAGTATTGAATATTCACAGCCGTATTCACCACAACAAAACGGAGTATCAGAACGCATGAATAGAACTTTATATGATCGAGTACGAACACTGTTATTAGAAACAAATCTTCCAAAATACCTGTGGGGCGAAGCTATAGCATGTGCGACGTATCAACTTAATAGATGTCCATCTGCAGCTATACACTTCAAAACGCCTGAGAGCATAATGCGAGGAAGAAACGATTTATCAAAACTCCGAGTATTTGGAAGCAAAGCATGGGTAGTAACTATACCTAGAGGAGATAAACTGGCTCCCAGATCCAAAGAGATGCGAATGGTTGGATATTCATCAAACGGATATCGCCTTTGGGATCCTGAAATGAATAAAATCGTAACATCACGAGACGTACGATTTGACGAAAGTGACATTATTTACAAAGAAAATAATAGAAATATGAGAGAGGTAGAGCAAACAGATAGCTACAATTATGAAGAAGAAGAGGAATCAACAGATGAAAAGCAAGGAGAAAATGTAGAACAATTACAAAGAGATAACAATTTTAATGAACAAGGGGAAAATAGTCATACAATTGACGCACAAGTACAAGAACGACAAGAAGAGGAAGTTGTCGAACAACCAGTTACTAGAGAAGAAAGACCAAAAAGAACGATAAAAATGCCAGAACGATATACAGATTATATTATGGATGAAGATTTTCATGATGCAAATGTAGCCTACTGCTTATTGAGCGACTCCGATCCTAAAACGTATAAAGAAGCTATAAGTCAAGGATCAGATTGGAAGAAAGCAATTAATGACGAAATAGAGTCACTAGAAGAATTAAATACGTGGAAAGAAGCGGAATTACCTTCGAAACAAAAAGCAATCGACACAAAATGGATATTTAAAACCAAACAAGACGGTAGAAAGAAAGCCAGATTAGTAGCGAAAGGTTTTCAAACAAATAACGAATACAACGTATATTCGCCAGTTGCAAGAATATCGACGATTAGAACGATGTTTAGTCAAGCAGTACAAGAAAATTATCCTATAAAACAATTAGACGTACAAACAGCATTTTTAAATGGGTATCTCAATACTGAAGTATATATAAAACCACCAGAAGGGGTGAAGGTAGCAGAAGGCAAAGTTTTGAAACTACAGAGATCACTATATGGACTGAGAGAAGCTTCGAAGTGTTGGAATGAAAGATTTCATAATTACATCATAACACAAGGTTTTGAAGAATCAAAACATGACTTTTGTCTGTATTCGAAAGCACACGTATGGTTGCTCATTTGGGTGGATGATATAATAGTAACAGGAAAACAAACTGAAATATCTAAAACAATATCAAAGTTGAAAGATGAATTTAAAGTGAGAGATTTAGGTGATATCAAAGAATATTTGGGAATGGAAATAAGAAGAGAAGATGAAATACTAAAGATTAGTCAAACAAAAATGATACAGAAAATATTAGAGAAATTTGGTATGGATGACTGCAAAGGAGCTCAAACCCCCATGGAACAAGGAACATCAATGACAGAAGAAGAAATAATAGAGGATGTGCCTTATCGTGAGTTAATAGGATGCCTCATATATATCGCAACAATTTCACGTCCAGATATAACATTTACGGTGTCTTACTTGAGCAGATATTTAGACAAACCAACAAAGGCAACGTGGATATCAGCTAAACGAGTACTAAGATATCTAAAAATTACATCCAACAAGTGTTTAACATACACAAAATCTATGAATAAACAATTACAGTGTTACACCGACGCAGATTGGGCGAGTGACAAGGAGGACCGGAAAAGTGTGAGTGGTTGTTGTATTTTTCATAATGGTAATTTAGTATCGTGGTTCACGAAGAAGCAGCAGACCGTTGCTTTATCTTCAGCAGAGGCGGAGTATGTGGCAGCAGCCATGGCTACCTCAGAACTTGTCTACTTAAAAGGTATACTTTGTAATTTTGGATGTAGTGACATAAAAACGCATTTACTGGTGGATAATCAAAGTACTATTAAGATGATTGAGTGCAACGAAAATAGTAAAAGAACCAAACACATTGATATCAAATATCATTTTATTAAAGACAACTTTACAAAGAATGTATTCTCAATCTCGTATGTGTCTACCAACGAGAACGTTGCAGATATTTTTACGAAATCTTTAGGTGTAATTAAACATAATTTTTTCCTTAACAAACTAAAGATTTTACAATAAACATAGTTATTTTATATAACATATATTAGAAAGTTAATTTAAGAATTTAGGTACGACTACTATAGAGTGAGAGAGAATGCTCTATTATGTGATTTATGTGTTATAATTGAATGAGATAGTTAATGATTTGTTTATTTGCTATATGTTATAATGTGTTAATGTATGTTTTAATAATCCAAGATTAATTAAGATAATTTAATCTTGAGGGGGAGTGTTGAGGTTGTATATGCGTGTTCAGCCACCATAGATATATACGTATTCCTTGACACTAGCCTTCTGTCTTCGATTTACTACGGAACTAACATGTCGTAGGTTGAGCTACAAAAATATAAAATAATAATCTAACTCGTCGTCTATTCATTTCACTACATCAACACGCGTGACGTCATCCCCTCATTAGTCAAACGGATAGTGTTGTAACTCGGTCACTGAGTATTCTGATATTATCAAACTTTAAAGTCGATTTATTAAGTGAATTTCAAGATCAATTATGTTATTAATAAGGATATATTATGTAAATTTAAGTACTTTTTTATTCAATAATATTATACTGAGTCTGAGGTGCACTTTTACGTAAAAATAATCGGACATCGATATCTCTTTTGGAATCCCTATATTTTCTTGTCCAAACTTTTAAGTGGCGTGTACGTGGCAGTGCTTTGCTTTGCTTCAAAGCGGGGAAAAGGTTAAGTGCTCAATAGCTACTTCAGCTATTTATTTCTTGTATTATTTTAAATATTATATTAAGAGAAAGGATGATATTGCACTTACTTCCGAATATCTTTCCTTTTCTTGAATTTAATTCTTCGTCTGAATCACTACTATCATTCTCAAGACATGATTGGAACTTGTATATCTGATTACCAATCTTGCATAAACTGAGGTCCATGTTTATCACCATGTGATCTAGTCTCACGGAACAAGTCCTGCCCGGCACAGCCTGGGTGTCACAGTCCGTCTCTTCCTTCTTCAGTAATGCTGCAAAGCAGTTAGACCCTAAATTTAACATACATTGCAAAGCCATGTCTTTACATTGGCTATAAAAAGCATGATATCTAACAGGTAGTTATATTGTTTACAAGTAAAATAGCATTAATAAATTTATGTGTCCAGTGGTTGGCAGCGGATTATAGTGTATAGCTTAAAAGGTGAACCACACTTGTGTAGAATTTAGTACTAGGTCCTAAATTATAATAAAATGGTTTTAATTTCATGTAAAAGCAATCCCGGCCACAGGGATAACTCGCGTACCCTGCAGGTCCCAAACCACTGATTTGAATGTTGTAGTGATATGCTAATTCAATAGTGAATACGGATTACAACTAATGCTGGCTTCCCATCTGATTGTACATATCATTAAGGGTCAAGCAATATAGTTTCCTTCTTCAGTAATGCTGCAATACAGTTTAGACTCTAAATTTAACACGCATTGCAAAGCTATGTCTTTACATTGGCTATAAAAAGCATGATATCTAACAGGTAGTTTTATTAACAACTAAAATAATATTAATAAATCTATCTGAACCAGTGGTAGGCAATGGATTATAGTGTATAACTTAAAAGCGCTAACTTTAATTGTGAAGAATTTTGTAATACGTAATAAAGTAATGGAATAAGTGTTATGTAAAAGTTGTCCAGGCTACAGGGACAAGCCACATGGACCGCAGGTTTCCTACCAATCTTATGAATATTGTAGAGATATCCTAGTTCAACAGTGTTTACAGAAAACAACTACTGCTAGCTTGCCATTGGTTGAACTTATCATAAAGGATCAAGCAATGTAGGAATAGTCAAGTAGCTGACCTCGAAACGCGTAGACCGCATCGGGCGGCTGGAGCACCACAGGGCCCAGCTCCAACTCCTCCTTCAGCACAACGGAGTCTGGCTCGTGCTCTTCGCTCAGCTCATAGTCAGCACCGTCACTGTCCCACTCCGGCTCGTGCTTCACACACGCTGCCTCCAGAGAGTGTATAACAGATGCTAGAACAATATCAAGTGCCAATACATTATTGCTCAATTTGATGATCAAAATGAACTAATAGCTAATTACTTTTCATAAAGCAGTAACTTCTGCTAGTGTAAACGTATAGCTACTTATAACACTTGGTATAATCTCATATTACATAGCTTACATTATAACTCTTATAGATGAAACATTCATTGGATACAATGTGTGTAGATAAAGGTTCACAAGACAACAATAATGCTATAAAAAAAGAAACAGTAACACTGAGGTACAGCCGGGCAAGGCAAGGACAAGGATTATGTTGTTTATATTTATATTATAAACGACATTATTATACCCAATGAAATCATACATACGCGCATTATAAGCATCACTACATAGTATAAAACAAAGTCGCTTCCTGCTGTCTGCCTGACCCTATGTATGCTTATTTTTTTGATGCGGTTTTTTTTAATAGGATTATTCAAGAGGAAGGTTTATAGGTATGCATAATATATGCATGATATAGCATTGCACCCGTGCGAAGCCGGGGCGGGTCGCCAGTTGACAATATATGAAAGTTACACACCCGTGTCCTGACCCTCCAGCGACATCGTCGGCAGCTGTTGACAACTATCCTCGCTTATAATCAGTTAGTTACATTCGGCTACTGCGATTCTACGTGATGAGTAACTTTCCAATTACATTAATTAAGATATGAGGATACTGCTATTAACTTCTTCGGTCTTAAGACGTGAATTAAATGTCTTGCAAACAAAAATGCCTAAATCTAAGATCCAAAGCGGTAAATAACACGGCACTTGGACATGGACTTGGCTTGGCATTTGATTTGATTGACAATGACAATATATATTTTTTTTAATGATTCGTCCTTCCGGACAGGCTAAGACCATAGGCCATACTGCCTCTTCATTAGTTTATTGTATTTTTGCTCCATAACACGAAATATGCGCCTTACCTTAATAAATTTAGTGTTTTTAACCGACTTAAAAAAAAGGAGGTTCTCAATTCGAACTAATTTTTTTTTTTTTTTTTTGTGTGTATGTTACTCGATATCTCCGAGAACCGTGAACCGATTTTCTATTTTTTTTTTTAATCGAAAGGGTATAACTCCGAATTGGTCCCGTTGGCACTAAGTCGGGATCTGATGATGGAATCTTGGAGAAATCGAGGGAACTCTTCAAATGTTATAGGGACATGTACGGCGCTTTCGGTAATTTATTAGTTTTACTGAAGTCGGTTCTATTTTTTGTTAATTTTTTTTACTATTTCACATCATTCAATCCAGCTAGGTGAATCACAAACCTGTATGCACCTGTCATAAACGCCTTTTAGACTTCTTTTAGATAGACAGACGTCATAGTCGTCATAGCATTTTTAATTTTGACGAGAAAACATGTTAAACATGCGTCTCTGCTTTTCTCGAGAATAAATTAGCAAAAACACCAAAATATGGAGTGTTTATTGCGTGAGAGTTAAAAATCGAGAAATGATTTTAGTAGTGATACTTGTGATCAAGAATGGACACGCAAATCCTGCAACTAGCGGCCAGGCAAAGTCTGTATGTAACTGGCCGGCGATCTTTGCTTTGTTGAAAGAATGATCGTTTTATTCGCTACCTAGCGAGGCCGTGGTTGAGACGAGTCATTTGCGGAAGATGACTTATCTACCACTCAATATTTTATTTACGTAGTAGTAGTAGTATAGTAGAATACCACGTACGTAGTACCAAGTTTATAGGTTATGTCGTCAATACATTTGAAAAAACTTCCAGGGTAGTACAATTTGGTCTTGGTACAATACTCAATTAAGTCCTACTTGCTGACTAGTCACCAAAATACCTGCTACAAACTTGAGTACAGGAGAGATAAATCTCTGTTTTATCTTCAATGCCATTTCAGAAATCTTAATGCATGACCACATATGGTTAATTAATAAGGTTGCAGGTTGCAACCTGTTGTGATTGGATATCTTAATTTGTAAATCCACTGACTAATGACATGTCTCCAAACTGAGAGACTCTCTGACTAGAATACTGATATGCAGATTTCTATTATCAACAAACTGACATCAATGCTATTATGGTCCCATAATGTCATGGATTAAAGACCTGATAAAGCAGTGGTTGGAATAACCCAGCTAATTTACTGATAAAAATAGCCAGACTCAAAGCCACCGATGGTACCCAGTGTTGATACACAGTAGTAGGTGAACATACACCAGCTTATTGAGATGTGAGAATCTATGTCTAATGGCAATGTGTTCAAAACTTGCAAACAGACCATCAAAAGATAGGGTTGATAATGACTTTTGCTTAACTAGGTGCACGATTCTCTACTTCAGCTTTTAAACCATTAAAATTAAAAAATTTAATTATAATTCATTTATTTTGAGTAACATATTGACTCATAGTTGTAGTTATACATTTGTACCATTGATACAAAGCACTTTACATTTACACTTCAAATAATTATTAAATACTAGTTCTAGTAATATATAAACAAAGTATTTACTCACCAAACGAATAACTTGGTGTTTACAATATCCTGACAGATTCCAAGAATTCCTTAACCTAATCACAGATTATATTCAAGTTACTACGACTTAATCTAGGTTTAAGACCAAATAAATTAAATTGAGGTCCTCGTTACTGTTATCACAAAATTGCTTGTAGTGTTGAGACATGTTTTATTTTAAACATGTTTGGATGTGAAATAGTGTTAACTCGGGCCCTCCATGTGATATGAAAGGGGTTAGAGCACAATTTGACAAATTATCTGATAACCTTCACCTCATGGTCTCAAAAACTTACATTTATTTTAATAATATATCTAAAAATTGCTAAATATCCATTGCTTGAGATATTACATATTAAATAAAGATAAGACAAGCCTCTTAGCCCCCACTTAGACCCGCCCTGCCCTAGTTATACGGGGGGACGGGACCCTGAAGGCTGACAATAGTTTCTAGGCTATAACATGCGTATCCGGACTCGCATCCCGGCGTAACCACAGTTCAGTTTGCTGAAGTGGTATTAATTTGAAAACAAATATTTCGTTCTCACTGATCTCTACTAGCGCATGCCGTGGGTGGATGCCTAGTGTCCTGACGAGCGTCGGGATGATCAACATAGCCGACTGGGCGGCGAAACATCCTGACATGACGGCGTGCCCCTCGGAGGGGCACGGTGGCATTGCATGCAGCCAACCGTCTGACAGGGTGCCAGGGCATGACCGGAATGGGTGCGCCTGTTTGTCCCCGGCCGCGGAGGCCGTAATCAGTAATAGGGACGTTAATCGAGGGATTGCCTACCTCTTGTGAGAACTGCACTAGTGACCGAAACTGTACTTCTAGCCCCCGACCCGGTGTCGTATGACATTGCCAACCTAACCTGAACCGGACCTGTATTAAAACGGTGCTGGCTTGCGTTGCTTTGGGCCATGGCTAAGGCCAAAAAATGTGACGTCATGTGACGTTATAGCCGTACGTTTTAAGCGTTTTAAGGGCCTCAAACTATACCTACGAGTGTCTATGAATGCTGGTGTACCTAACCCTTTCACTGCCACCTGCTCGAGCTCGAGGTCTTTCGTCGTTGCCGCCTACCTACCAGCGACTAAGTGTTATGGACGAACATAAAATCCTATGGCATTCTGCAGACAAACTTTTGTGTTTAAACTTTTCCACAACACCGAGAACTTTTGTCTTACGCTAAACTTTATTCGCCAGTATCATTGACGTATTAATTACATGGACACACAATCCGACGGAAAAAATGGCACCCTCCCAACTAATGCAAAATCACAAATCGCATTAGTTGGGCGATCAGTCTCGTTTAGACCATGACACGTGACGGGTCTCAAAAATGACTTAATTTTCAGTGAAAAATTGCAGAAATAGCTATAAAATAAAGAAAAAGGTCGGAATATTCTTTTTTACGCAGATTCTATTGATTAATTAACGAATCCTATGTAAAATCATAGCATATTTTAGATTAGAATTATTAACTTTGTCCCTACAAAATGCAACTCATTAAATTATATATTTTATTAATTAATAAAGGAGTGCAATAAATAATTATCCTATTTTTTTTATTAAGATTCCCACGCGATCTTAAACAACGTGAAAAATTGAGGTCACGTTTAGTAAGAGACAGACGTCAAGAATAATTTCAGCCAAATAATTCGTCTCTCGTGTGTTCGTTCGGCATAATCATATATATATATATATTTTATGTTTAATCAAAAGAAGCGTAAAAGTCTTTCACTCAACACAGCTTTAATATCTCAATAAAAACGTAATAAACTTTTTTGGGCGGTAGATGTAAAACACAGTCACATCACTTTTAAATAATTTATTTAAATTTATTGAAAATACTCACAGTTTGAAGTTAATATCTTTTTTAAATAATTTTATTAGTACTAAATATAGTGTACAAATACTTGTAGCACTATTGATGCAGTGAATATTTCATAAGTGCGCGCGCGCCTACACAGAGCGGACGTGATTGTTTTGAGAGCGGATACAAAATATTTTTTTATAGTAGTTCAAGTGAATTACACGGGTTCAATGTGATGGAGACGCGATGCGGTGCCTGTGAGGCCGGAATTTATGATATTTCATTTATGGAATGTTCAAAAGAATCGTGCAAGAAACTGTTTCATTTGAAATGTTTGACACTGACGGCGGAGAAGTTCGAAGCACTTACGGATGAGTACAAGAACCAGTGGATGTGTCCAGAATGTGTGCGGTCAATACCAAAGCGCGACGATACTCCGGTGCGTGGAAAACTTATGGATCAAACCTATACCCCGAGTAACTTTGTCAATTGTGTGCGAGGAAATCGTCAACAGAGGGATTTATCTCCGAGTGATAACGAATCTAA